>CM042140.1:66246414-66343914 GCA_023376005.1 Doryteuthis pealeii | reverse complement strand
ACGCATAAATCCTTTAGTATATATATATATATATATATATATATATATATATATATATATATATATATATATAGTAAGTATTATCTTTGAGATTCGGTCCGTGCTTTGTTGTCCATGGTAATTTTCGTTTGGTTTTGCTTGGTTGTTTTGTTTTACGGCATATGAACCCTTTTCGAATTATTCAATGCCGAATGAAGGGAGGCTTCGTTTCTAACTAAACGTGTTCACGTTCTTCCAATCAGCAGGGTCACTGAAAATAGATTTTTTTAAAAAGAAATGATCAAGTAAATCTTTTGGACAATTCAAAAGACGAAAGGAAAAAAAAGTTATATACCCACTTCATATCGGGTATATGATGGGAAGAGAAGAGAGGAAAGGAGATGGGTTTTTACTGGTTCTGCTTCGTCGGTGGCCATCTTTCTTCTCGGTTGATTCCTTCCTTTTTCTGGGCTGGGTTGTCTGTGCTCATTTCTTGGTTGTAATAATTAAGCAAGATTTTATTTTTTATTAAAAAAACCCGAAGCCTAAAAGGGTTTTCAACCGCGTGGTGAGAATCTGGCATCTTAGGAGCAAACGCCCCTCACGTCTGCTCCTTTCTACTAATGGTCAAAATCTAACCAAATCAGTTCTCTTCTCACGCAAGCTTCAGCCAATCTGTAATCGGTGTCTAGGTCAGAGAAGGTTAACTGCGCCTGTCAATCATTTTTAAATTTCCTATAACGGTCAATGGTAACTTTCCATTTACCAAACCGTTATTTGAATTTTACTACACTTACAGACATAATTCGTAGACTACCCACGAATTATGTAACCCTCACAAAAAAAAAAAAAACAAAACAAGAAACCCTTTAGCCACTCTGCCTTAGTTTAGTTGGTTTCGTCGTGGTTTTGTTTAGCGCAGGGGTCACCAAACTATGCCCGGCGGGCTGGATCCGGCCCGCGAAGGCATTTTATCTGGCCCACCGACAGTACTTGAATTTGTTTGTTAAAATGTACGGAACGCGAGATGTCCTGATGCCATTTAAATTTAAATATCATGTTAAGCTTACTAAATCCTCATGAACTTGACTACGGAATCAACCCATCGAACGAAATTGAATGATAAATATTTGAAAGCAATTCTCTTGATTGAATGTAGCAATTCCAAACCAAACATTGACGATATCTTGAAAGGCAAACTGCAGTTTCACAAATTTCACTAAACCTTTCTGCTAATATTGCGTTCTTTGATAATGTTTTGAAAATAAATAAGTTGGTTAAATTTGATTTTGTGCATCTTACGCCACTCATCCATGAATATAACATGGAAAGATAAATGTTGTTTTACATCTTTTTCTCAGAGCTTTCGTTCTGGCTAGCAAGTATTGAACACAATAATTATGCGACCCGCACTCGTTATTTTTTCAATTATCCGGCCCACCATGAAAAAAGTTTGGTGATCCCTGGAGCGGCATATCATCCCTGAATGCCAAATCTTTTTTTTGTATATATGATTTGCAAGGGAATAGTTTGTAATAAGTAATTATTTCCTTTTTAAGCAAATTGTTAAAGAGCGAGACAACAGTTGGTAACTAATTTTGCTTTACAGATGTAATTTTGTAGATAGTTTCATAGACGTATTTTTATATCTGATTCATAATTTTCGGTTGGGTTTACGACATGTCAATGATGATAACTGTTGCGCTAAATGAGCCTCACATTTAATCATACAAGGTGTGTCAAAAAAGTATCGAGATTTTTTTGTACTTTTTGACACACCTTGTATTCTGAAAAAAAATAACGTTCCATTCATTATTCATTCCTACCTTGGTAAATTCAGATTCAAACTCGACACTTTTATCACACACCTTGTTTTCTGAAAAAAATTAACGTTTCGTTCATTGTTCAATTGTATCTTGGTAAATACAGCTTCAAACTCAGCACTTTTATGACACACCTTGTATTCTGAAAAAATTAACGTTCCATTCATTGTTCGTTTCTATCTTGGTAAATACAGATTCAATCTTGATAGTTTTATCACACACCTTGTATGTACTACCAAGCTAAGTTTATTGGTTGGATTTTACGGCATGTCAACCCTTGGGTTATTTTATGCTGAAAACGTTTTTGTTTTATCTATTCTTGTTGGGTATTCAATTTTTTGAAACACATTCTTTAAAACTCATTTTTTAAATCTATTTAATCCATAGATAGGACACTAACAGGTACTACCACTCCGGGTCAGAGTGAACATGGGGGTAATGGCGATAAAAGTGTACTGCAATTTTTTTTCTCATTTTTTTTCCCGACGGTCAAAACTGTAAATCGTTGTGTTTTTTTTTCCTTTTAGTTATTTTTCCCGTGGTGCCATTCTCTCTCTTCAAAAAGTATATAAAACAACCTTAATGATCTTGGTATAAAGGTTGAGGACTGGGGGATGTCGGCTACCAATCGATCGGTTTGCAGGAGACTTGTCTATAGTGGTTGTTGAAGATTTGAGACAAGGCTTTTCAGCAATCCATCTTGAAGTGGGCTCTGCTGAGTGCTACATGTCGGACGTCCTGGATACATTTCCAACATTTACGCCTGACCATATAAGTAATGTATGTGGCTGAGCTTGCCTGTCGAGGGCTGGTCTTCTCAGCCATATACGGTCCCATGATGCCAGCCAATCACGCGAAAAACATATGTATGCACGAACGGAAGCCAATGGTTTCATGTGTCATTTATGCGGCAGAACCTGGAAAAGCATAGCTGAACTTCTTAGCCATAAATCAAGCACCTTTGTACAATTACCTTCTTCTGTAGTAATCACTATATATATATATTATATATATATATATATATGTAAGTTGAAAATGGAAGCGAATCCGACGGTATGTTGAAATGAAAAATAAAGGAATGAAAATGTTGAATGGATAAAATAGGATTTATTTTATTTTACTAACATGTATACATGGATAAGATCCTGGTCGAAACACGTGTCAGTAAAATAAAATAAATCCTGTTTTATCCATTCAATATTCTTATTTTCACACACACACACACACACACACACAACACACACACACACACAGAGAGAGAGAGAGTTATAGTTGTCAAAAATACCTTGATAAATGGTGAATGTTACCCGAAATATTGGAAAAAAATAAAGCGAACCAGGGACAATACAGCGGTTAAGTATTGAAACTCTGTTTTTGTTCCTTATATATATATATATATATTATATATATTATATATATATATATATATATATATATATATATATATATATATATGGAGAAAGGTAGACAAACACGGGATATTTATGGAAACTGGATGTTTATTGTCGACGATTCAACGTTTCGGTCTATTAGACCTTCTTCAGGACTTGAATATAGTTCTTGCTTCAATGATGGACATTCTCAAAATGGTGAAAACATACAACTAATGACAAATCCAGTTCCCCAACACATATATATATAAAAAACAATTAAAACAGACACACACACATACACATACATATTTATCTTGACCAATCCTTACAATCCAACATTCTGGACTAACACCTGCATTACCATTCAAACACTCCCCATCTAGAGAGAAGAAAATCCACTACCCACCCCCAACCACCCCTGCCCCTACTGACAACCTACTGTTTTCACCATTTTGAGAATGTCCATCATTGAAGCAAGAACTATATTCAAGTCCTGAAGAAGGTCTAATAGAGCGAAACGTTGCATCGTCGACTATAAACATCCAGTTTCCATAACATCCCATGTTTGTCTACCTTTCTCCACATATTGTCGGATTAACCTCCTCATATTTCTCCCATATATATATATATATATATATATATATATATATATATATAAGGAACAAAAAACAGAGTTTCAATACTTACCCGCTGTATTGTCCCTGGTTCGCTTTATTTTTTCCAATAACATTATTTTTTCCGGGTAACATTCATCCTTTATCAAGGTATTTTTGACAACTATAACTCTGTGTGTGTGTGTGTGTGTGTATGTGTGTGTGTATGTGTGTGTGTATGTGTGTGTGTGTTTAAGTTTGTGCGTAAGAAATTGATAAAACACAGATTTAATTTCAAATTTTATTTGGCAATTTCTACACTTCTCTTTTTTTAAATACTTTAAAACAACAACTTGATAATTTTTTTTATTTCCCCAAAAGTAACAAAGTTAACATCGTATAGAATACCAAAAGTATTTATACATCAAGATATGCAAACTGACGTCAAAAATCTCCCGCCCATTATTTTTTTTTTTCTTCTATTTTTTTTTTTTTTTTTTGGTTTAAATTTTTGGTTCGGGGCGAAATAGTGGCGATATTTTCGCCCTAGATACTATGAGCAACCTACCTCAAAACAGACCTAACACAGAACAAAAACTGCAAAAAAGAAACATTAATATATCACATAGGATATCAAATTCACCAATAATTTAAAAAAAAAGTTTCATCATTTTCCACACATACTCACTTGCACACTAATACACACGCTCACACGCACCAATATGTGCATATATATATATATATATATATATATATATATATATATATATATATATATATGTATATATATATATATATATATAAACATTCAATTATACATATATATATGCATATATTTGTAAATATATATACATATACATTCAAATATACATACATATATATGTTTGTGTATGTGTCTGTGTGTGGACATATAAATATGTATATATGTAAATGTGTAATATGTGTATATATAACCATATGAATATATATATATATATATATATATATAATATATATATATATATATATTTATATATATATTAATCTGGTAAAGAACCAAATTGGAATATTTTTCCTTAATTTTCTTTTGGCACCAATCTTTGAAGCTGGTTTGAACTGTTAGCATCGAAGATACAAGATTTTATTTGGATTCGAACACCTGTGTGCCTATATTCATTTATATAAGTGTATACGCACTATTTTCTAATGTACACATGGCTACTTATTACCTTCATTTTGTCAATATGTTTTACTAGAAATTGTCAGTGAAAACATGTACAGTTCATTTGATGTGAAAAACTTGTTGAAGGTTTGAATAAAAATTGTTTTACTAAATCATTACGGACCACTAAAATTCTATTGTTTATTTATGGTTGTGTTTTTGTACTATTTCTGTTTTCGGGAGCTAATCACCTTCTAATTACCTACTAATTTTTCATTGGTTGTTGTTTTTTTTTAGAATTTAGATTCGTATATTAGGATAAGCAACGCGAGAAAGGTTTTTAAAAAATTTTTTTTAGCTAAGACTAATACGATGAGCTAAAAGCATCTATAAGAGCGAAAACCCGTATTTAGCCGATTAGAATACTACACACTTTGCTATATTTCTAATATAGACACTGACCTTTATCTTAGTTTAGGATGAGGCCGGAAAGTATCTGAGTTCCTGTGGGAATCGAACTTACGGGTCATGGCCCGCTAGCGTGAAACCACAGGAGGCGTCCCAACTCGTTTACAAATTGCAACGACAACTAATAATTTTAATATATTAAAAGAAATACGACTGAGGCCGTGGATTTCATTTGTGAAATCTACTAAAATCATCGAGTCAAAATCTTTGAAATATTTTCTACGTATTTTGACATCATCATCATCGTCATCATCATCATAATTTTTCTTATCCTAATTTCTGTTTTAATATTTAAATTTTTTTCAGCGTGTAAAAGTACAAACGGTCTATGTATATATCTATCTATATATCGATCTATCTATTTAGCTAGGTATCTAGCTCGCTAGCTAATTAGTTAAAATTTTGCTCCAGGCAATCTTTATCTTATAAAATAATATATAATATATATATATATATATATATATATATATATATATATATATATATATATATATATATATATATCGTGCGTGTGTGTATATATATATGTATTCATGCACGTATTTATATATTCTGTGTACGCGTGTATGTATGTGTGTATATGCCTCTGTATATAAGTATGCACACATGAGCGAGCGCGCACATGTTTGTTTGCATTCAGCTTTGCTTTTATGAAACCTGCCAGTCTTAAGCTCTTAATATTTAAATTGGAATGACGGTGGCAAACCACACACACACACACACACACACACACACACACACACACATATATATTATATATATATATGCACGCAAGCATGCATTCACATCACTCTCTACTTGTATGTGTAAACGTACATATACTTTGTGTATAGGTATACATACGTGCTGTGTGTCTGTGTACATACACTTAGTGTTAGTGTATTGCATTCACTCGCTAGAATGATGTGCTAGATTACAAAAATTAATTAAAGTTTTAGTGATTCGCGTTTCAAAACGTCACTGGCCTGATCAAAAGCAAACAACACCGACAACATCATCATTACCATCAGCAACAACAAGAACAATTATTTGATTTATGGAACATTCATATTTTTATACATCAAAATATCAACAACTAATTTCCCTATGTGTGTACACACACACACACACACACACACACACACACACACATATATATATATATACATATATATGTATATATTTGTTATAGTGTGCAATACAATTAAAAGGCGTTTGTTACAATTGATTTCACATGCGCGTTGTCTTGATGAGAAGTAGCTAGTACGTTGCTTTGAAGCCAATAGTAACAATCGCCTTTTAATTTTATTATACACTATAACAAATAAATACAGCTCTTACACCTGTAATCGAGCACTTTATTTTCATTTCTCGAATACAAAATAACCACACATACACACACACATACTGAGATATATATGTGCATGTACATCTGTTTTTGAATGGAAAATGGTTGTCATCTATGAATATTTAATATCTAAATGAAGGAAGATTTGTAGCAGACGTCAACCAAACGTATTTACATTAAATATTCTTAGGATAAGTTCTTACTGCACTTTAGTCCATACGATTTCAGTGAGTATATATATATATATATATATATATATATATATATATATATATATATATATACAGAGAAAAATGTAATTTGAAGGAATATGACATTTAATTCCAAATTCTGATGAACTTATAACACACACACGCACACACATACATACGCACACACGCACTCACATACATGCGCGCACACACACATAAATATACACATATAATGGGGTGAGTGTGTGCATGAATATGTGAGGGTACCAGTATGCATGAGTGTATATATGTATATATAGGTGTATGTATATATATGTATGTATGAATATGGTTGCTTTTATATATAATATATATACACATATATATATATGCATAAATAATATATATATATATGTCATAGGTTATTGTATGTATATATAAGTGTATGCGTATATATGTACGTGCATATATACGTGAATTATATTTTTTATATGTTAACACAAGTATGTACATGAATTTGTATATTTACTATCGGGTATATAATCTGTATATATAGTGTGTATAGTAGTCACTTGTATGCATTTTGTATACATATATATATATATATATATATATATATATGTGTGTGTGTGTGGTGTGTGTGTACGTGAGTGTGTATATGTGTGTGTATGTATGTGTGTGTTATACTGAATGCATAGTAGAAAACCAATATAAAAAACACAAATAAAACCTTTGGTACCTTTTACACCCACTAAAATATATTTTATACATTTTTCGTGGTCTATTATTTTACAGTTTTGTGGTTTCTCAGATATTTTCGACGCCTTAATTGTAAGATGATGCTATATCATAATTCTTTCAAGTAGCTTATATAGACTATTACAAAAATTAGCTCCCGAAAATTACACAACACAAATCACATAATTTGAGTCATAGTGTGAATTGTCAGAGAATTGATGTGTGTTAGGTGCATGTGCTTGTATATATATATATATATATATATATATATATATATATATATATATATATATGTGTGTGTGTGTGTGTGTGTGTGTGTATATGTATATATATATGAATACATACATATATATATATACATATATATGAAAGTGTTATAAGCATGCTCTTACATGTACAACTGCACATTCATTTATATATACACCATGAATGAATTGATGTTATGATATGCAAATATATTCTTTAATATTCTTGTTAAATCTACATACGCCAAATCTAATGTGCACGTTTATATAAATGTGTATTTCCAACCGTTCAGAAAAATAAAAATAAATAAAACTTACATTGTCCCCCACCCCCCAAAAAAAAGGTGGACCCCCCCCCAAAAAAAAAAAGAACAATCCCAAAAGAAATTGATTGACTTCATTCGAACTTGCATATATTAGTTTAAGAATCACACTCAACGCAGATGCACATTTACAAGGGAATTAAAGTTTGTTTTTGGCATCAAACGCACATACACGTACACACATGCATCTCTCTCTCTCTCTCTCTCTCTCACTCTCTCTCTCACTCTCTCTCTCTGTATATATATATATATATATATATATATATATATATATATATATATATACGCACATAGAGATGTTTGTGCACACAAAAATATATTCAGAGACATAGGTGCTTATATACGTATGTATATTTGCAAACGGTTCATAATCGCGCGCTTATGAGTGGCTCATGTCCTGATCACAACTCGTAGGTCACGTAACATTGATCTGGTAATGGTCTTTGTGTCTTCTACACACTGAATTAGTTTTGCTTATTCACGTGGGGGATACACGTATACACACTCACAGACATACACATACATACATATATATATATATTACTGTATGTATACATATATACAGATAAATCTTTAACCACACACACACACACACACACACACACATATATATATATATATATATATATATATATATATAGTGCACATTATAGTAGTTTTATAGTGTTTGTATTGTAATTTTTTGTAAATTGTTAGTAAAGGCGTAACTTCCTATTAATTCAGCGAGAGATAGACAACGCATTTTTATATTTTTATTGAAAATTTACATCTATTTATCTACCTATCTCGTCAGCATAGTTGAGAGTCGCACAGTGAGAATCAAACTCTTTGTGTTTACATGTGGTCTGCCTATTTATAGCTATATGCATATATATATGTTTATGTAGAAATATATTATCCTAACCACGCACACACACACACATATATATATATGCGTGTATGTGTGTGTGTGTGTGTGTATGTGTGTGTGTGGGTGGGTGCGTGTAGTAATTTTGTGTCGGCTTTTGGTTATTTTTGGTCTTTCTGTTTATTC
Source organism: Doryteuthis pealeii (assembly GCA_023376005.1). Taxonomy (NCBI): domain Eukaryota; kingdom Metazoa; phylum Mollusca; class Cephalopoda; order Myopsida; family Loliginidae; genus Doryteuthis; species Doryteuthis pealeii. The sequence goes on along the minus strand of CM042140.1, from coordinate 66,334,701 downwards.
GCCGATCTATTCAGTCTTATCGATCTTTTTGTCGAAGAATTTTTATTGGGGGCAATTTTAATTTGACATTAACAATAGGCACATGCGTAAGGGACAGAAGGTTGACTTCGATAGTGGACTTACCAACATACCTGAACATTATTATACATGTATTTTCATTATATCGTTATTTTTTAATCATCCAAATTCTCTAACCTTTTCTGAATACTATTTTTTCATTATTATTCACTTGTAGTTCGATGTGTCATGGGGGAGATACGTCTTTTGTGTTCAATAAAAATCAATTTAAAAAGTTACTTGAACAGTTAGAATTATCCACTTCCGGTTTGCAATCATAGTAATCTACTTCCGGTTTGAAATTATAGTAAACCACTCACAGTTTGCAATTATAGTAATTCACTTCCGGTTTACGGTTATAGTAACCCATTTCCGGTTTGTAATTATAGTAAATCCCAACCGCTTTGCAATTATAGTAATATACTTTCAATTTGCAATTATTGTAATCTACATCCGGTTTGAAATTTTATGATTTACTTCCGGTTTGAATTATAGTAATCCATTTCCGGTTTGCAGCGTGGCTTCATAAAAACTTATTTTTTAGGAACTGATATATACTGACACCAGCTTGATTACAGTCGCTGCAGAAAGAAAGTCAAAATTGATATCCACCCGTCTTAAAAGGTTACAGTTCTGGCTTTGAATTCAGGTTTGTTTTTTCTCAAGGGTCGCCAATTAAAGCCAGCAAGCCGAGTCTACGCAGCTATTTTCCCATGGCTTCAGGGAGAATATTTGCATTCGTGGTTTCCTCAAAGGCATTCTTGTGACCTGAATACAAACTGTTTCAACTAGAATTTGAACTCGGTTCGCCGATTCCACTTTCTTTATCGTTAACGGCCACCACACTTTAAGAATATAGTTATTTTCCTGAACTAAAATAAGCATAATGAAGTTTTGTAATAATTTCTATTATCAAGACGTGATTCTTTCTTTCTTTAGCTCACTAGTAATTATAAGCTAGCTTTTTAATACTTTTATCATGGGAGACAGACCACACCAAAATATTAGTAATCATACAAAGTCTGGCACAAGGCCACATATATGAGGCACCCGATAAAGATCGAACTCAAAACAGCAGTAATAGTCTGTGAGACTAGCTTGCGGAAAGGCACGCCTTTGTGTATCTTCAAAACTTAGCATAATCTGGCACAAGGCTATAGGTTTTGGGCGCCCAGCAAGAATTATAGCTATAGTCTATAAACCCTCCCTCACAACAAGACGACCAACTGTTTAGATAAAGTTTTTGTTTGATTAAATTATGATTATTAAGACGCATTTTTCTTTTTAATCAACTTTGAGATTAGATTTATTTTAGGATTTTTTAAACATAGGCTGAATAAATTTAGCTGCCACAACTAAAAAAAAATGTAATATTTTTTGAATATAAAAACAAAAAAAACTTCCCGACGCAAAGATGAATATCATAAAAAGGCGTTTTTTTCTTTTGCTTTCAAAAATGAAGGAATAATAGTAATATAATATCGATAGTATAGAATAATTAGTATATTCACTAGTTATCCTTCTGACAGATATGAAATAGGAATTAGATCCTAACAATAGACATAAGGCATTTCAGTTTTGGCGGGAAAACGAAATAACTTTCCAAGGAACCCAATATCATCGTCAACCAGAGGTTACCAAATTGGCCATAGCTGCACATGAAAAACTGGCTGTCGCGCGCATCTTCCACAAGTTTGCATATCAATAAAATCTGGCTAGCGATGATGATGGGGGAATCAAAGCGCGCTTATGTTCCGTAGTAAAAAAAAATGTTTAGTTCTTTTTAGTTATATATAAACAGAATGTCAACCTTTGCGCCTCGACGATCTAAGACGTAGAATGTAACAGACCATAAAACCCCTACCTGTAAGCATATATATATATATATATATATATATATATATAGGTATATGTAAAAACAAAATTTCTTTTGCGATGAAACAAAGAAAATACAGTGCTCAATCACAGTTTGTAAGAGCTAATATTTATTTATTTTACAATGTTTTCATAGATCAATGTTCATTATCAACGACCGCGGTTTCATGCCGAAGCAATCATCAGGTTGAAAAGTAAGATCCAATGGTGTAAACCGCGGTCGTTGATAATGAACATTGATCTATGAAAACATTGTAAAATAAATAAATATATATATATATATATATATATATATGAAAAACAATTAGGGTGAAACCTAAGTAGATAGTGTAGTCCTTATATATATATATATATATATATATATATATATATATATATATATATATATAACACTCAAGTCGGCCTCTTGCAAACTTAAGTGGCAATCCTGGTAGGAAAGCCAACACTTAGATCATATATATATATATATATATATATATATATATATATATATATATATATATATGTGTGTGTGTGTGTGTGTGTGTGTGTGTGTATCAACATGTTAACATGTATGTATATATACATGCATACATGTATATAATGCATATGAATATCTGCACACACACACATACACACATACATATATATATATGTGTATGTGTGTGTGTGTTTTAGGTCTGAGGGCTAGTAATTCCTAAGCATGTTTTATCAAGGCACGCCGCTCAGTTATATATACTGATAATTGTACCTATTTGATAAATGTTCGATGTGTGTGTGTGTGTGAGAGAGAGGGAGTGTGTATGTATGTGAGTGTGTGTGTATCTCAAACAGATGTGTACATTGTGTATATAAGCCTATATGATGTCACGCTGTATGCTGTGGAGTGCACGTGCATAGATGTATATTTTGATGGATATGTATGTATGAGAGTGTATATATAAATAAACGAGTGTATATATATATATATATATATATATATATATATATATATATACGTAAGCGGGTATATATTAATGTGTGGTCGTGTGTGTATTTGTGTGCAATTTGCAAGACAATAGCATGCAAATAACAGTACAATTATTTTGATTAAAAAAATGAAATTAAAAAAGTTACATTGAATTTTAAATGAAAAATACGAACACCAAGAATGGTATTCTTTAGTTCCGTTGGTTCTTCTTTTCCGCTTTGAATTTTTGATACAAACAAACAAATTCCAACAATAAAAATAACACAGAAAAATAAATAAACAACCCTTCTCTTAGCGAATGGAAAAAGATCTTTCGCGCGCATCTTCCACAGGTATGTGAGTTGAATATATATATCTACGCACCTTCATATACACACAAGTATGCACATATTTACACAATGGCATATATATATATATATATATATATATATATATATATACGCTGAATGGCAATTTTAATTGTTTATATAAAGATGAAATTGCTCTATCTTTTTGATACTGAGCACTTTTAACTTTTATTAACTGCTGGTCAGACAATTTTATTGAATTCTTTAAAAAAATCATACAATTATGTTATATATATATATATATATATATATATATATATATATATATATATATATATATATATATACATACAGTTGACTCTGCTTACGCTATCTTGAATATATATATATATGTGTGTGTGTGCGTGTATGTACATATATATGTGTGTTGTGTGTATGTGTGTTGTATCACCGACATTGAACATTCTTTATTTATAAATAGGGCACACTACATAATATTATATATATATATATGTGTGTGTTTGTGTGTGTGTTTGTGTGTGTGTGTTGTGTGTGTGTGTGTGTGAGTGATTTTATGTGTGTATGTATTCGTATATTGTATCTAAGAGAAATATAATAGTGTGTATCATTGCCAGGTAATAATAATCCTCGACTAGCCATTCTTTCGTCTTATTTCGTTTGCTTTTCATCTCAACAATGGGTATCAGAAATGAAGATCAAGCCTCCGGTTTAATTTCTAACACTCTTCCCTGTACTTCTCCTCCGGACCCTGTCTTTTCAATTAAGCCACGAAGGCTTCACCTGTAAAGGTCCCGCAGCACCGTGACTGCTTTCCACGAAGCCGCCATGATGTTATTGTTCTTATGTACACCCGTACTGTTTGATGCAAGTCTTCGAAATTATTAGACAAAGCATTGTCAATTATTAATTTTTTTCGAGTAATGCCAAGCAGATGAAAAAAAAAATACTACTCTGAAATTAAAAGTAATTCCGTGTATCATAATGTTTATAAATCATTTAATGGGTGATACAAATTAAAATGTGGACTTCGACATTAAAATGGATTATTCACCTCATGATCATACAAATATATCAAAATGGCATGAATAATATTCTAAATAGCCTACGTTATTTGTTTTTTCTAATAAAATCTACATTAACAAAATGATAATGTTTGATATATTTTTTTGTAAAAATAAAGGAAACATTTTAAATGACTATATATATATATATATATATATATATATATATATATATAATATATATATATATATATATATATATATATATGTATAAGATGGTTTTCACTGAACAGATGGACTCGCCACTGTTAGTACATTTTTTTCGACCGAATTTTTGTGGCTTGTCAATAACTTAGAAAACTGATTTAAACTTTCTAAAACAATTTCCTTCACAAGAAAGTTTCTCCTGACGATAACCTTAGGTTGAAACTAGTTGAGAACAATTAAAAAATAAATAGCATAAAAGAAATATTTTTGTTTGTCTTATCACTTTTTGTTCATCTTTTGTATATATATATATATATATATATATATATATATATATATATATATATATATATATATATATATATAACTTTCTTTGAAAGTTAAATATTGCTCTGTATATAATCTAATTTATTGATTATTATACATTGAGCTCTCTTTAGGGATTTATAAAAATCCTTATATGAGTATTTGCACGTACAAGAGCATACAATATGGTTATACAGTGAGATTTTAAAGATCCCAAATAGAATCACCCCTTACAACCAGTCATTGGATTATATATATATATATATATATATATATATATATATATATAATTTAGTGTATATTAAAATGGTTGTACGTCTCATTCGTATGTGTGCATATATGTATTTGTAAGATTGTATGTATGCCTGTGTGTACATGAAGGTGGTCGTTTGGATATATACATCCATACTTACGTACATACATAATATATATAATATATGAAATGATAACAAGGCAAGCTGAAAGGAAACTATACATTCATTTGTTTAAAAAAATTGTTTTCCATTTAATCGTAGTTGACAATTTTTTTTTGTTGCTTCACTTCGTCTTTTCTATATTTTTTATGCTTTCTAATATCATAGCTGCAGTTTTAATAAATGAAAGCAAAAAAAAAAAAAAAAAAAAAAACATCAAAAAAGAAAATACGAAGCTGACAGAGAGGCAAAAAAATAGAAGCCATCTTAGTGCTGACAACCATTATACAAATCAATATTATAATTAATAATTTTAATTATAATAAACAAAAAAAAAGTAAAGAGAGGCAAACCAATTGTTTCATGTAATTATCAATAGGCGCACATAATGTTCATGTTTTTTTTAAAGTCAATTAAAAAAATAATAATATCACTAACTCACGTAAGTTGGACAATTCACAGTCATACAAACCCACCATATACAATATCTATTAGCATATACAAGCGAAAAAATCTAGAGGGCAAACTTGGACCGATCACACAGAAGAGACTTGAATGATTATCACCAAAGATACTATCTATAGTTCCAATTAAATTTATGAAATGGAGTTCAGGTGAATTTATCTATTTATCTACGTTTTTTTTTTGTTTAGTTTTTAAACATTTTTTTTTCGTTTTATATATATATTTTTTTTAAAGGGGATCGCGGTTGGGAAGTCATAATAATAAGTATTGCTTCAACGTGCATTTTATTGGGGGAAAGGTGAACTTTCCTATGTTTGTCTTTATTTGAATTTTTGTCATAGATGTCTTTTTTTCTTTTCTTTCTTTTTGTTCAATTTTTGTTGCTTTCGTTCATTGATTTTCAAATTTTTGGACCGTTTAATTTTACGGATCCAAAAAAAAAAAAAAAAAAGGAAAAGAGATACAGATGTATAAAAAGATTCATTAATAATAATAATAATAATAATAATAATAATAATAATAATTTAAAAAATAGTGTGATAGAGCTGAAATGTTTTGAATTTTAACTGTATTCTCGTCCTCTTTTCTAATGTCATTAACATTCACATACATTCAGACAAATAAATGATATGGCGCATGCTCAAACACAGATCTGAGTATGAGCATGCGCAGTCGAATTCAACCAGGCATACCCACACGCATCCAGACTCCGAGAAAGATATGACCTTTCTCCTTTTATCTTTTTTTAAATTTCACTCTCGATCTCTTTTTTTATTGTTACATTTTGAAATATATACTCTTGTGCTCTCTCTCTCATGCAATATGGCGACTATCACACAACTTTTATGATAACAATAATTCAAAAAGAAAATCACATTCGTTAACATCACCAGTCTAGACAGAAGTTTTCAAGAGGAAAAAAAATCTAAACCCCCTCCCCAGAAATAGTATAAAAAAAACTCTATTAATATCATTTTCTTTTTTTAATTGTCAAAAACACACAGTAATAAATAAATAAACAAACAAACAAATAAATAAATTAACAAATAAATAAATAAATAAAAAGAAATAAAATATTTTCGGCTGGGGAGGATTTTTGAAATTCATTTTCGAATTCATTTTTTGAATTTATTTTTTACATGCAAGTTTTTAAAATTTTTTGTTTAATATTTTTAATGTTTTTTTTTTATATAGATTGAATGAGTAAATCAAATATTTTAATTTTGTTCGATGAAACAAAATCTCATTTTTTTAAATGCTTTTTTTTTGTTATTTATGTAAAAATCTTTTCACTACCCAACAGTTTTATTTTATACTTTTTTTCACCACAAAACTAAATCGGAAATTAAATAAAAAAGACAAAAGTAATAATAACTATAATGACAATAAAAACAAACTTAACAAAAGAATTTGTGACATAAAAAGGAATTAAATAAGAACGACGGCGACAACAACAACAACAACAACAACGACAACAACAACAACATCTGAGCTTGACAGGCCGGATTTGGTTCCAGCTCGCTATAATGTACAAGTTAACACATAACCAATCAAATTTGAGAACTGAAATTGGCCAATTAATCTGTGACGATATCACAGTATTTACACTGCTTTTCACATTCCTTTCGGTAAGTAAAAAAAAAACAAAAAAAAAAAAAAATAATTTAAAAAAAAATGAATAAAACCTTGTTAATATAACATTTGAACTCCATAGGCAAGCAATTGTGTATGCTTAACGAGGAGTGCCTATATACTCAACAAGAGAAAGAAAAATAACGACCTTCATAAGTAACAATATCATTATTCACAACAACAGTAATAATAATAATAATAATAATAATAATAATAGCGATGATAATAGCAATGATAGTTGTTAATAAATATTGCTATAATAATAATAATATAATAATAATAATAATAATAATAATAATAATAATAATAAATAATAAATGTTATAGTGTCGGAACATTGATTGGATGATCCATCACGTGGTCAATCAGCATGAATTGCGATTGGTCAATATTGTTTCAATTTTTTGTTTTAAATTACAAGTAGCTGCATTGTTTCTGGGCTGTGGGCGTCCAGCCTTCTTTCGACCAGAGGCCCAAGTCGGCTAGAGTTAATTATACAGAGTGACATAGTTTTTTTTTAGTTATTTTTTTTTTTTACATTTTTTTAAAAGACACTAACCATAAAATCATTCTATATTTTCTTTTCTTTCTTTATTCTATCTTTAACAGAAAGAAAAGAAAAGAAAAGAAAAAGAAAACAGTAATTAAAAGAAAAAAAACTTAGACGAAAAAGAGAAATAAATTATTTTCAAAATGGCGGCGATAAAACTACAAATCTATGATTTTTATACATTAAACTGATTTAGTTTTTTTTTTAAATTTGACTTTTTCAAATTTTTTAAGGATGGGGAAAATACCGAGGGGGTTATAAAAAGAGGGGGACGATAAAGAAAGAAAAGGGAACAATGGAAGAGGAGGGAGAGAAGGTGAAATAGATTTAACAGACATTTCACTTCATTTATATATATATATATACACATGTACATAATTTCATCTATATTGGATGCTCATGAATTGTTTTGTTTTACTTGTTCTAACTGTTTTCCACTTCTCGAATGTTTAAAGAAAAAAATGAAAATGAAGGAAATAAAAAAAGAAACGTAAATAAGAATTATCTTTTAAATATCAAAGTAATCAGTTGAGTCGTTAATTTATAATAGCCTTAACGACCAATTATTGAAAATAACACAATAGAAAATATCAACGGCCCAATTAGCTTTAAAATGATATATATATATATATATATATATATATATATAGTAAAGTAAAGTCGTCGGGGCGGCCTAATGTCGGTATCAGCCAGTCAGCGAGGAAGTCTAACCCATTTTCAATGGCGCTAGACCAAGGAGATTGTTTTGGAGGTGGAGCGCTACACCTACCATCAGCTCCTTACTTTACCGCACAGATCCCTGTGCTACTCATACGCTGAGTTGACGAGGACCGGTATCGAACTAGGAACCTTGTGGTTTCTAGGCGAACGCTCTACCGACTGAGCTAACCCGATATATATGGGGGTATGTGTACTTATAAGTGACCAGAAATTGGTATAAAACTACATTCCCTCGGCCGTCGTGTGTGACACATTGCCAAGGTGAATTCGGACGCTCATGCTCATGGGCATGTGCATGAACAAAACCAAAACTAAACCGTCCTATTTATCGAATACCCTTTTAGCAATACAATGACATAGTCGTTCCTTTTTGTTGGAGACTATTTGTTCGTCATCTGATCAAACTGCTCATCTGAATTAAAGCAGAAGAAGGATCCCAATTTTCGAAGTTATTAGTCGACACGTACATACCAAAACACACGAAGTTAACATGAGGTTCAATCAAGCGAGAAAGCTATTCATAACGTATATACATTTGGATGTCACTTACAAGGCGATTTGTCTAACGATAAACTTATAATGCTTTGAAACCAGCGGTAATGAATTAGCCATTAAATGTATAGATAATGATAATAATAATAATAATAATAATAATAATAATAATATAATAATAATATATATATATATATATATATATATATATTTATATATATATTATCCTTATTATGATTATTATATATATATATATATTTGTGTGGTGATGGTTAACAGGTTTGTTGTATGCTGATCTCTAGGTGCAATATTCTAACCTAAATAGTTTTGGTTTCTTTGTTTAATTGCATATCAATCTTCCTGAGTTATTTAATACCCAATCCATCCTTATAGAAGAACAGTAATGGTACTATTTAATCCATAGCTAGGGGGATGAGATGGCTCATAACCTTCAAAACAAAGAATATCTGGCTTTTTTCAAAAGATAAGAGCCAGCATTCACTTAGAATCGTACTAGAAAAAGGAGTATGATTGTAAACCTTCAATGTTTTTGTGTTTTATGTTTAATATAAAGCATATGTCTTCACTTGGATTTTAGGAAAGAAAAAAGTTTGAATGTAGCGAAACGTCGTATAAAGAAAATTATAATAAATAATCATCAACGATTTAAAAAAATGTGGTATGTTACACAGCCGTAATCATTTCATGTGTGAAAATAGAGTGGACAATACAATTAGCAATTGTTTATTATAATTGTTATTTGATTGCTTTTCTATGGATTTTTAATGATTCGTTCTTGCGAACCGCTTTTCACCAAGTTCAGAAATGAGATATTTGACTTGTTACCTATTTATTTACACGGCTCTCTTTCTTTCTTTCTTCTTTCTTTCTTTCTTTTCTTTAAATTCTTTTACTTTTTTCTTTCTTTTGAATTATTTTCTTTCTTTCTTTCTTTTCTTTCTTTCTTTCTTTCTTTAAATTCTTTTACTTCTTCTTTCTTTTGAATTATTTTCTTTCTTTTTTCTTTCTTTCTTTTTAAATTCTTTTATTTCTTTCTTTTTTTAAATTCTTTTACTTTCTTCTTTCTTTTTCTTATTTTCTTTCTTCTCTTTCTTTCTTTTCTTTCTTTCTTTCTTTCTTTCTTTAAATTCTTTTACTTCTTCTTTCTTTGAATTATTTTCTTTCTTTCTTCTTTCTTTCTTTCTTTCTTTCTTTCTTTTTTCTTCTTTCTTTCTTTTCTTTTCTTTCTTTTTTCTTTTCTTCTTTTTTCTTCTTCTTTTCTTTCTTTCTCTTTTCTTTTACTTCTTCTTCTTTGAATTATTTTCTTTCTTTTTTTTCTTTCTTTCTTTAAATTCTTTTCTTTCTTTCTTTCTTTCTTTCTTTCTTTCTTTCTTTCTTTCTTTCTTTCTTTCTTTAGGCTCTTCTGTGTGTTTACAGTAGTTCTATCATTCGCCCTTCTTTCATTCAGATTCTTTCACTTTTTGTTTTCATTGGCTCTTTCTTTTTCTTTCTTCTTCCTTGGCACTTCTTTCTTTCTTTCTTTCTTTTCTTTTATTCTTCTTTCTTTTGAATTATTTCTTTCTTTTTTCTTTCTTTTTTAAATTCTTATTCTTTCTTTCTTCTGAATTCTTTTCTTCTTTCTTTTGAATTCTTTCTTTCTTTCTTTCTTTCTTTCTTTCTTTCTTTCTTAGGCTCTTCTGTGTTTTACAGTAGTTCTATCATTCGCCCTTTCTTTCATTCAGATTCTTTCACTTCTTTTTGTTTTCATTGGCTCTTTCTTTCTTTCTTTCTTTCTTTCATCCTTGGCACTTCTTTCTTTCTTTCTTTCTTTTCTTTTTCTTTTTCCTTTTAAATGTTTGTTTATTTTTCAGCCTAAATAAGCCGTAGTATTTACCTTTTCCATCGATTCTGCTTACCATCAACACACTAGCAACCAAACGTATAAATACAAGCATATATCTCTATACAATCAGAATTATTTCTGTTATCTAAATGCTAATTGCACTCATATGCACATATCTATCTATCTGTCTATCTATCTATCTGTCTGTCTGTCTATCTATCTATCTACCTGATGTCTTAAGAGTTGACAATGAAACAATAAAATCAAATTTATTTTGTATAATTTAGATTAAATTTAAATTAAATAAAAAATACTTAAAAAGGTCACTTTTGGAACACCGTGCATGCATTGATTTCTATGATGTAGGGATTAGTTCGACACACAACAGGAAGACTGTGTTGCGTCAATATGGCAATAGTAGGGTCCTACCTATCCCGAAAGTAAGTATTCGAACTCTTGGGTTTTACCTTCGCTTGAACACAGACTCCTAAGACCGGCAGGAACACGCAACTATGTTAACCAACAAATGGTCTTACGATATATATATATATATATATATATATATATTATATATATATATATAGTTTGGTGTATCTATAAATAAAGAGTGCTCAATATCAGTGACAGAGCATATATATATATATATATATATATATATATATATATATATAGTATATATATAGTCTACGATTCTTGGTGAATGTTAGTTTCTCAACTCAGACCAATGACTTACTCTGCTGAACATATAAGCGAGAAATTGACTGACACCAGACGGCGTTGAGTCTATATATAGTTTTTCTTATATATATATATATATATATATATATATATATATATATATATATATATAGGTTGTGATGAAGTGACGATTATAAATATGTGGAAGAAAAGCTAGTTCTTATTTAATTTTATGCTTGTAAAATTGGCTGTCTTGTTTTGTAACATCCACTGCAAATTAAGACAGAAATGTTTTTTTTAATGAAAAGTCAACGAAAAATACTACGAGTACAACTACCTTTTTTTTTGTTTTGTTTGATCACTGGTAGAATTTTGCGAGACCGAAATAGAATGCCTCGTGGTCTAACATCTGGCTTTAGTTGACATAGCATTGTGTCGGCTATCTTTGGGTTCACTATACAAATAGATTTGAATGATTTCAACAATACTCCTTCGTTCATCCATATACAAGTAAACAAATTTATAAACAATTTGTCAAACAAGCTTTAAAAAAAAGAAAAAAAAGAAATTGAACGCATTTAAGCAAAAAAACCCAGAAAAACCCAAAAAGACAAAACAAATCAATCAAAAAACGAATAAAAAATCCAACAAAAGACAAACAAAAACAAAACAAAACAAAAAACAAAAACAAAAAAGGGTTAATGTCATAGTGACAGAATAAATAATTTCGCATTTATGAGAATTTGCATATATGCATATTTTATTTTACAAAAAAAAAAAAAAGTTTAAGAGAAAAAACGCGAAATATGTTTCCACCATAAAATAGCTCATAAATATAAAAAGAGAATTAATTCGAAGATAATTTTACATATCATAAATTATTAACATATCTAACTATATAATTTCACATTAGTTATTGTTTGTTTCTGGGTTTATTATAAATGTATAAATTTAGGTATTTACCCAATGCATTTCCTTTTGGTAGGATGTGACATGTGGTCGCAAATATAGGGCATCCAATAAGGATCGAACTCACTATTCAGTTGTAATGGATCTTCGAGACTAGCTTGCTAACCATTACACCTCGATGGGACGCCCTCATCTTTTATCCAATCCGTTCATCACGGATATAAATGTGATACAAAGTCGCAAGTATGGGGAATCCAGCGAGGATCGAACGGGCTATTCAGTAGTAATGAGACTAGTTCGCTAACCATTACACCCCGATGGGACGCCCACAAGTCGAAGTAGGCATTTACCCAACCCGTTCGCCCCTAGTAGGATGTGACACATGGCTGCAAGTAACCACCGAGGAACGAACTTTCCATTCAGTAGTAATGGATCTTCGAGATTAGCTTGTTTACCATTACACCAGAATAGTACACCCTATAAATGTATAAATATACCCTATGTTTGATCTGATGTTTATATATATATATATACATACATATACATATATATATATATATATATATATATATATATATATATATATAATTGATATTAACATTGATAATATATCTTACTATATTTATAAATAAAGTGTGCTCAATATCATTGATAGAGTATATATACCTAACTTAGCATAGCGTAGACAGAATCCCATAGGCGAGAAACTGACAGTTACCATGCGCAGTTGACTCTATGTCTAGGCTATCTAAACTTTTCTCACCCGAATAGACTTGACATGAAACTGAGTAGTGAGGTTTTGCTGTTATTTTTGTTAATCTTAAGATTATCTTAATATTCTATAGTTGGAATTTTTTTCTCTGCACTATTGTGTATTGAGTGCTATGATAAATCTGCTGGTTTTGCTACAATGTCTGTGTGTGTCTATGTGGTGTGATGACTAAACGGATTCTTCTATCTTTATTCGCAGTGTCTTCTATTTCAAGCACCTTTCTCCTTTTTTGATTTTCATCTCTATTCCTTTCCTTCTCCCATGTGCATGCATTTTCAAGCATGCATAACACTCATGACATACGCACAACGTAGTTGGAAAATATCGAACTCAAAGATAATTAGAGGATAACAGAAGAGACAATGTAGAATTTAATTCTAATAATTTAATTTTAATTCTACGGGAACACACACACACACACACACACACACACACACACACACACACACACACAGGTATATGCTCCCACACGCCACACACACATATATTTATATATATATACAAATATATATATATACAGGAATAGTATACATTAATTTCATATACACGTGTAAGCACTCTATATACACTAACGTTACATATATACATTTATTTACACATTTTAATCGGTTAATCTCACAATGTTATGTAATATATACATATATATATATATATATATATATATATATATGTATGTGTGTGTGTGTGTGTGTGTGTGTGTGGGTGCATGTGTGTGTATGTGTCTGTATAAACTTTATACACTAACATTTACATAAATATGAATGCTTATACATATATAACATATGTTCACCTTAAATGTAACTGTATGCACATATATACATGCATATATATGTGTGCATATGTGTATGTGTATGTGTGTGTGAGTGTCAGTATGTGTGCATACATATATACACTTTATATAAAATAATATATATATATATTCTGTTTAGAGGTATACGTATGCAAAAATCATGTATACGTACGCACCAATATATTCTAGGTATTTTATTCGTATGACTGCAAATCCATGTCTCTTTTCAGTGAAAATATTGAGATCATAATTGTCAATATTATTGTATGTGTGTATACATATATACATTTTATATACAATAATATATACATATATATGTATATACGGACATATTGATATATTCCATGTATTTAATTCGTACGACTGTGAATCCATGTCTCTTTTCAGGGAAAATAATGAGATCATAATTATCAATATCAATTTCCTTTTCATTTGAAATTGAAAAATTATTAAAAAATATTATTTCCTGTTTGGTTAACAGATTTTAAACTTAAACTCTTGAGGAAATCGAATAAACAAGGAGTACCTGCTGGTTAGCATTGCCCACCAAGCAAATTTCGTTTTTTTTTTTCAGAATGGGTTCCATGGTTATGGCTTCGGACTGAGGCTAACTCTAAAACATCTAAAAACAAAGAGACTAACAGCGGCGAAGAAGAAAAGTTTTTATCTTTCGTAGGGATTTAAAGGGTTTGTATTTGTTAATTTTGTAAATGTACGCGCATGCGTGTTGTGTGTGTGTGTGTGTGTGTGTGTGTGTGTGTGTGTGTGTACGGCGCACGTGTGGGTTTGATGAATGCTTGCGGCCACCTTTGTTTATATAGGTGTATATCCCCAAGGACATCGGCCAAAAAGCGATAGTTAGCAAAACATTTGAAAGATCATAGTTAGTAAGCTTGTGTTTGATGGGATGCTTCTAAAATAATGCCTTCTGCCAGACAAAGCAAACATATTAAATATCACATGGCTTTTCATTATTATATTATTATTATTATTATTATTATTATTATTATTATTATTATTAATTCAAACATATTTAATATCTTTCTCTCTCTCTCATACATACATAATATATATATATATATATATATGATCTTTTGTATGTATGAGAATATAAATAAATATTCCTTATGTAATTATTTGAGTATTTTAATCGTATATTCGCGCGCTTAGAGATTATCATTTAAAAAACATCTATTTTCGCTTATCGTAACATTAACCATTTTTTCAAAGCCATGATATAACAAGTTTGTTCTTCTACAATCGTTGATGAGACGTTCAGATGAGCTGCGTTTATTGGTTCCACCGAAACGGGAATTTCCAGTAAGCATCAGTTGTCTTTTCAGAATTTTCCATATGCAAGACACATGTTCCATTTTAATAGATTCTGTAGATCAAACTCATGCATGCTTTCCTTCCAGATACACGTTTAGACTTTTAAAGTCGAGGGTTATTAAATGTCGTATCATGTCTTAGTTTGTATTTCTGTTTTGTAGTAATAAATCTTCGTTACGTATTTACTCTCCCTATGGTGGCCAACTATCTTTTCTGAGGGGGATTTTGACTATATATATATATATATATATATATATATATATATATATATATATATATATATATATATATCTGTGTGTGTTTGTGTGTGTGTGCGTGTGTGTCTGTATTTATGAGCGCGCGCGCTTGTGTGTGTGTATGTGCCTAACTGGGATTATAATCTCTTAAATTTTCTTATATGTAAGTATATATATATATATATATATATATATATATATGTGTGTGTGTGTGTGTGTGTATGTGTGTGTAAATATATCTATATGTGTGTGTGTGAGAGTGTATGAACTTGTGTGTGTGTTAATATATCTGTGCTTATAACATGTTATCTGTTTTATATATATATATATATATATATATATATATATATATATATATATATATATATAATATATAATTAGGGCAGAGGTATGCATATGTTCTATAAAATATATATACTTAGATGTATGCTCACACACATACACACACACACACACACACACACACACACACACATATATATATATATATAATTGTATTTGAACATAACTGGTCTATCAATTTGGAATTTAAAGTAGTCTTGGTGATGCATTTATATGCTGTAAAGGGCAACAACTCGTGTATAAAGAATGGCGTCGTTTATGAATATGCCATTTGTAATAGAAATGATAACAAACTTTATGTTTTCTGCAATAAATAGATAGAATACATGGTCCCAGTACAACCCGTAGTAACAAAAGAAAAAGAACTGGAAATGAACCACATTGGCATATAAGCTGCTTACCAATTTTAGTCTTAAAATATTTGCTAGTTTCATTCTAGTGAGGTCTGCCTTGCTCCGAAATACGCATACACACACACACGGTTATTTATATATATATATATATATATATATATATATATATATATATATATATATATATATATAAGGGGGTGGGTGGGGTGGTACAGTTATAAGAAAACATTTAAATAGAATATTGGCAGATCAGGAACTACTTCCATAAACATCAAAGGACGCAAAATAATGTATCAGACACATCGTTCTCTGCATGTTCGTTTTCTCTCTTTCAATATAAACTCATGCAAACATATATAGCTATACACATACACACAGACTATACACACACACACACACACACACACACACACACACATATATATATATATATATATATATATATATATATTGATTCACACAGATAGGTACCCAAGTAAACTCTTTGAAAAATATATACAATCAGTAAATTATACAACGCATCAACGAAAGTTAAATCTTGTAGATATAAACAGAAGAACAAAAAAACTGTAACGAATACGAGAAACAAACAAATAAACAAACAGAAATAATAACTTGAAAAACAGATTTTTAAATAATTAACAATAATGAGCGAAATCCAAACAAAAGAAAACAATTGCATTTTAAAGCTCTTTAAAGAAAAAAAAAAGAAGGAAAACAATTCGTTTTGATCCTTCTAAGACTTGATACCAGTCTGAAGAACTATGTCATTTGTGAACTACGACTACGACACTACGATGGTGGTCTTTTTTTGTAATTCTTATTTTTATTTTATTTTTAAATTTTTTTTTTAAACTGTTGATCAATGGATTCAGTCTCATTTTGGGATATCTACGTTTACTATAGTTTTACATTTTACAAAAAAGAAAAAAGAAAAAAGAAAGGAAACAAAAAATAACTAGATAAAACCAACAATTTTCTTTTTGATAATATATGTTCGTTCACAGACTCGATAATACCCGAGTCGAGACGACATCTCTCAAGAAGTTTATATTTAGTGACAAACTGGACATGAAATTTTATTTTAATGGCGGACGTTAATATTTGAATTATTATTTTTTTTAATATCGTCCTCCCGTTGAAAGTAAAAAAAAAATGAAGAGATCCAAGAAAAAAGAGAAAAAAAAAAATGAAAGAAAATGTTTGAAGAAAGTTTTTTTTTTTTTGTTATTTTTGGTTGTTGTCTTAGCACAATAAAGACCGATTCTACTGTCACTTAATTTCGATAAAAAAAGACGAACATTTGGTGTATTTCCTTAGTTCAATTCTTTGGCTAAATATCAAAAGAACATCAACTACTTTCCTTACTCAGGTGTAATATTCAATTCTCTTTCCCCATACACACACAAGCACACACTTCTTACCATATATACACAAGAACGTCTATCTATCTTTTGCTACCTATACATAAAACAATGAATTTGCACTCGTACAGCATATATATATATATATATATATATATATATATATTATATATATATATATATACAAAGTAACTTGTTTACAGTTATCTACATACAGGAAAACGATAAGGAAAAAATGACCCTTAGGATGAGATCGTGTGTGTGAAGACGAATTATATATATATATTTTTTTAAACAAAATAAATTTAATTGTTGGTAAGTAGGAGAAGAAATGACCAGTCGTAAGTCAGCGGGCTATGTTCGCATTCAATCACCAATAGGTCCTCTTATGAACGCATAGCGTTCACTGACTGATAAATGATAAAAATAAAATGATAATGTTATCTCCCCGTATATATATATAATATATATATATATATATATATATATATATATATTAAATTAATTTTGTTTATTAAAATTGCAGTTTCCATACGTTTTCATTTACCTTAGCGACGAAACACACATTTTTCAACAACATGT
Source organism: Doryteuthis pealeii (assembly GCA_023376005.1). Taxonomy (NCBI): domain Eukaryota; kingdom Metazoa; phylum Mollusca; class Cephalopoda; order Myopsida; family Loliginidae; genus Doryteuthis; species Doryteuthis pealeii. The sequence goes on along the minus strand of CM042140.1, from coordinate 66,316,526 downwards.
CATGTCTATAAATATTAAAAAAAAAAACAAGACAAATTCTCTTTTCCTTTGACAAATAAAGAACATTATGACATTAGGAACTTCTAACAAAAATAATGTAAGCATTAAAAGCATAACGAATCACAATTATTACTTAAAAACAACTATGCCTTGTTTTTTTTTTTTTTTTAATTTTTAAAGTATTTTTTTTTACCGGTATTATCACAATTACTATAATCATAGTTATTATTATTATCATCATCATCATTATTTTCACATTTATACAATTTTTAAAATAAAAAATTGTTAAAAAATAAAAAAAAATGTTGAATCTTTAGGTTCAGGGTGAACTTATAAATGAATGATAAAAAAGACGTGTATACACTATAGGATCGTCGGTTAAAATGAAATGCGTCAATGAACTTACGTCTCCGAGAAACCGCTTATGGTAAAGTAAAATTCAACAGTATATATTAGACAATAATAATAATAATAATAATAATAATAATAATAATAATAATAATAATAATAAATGAAAGAAAAAATATACAAGGGCAGAATTGGTGTCTCATGTCCCCAATTTCACAGCCGGAATAACTTACTGTAACTCCTGACCTTTAGAAGGAATGTGTTTTGCATATTTCATTAAAAAAGGGGTTTTTCTTTTTTTTTCGGAATGTATGCCAGCTTGGCAGCACATACACACATACGCACACACACACACACATACACACACACACACACACACACACACATATATATATATATATATACATATATATATATAAGAACCTAAATGAGTCAGACACTATCTACCTAGGTTTCATCCGAATGGTTCTTTAGGATAATTCTGAAATTATCATGGAAAAGTATACCGGTGAAACCTAGGTAGATAGTGTCTGACTCATTTAGGTCCTTATAATTATGCTCTACTTAGAGTATTGAGCACTTTTTACATATATGGATTAGAGAACTCCTTCGGTGTTTTTTCTTTTGGCTGCTACATACGATTTGGTCTTTTCTTTTTTTTTTAATAATTCTTTTCCACAGAAATCAATTTGTAATTATTTAAATTTTGCAAACTGAGTTATCTGTTTCTTCCCCACCGGCTGAGTTTAGAAAAAAAATAATATTATATATATATATATATATATATATATATATATATATATATATATATATATGTGTGTGTGTGTATATATTCTTATTCAATCCGATATGCATAAATATATTCAAATCAATATACATGAAAAATAAATGTTATCTACAATATGAAGGTGCTGGGGAATCTAGTTTTGTATCTGCACATTAAAGCAAGCATTTTTTTTCCTTCTTGAAAACTCATGACAGACATTATCAGTGACATTCGTTTATGTCTCTTCACAAGATTCTTTTCCTTTTGTTTGTTTATTTTTTTGTTAGAAAGAAAGAAAGAAGGAAAACTTTGGTATAAATTCAAATACATGTTGAAAATCACTTCAGGCATTTTGACTGGCTAGCATCATAAAATACAACTGCTCTTATATATATATATATATATATATATATATATATATATATATATATATATATATATATATACTTTGAAAATAAGTAAATCAGTCATATGCATATGTGTATATATATTATATATATATATACATGTATAAATACTATGAAAAAATAAGTAAATCAGTCATCAATCCCCATCGTCATTAGAGTGATAATAACAGTTATCTTCATTCCTATTGTGATTGTAATCAGTGCAACAACAACATGAACAACAACAAAAACAACAACAATAATAACGTAGTGTGAACAATATCACAAGAGTGAGAAAAAATATAAATAAATATGAAAAAATAAAAATGTAAAAAAGTGAAAAATAAACAAATATAAGAATCAATGGCAAATAATAATAATAATAATAATAATAATAATAATAATAATAATAATAATAATACTGTTGTAGAAACAAAAGAAAAAATGTAAGAAAACAGTATCGTAACAAAAGACAATAACTGTGAAAAATGAATTATTTTGTGTACAATTGATATGAAACCAGGATAAAATAAAACAGTAAAAAAAAAAAAAAAAATCATGCTGTTGTTGTTGCTATTATATAGCAAGTGTTCATTTGTCACATAAAAATTGGTCCCTCGTAAAAACACGTATTTTTGTAATTTTTGTGTTATCAAGTACAACTATATATATATGTATATATATATATATATATAAAGTGTGTATGTGTGTGTGTGTTTGTATGTGTGTGTGTGTGTGTGTGTAAAGTTTGCAGTATCTGCAGACATGGTACTCGATATCTGATATCGAGCATATATATATATATATATATATATATATATATATATATATGTGTGTGTGTGTGTGTGTGTGTGTGTATCTGTCTGTCTGTCTGTGTGTGTGTGTCTTAAAAGTAGATCATTGTGGCATTAGCAGCGGATTCTTGTTTTGGTGTAATGGAACTGATGGGGCGCACTCACGCAATCATGTTGGACTTGAAAAAAAAACAACAAAAAAAAAAAAAAAAAAACATAAATATTTTTTCCAAGAAACGGATTATTTCGACATCTTTCTTCATCACACGTTTCTTCCTTATCATCATAATGGTTGCCATCCTTTATCATCATCATCATCATCTTTTTTCTTATAGAAATCATCAACATCAACATAATCATCGTTATCCTCATTAATATCATTATCATCATCGTAAACACCATCATTTACGGTCTTATCATCATCATCATCATCATCACGGTTTACCAATTTTTAAATTTAGATTTTTTCCTTTCTTTCTTTCTCTCTCTCTCTTTCTGTCCTTTCCTTCTTTCTTTCTTTCTTTCTTTCTTTTCTTTCTTTTGTTGTCTATTTTTTTTCTTCCATTTTTTTTTGTTCAAACAAAAGGTTAAAGAATTTAACAAAAACAGACGACAATCAGAGCAGACCCCACAATACGTCTAAAACATAGAAAAATAACATTACAAAAATGTCTCTATTTTTGTGTCATCCACTTTTGTTGCATTTTTCTTTCATATCTTCCCCTTTCCAATAAACAAATATCCCTTCATCAAATCGAGGCAATGATTTTCTTTCTATTCCACAAAAGAACGAAGAAAAAAAAAAACAAAAAAAAAAAATGGTGGTAAGTAGGTGGGGAAAAACAAAAATAAAATCAAGCCTTCATCATAGAATTAGTTGACAGAAACGACAAAATACCACTTGAGCATTTCTTATTTTACAAGCAAAGGAACGTACTGATCCTTATGGGCATAGAGTATGAAAGACTTGCCAAATAATCTGGATAGCCTCTACTCAGTTCGAATCGAACCCAAGTCACGTTATCAATGACTTTTTTTTTTTCGCGGGCAAAAACGGCACCCGCTACAAGCAGTTAGTAAAGTAGAAGTCGTCGTTGTCGTAATGGTCAACATATGATATGAAAGCAAAAAAAAAAAAAAAAAAAAATAGTAATTAGAAAGGTGGAGAAAGAAGATCATTTCGACTGGTCAACTCTATCCTTTTTTTTTTTAGTAAACACAATAATGATAAATAATATCAACGAAATCGTAGTCAGTGACATATTTTTGGTTGTTGTTGACTTCATGGGAATGTTCAGTAATTTTCCGAATCTGATTCCGAGGGTCTTCGTCCGTATCTCTGGACCATCTCTTCTTTTGTCTCGTAGACCGGACCGTTTTCGTTGACGGTCCCGTAGTCGGGCATCTTATCGTAAGAGTCGCCCTTCAGGGTGTCTTCGGGTTTCCATTCCTCCTCATCTGGTGGTGGGTCGGCCCATGGTTGAAGTTCACCTGATGCAAAGATGGCGTAGAAGATAACGCCACCGAAATGGACCAAACTAGCTATGAGGAACACGTGTTCCCAGCTTTGTATGCTCTGAAAAACAGAAAATAAAGAGGAAACTTTATGAAAGAACAAAAGAAGAAAACGTGCAAAAATGTACGATTTATAAACCACCTACACTATCGATTTGCACTGTCGGGAGTGGGGGGGGGCTTAGAATACACTTACTGTATCCACTGCAGCGGGGTGAGACCTCCCCCCAAAATGATAGCTTTTAAATGATTTTGTTTTGAATGAGTCTCCGGGAAAATTTATGGGTCCCAACTAAAGTTTCTTAATAAATTGTAGGCTTTTTATTTATGATCTGGGGAAAACAACTAAAGCCGTCTAACCCCTACCTTGTAACCTGTATATATATATATATATATATATATATATTATATATATATATATATATATATATATATATATGAGGGTGTTTTTTTAACGAAGAAAGGTCCGCTGGCAAAAAGAGGTTTTCAGTTTTTTTTTTTCCATTTTAGTATATTTTCTTATCCTTTTTCTGCTGGCTATCAGACGAGACTGGGCTCTTTTATGGAGTTACCGGCTTATATGAATTTATAATAGCCAAACGACTGTCAGTTGAGGGTTTTTTTCGAAGTGGAAGTGCTCTGTATATAATTAATTTATTAATTATCATACATTGAGTTCTCTTTGAGACTTTAAATAATTCTTGTATAAATCTATCGGTGTGCATCTGTATGGGCATGCATTGTTGATATTCGGAGGATATAGATGATTCCAAATAGAATCATCTCCAACTTACCTGTCTATTGGATATTGTTATCTTTATATATACTAGCAAATATATGCACCCTCCGGGTGCAAGTATTTAAGTTTTAATATAATAAAATATCATGTTAAATTAGAAAGGCTAATGAAACTGAATAAGAATTCAGATAAAAATATTTGGAACAGAGGGGGTATAATCGGAAAATAGAACAACTTTGAAACTAACTGTTCCACCATTTTCCCTTACTCCCGTCTTTCAGTGGTAAATTTCCCTAATTTAACTATTTAGTTAAAAATTACAGTTATTTCTTTATGTTAATAGATTTCTGTTAAGATTTATCCCCGAGATTTTTGCTCATATTTATTAAGATAAGACCAAACAATTAGAAATCAATAATACTAAGCATATATTTATTAAAATCAAATTTTTAAAGATCAATATGCAAATTAGCCTTCCCATTAACACTGTAAACCGCTATTTCGTTGAATATATAAATATAATTGCATGTTATTAGTATGTAGATATTGTTAACAGTCTTAATGATGTAAAACAATTTTATTAATAATTGAGGTTTAAATAAAAAATAAAATCATGGAGAATGTGATGTAAATAACAAAGGGAATTGTGACTTGAATAGTAATATAGTTTCGGTTACAGACATACAAACCCACAATCTCCATTATAATAAGATATATATATATATATATATATATACACACACACACAAACACACATATATCTTATTATAATGGAGATTGTGTGTTTTTCTGTCTGTAACCGAAACTATATTACTACTCAAGTCACAATTTCTTTAGTTATTAACGACACATTCTCCATGATTCTATTTCTATTTAAACCTCAATTAATAATAAAACTGTTTGACATTATTAATACTGTTGGCCTTACCTAAATACTAATAACATACAATTGTATTTATATATACAACAAAATACCAGTTTTCAGTGTAAACGTAAAGCTAATTTGCATATTGATATTAAAAAAACTGATTTTAATAAAAATTTGCTTGGTATTATTGATTTCTAATTGTTTGGTTTTATCTTAATGAATATGAGTAAAAATCTCTTCAATAAATCCTAAAAGAAATTCATTAACAAGAAGAAATAACTGTAATTTTATTCTTTACTTCCTATTTTAACTAAATAGTTAAATTAGGAAAATTTAGCATTGAAAAACGGAAGTGATGAAAGAGTAAGTTTAAGTTGTTCTATATTCCGATTATACCCCCTCCGTTTCAAATCTTGTTATCTGAATTCTTATTTAGTTTCATTAACCTTTCTAATTTAATACGATATTTTATTACATTTAAACTTAAATACTTGCACCCGGAGGGTGCATATATTTGCTATATATATATATATATATATATATATATATATATATATATGAACTTAGATAAGATACATATATAGATAGATAGTTATACTTACTGGAATTTTGGTAAGCATTTCTGTAATTGGCGGGCATAACATTCCGGACAATGTCCCGACACCGTTGGATAATCCCATTAATATACTGGCGTATCGAGGAGCAATATCTAAATGATTTACATTAAAACCTGAAATATAAAAGAAAAAATGGTTATTTCAATGATTATTCACAAATATTCGCTGCTTTAATAATAAAAATTACTAGCAGCACCTGTGGATATACCACAGTATCATAATTCAATTATTACAACGTTTGATATGTTTACTGTAGAGCCATTGCCAAATAGTTCAATATGTAAAAAGTATAATAATCTTGATTTAACTTTCACTCTTTTTTTCTTTTTTGCTTCTTTTCAACTTTTCATTACGCTTGATTGAAAGAGATTAGCGTTATCGTTTCCGTGCGCTCATCCCTCTCTCTCTATCTGTCTCCTACTTTCTTTCTTCCTTTCTTCCTTTCTTTTTTCCTTTCTTTCTTTCGTATTATATTTTTCTGTGTAGTAATGTTCTTTCTTTATAATAAAAACGGAATGGCCCATTATTTAGCTGAGGAGAAAACACTCATAAAAATAAGAATTCGGTGGATAAGCAACAGCATATAATCAGGATTTACATTTTTACATTTCATGTTGGACGATTTTGACGGTTTCATTTTTTAACCAGAGGGTGTTTCAACATGATAACGATAGTACGAACACTTGTATCAATATATAGATGGTAGGCCTGGTTTTCAACCCTCTGTCTGTCTGTCTGTCTCTCTTTCTCCCCCCTTTCTCTCTCTCTCTCTCTCTCTCTCTCTCTCTCTCTCTATATATATATATATATATATATATATAGAGAGAGAGAGAGAGAGAGAGAGGAAGAGGATTATTAACGTGGGAACTCCTTATCTATCTTTTTTAATTTAAAAATCATAATTAGCCTCTTTTCCTTTCGGTCATTTTCCTGTATATTTTCTTTCATTTTTCATTCTTTCTTTCATTCTTTCATTCTTCTTTCTTTCATTTTTTCTTTCATTCTTTCTTTCTTTATTTCATTCTTTCTTTCTTTCTCAGTCCGTTTTTCTTTGTTTCTTTTGTTTCCTTACTACATTTTTTCTTTCTTTTACTGTCATTTCTTCTTTTTTCATATTTTTTCAATCATTTATTTCTTTGCCTTTTCTTTCTTTCTTTCTTTCTTTCTTTCTTTCTTTCTTTTCTTTTTTCTTTTTTCTTTTCCAAAAAATTCTTTCTCAATCATTTCTTTCTTTTTTTTTCAATCAATTTTTTTCTTTCTTGCTTGCTTTATTTCTCAATCATTTCTTTCTGCTTTTCTTTAATTTTCAATCATTTCTTTCACTATCTTATTATAATGGAGATTGTGGGTTTCTTTGTCTGTAACCGAAACTATATTACTATACAAGTCACAATTCCTTTAGTTATTTACATCATATTCTCCATGATTCTATTTTTATTTAAACCTCAATTATTAATAAAATTGTTTTACATCATTAATTCTGTTGACCATATCTACATACTAATAACATGCAATTGTATTTATATATACAACAAAATAGCAGTTTACAGTGTGAATGGGAAGGCTAATTTGCATATTGATCTTAAAAAATTGATTTTAATAAATATATGCTTAGTATTATTGATTTCTAATTGTTTGGTTTTATCTTATTGAATATGAGCAAAAATCTCTTCAATAAATCTTAAATGAAATCCCTTAACAAGAAGAAATAACTGTAATATTATTCTTTACTTCCTATTTTAACTAAACAGTTTAATTAGGAAAATTTACCAATGAAAGACGGGAGTAACGGAAAATGATGGAAGAGTTAGTTTCAAAGTTGTTCTATTTTTCAATCATACCCCCTCTGTTCAAAATCTTTTTATCTACATTCTTATTCAGTTTCATTAGCCTTTCTAATTTAATATGATATTTTATTATAAAATTTAACTAAAATACTTGCACCCGGAGGGTGCATATATTTGCTAGTAATTTTAACAATCATTAACTTTTTCCTCTCACTTTTCTTTCTTTCTTTCTTTCTTTCTTTCACAAAATTAGATCAAGTCGATTCTGAATTCCTCTCAGATTCTGCTGATCCAATAACCTTCGTCTATTTCCCCCCTTTCCCTTCAAAGCCCCTCATACTTTTTTTCACTCAACAGAAATCTCTGCACGTATTTTCGGAGAGTTCGCTATCCTGGACATTTGGCCCAGTCAGTCAAGCCACTGCAGTGATGACGGTAAACACAAAACGAAGAAGAAAAAAAGATAAAGTAAAAGAATAAGAGAGAAAGAGAAGAGTAAGAGAAAGACAAAGTGAGAAACAAAGATAAAGGTAGACAGACATACAGATATACAATATGAGACATAAGGAAAGAGAGGTTGACAGACAGAAAAAATATAACCATCTGACAGCGTGACTTAGAAAATGCTGATTGTATTCCCTGCAGTGGGATAAGACCCCCCCCCCAAAAAAAAAATAGGCGTTCTTTGTATGATTCTAAACTGTATCTGATGGTAAGGCTCCAGTTCTAGAGATCTGTCGAGTGTGGAGTGCTCCTTCGTTGCCATTACTCCCAGATCAACTCTAACCCAAAGTGGTAATATCTGTTAGGGTCCCATTTATATATCAAACAGATTTATTTGAAAATTGTAAGTACTGGACAGGAAAACCCGCTTAAAATTGTTCGTATGCGAAAAGCATTAATAAAACCTCTTAAGAAACTACTACACAAAAAAACTTAAATATGAACGTACAATGAACACAATTCCCTAACTTCAAGACGTAGAATAATCTTAGGAACATAAAACATAAGACAAAAACACGACTGCGCAACTTCATACCTTAGAAAAAAATAGAAGTTTTAAAGGTACTTCGACCAATGAAAACTCGTTGGACTAAGTGTGTTGAGTGCTAAGGTGAGTATTTTGAAGAAAATTAACGTTTCATTCATTGTTCATTTATGTTTTCGTAAATACAACTTCAGTCTCCATGCTTTTTTTTAAACATCCCTCGGTATTTTATGTACATTTTTTGGTATATAAGGTATGCTACAATACACCACTGAAATTCATAGACTAAGCGAGGTCACATGGTTTAAACCTCAGCCAATCAACAGCCCGACTGCGGGGTTGGTTGACTACTTAATCACTGATACTGAGAGACGTCGATTTGCAATCATATGTATAATAAAAAAATGTTGGGAATGTACTAGAAGGGCAAAGGGGTGGGGTCAGGTGCTTGCAGTCGATTGATCGGAGTTGACCGTGTTTTTGCTCATGTCTGATGTTAATGCATTGATGCAGTTGAAATAAATAATTACAATGAAGCAAATTTAAAGTTTTTTTCCTTCATTTATTCAATATATTGCTCTCTCCACCCACTCACTGGCACTAGGCACATCGAGCTCTCACTACGGTTTGTCTGTATAACTACAGTTAAACTACTCATGGAATGATCATCAATACTAAAACACACACACACACACACACACACACACACACACACACACACATATATATATATATATATATCTTTTTGGAGGATATGTGCTTAATTGAAGTCATACCTAACTCTTGAAAATTAATTAGTTAATAATTAATGAATTTAGGCCGGCATATATGTTCAAATGTAAGGCTAAACAGATCGAGAAAATGTAAGGCTAAACAGATCGAGAAAATGTCAATCCCTGAATGTACATTTCGACCTATTAGTACATTCAGGGATTGACATTTTCTCGAACTGTTTAGCCTTACATTTGAACATATATACTCGCCTAAATTCATTAATTATTAACTAATTAATTTTCAAGAATTAGGTATGACTTCAATTAAGCACATATCCTCCAAAAATTGTCGGCTAAAAGCCATATCAAATAAACACAGTGTTTATCTACGTACTTTCATATATATATATATATATATATATATATATATATATGATATTTTGTAGATAATATGGGTGCTATATTTAAGCAGATAGTGTTCAATATCATTGATAGAGCTTTATATTTGAGTTAAGGTAGCGTTGACATGGAGTTAACACCTGATTACTAACAGTTTCTCATCTATGCAATCTTCAGACCAAATGGGGAAATTTGTTTAAGGGTTTGTTTAAATACCCTTTGGTTTAGTCCTTCACTTTGAGGAAGCGGGAGGAAACTTGATTTTGATTGGTAAATTTTTAATTGAATTACGATGTTTACTGGGATTTTTTTTTCGGTTAATTTTTGTGTGTATCAAGAGTTTTCCCGGATACAGTTGTTTATTTAAGCAACACCCGTACTACTACTTTGAGTAGGACTGCACGAGAGAAACCATGAACCGGTTTTGATGCCGTTGTAACATCGGTCCGCTTAATCATAGCCTTGTGCCAGACTAGGTGAAACTGAATAAATATGTACATAACAAGAAGCCTTTGTAATGTTATCTGTTGAAAGCAGAAAGCGAAAATGATGAGCTGGCAGGAAACCTTGTCATAACTTTATTACGAACTTGGATTTCACCCCAGGCTATCAGAACGAGACATAAATGGCGAGTAAGGAGGGAGAGTAAGAAGCGAGAATAAGAACGGCGGTAAACGAGGAAGAGGAAAAAGAAGGAGGCTGTTTTGAGATAAGACTCAGTACGAGCGCATCATTATGCAAATGCTGTATAGACATGGGTAAGTGCTTGCGCATTAGTGCTTATGTTTATCTGTAGGTTAGCGCGTGTTTTGGAGAATAAATATGCGCGTTCTTTTCTTCGTCCTATATGGCGCACTTTGGCGCGCTTTTTTGAGACAATAATTCCAAATCCTGCGACAAAATATATTATAATAGTTAACGACACGAACAAAAGCAAAACCCCGCCCTGTCGGTTAGGGCAGTAGAATACGCCGACTACACCTCTGCAGAAGGGTAAAATCCCTAAATAAGGCCACCTGTTGACCGTCGGCAGCGACCCGTGATGCTTAAGGACGGAATCCTTGTGGCTGAGCTGAAATAATTGCACTCCATTTTGGCCCTTACTTAGGCTAGACAGGCACTCGGCGAGGCCTCCACCGATCAATCGGCTGGTCATGTCAAGCCCTAGCACCTATATGATTGTCCCGACCCTATTGTCCTGATGGCAACCCCTAATTCTTTTTATCATATATGTGCAAGAAGGCAGTAGCTGAGTGTCTTAATGTCCTGGGTATGATGTTAAACTCCATCTAATGATGAAGTTCAAATTCTGGAACTCTGAGGAATGTGGAGTACCCCTTTATCCCCATTTATTACTTCCAGGTCCACCCTGACCTAGAGTAGTAGTACTTGTTCGGGTCCCATCTATGGGTTAAATAGATAAAAAAATAAGTATAAAAATGTGTCTAAAAATTGAATTTGAAAAAAAAAATGAATCCCCATCAAGAATGTATGAAAATGTCTTCGGTTTAGAATAACCCAACAAGGGTTGACATGCCGTAAAACCCAACCAATCAACCAACCATCCAAAATCAAAATCGACGTATCCAGTTCCAATTCGTGTATTCGCTTCGCGACAGAAGAGCATAGATTCCATTCTCTCTATGGAGTCCCATCGCCAGGTATCTTGTGAAAGGCCCCGTTCATAGAAGATAACTACAGTCAAGTTAGAGATTCATATTCTGGTTCTACGTAACCCAATGCTGGATATATGATTTTATGAGGGAGCCAGATTTGTAATCAAGAAAAAAAAAGTTTGGTTCGAAAATACAAGGTGTGTCAAAAATGAGATGTTTTGTACTTTTTGACACACCTTGTAGTCTGAAAAATAAATAACGTCCCATTCATTCTTCATTTCTATCTTGGTAAATACACCTATAAACTTGGTAATTTTTTGATACACCTTGTATTCTGAAAAAATTAATGACTGAAACATTATTTTTTTTCAGAATACAAGGTGTGCCAAAAAGTACAAAAACTCTCGATACTTTTTTGACACACCTTGTATGTTAGAATTAATTTTGGAAAGGGTGTACTTATTTTTAGAATGCTATATATATTTGGTTGCGTTTCGATTCTTTCTTTCTTTCTGTCTTTCTTTCGTTTCGTTTCGTTTCGATTCTTTTTTTAAAATTTCGTTTCTGTCTTCCTTCCTTTTTTTCTTTCGTTTCTCTTTTTCTTTTTTCTCTTATTTGTTTGCTTCTTCCTTTTTCTTTCTTTCTATTTTTCTTTCTTTCTATTTTTCTTTCTTTCTTTCTTTTTCTTTCTTTCTTTTATTCTTCTGATCCTTCCCTTTATTTATTTCTATCTATTTTTTTTATTTGTTTGTTTATTTGATTCTTCCCTTTCGTCTCTTTGATTCATTTTTCTTTCATTCATTTTTGTTTGTTTGTTTGTTTGTTTGTTTGTTTGTTTGTTTCTTTCTTTCATATAGTTTATTTCATTTTTCTTTACTTTGTTTGTTTGTTTGTTTCTTCTTTTTCTTTCCTTTCCTTTCTTTCTTTCTTTCTTTCTTTCTTTCTTTTAGTTTATTTCATTTTTCTTTACTGTGTTTGTTTGTTTGTTTGTTTCTTCTTTTTCTTTCCTTTCCTTCCTTCTTTCTTTCTTTCATTTAGTTTATTTCATTTTTCTTTACTTTGTTTGTTTGTTTGTTTGTTTGTTTCTTTCATTTTCTTTCCTTTCTTTCATTCATTTTTCTTTCTTTCTTTCGTTTATTTCATTTTTCCTTACTTTGTTTGCTTGTTTCTTTCTTTATTTCTTTCTTCTTTTTCTTTCTTTTTCTTTCCTTTCTTTCTTTCTAGATTCATGTAGAGATGTAAAAATAGATAGACAGACAGATAGAACAAATTCTAAGCTGTGTGTGTGTGTCTTCCATTTTTTCCCTTATGAGCTACACGATGTGCCAGTCAAATGAATTCACATCCAAACAGTTCCGAGGCGCTAATACCAATTAACACAAAATGGGTTCGGCACATTTCTTTCTTTTCCTTTCCAATTTGTGGATCATTGCAAAGAATCCTTTTGTGGCAAAACACACGCCCTAATTATATGTTCGCCTCATCACTACAAATTGACTTTGGTGTGCACACATTATTTAAATAGTCTATTGTGGTCGCTGGCAAACGCTTCCGGCTTTATATAAACAATAATAATAAAATTCTTTAATTGACTACTACTACTACTACTACTACTACTACTACTAGAAACGTTTAATACTTTTAACACTTTGCCTACTTTAAAACGCTCACAGCGTCTCTCTTACCACTGCGATCCTACCGTTTATACTGAAAAATCACTATGCGAACAATAATAATTCTGCTCATCGCCAATTATATAGAGGTAGCTTATACACCTTTTCACATAATATTTTTCCTTTAACTATTTGCCTAATTTAAGCCACTCACAGCGGCTCTCCCACAACTTCGCATACCACACCCAATCAAAGTACAAAAACTAATGGTTAGTTAATTATGATTAAGCAGAAGGATTCCGATCACAATAATAAAGGACTTTATTTGAATAGAATGAGTTCTGAGGTGAATAGATAGTGAACTTTGAAATATCCCATCATACAGGTAAAAAATTACCAAGAAAATTTGGTACAGACATGAGAGAAATTTGGTAAGAAAAGAGTTAAAATAATAATAATCATCTTCCTGTCTGAAGAAATGTTCTATTGGATTTTTCAGCGTTATTCAAAAATAATTTTATTCAAGAAATATGTATTTACCCAATCCCTCTGCACGAGCAGAATAAGACACGTCATTTTTTTTTAAAGCGGAGTTTAACAGGTTTGAATTCAGAATTTTCCTTCTCCCAGATTGGTTATTGTACCAAGGTTAAAGAGCTCGGTCTGTTCTACTATTTACTCATAGCTGGAGGGAGAGTAATCGGATTCATACCTTTCCCAAGGGTTTAGCGCTATGTGAAACGCAAGTAACCACATACAGGATTTGAACTCAGCTCGGTGCGTGCATTTCCAACAACAGTAACCATTACACCACGAGCGCCTCCAAATTAAAGAAATATGACTCTTTATTGTTTAATTTTTACGAGTTTTCACTGAAGACCGAATGGCACTATATCTCTTCAGCTCTCAATGACTCTTCTCAGTAGAATATATTTTTTTTTTTAGATGAGACAATAGATTTTGCTCATATGTTAACAATAAAAGCTGAAATTGTTATTACAGCTTTAATAAAGAAAATGGCTGGCTGTAATGCACTGGTGTCCTGGCAGCCATCTTTGTACAATTCATTTTCTAAAGCAAACAGGCAAAATATTTTATTATTTTTTAAAAACTTGTAAGAATAGTATCAATGTAAATTCTTTTACAATTTATTTTCTAATGTAAACAGGCAAAATATTAATCAGTTTTTGAGACTTGATGTCCACATGAAAATAAAACATTATCTGGTAATGTGTTTTAATAGGCATTATCACCAAAATAAAAAGAAAGTTGTCTTTTCATGAATTCAGTTTTTTGTTTTAAGCTTTTAAAAAGTAATTACAATTTTTTTATTTTTTACTTATTGATTTAATTTTTTAAATTTTGAGTTTAATCTTTTCTATTTATTAAATGTTCTTTAGATAAAAAAATCTTTGTTCAGATGTTTTTTTAAATTGAATAGTCGGTCTCACTCTTTTCACGGCCCACAGTTTCCACAGTCTCTTTTTTTGTGTCTTTTTCAAGGCTCTGACTGTTATTGGTATTATGTTTTTATTAATGTTTTTTTTATGCAAGCGAGTTCGAATTCCAGTCACAACATTATGTTTACTTTCAGTTTAATACCGTTAGGAAAGGAATGAACATCCTTATCCCCCAGTTATGGATTAAATAGTACCACTATTGTTATTCTACAAGGATGACTTTGACATTAAATAACCCACGAAGGTTGGTATGCCATTAATAAACCAAACCTTATTTTATACATTATTAGTTGAAGTAACGATGGTTTATCTCAATTTACTTCAATTTCTTTTATGACAGTACAGTCACGCTGAAAGCACCGGTTTCAGCTAGATCTCTGAGATTAAGCAGCAATACCTAATTGGGTGACCACCTAAGCAACCGCAGATACTGTAAGCTACCTGAGTTTTATCTTGTTTATCAAAATGACTTGATTCGGCATTAAATGACTTGAAAAGGGTTGATATGCCGTGAAACAAAACAACCAAGTTCTTTCTTTCTTCTTCTAAACAGCGATAAAATCTATGAAAATTATCTTAGAAAATATCAAACGAAAACTTTAAATTAAAATTCACAAACTGATCCTGAAACGTAATTGGAAAACTAATCTTTCCTGAACTGTCATAAAACCTCTTTCAATGAGATCGCCGGGGGATCCGAAGCAAGTGGGCGTTTTTAAGGACTTTGCTCCATTTATCATTATTTTTTTAATTAATCAATCATAGAATCATTTACTAAAAAACAACAACATTTAATTTCGGATTCAATCAATCAGGATAATTATCGCTGTCAATTCAAATAATAAGAGATGAAATCAATTCCTTTGACATTCAGGTTTAAAATGTTCATGTGGTATCAGCCATTTTGAATATCTGGTTGGTTGGTTGGTTGGTTGGTTGGCGGGTTGCTTTGGCAGGAACCGGTGCTTTCAGTGTGACTTGACCGTAATTGTAGTACTAGGGTGAGTCAAACCATCCAAGTAAGACAAACAAGATATGCTGCTTGGTTGGCTGGTTTTATGGCATATTAACCCTTTACAGGTTGTTTTGATACACAAAGGACTCCGGTTACTTACAGTACCTGCTGTTGCTTAAGCGGTCACCCAATTTTTGATAAAAGTTGGTTGTTTTGTTTTATGGTATATCAATCCTTTTCGGGTCATTTAATACTGAATTAAGTCATTTTGATGAACAAAGAATTCAGGTTGCTTACAGTCCCCACTGTTGCTTAAGTGGTCATCCAAATAAGAATTGAATAGGCTCGTCGCTGCTTACCTTTGGTGATCTAGCAGAAATTGATGCTTACAGTGTTATTTGACTGTAATATTAATACTATGTGATATTAATTCCATGGAGAGTTAAACCATCCAAGTAAGACAAACAAGATATGCTGGCTGGTTGGTTAATTGGTTGATTGGTTGGTTTGTTTTATGGCATATCAACCCTATTCGGGTCATTTAATTTCGAATGAAGTCATTTTAATAAACAAAGGACTCGGATGGCCTACCGTATCCGCTGTTGCTTAAGTGGTCACCCAATTGAGAATTGAATAGACTCATCGCTGCTTAACTTTGGTGATCATTTAATGTCACATGAAGTCATTTTGATAAACAAAGCCATAGGCTGACCATGCAGGTATCTATTAAGCCCCACATGCTACAGGCAGGATATGACACATGGTCAATTTTTAAATGTAGTAAAGCTGGATTGAATTCAAAGTTTTCCTTCTCCAATACTATACGCGAATTGTGAGCTGTAATATGTTTATTTTTTAAATTTTTATAAATAATGTTTTGCTGAAAATTCGTAAAACTTTATTTAGAAATATTTTTCCGTATAGAGTTGATAAGATCACTAAAATATCTAACATTATTCGACTGAATTTTTGAGATGAGGTTCGCTTTATATAATTTTTATTTTTCTGATTATGGTATGTTTTGACCGCTGTAGCATCCGGTCTTCCTCAAGGAAACTACACAGGGAACACCTGGGGAAGGTCGGAGATTACATCAGCCGAAACGTTGTGTCTATACATATCACAATAAAGATGAGGACAACAGTTCGAAAAATAAAAAAATTAAGTCTCCAAATTTATTACACAAAAGAAATTCATTTAAGTATGAGGGGTTTGGTTTGGTTTCGTTTATTTATTTAATGACATATCAACCTTCCTAGGTTATTTAATGCTAAATACACCCTTGTAGAAGAACTGTAGTGATACTACTTAACCTATAGTTGAAAGTATGAGGGGAAAGTACTTGTGATGTTTCATACTGTATTTTAAGCTTACGTTTTGTGCGTTGCAATGTGAATATTTTTTTCTGTCGCAAAATTTTACTTATATTTCTCTACTGGAAAATGTTGACGATAATTCTTTTCATGTCAACTCCTCCGCACGACCAGGATGTGTCACTAGGTGAATTTTTAAGTTGAGTTTAACAGGTTTGAATTAAGAATTTTCCTTCTCCTAGACCGGTTGGATGTATACCTTTCCCAAGGTATTCCCACTATGTAAAATGCAACCAGCCGCGTCCAGGATTTGAACTCGTCTCCATGCGACGATAACCATTACACAACACGCCCTACTATTCACCCATAGCTGAAGGGAAATTAGTCTAATTCATACCTTTCCCAAGGTTATTAGCACTATGTGAAGTGTAACCAGCGTCGTCTAGGATTTGAACTCGTGCCACCGAGTCCATTTCCCACGGTGATAACCATTACACAACGGGCACCTCCAATTCTTTTTTTTAATGTAGCATCATTATTACTTTGGTCAGTTTTACAGTTGGTGTTTATTCTTGCTTTTGTTTTGGTCTTTTGTTTTATGGCTGCATTTAGTATTCTGATGTAGTCGCTTCTTATCTTAAACTGAACAAGTAATCCAATGTAGTTAAGCCGTGTAATTGTTTTAATTATTATCTTTCGGTGAGGATGAAATCGATATTCAATTAAGCCATGTCTTCTGAAACACTCAAAGAGTTTATAGATTTTTGAATTAGAAACAGGATTAATTGCTCAGATTATAGAATCATAAATGGAAGACGAATTAGAACTGAACTTCTATAAAAGGGGAAAGATACTAGACCTAAACGCTCTGTCCCTGTAATTCCTCCGTTTAAATTGAATGACATAGACCAGTCGTGACAACAGATATCACCCTGTTGGAGGAGCTTAGAATACGTGGACTATATCTCTTGCAGAAGGGTAGAGTAAAAGTAAAGTCGGCGGGGCGGCCTAAAGTCGGTATCAGCCAGACAGCAAGGGAGTCTATCCCCTTTTCAGTAGCGATAGACAAAGTAGATTATTTTAGCATCTGAGGTGGACCGCCACACCTACCATCAGCTCATTACTTTACCGCACAGATCCCTGTGCTACTCTACCAGTAGTTTGTTGTAGAGTTCAGGTTCCGTATGAGACCTCAATGCTTGATTTTTATAAACAGCAAATTTATTTGTGAATAAAAAGGCCTCAAATACCAGGGGTATCGTGCTTATGGACCATTCCCACTCGTGGGTACTTCAGACCAACGTGGTCTGAACCCACGAGTGGAAATGGTCCATAATCCGATACCTGGTATTTAAGGCCTTTTTATTCCCAAATATATATATATATATATATATATATATATATATATATATATATACTTTGGTGCGGTACCAAGTTTATTGGTACAAGGTGATTCTAGGTGGGTCCTAATTCTCTACCAGTAGTTTGTTGTAGAGTTCAGGTTCCGTATGAGAGCTCAATGTTTAAATATCAGTGGTCTGAAGAAGCTCGTGAGCATACTCGCGAGTGGAAATGGTCCATAACCACGATACCCATGGTATTTAAGGCCTTTTTTCCCAAATATATATATATATATATATATATATATATATATATATATATATATATATCTTAGCTTACTGTCTAATGTTTTGGTCACTAACTTCTCAGTCAATTATCATGAACAGACACAGCTATCAAATCTCTCATTTCAAATATTAATCCAATACACCATTTAAATTCTTCCAGCTTATTTTCCGTCTCTATATTATGTGTATGGTGGATTTTTAACCGGTTCTTTTTCGATATCAATTTTGAAGTCGTATTAGTGATCGACATCTGGAAAGGAATACGGAAAGCGTAGGCAAGATGGCGGGCAAATTAGTATCTGAAGAGGGTTATCTTTGAAATTCAATTTGCTGCTTATCTGTCATTGTTCTTCGGTGACTTTTTCCATTTTTCGTCGTCACCCTTTCTCCTCAGTTATCCAATCTTCCATCTTTTCGAATACAAAATTCGTACACAGAGAAACACATCAGCACACTTATGTATGCACACACACACACACACACACACACAAAACAAAAAAAAACAACAAACAAAAACAAAAAACAATATGGATGACATCTGTAGGCACTTGTGAACGCAGATGTAAATGCAAACACTGAATCACAGCTGCGCGCATGCGTACTGGTGCTTCGTTTTTTGTTCATTTTTTGCTTATTTATTGTTTTTATTTTTTTTTTCGTGTCTGTTTGTTCAAAATGATCTTTTTATTATCATATTGGGAGTCATTCGATAGTTCATTTTCTTTCTTTTTTTTTCTTTTTTTTCTTTCTTTCTTTCTTTTTTTTAATCTTTTTTGCCCTTTTTTCTTTTTGTTCTTTTTTTGTTTTTCTTTCTTTCTTTTTTTTTTAGCTTTTTGTTCTTCTTTTTTTTTTATTCTTTCATTTTTTCTTTTTCTTTCTGTTATCTTTTTTTTTTTTTTTCTTTCTTTCATTATTTCTTCCTATTTTTCGTTCTGTTTTGTTCTTCTCTATTTCTTTCCTTTATTCTTTTCTTCTTTCTTCTTTCTTTTTTCCTCCTTTTCTCTCTTTTGTCCTTTCTTTTTTCTGCCTTCTTCTTTTTTCTTTCTTTTCTTTTTCTTTTTTTTTTTTTTTCTTTCTTTCTTTCTTTCTTTACTTTCTTTCTTTCTTTATTAAACTATTTCCCTCTTTTTTATTGTCATATTCAAGTCTTTCTTTTTCTTTCCCGTGTTCATTAGTTAAATAATTTTCTGGTTTTTATTTTTTTAGCTGTTTTATTCGTTGCTTCCTTTATTCATTTAACACTCTCTTCTTCTTTTTTATGTTCATTCTGTATTTATTATTCATTTATCTATGCTTTTTCTTTTACTTGTTTACTGATTCTATTCCTATTTCTTTATTCGATAATATTTCTTACTTTTCATTTTCCCCTAACTCCTTTCTTTCTTTCTTTCTTTCTTTCTTTCTTTCTTTCTTTTCATATTTCTTTCTTTCTTTTCTTCCTTATTCTCATATTCTTCTTTCTTTCTTTCCTTCCTTATTCTCATATTTTTTTTTTCTTTCTTTCGTTCTTTCTTTCTTTGAGCACAATAAACAATTCAATTCCTTTCCAACTGAAATTGGAAGATTGTTAATTTTATTATTTTAGAAATTTGAGAAACAATGACGGGACTTCAAAAATAGCTTTGCGTAAGTAATGTCGTCGAGAGGTTACTCCTTTCTAGTTCCATTCTGCTCATTGTCAATTAGGTAGCTCGTAAACCATTTCACATAACATTTTTCCTTTAACTCTTTGCCTACTTTAAGCAGCTTAGCGAATTTTCCACCACTGCACATACCACACCCAAGCAAAGTACAAAAACTAATGGTTAGTTCATTATAATTGAACAGAAGAACTAGATTACAATAACAATATGACTTTATTTGAATAGAATGAGTTCTGAGGTGAATAGATAGTGAACTTTGCAATATCCCATCATGCAGGTAAAAAATACCAAGACAATTTGGTACAGCCATTGAGGAAATTTTTGTAGGCAAAGAGTTAAATACGGAAAACGATAGTGAAATACCATCAAAGTTTAGTAAAGTACTTGAATAATTATTCAAATAGAGTCATTATTATCTGTCTTTAAGGAATTTTTTACCCAGGCTGGTTGGTTGGGTCTTACGGCATATCAACCCTTGTTGAGTTACTATATACCGAAGACGTTTTGTTTTATCTATTCTTGATGGATATGCACATTTTTATTTTAAACTAATTTTTAAAAATCAACTTTTTTATTGAACCCATATATGGGACCCTAACAGGTACAATCACTGCGGATCAGAGTGGACCTGGGAGTACTCGCGTTGAAGGACTACTTCACACTCCCCAGAGCTCCCAAATTGGAACCTCATCACTAGATGCAGTTTAACGTCATACAGAGGACACTAAAACCCTCAACTGTTATTCTGAAGACCAACAGTGATGAGCAGCACTGAGCTATTCAATACTTGATTGGGTGACTACTTAAGCAACAGCAAATACTGTAATAAATCTGAGTTGTTTGTTTATCAAAATGACTTGATTCGGCATTTAATTACCCGAAAAGTAAGCCGATTAAACATTGAGGACTTAGTTAAAAAAGTTTTTACCTATCAAGAATGAATAAAACAAAAACGTCTTCGGCATTAGATAAACCAAAAGTTTAAATACCGTAAAATCCAACCAACCAAATATCAGTCATCTTAAGGACCTTCTCTCAAAATTAAGGCAATGGATAGGGTCATTGTTTTAAGACAAATTCAAGATAAGCGTTATGAGAAAAATAAATGGGCAGTGTAGTCTTCGGCATAAAATAACCCAAGAGTTGACGTGCTGTAAAATCCAACCAACCAACCAACCAACCAACCAACCCACCTGATTTCACTAAAGATGTATTTGACTATAGAAATGCATTGAAAATAAAGAAAAACATTATGTCTTTGTTCGTTTGTCTTGGAATTGGGTTATTAATTGAACAACAGTATTATTTGTTCGAATTCGATACCTCATGCCTCATCTAAAAAAAATTCTAAGCTATTCTTCCTAACCGTTAGGCATGTCATAACCCCAGACGGGTTGATATGCCGTTGAAATCAATAAACAAACAAACAATTGACTGAAATAAAAGTAAATTCATGTCGATGAAAGATTTTAGAAGCTAAAGACCCACACGGCAAGAAAGAGTGTGATTTCAACCATGGCTCTTCGTGCGAGTCTCAATCGATCGATTCTCAAGACGCGCGTGTCTGAACTAGCGTTCGTCGAGATAACGTTGGTTGCGATCAAAGCAAACAGTATCAAACTCACAGTTCTTGCTTCGGTGAGCACGCGCCTAAACATTGCCAGTGTCTAAAGAGATACAGGGATTCCCTACGAGTTGTACGTTGGACTCCGCTCCAACGAATCATGAAGACAAACACTTTTCAGTTCGTTATTGATGATTACTCTAATGGCAGCTGGCCACTAAACAAACACAATGAAAAGCAAGAATTATCTCCCCTTGCTTCTCACGCTCGATTCCTTGTTCTTTATCCAAAAGATAATTTATGCAAGAATTTTCTTCTGTGTTAGCCGACTTTAAAGGTGGCGTCGGCTTTTTGTTGAGTCGCTTCTTTCTATTTCTCTGCACTTGAGAAAAGGAGAAATGTTGGTTTGGTTGGTTGGCTTTGTTTTAAGGCATATCAACCCTTTCGGGTCATTTGATGCCGAATCAAGTCATTTCGATAAACAAATGGCTCAGGATGATTACAGTGCCTGCTGTTGCTTAAGTTGTGCTTAAGTATTGAACAGGCCCACGCTACTTATCACTGTTGGACCACAAGACAGAATCCTAAACAGAAAAACTAATGAATTATTCCCAATCCATTTTATTTGCAACACATGGAAGATATATTATTTATATTGTGATTATATATCCTGTTTCCTTATTTTATGTTTCCCTTTTTTATTGTCTGAACAAAATTAATAGAAGAGACATGATAGGAGATACATGGATGTTGGATGGTTGCTTTTTTTTGTTTTACGGCATATCAACTCTTTTCGGGTCATTTAATACTGAATCAAGTCCTTTTGATAAACAGAAAACTCAGGTTGATTACAGTACCTGCTCCTACTTAAGTGTTGGTTCATTTATTTAATGGCATATCAACCTTCGTGGATTATTTAATGCCAAAGACATCCGTGTAGAAGAACAGTAGTGGTACTATTTAATCCATAACTGGAAGGATAAGGGAGTCCATACCTTTGATGATTTTTACTTACTTATGATATAAACACTCTGACACCGATTTTTACCCCCCCCCGACAAAATCATTCAAGAATAAATTTCTACACCGCCCGGAGGTTATCTTTTTGCTAGTAAATCATAATATATCCTCTATAAAAAATCAAACAAAACAAAAAAAAAATGAAAAAAAAAAGAAGAAGATTTCATAACAATTATCATCGTCGTCATCAACATTCCAAGATGTTAGCCACACAGATTCGTCAAGGTTATTTCCCGCTCTTATTTCATTGCTCTTGGGCGTAAAGAGAAAATGGCTGGCGTGATTTATACATTTCCCGTGAGCCTTTGCGCGTTCGACTTTGCACCTTTTTCTTTTTAATATTCATCTCATGGTCCAATATCTGTTCGTTTTCGTTCTACCATTCGTCTTGATGACAAGCAGCAACGCAGACCCCATACTTCTTTTCTTCGTTCAAACTTTTCTCCTATTTAACATAACTTTTTAAAATATCTTCCATCCTTGTTGCCCGTACGTTCTGTCATCCATCTCCAGAATGAGTGACCCACATTACAATGTTCTCCGCTTTGTTATAAATACTAGCAAGAATATATGCTCTTCGGGCGTAAGTATCTAAGATTTAATGTAATGAAATATATTGAATTAGAAAGATTAACGAAATTAGATAAGCACGCATATAAAATGATTACATTTCAATTATATTTTAAATAGTTTATATATATATATATATATATATATATATATATATATATATACTAGCAAATATATGCACCCTCCGGGTGCAAGTATTTAAGTTTAAATGTAATAAAATATTATATTAAATCAGAACGGCTGATGAAACTAATTAAGAATGCAGATAAAAAGATTTGAAACGGAGGGGGTATAATCGGAAAATAGAACAGCTGAAACTTACTCTTTCATCACTTCCGTTTTTCAATGCTAAATTTTCCTAATTTAACTATTTAGTTAAAAGAGGAAGTAAAGAATAAAATTACAGTTATTTCTTCTTGTTAATGAATTTTATTTAAGATTCATTGAAAAGATTTTTACTCTTATTCATTAAGATAAAACCAAACAATTAGAAATCAATAATACCAAGCACATTTTTATTAAAATCAGTTTTTTTTAATATCAATATGCAAATTAGCTTTACGTTCACACTGAAAACTGGTATTTTGTTGTATATATAAATACAATTGCATGTTATTAGTATTTAGGTAAGGCCAATAGTATCAATAATATCAAACAGTTTTATTATTAATTGAGGTTTAAATAGAAATAGAATAATGGAGAATGTGACGTAAATAACTAAGGGAATTGTGACATGAGTAGTAATATAGTTTCGGTTACAGACAGAAAAACACACAATCTCCATTATAATAAGATAATATATATATATATATATATATATATATATAAACTTTCATAGGACTGATTTTAATATGTTGGAGAATCAAACTATTATTAGAGATCAATAACACCAAGTAATTATTTATCAAACCCGGTTTTGTTATAAGCAGTACGCAAATTAACTACATCATATATTATGTATACCTTTATTTTTTAATGATACCTAAGACACATTGGAGGATTATAAACGCACTATTAACACGGGTCGTTCGGGGCCTGTGTTTGTTAATGTAAATTAACAACTTTGATCCCAGGAGGCTATCCGCCAGGCAATATCTGCCCGCTTTATTTAAAGGGGCAGGGCTGAGTTTATTGCCCAGTACCTGAGGCGCCCCCTTGAGGGGAATGCTGACGGGATCAACGCATTTTTTGCACCTACCACCCATGAGTCTCGTGTGCCCACATAAAAATGTCCTTGTGTCTCGCCCTCATAAGTGGGATAAGAGGCAAATACCCTAATAACATGGACTGTTTTAAAGCAAATCTAATTCAGATTTTCATAGAGATATCGTTGATAAAATAAGGTTTATTCTATGTATTAATGATTTTGACTATAAATCAAATATTCATTGATTAACTTACTTAATTCCTGAAATGACTGTGACGTAAGCAGTGATGTAGTTTCGGTTACAGGCAAATAGAGACCGAATCTCGATTATTAATAGATTTTCTAAACTTTTCTTATTTCGTTTTTTTTTTCACCAGTCTACACTATTTCCTTGATATATATATATTAGCAGAACCTGTGGATATACCACTGGCTGTGACCAGCTGATTGATCGGATGGGGCCTCTCCGACCGACTGTTTTGCATATGTAAGCGCCAAAGTGGAGTGTTGCATATCATGGGCGGCTCAGCCACCAGGATTCCGTCCTTAAGCATCACGGGTCGATATCCACGGCCAACAGGTGGCCCCATTGAGGAATTTTACCCCCTCTAGGGTGTAGTCAGTGTATTTTTCTGTCCCCTGTCGACTTTGGAACGTATCTCATATCTAATCATTTCTTAAATATATAACTATACCACAGTATGATAATCTAATTATTACAACGTTTGATATGTTTACTTAAGAGCTATTGCGAAATAGTTTAATATGTAAAAAGTATAATAATCTTGATTTAATTCTCTCTCACTCTTTTTTCTTCTTTCTTTCCTTCTTTTCATGTTTTCATTATGTGCGATTGAAACAGTTTAGCGTTATCGCTTCTGCACGCTCATCCCCTATCTCTATCTTTCCCATACTCTCTTTCTTTCTTTCTTTCTCGTCATATTTTTCTGTGTAGCATAACCTTTTTCATCACTTGCTTTCTTTATAATAAAAACGGAATAGTCCATTATTTAGCTAACGTGACGACATTTAGCCGACGACACTCATAAGAAATAATAATTCGGCATATAAGATACACCAGATAATCAGGATTTACATTTTTTCATTTCTTCTCATAGGAATCATATATTGTGAGAGACAAGTCACCTTTCAACTTATCCACATACGCATCACCACAAACATACAAATAGGTTCACATATATGCACGCACATATACGTACGAATATGCTTCCCCGTATCTTATTATAATGGAGATTGTGTGTTTTTCTGTCTGTAACCGAAACTATATTCCTACTAAAGTCACAATTCTCTTAGATATTGACATCACATTCTCCATGATTTTATTTTTTATCTAAAACTCAATTATTAATAAAATTGTCTTACATTATTAATACTGTTAACTATGTCTACATACAGACAACATGCAATTATATTTATATATACAACAAAATAGCGGTTTACAGTGTGAACGGGAAGGCTAATTTGCATATTGATATAAAAAAATCGAATTTAATAAATATGTGCTTAGTATTATTGATTTTTAACTGTTTGGTTTTATTTTAATGAATATAAGCAAAAATCTCTTCAATGAATATTAAATGAAATCCATTAACAAGAAGAAATAACTGTAATTTTATTCTTTACTCCCACTTTTAACTAAATACTTAAATTAGAAAAAATAACAATGAAAGACGAGAGTGATGGAAGAGTAAGTTTTAGTTGTTCTATTTTTCGATTATACCCCCCCCCCGTTTCTAATCTTTTTATCTGCATTCTTATTTAGTTTCATTAGCCTTTCTAATTTAATACAATATTTTATCATTAAAACTTAAATACTTGCACCAGAAGGGTGCATATATTTGCTAGTATATATATTATATAATATATATATATATATATATATTAGCCAATATAAGTCAACGGCGCTTAGTAAATGTCTGATTCTCAATAAAGCGATTTTCTAAAAAGTCCTTGGTTTGGAAATTACATGGGGTAAATAGTACCTCTACTGTTCTTCTAGAAGGACGGTTTTGGCATTAAATAACCCACCAATATATAATGATATCCAACGAAACAAAGAAACCAAACCCAACCTGGCGGTGGAGGAAAATCCGCAACTATTTTAGCCACTAGGCCTCCTTCCACGTATTTTCAATGACCCTTCATTTAACCTTTCTTTTAAATTCTTCTCTCCCATTCTCCTATCCTCCCTTCCATTCTCCCTTCCTATCAATCTATCTTTCCCTCCCCCCCTCCGTTACTTCAGTTCTATTGTTCTCCGTGGACTAAGCGTAACCTCGCGCAACGTTGTCATATTAAATTAGATCTCGCATAGTCTCGCGGGAATCGACGGCATTTCATTAAAACTCTTCATAAATAACCATGAAATGGAGACGAACCGAAGATCCAAACAATAACAACAACAATATTTCCAACGACAGCAAAAGAGCGACTAGCGCAATCTTTTTTCCGGCTCCCGAGGTCATTAGATATTTTTGTCGCTACCGAAAAAAGATAGAATTGATAAACAGAAGAGAAATATTCTAATCTGATATCAAAACGCGTTGTGAAACTTTTGCACAACATTTATAAAAATATACATTATCATCGATCTAAATCAAAACGTATTGGTGTAACAGTAAGTGGTTATATGGGTGATTGTGTGTGTATGTGTGTGCGTGTGTATGTATATCAGAGAGAGAGAGACAGAGACAGAGACAGAGACAGAGACAAAGACAGACATAGTCTGTGTTTATCTGTTATAGAGAAAATGACTGAGTAGCACCAGGGAAAAGAAACATTTTGTATCTATCTACCTATCTATCAATCACTGTGTATGGATCTGCGCGCGCGCGCGAGAGAGAGAAAAGAGAGAGAGAGAGAGAGAGAGAGAGAGAGAGAGAAGATAAGTATCTTGTATTCTCTCTCTCTCTCTCTCTCTCTCTTTCAGGGATCTGTGCGGTAAAGTAAGGAGCTGATGGTAGGTTTGGCGCTCCACCCCAGACGCAAAAACAATCTCCTTGGTCTAGCGCTAGTGAAAAGGGAATAGACTCATTCGCTGAATGGCTGATACCGACTCTAGCCACCCGACCACTTTACTTTACTTTATATATATGTATATTGTCAGAGTGCTGAATAAATTGTGAAACATGAAGGTGAATGTGATATTAATGGACAGCCTTCAAGGCATAGAGAGAGACTGGGGAAACTGGAGATGAGAGCAAGCATCAAGACCATCCAGATCATAGCACTGTTAAGATCAGCTAGAATACTTCGAAGAGTCCTGGACACTTGAAGAGACTAACTGTCACCCAGACTTTAATTGTGTAATGGCATATCAACCGTTGTTAGTTATTTAATGCCTAATTTTGTTTTGTATATATATATATATATATATATATATATATATATATATATATATATATGATAGAAAATAAATGATAATATTAGTATGATAAATGATAATATTAGTATGCTGACAGATATCTGTTTCGACCTTTTAATAAAGCGGTCATACTCAAAACCAACTATATTTATGACAGAAAGAGGGAATAGTTAACCGTTTGGCACGAGAGACATAAACAATGCTCTCGTTATGGGCCGGAATGTCTGATATATATATATATATATATATATATATATATATATATGATCAGTTTAACTTCATGTGTATTAATAAATTGGTAGAAATAATAATTGGCTGAATTAATTTTCATTAAGTCCACGTGTATTAACTCTTTGCCTACCAAATTTACCCACGGGTGTACCAAATTTTCTTTGTAGTTTTTACCTGTATGATAGGATATTTCAAAGTTCAAAATCTATTCACCCCAGGACTTATTCTATTAAATAAAGTTCCATTATCATTGTGATCTGGGTGCTTCTGCTGAAATATAATGAACTAGCCATTAGTTTTTGTACTTGGATGTGGTATGAGAACCGTTGTGAGGGGCTTAAAGTAGGCAATAAGTTGATAAATACAGGTGGTTGGCCCTCAGCGACCGCCTTCTAGCCCCTTTATGATATAAAAGAGGTTGGTTATTTCTCATAAGAGGAAATTGAAGAATACGGTCGTGACAATCAGATAGCTTGGTTGGTTTGTTTGTGGGTGGCAACCTTAAGGAAGGAATCCTGGTGGCTGAGCCGTCCATGGAATGCAATACTCCACTCTGGTCCATACTTAGGCTAGACGGGGTGGGGGTGGAGGATCCTTCTCCAATTAATTGGGTGGTCACGTCAAGCCCTAGTACCTGTATGATTGTCCCGATCGTATTGCTCTTTTGCAAAATCCTTAACTTTAAAAAAATCATATATGTGCTAGAAGGCGGTGGCTGGGGGTCTTAGTTTTCTGGGTATAATGTTAAACTGCATCTAGCGGTTAGGTTCTAATTCTGGAGCTCTGGGAGTTTGAAGTACCCTTTTATGTCCATTACTCCCAGGTTCACTCTGATCGGGATTTGATAGTACATGTTAAGGTCATATCTATGGGTTAAATAGATTAAAATGTAATATAAAAAATGTATTTAAAAAAGTTTCAAAGAAAAATTGAATGCCCAACAAAAATGTATAAAACAAAACAGTCTCCGACATAAAATAACCCAATGAGTTCATAAGTCGTAAAATCCAACCAATCAGAAGAATAAAATATGTTAGGGTCCAATATCTATTTATAAGTAGAATGAGTTTAAAAATGTGTTTAAAACGTTAGTTAAAAAATAGAATACCCAACAAGAATGAATAAAACAAAACATTTTGGGCATAAAATAACCCAACAAGAGTTTGATTTGTTTTGTTTGTTTTGTTTTGTTTTACGGCATATCAACCTCAGTGGGTCATTTAATGCCGATGAAGTTTTAAAATAAATCAATTCTTAATGGATAATACAATTTTTTTATAAATACACTTTTCTATTTAACCCATAAATGGCACCCTAACAGGTACTACCACTCCGGTTTAGAGTGGACCGGGGAGCAATGTTGATGAAGGGGTGCTCCACATTCCCCAAACCTCCAAAACTGGAACCTCACCATCAGATAGAGTTTAACGTTATTCCCAGGACATGTAGACCCGCAGCCACCGCCTTCTAGCACCCATATGATAAAAAGGGGTTGGGGCTTGCCATAAGGCCAACAAGAGTTGACATGCCATAACCAAATCCAACCCACCAACAACATTACAGTCATATGTAATAAGCAGACTTTTATGGAGTCCGAGTGTTTTTTTTTTTAGAATATAAATTGGTTTGTGTTACTTTAAATGCATTATTAGACGGAAGAGTATCCGATAAGTTAAAATCAGAAGAGTGAAAACGTTTTAAGTAAAAAACATCGAAAGCGGTTGTCTTTTTTAATATTAAACAGACAGAGGAACGACCACTAAATGCCTTGTTAGACGAGACGACAGAGAGAAATTAAAATCATTTAAAATAAATTAAAAACAGTTAAGTAAAGAACATGGAATTCTTTGCTGTCTGCGATACCTATCAAACGTAGAGAAGAACCCATCAAATTCATTGTTGCAGCTTAAGAAACATCAGGAAACCAAAATCCAACTTGGAGATTAAAATTGTTTAAGCAAAATATCCTAATGTCTGATATTCTGTAGACAAAGAGAACGCCCACTGCCAGACCGATGAGACTGGGTAGCATGCAAATAAGCTGCAGCCACATGTAAGAGAGAGAGAGAGAGAGAGAGAGAGAGAGAGAGAGAGAGAGAGAAAGAGAGAGAGAGAGAGAGAGAGAGAGGAAATTATTTTGTATTTATCAATCTCTATCCCAGTCTTCTCTCTCTCTCTCTCTCTCTCTCTATATATATATATATATATATATATATATATATATAATATATATATAGAGAGAGAGAGAGAGAGAGAGGTGTCCTCCTTGGATTTAAAATTGATAAAACTTTTCAGTTTAGAAGCAGAAGACAAGGAAGTTCAGTAAGTAGGATCTGGAGACGGATTCTGCTACTATGTGCTTTTTGCACTGAAATAAAGAATAGCTCAACAGAAAAGATTTCCTGTTGTTTTTCCTGATACGTACATAGAAAGCAAAAAAAAAAAGAAAAAGTAAATAAAGAAAGAAAGAAAAATAAAGGAAGTCTCCCAATCAGTTTTAAAGAATAAATACAAGGCATACGAGACAGAAAAAAAAACAATAGCAAATAATTTCTATAAAGACTTTTTGACTTGGGAAAGTGGATAAAAGAACTTGTTAAACGAAATTCGAAAAGTGAAACGAGTAAAAGTAAGTATCGGTTTCTGTTTTACGTACAGGACATTGAATACCAACACACTGACGGCTGGGTCTATAAAATATACTTAGGCTAGACTTTGTAAAGTTTTTAAACGCCATCCTTGGCC
The DNA here is from genome assembly GCA_023376005.1 of Doryteuthis pealeii. Taxonomy (NCBI): domain Eukaryota; kingdom Metazoa; phylum Mollusca; class Cephalopoda; order Myopsida; family Loliginidae; genus Doryteuthis; species Doryteuthis pealeii. The sequence continues at coordinate 66,285,716 of CM042140.1, read as the reverse complement.
AGTTGAAAAGGGATTAAAGTAAGCCCTGAGTTATGGAAAGTGAATAAGTCCTATCCTGCGTATAAGTCCTATCCTGCGATAAGGCCTATCCCGCGTATTGTTAAAGGTCCAGCGATTTAATCCTATGTCCGTCGTCCACGAAGGTTCAAAGTAGTTATGGCCAGTACTGTTGGTTTACGTATTGTATCAGCAGCAGAGTTCTGCCAGTGATTGGCCAAGAGAGATCATATGGTTCTTGCCGAGTCTATAAGTAAAAGCATGCGTCTAGCACACACCTTATATACAAAAAAAGTCAACACGTGTTTAAAAAATTTTTTTCCCGGTAACCATCAAGAATGATAAAACAATGCAAACAGCCTAGTCGAGGATTTGAACCTGGTTTGCCGTTTCCATTTCCTACGATGATAACCATTACACCATGAGTACTGTAAGTATGTGCCTGCATGTATGCGTGAGTGTTCATGTGGGCCTGGGCGTGTTCATGCCAGCCAGTGTTGCCATGCCCTTTGATTCAACTTTTGATTTCTGTTAAAAAGCAACGTCGTCCAGTTCCTGATCAGTGAATGACCTTCTGGCCGAAACAGTCAGCAGTTGGCACAATAAAATGTCAACGGTCTTAGTTGTTGAAAGTCGAGAGGTTTTGCATGTCAGTAGAAAAGAGCTTGATGCAACCAAACATCCTCGATTACCTCCCCTGCCTTCCTATTTTGGCACCTAACAAAGTCACAACAATCACGGACGAAAAGGTTAAGATATTTTCGATAGCTAACAGCAATTAATATATCTCTTCAAGGTTTACTTCTTTTAGTCTTATCTTTTTTCTTCCTTTTCTTTTTTTCTTTTACTTCTTTCCATTCAAATTTTTTCTTTCTTTCTTTCTTTCTTTCTTTCTTTTTCCCTTTCTTTTCTTCTTCTTTTTTTTCTCTTCCGATACAATTTAATTTAATTTAATTTTAAATGTGGGGGTGGATTAATCTTTTCTTTGTTATATTTCTTTAAGGTCTGCTTCCTTTAGTCTTATATCTCTTCTTTCTACGTTCCTTTTTTTTCATCCATTCAAAAATATTTTCTTTCTTTCTTTCTTTCTTTCTTTCTTTCTTTCTTTCTTCCCTTTCTTTTTCCTTTCTTTTTGTTTTATTATTTTATCTTTTCTCAGAGTTTCCACCACAGAACCACAAAGTTCCGGGTTCGATACCAGCCCTCGCCAACTCAATGCACAAGTAGCACAGCTTGGATCTCCGTGGTAAAGTGGGAAGCTAGAATACTCAGAAGAGTCCTAGAAACCTGAGGAGACCTGCTGTCAGTTAGCCTCCAGCGAACCACCGGCTACGGCGGGTGTGAAAAATTCTCATGTAGTCATAATAATAATAATAATAATAATAATAATAATAATATTCGAGGTACAAACGGATCACCTAATCCAGGCCAGAAGACCGGACCTAGTATTAATCAACAAGAAGAAAACAACCTGTCATCTCGTGGATTTTGCCGTCCCGGCGACCACGAGTCAAAATGAAAGAAAGCGAAAAGATAGACAAATACTTGGACCTTGCCAGAGAAATGAGGAAACTGTGGAACATGAAGGTGAAGCTTGTACCAATTGTAATTGGTGCCTTGGAACTATTCCAAAAGCCCTGGAAAAGAATTTGGGTGAATCAGAAATCAGAGGAAGAATCGAGACCATCCAAACTATAGAATCGGGGATCGGCTAGAATACTCAGAAGACCGGAGAGGAGACTTGTCTCCAGTGAACAACCGGCTACCTCAGGTGTGAAAACCCAAATAATAATAATAATAATGATAATAATAATAATAATTTCCTCTTCTTTGCACACATCACGTTTCCCACATTATCGTTTTTGCACACGGCCAGCTACTTCTGAGAAAAAAGAAGAAGAAAACAAACAATTTCGACTCTAACAATAGTGGTCTCATTATCGCCGGTACACAGTATAACATTGCTTGCATGAGAGAGCAATGTCGACCACATAGAGCGCTTTTATGGTGTGCCCAAACCAGACACAGGTCTGGATGGGAAAATAATTAAGTTGCAGAGGCCTGCAGTCACCATGTTTTTGTTGGTGGTGGTGTTGGTGGCATTATGTCCGCCATCTGTTCATCAAAGGAGGAGAGAGGAGAAGGAAGAGGAGACACTAGAAAGAACGCTGGGACGAGGGACATCATGTCGGTGTTGAAAGCGGGTTTCGTGTTGTCGAGGTGGTAATGAGCATTTGTGTTACAGTATCTAATCTAATTCCAGTGGAAATGCCAGAGAAATGGAGCTAAGAATCGGTGTGGCGATGAGTTAGGGCTTTTCAAAATTGTTTTATTTGAGTGAGAGAGAACAAAAAAAAAAAAAAGGCGGAAGGGTGTCCTCGTGGTGTAGTGGCTAACGTGCTGGACTGCAACAACATAGTAAGAAAGTTTGAACTCCAGTTGCACTACTACGTTCAGTTTTGGACTAATATTGAATATATATATACAAAAACTGATATATATTTATTTATTGTTTTATCGGTTTAGCTCAGTAGGTAGAGCGTCTGACTAGGAACCATAAGGTTCCGAGTTCGATACCGGCCATCGCCGGTGCGTATGAGTAACAGAGGAATCCGTGCGGTAAAGAGATGGTAGGAGTGGCGCTCCACCTCAGACACCAAAACAATCTCCTTGGTCTAGTGCGAGTGAAAAGAACATAGAGGTCCTCGCTGTCTGGCTGATACCGACTTTAAACCATCCCAACGACTTTACTTTTACTTACTTTTATATATATATATATATATATATATATATATATATATATATATTTATTTTTATTTTTATTTTTTATTTTTTTATTATTATCTTACTATTAATTTATTTTATTATTTATATCATAACTAGTATTTTCTTTTATACATCATTATACTCTAATGTTTAAATTTTAAATTTTTTTTATTTACTTGTCTATTTATATTTTAATATACTACTCTGTTTTTTCTGTCTTGTCACTTTTTTGTCTGTCTGGACACCTAGAAGCCAACCTTGAAATGTATCTCTTTTTTTCATTCACTTCCTGTTTCTATGGTTACAATCCTATACTGTTAAAAATATTTTTTTAATTATTTTTTGTTTTTGTTTGAATTTATATATATTCAGCTCTTTGGGGGTTTTGTGATGTGCTTATCCATAAGTGAATTGAGACCCATCTGATGAGACGAAAATTTGGGGAGCCGGTTTAAATCAACTTAGATTTATACGGGCCCCAATTTTGGTCGAAATAAATTTATTATGGAATTACGGTGTTGAGTTCTTTTTTCCTTTATTGATAAATATTGCTCTGTATATAATCTAAAAGGTTATTATACATTGAGCTCTCTTCAGTGATTTAAAGATTCGCTGTATTTATACATACTGGATCATCAATATTAGTACAGTGGATCTTAGAAATCACATATAGAATCATCCCTTACTACCAAGTTTTGGATAAATCTCTTATATATATATATATATATATATATATATATATATATATATATATATATATATATATATATATAAAGTTGGAGTAGCGAAGACATTAAAACCTTAAACTCCACTTAAAAATTGACCTTGTGTTACACGCTATACAATGTAATAGATGGAAGTACTGTGTTATAACGCGTTATAGTATGTGATAGATAGATAGATAGATGGATAGATAAATAAATAACTTCAACATCGTAGTTGGTGAGTTCAAACTCCTGTCGTGCTGTTATGTTCACTTTCTGACTAATACTCTTGGGAAAGGTATGAACTACCTCATCCCTTCAGATATGGTTTAAATAATATTACTACTGTATAATTTTGATTTTTCGGACTGTTGTCTTCGTTTTTATTTTACCCTCCAGCCTTCTTCAGGTGTTCCTTCTAATCTATATGGATTACAAAGAACACCTGAAGAAGGCCGGAAGGTACATCCGTCGAAAAGTTATGTATGTATATTTTACGATAAAGATGAAAACAACAGTCCGAAAAATCAAAATGATACATATATCAATCTTCATCTAAAAATATGAGACAAATAGTACCACTATTGTTCTTCAACAAGGATGTCTTTGGCATTAAATAACACACAGAGGTTGATATGCCATTAAGCAAACCTGAGAAAAAAGAAACCAGGTGAGGCGGAAGGGAGAAGACTTAATGATGATAAAACCTAAGAAACATCAGTCATTTACTAGTTTGGCACAAGGCCATTAGTATGGAGCGCCAAGGTCGCTATTCATTACACTAATCTGAAGTAATTAGATAGATTGAAATAAAGAAAAAGAAAAAGAAAAAGAAAAGAAATAAAAGTATCAAGTTGAAATTTCTCTCTCTATATATATATCTATATTTCAGTAGATAGATATGAAATTAGAAACAAGTAGGCTTCCGTTTTTGTTCTTAATTAAGTAATTTAATTGATTCATCGCGGATAACCCTGATGATCTGTTCAAGGTGAAACTCGAGTAGGCTATCTGACTACACCATTTTACTAAATCTGCTCTACAAACGTATTGAGCACTCTTATATTCTTTATAACCCGACTTATTAGGTTGATTATTAAATAAGCCACAAAGGTTGATATGTCATTAAACAAAGTCACCAAACTTAGATAGATAGATAGATAGACTGATAGAAGCACCAAGTGTAGCTAGCGAGTTATACAATGTAATAGATTGTTAAAACACAACTGAGATAGATAGATAGATAAATAGATAGATGCGAGCAGTGTGAGGTAGATAAATAGCAATATATTGAAATAGATATATACATATGTATATAGATAGATAGATAGATAGATCAAGAACAACTGAGATAGATAGATAGATAGATAGATAAAGTACAGCTGAGATAGATAGATAGATAGATAGATAAACAATAACTGAGATAGATAGATAGATTGATGGATAAAGAACAATTGAGATAGATAGAAGAACAACTGATTGATAGATAGATAGATAGATATAGATAGATAGATAAATAAGGAACGACTATGATAGATAGATAGATAAATAGATAGATAGATAGATGAAGAACAATTGAGATAGATAGATAGATAGATAGATATAACGACTATTTGCAGGTAGTGGTTTATATACAGTAAATCAAAGTTAGACGATTAAATAAAACAACACCAACAAAGGAGAGTGAAAGAGGTTTGTTGACAGAAAGTGAAAACCGTTGAAAAAGACGTGGCAATAATTGATGCTTATCAGACAGCGAGAATCAATCATGGTAGACAGTTAGGTAGATGGATAAACAGTATTGATTGGCATCAACAGACGCAACCAAGACTGCGTATTCACAAACGGAGCCGTGTCGCGCAGAATGGGGGACCCGAAGTGAGCGCTGCACGTACAGGGGATACTTGGCTTGCGTATGTGAAAACAACAGACTGTGAATTTATCATATATATATATATATATATATATATATATATATATATATATATATATATATATATATATATGTGTGTGTGTGTGTGTGTGTGTGTGTGTGCGTCGCACTGTATGTATATATATATGTGTGTGTGTGTGTGTGTGTGTGTGTAACGAACTTTCACCGCTAACCCTACACGTCTGTTGTTTATATATTTGAGTTCTCTGATGAGAGCAACATACATCTATAGATGTATGTATTTATCAGTTAATGTGTATGTGTGTGTGTGTGTGTGTGTGTGTGTGTTCGTCGCACAAAAGACACAAAGACACATAGACACACACATGGATATACACATGTAATGTTTAAGTGGAATAATGCACTGAATATATATATATATATATATATATATATATATATATATATATATATATATATATATATATATGTGTGTGTGTGTGTGTGTGTGTGTGTGTATAACGAACTTTCACCGCTAACCCTACTCGTCTGTTGTTTATATATTTGAGTTCTTTGATGAGAGCAACATACATCTATAGATGTATGTATTTATCAGGTAAATGTTCACCTCTTACCGACAGTTACTGACAGTAGAGAGGAAAGGATTCGGACTGATGAAAAGACAGTCTCTCTGCTCCCGGCTAGAAGTAGCTGTTAAGTCTAGCCACATTGATGAGACATGAACGTTGAAACACGGTGTCTGTGGATGACTATATATATATATATATATATATATATATATATATATATATATGTGTGTGTGTGTGTGTGTGTGTGTGTATTGGGCACCTCACGTGATGTAATGGTTAGCAAGCTTGATGTTTGTGACTTCGATTCTTATTGTGCACCCCATACTTCTTGCTAAAGTTATTAAATAACTATATATATATACATAAGTCATCCACAGACACCGTGTTTCGACGTTTCACGTCTCTTCCGTGTGGCTAGACACCGGGGACCGGTAACGAACCCAGAACTTTGCGACTCCTAAGCGGGTGCTCTACCGACTGGGCCAAGACGAAGAAAATGATTTGGCATACCATTAAACTCTCTGGTCGTTTTGTGAACGAACAACTAATTTGAACATAGAGCCAACAAAAAGATGCCACGAGATACCTAAAATCATATATATATATATATATATATATATATATATATATATATATATATATATATATATATATAGCCAGTAATCAATCCCTTTGCAAACAAAGGGAGAGCTTATTAGATTGGAATATTATAACAGTATAGTCTCATATTTTCCTTTTCTTTTAATGTTTTTTTCTAACACTTCCCATGTTCTAAATCGTTTTTAGTTAACTCCATTACACTCGATATTTAACTCTGTTGATTGAGGATCGAAACTAGTCACTCGTTTCTAATTTTTATTAAAAAAATTTTTTTTTACTCTTTTTTAATCGATAATGAACCAAATATATATATATATATATATATATATATAGGGATGAAAGTAAAATCACAAATTAAACATGATTTAATAAAGAAGAAGAAGAAGAAGAAGAAGAAGAAGAAGAAGAAGAAGAAGAAGAAGAAGATAGAAAGAGTATTATAAGAATAGAAAGAAAGTGAAAAGAAGAAAATAGAAGGGAAAAAGAAAGAACAAGAAACTCGAAATACCGGAAGAAAGATAGAAGAGAAAAAGAAAGAAAAATAAGAAGCTCGAAATACCGGATTGAAAAATAAAAGGGAAAAAGAAAGAAAAACAAGAAGCTCGAAATACCGGAAGAAAAATAGAAGGGAAAAAGAAAGAAAAATAAGAAGCTCGAAATACCGGAAGAAAAATAAAAGAGAAAAAGAAAGAATAATAAGAAGCTCGAAATACCGGAAGAAAAATAGAAGGGAAAAAGAAAGAAAAACAAGAAGCTCGAAATACCGGAAGAAAAATAAAAGAGAAAAAGAAAGAATAATAAGAAGCTCGAAATACCGGATTGAAAAATAAAAGAGAAAAAGAAAGAAAAACAAGAAGCTCGAAATACCGGAAGAAAAATAGAAGGGAAAAAGAAAGAAAAACAAGAAGCTCGAAATACCGCAAGAAGAAATAAAAGGTCAAAAGAAAGAAAAACAAGAAGCTCGAAATACCGGAAGAAAATAGAAGAGAAAAAGAAAGAAAAATAAGAAGCTCGAAATACCGGATTGAAAAAATGTAGAAAAGGGAAGAATTAAAACTCATAAAGAAGAAAAGGAAGAAAGCGAAAAAGATAGAGAAAGAGAAAACAGACAAAAAGAAGACAACAAAAAGTGTACAACGAAGAAAAGAACGAATATCGGCGGATTAGGGTGAACGAAGAAGGTAATAAATAAACAAAAAAACAAAAAACAAAAAAAACAACCCCCCCCAAAAAAAAGGAACATGAAAATAGAACAAATAGATCAAGCGTCTTTTCTGGCACCATGCCAATGGAAACTTTTCACTTGAGTCCGCATGACGTAAAATTCTCACCCGTTTGTTCAATCCCACGTTGTGTATTCCTCTTGTCTCTGTCTTTTCTTTACCCGAAATAAAATAAATGGCTTCTTGTGTACTATGTATATTCTATACCTGTTCTTTTTTCTTTGTACGACGCTTTGCACAGCACAATCAACGAGACAGTATCGAACCGGTAGATATTGATCCTGCGATCAATTCGAAGTCAATTTACCACTGACATAAACGACTAGTAATGACAATAAATAAATAAATAAATAAAAGTAAAAATAAAGGATTAAATAAAATGAATAATGGATGTATCGAAGGGAATGAAGCTGGGATGAGAAAGGGGAGGTAATTCATTGATCTGTTATCTTAAACGGAGTCCGCGATATTAAAAAAAAAAAGATGATACTATTGTAGCAAAATCTATTATTGTTATTGATGACATTTCTACTGTGAGGTTTTATTTACCAGATCTGGGCTCTTGTATTACCGAAAAGACCCGAACAAGAGACTGGCGACCAATAGCTCTGGGTAGATATTGTAACGCCCCCATACCTAAATAACAGCAATTATTTCTTCTTTTACCATTTTTCACTCTCCATATTGTTTGTCTATTCGTCATCTAAATAATCGATTCATTGTTAGTTTCATTGTTTTAATTTTCTTTACGTTTTTATATTTTTGATGATTTTTTTCCGGCTTTCATATTTTCTTTATCGTCTGGATTTCAATTCGTTTTGAAGTTGTCAACTTTTTTGCTGTCTTTTCTGCTTGTCAGCCATTTTCTTTTAATGTTTTTTCCTCTTTTACTCTTCATCAAATTCAACCGGCCAATAAAACTTCGTAACATCCCGATGAATCTCTCTCTCTCTCTCTCTCTCTCTATATATATATATATATATATATATATATATATATATATATATATATATATATATATGGTAAACAAAAAGGCTTAAACATTTTTTAAGCCTTTTTCTTTACCAATTATATTGCTCTGTTCAATAATATTGAACATCGAGCTCAGAACTTGGACCTGAACAACTCTAGTATTCGCTATTGGAAAAAAAATTCAAACGTAGATTCATCATCATACCAACTTACCTATTAACCCATCTACGGTTATATATATATATATTATATATATATATATATATATATATATATATATTCATTAGTAATATTCCATCCCCCTTTAATTATTGGACAGTATTTGTGTGTGCTTAGATAATTACGTATCTTTAATCAGTGATTTTTTTTCTTTGTGCTCCAGCTAATTTAATTATTTTTGTTTATTTATTCTTTATATTAAAAAGAAATGGTCTTCTTACCGGTAGGCCCTGCCATGCCAATGAATTATTAAAAAATGTCTGAGCCACGTGAACCTGTTTTTGACTCCTACTCTGGACGCTGATTGGCTTTAGCATTAACCAACCAGATGTACAGAAGTTGACGTCTGCGATGGCAAAACTCTATTTAAAGACAGTTTTTCTGCTAGCTTTGTACAAGCGAGACGGGTGGCGCATTAGACTTTGATCATCTCTAATGGGGTCTAACTGGCGAGTGGGGTATTATGTTGAAAGACCCCCCCCCAATGAACCACTTAATAATAACATAACTGACGACGGCATCCAGCGGTGTTTAGTAGCACAGGCGTATCTCATATATATATATATATATATATATATATATATATATATATATATATATATATATTCAGCCTTGGGTAGGTAACCAGTCTAGGAGAGGATATGAATTCAAAATTCCCTCCAGCTATAAATAGTAGGCAGACTTCAGCCTTGGGTAGGTAACCAGTCTAGGAGAGGGATAACTCTAAATTCAAAATTCCTGAGGTCGGTCGTTGATTGGGTTTGTGGCAACCCTTGGTGCACCAATTCTTTCCTATCGACTGTGCCAAAAAGTGTGGATGGTCCAACACAAGCCTTCACCACTATAAACAAATCACTGTGTGGATGCTCATTGTATGAACACTCATACGTCGATCGACGGGAGAGTCCATCATATATATATATATATATATATATATATATATATATATATATAAGTAAAGTAAGTAAAGTCAACAGCCAATCAGCGAAGGATATCCCATCAATAGCGCTAGACCAAGGAGATTGTTTTTAGCATCTGAGGTGGAGCGCCACACCTACCATCAGCTCCTTACTTTACCGCACAGATCCCTGTGCTACTCATATGTATCGAACTAGGAATATACCGACTGAGCTAAAATTACACTAAAATTGCAAGACTCTCCTTAAAACGGATAAAGCTCTCTTATCAACCTTTATGTATATATGTAAATACTTATCAGTAAAATTTCCTTCCGCAAGATGGCCCGGGTGGTAGAGATTCTAATTGAGGAAATATCGATCTAGTTTCGATTCCGGTCTTTTAGATTTGAAGTCTTTGCTTGGTTCTTTCTTTATATAGTATTTATGGGCTTCCAGTTAGTATTTTTCTATAATTAGGGAGGGGTCATACATGTGTTTTTATGTAATTGTTTTCTGAATCAAAGGATAATGCAAACAGCATCGTCAAGGATTTGAATTTACCTTGTTCAATAGATTTTCTACGACAGCAACTATTATACAATATCGTCCTTCTATCTCTTTCTCCGTCCGTCTGTCTGTTTTTTCTGTCTCTTTGTCTGTCTGTTTCCCCCCCTCTCTCTCTCTCTCTCTCTCTCTCTATATATATATATATATATATATATATATATATATGTGTGTGTGTGTGTGTGTGTGTGTGTGTGTGTGTGTGTACGTATTCATTTATAACACAAAACTGTATATTTTTCAAAGAATATTTATATTTTCATCCATTTTAGAGAGGGATATATATATATATATATATATATATATATATATATATACATAAACACACACACATATATAAGTGTTTATATATATATATATTATATATATATATATATATATATATATATCCCTCTCTAAAAATGGATGAGAATGTAAAAATTCTACAAAAAATATAGTTTTGTGTTATACATGAAACACACACACACCACACACACACACACACACACACACACACACACATATATATATATATATATATATATTATAGAGAGAGAGAGAGAGAGAGAGAACAGACCGACAGTCAGAGAAAGCAATATATATATATATATATATATATATATATATTAAAGAAATGGATACAATAGAAACCTACTCGAGTTATATATATATATAATATATATATATATATATATAAAACGTGCAACCCAAAATATTTGAATATCGATGTGTGTGAATATGAACGAATATACATGTATACAGGCATCACATCGATATATACATATTTCACATGCACACACACACACTCACACACACACACACACACACACACACACACACACACACATATATATATATATATATATATATACATACATATATGCCAGTATAGTTGTAGAAGGTTATAAACAAGATAAAAAATTATAGACTACTTAAGATATCTACAAATTGACAAATGTCAACAACACATGATCTGTTTCTGACAGTTTCGGTGTTGGCTTCAGTTAAAACGATTTATATTCTCTAAGATGGCTGCCAAGAACATCCGAATGTGTCGCTGACGTGACGACAAACTTTGTATATATCTTTGATTACAATGCGAAAGAGGAAAAAACGATGCATCATTGGATAATTGAGTAAGAAGGAAAAAATTGAAAAGTATAACAACAGAGTGAAAAAGAAAAAGAAAAGACCAAAGGAAAAGAGAGGATGTCGGTGGAGGGGGGGAGAAAGAAGGAAAATGATTATGACTAAAGCAGGCAAGAATGAAGTAAGATAGAAAGAAGGAAATAAAGAAAGAAAAGAGGATGATTAAGAAGAAAAACGAAGGTTTAGAAAAAGGAAGAAAAAAAAAAAAATAAAGAAAGAAAGAAAGAAGAAAACTGACAGATTGACTGATTGAGTAGTTAATTTCTAATGGCACGTCAAACCGCCAAAGGTTATTTTACGGCATCACAAATTAACAGATAGGAGGAGGTAGACGAGGAGATCTCGAAGTAATTTTTTCTAACAAGAAGAGAACCCCTTTGGTCTGAATTCGGAGTTTTCCTTCTCCTATACCAGTTGCCATTGAAAGGTCAGAGAGCCCGGACTGCTCAACTATTTTTCCATAGCTGGAGGGAGAATAGTTGAATTCGTACATTTTCCAAGGTATTAGCACTATGTGAAATGTAAACAATCGCGACCAGGATTTGAACTCGTCCCGCCGTATTCATTTACTACGATGGTAACAATTACACCTCAAAATTTTATACATATAGATTAGGAAATCGTGTTGATTGTGCGTTCATATTTATATTTATTGTGTAGTTATTTAAGAGTCTTATTCCACACGTTTATGTGACATCAAGTATTCCTTCCAAATACTAATAATTCGCATACAGTTGTTTTCAAATATTCCTACCTAATACAATAATTATATGGTTTCAAAAATGATTTCTATTTAATGATAGTCATTTGTTTACACATATTTATACGGTTTCAAGTGTTCCTATCTAATACTAATAATTATATGGTTTCAAAAATGATTTCTATTTAATGATAGTCATTTGTTTACACATATTTATATGGTTTAAAGTATTCCTATCTAATTCTAATAATTATATGGTTTCAAAAAATGATTTCTGATTAATGATAGTCATTTGTTTGCACATATTTATATGGTTTCAAGTATTCCTATCTAATAGTAATAATTATATGGTTTCAAAAAAGGATTTCTATTTAATGATAGTCATTTGGTTACACATATTTATATGAGGTATAGACATAGAAAAACAATATTGAATATTTTGCTGACAAACGTCTGTTTCAACCTATTGGGTTTATGAAGTGTAATTCAATTGAAATTATTTTAAAATCAAATATTTAATATTGTTTTTCTATTTCTAAACCTCATACAGTTGGATTTATTCCATTTTTTATATACTTTTCACAGAGTTATATGTTTTCAAGTAGCTAATAATAATCCTTAGTAAACAATTTTAACTATTTTTAATATTTTTTTAGTAAACAATTAGTAACTATTTTTAATACAAATAATTTAATATAGTGTCAAGTATTTTATAAATGGGACCGGTTTAGCTCAGTGGGTAGACCATTGAACAAGGATTCGCAAGGTTTATGGTTCGATACCGGCCATCGCCAACTGAGTGCATGATTAGTACAGGGATCTCTGCGGTAAAGTGAGGAGCTGATGATAGGTGCGGTGTTCCATCTCAGGCGCAAAAACAATCACCTTAGTCAAGTACTAGTGAAAAGGGGATAGACTCCGTCGTTGTCTGGCTGATATCGACATTAGGCCCCCCGCCGACTTAACTTATTTTATCAGATACTTATAATTTTCAGTTATATTTGATCCATAGATGGGACCATAACAGGTACTGTCACTCCGAGTCAGAGTGGAGCTGGGAGTAATGGAACAATGGGGTACTTCCTACTCCCCAGAGCTTTAGAACTAGATCATCACCCTCAGATGCAGCTTATTGTCATACCCAGGACATCAATTTTCGGGGATTTAAAAGGTGGATTAACATTGGGATTTTGAAGAGTTCGTTTGGATTCCCCGGCTCAAAATCCTTAATAACTCATCGCTGCCATCTTGATTGATTGATTTTTACGGCATGTCAACCCTTCTAGGATTATTATATGCCTAGAGGTTAGGGAACTGTTTTCATTCTACGTTCATTTTTACATCTTTGGGTTAGGTCTTTCTGAGTTAGATTGTTCATTCATTTAGACGACGTATGTTTGAATCACACAACACACACACACACACACACACACACACACACACACACATATATATATATATATAATATATTGTGTGTGTGTGTGTGTGTGTGTGTGTGTAGGGACCCGTGGTGTACTGGCTGTTGTCGAAGTAAAATGGACACGGCGACACGAGTTCAAATCCTCGACGAGACTGGCTGCATTTCATATGGTACAAATACCCTTGGGAAAGGTATGAATCCAACTATACTCCCTCCAACTATGGGTAAATAGTTGGGGATTAGGCTCTTCAACCTTATTACGGCAACTGGTCTAGGGGAAGGGAAACTCTGAATTAAAACCTGGTAAACTCCGAATAAAATTGACCTTGTGTCACACCCTGCTGTGCGAAGGAGATGGTAAATACACACAGACAAAGATATATATATATATATATATATTATATATATATATATATATATATATAAGTATAAAATGGAATAACATCACACAATGCTGTTAAGAGAAAACAATTTATAATATAATCATAGCTAATACTGATCAATATTTCGATTTTACAAAAATCATCATCAGAGCTCATTCACTCCGTGGTTGTTTGGGTCGGAGAAGAATGTCAAATCAGTTCGTCTTGTTGCCAACATCTCAAAATCCGCTACATTTGGTTAGTTTACCGACAAAAAGGTATACATATCGACATGACCGACATATATATGGCGCGAATGCCCACATTGGTGAATAATGTAACAACTTTCGTTCTTTTTTGCAGAATTAAGGTTTTTTGTTTGTGAACTGATTTGACATTCTTCTCCGAACCAAACAACCACGGAGTGAATGAGCTCTGATGATTATTTTTTGTAAAATCGATATATTGATCAGTATCAGCTATGATTATATTATAAATTGTTTTCTCTTTAACAGCATTGTGTGATGTTTTCATTTCACCTTTTCATACTCATATTGTCGGATCCATTTCCTTTCTTTTAACTTATATATATATATATATGTTTGTTTGTGTGTGTGTGTATGTGTGTGTGTGTGTGTGTATATACGGGAGTTGGCTGAAAATTTAATAGGCTGAAAAGTTCATATGATGACGTCAAATATCGAACTCCGCCCCATCCACAGAATCGAAATGGATAGGGGCATTCCTCTCTTAATCATTTTTAATGCGCTCTCCCGGATCAGATAGAAGAGAGGCAGTAGAGAGAGAGAGAGGAGAGAGAGGAGAGAGAGAGAGAGAGAGAGAGAGAGAGAGAGAGAGAGAGCATGGGGTGATATATGAGAAATAAAGAAAGGTAGGAAGAAATTTGATTGGAAAAGAGAGAGAAAGAAAATGGACAGAAGCAATCAGGTGAGTAGTGAAAAAAAAAGAAGAAAAAAGAAAAAAAAAAAGAAGACCGATGTGCGCGTTCGGTGACAGAAAGCGACGACAGAGCGCGGGACAGGAAGCAGAACGGACGCCATGTTGACGATGGAGAAGAGTTTAACACAATCGGTCGGCCAATACCATTTAAGCCAGTCCGTCTCTTGTGCTTCGGCAATGTGATTCCATTAATTGATAGGTTTACTTTGCAAGTCTCTGCGGATCAGAGCCGAGAACCAATTACTTGAGTGCATTATGGATTGGCACAATGGAAAGAAAGTTAAATGGCGAAAGGTAACGTGTCAATGGAAAAGAACCGGCGAAAAAACGACTAAAAATAAAGCATAAATTATTACAGTTATCTATATACAGACTGTAGATTATTAATCTATCTATCTATCTATCTATCTATCTATCTATCTATCTATCTATCTATCTTAGTCTGTTCATATCTATCTGTCTCAGTCTGTTCATATCTATCTATCTATCTATCTATCTATCTTATCTATCTATCTATCTCAGTCTGTTCTATTATCTATCTATCTATCTATCTATCTATCTATCTATCTATCATAGTCTGTTCATATCTATCTATCTATCTATCTATCTATCTGTCTGTTCATATCTATCTATCTAGTTATCTATATATCCATCTATCTTAGTCTGTTCATATCTATCTATCTATCTATCTATCTATCTATCTATCCTAGTCTGTTCATATCTTTCTATCTAGTTATCTATATATCCATCTATCTTAGTCTGTTCAGATCTATCTATCTATCCTAGTCTGTTCATATCTTTCTATCTAGTTATCTATCTATCTATCTATCATAGTCTGTTCAAATCTATCTATCTATCTATCTCGGTCTGTTCATATCTTTCTATCTAGTCATCTATATATCCATCTATCTTAGTCTGTTCATATCTATCCATCTATCTATCTATCTATCTATCTTAGTCTGTTAATATCTATCTATCTATCTATCTTAGTCCGTTAATATCTATCTATATTGATTTGTTCATATCTATGTATTTATCTGCTGTATCAATTGTAAATAAATGTACTAACTCAGCCAATGAAAGGGAGTGAGTCTTTCCTCTTGTCCTCTCCTGCTTTCAATCAACACATGGCTATGATTGAAAGTGATAGTGACATTTGCACATTCTATTATTTGAACCCGGTCAGTAATAGTATTTTTCTTTTCTTTTTAACAAAAATGTCTTTTTAGATATGTATTCATTGGCTTTTAGTTGATAATAAAGAAATTATTGATAGCAATCATCACTTTGTTCTGTTAATGTAGAAGAAGGATTTAAAGACTTAGTTGTTATGTTATCCATGCGGCTCTCATGACATGAATATGTAATCCATGCGGCCCTAGGGTGGGGGGCGACTCAGTTTGACAAGCCTGTTCTACAATATTGACAGCAAGAAATTGTTTGGTAAGCAAAATGAATCATCGTTAACTGTTCAAAAATGTGCTACTGTGATATCAAATAGTATCTTATATATGTTTAACAGGTTTGAATTCAGAGTTTTCTATCTAAACTGGTTACCTAACCAAGGTTAATGTGCCCAGTCTGCCCTACTATTCATCCATAGCTTGAGGGAGACTAGGATTAATACTTTTCCTAAGGGTATTAGCAAGTGAAATGCAATTGCCACGTTCAGGTTTTGAACTCGGAACGACGACTCCATTTCCCATGACTTTAACCATTACACCACGCGCTTCATTATCTTGTCTTATAACCACGAGCTGCTTGTAAATAAATAAATTTAATGATTCAGACAAGTCCTTATCAAGTCGTGACCACAGCATGGATCTCTATGACTCTTCCTCGCCACCCATCGCTCCTTTTAGTTCCTCTGTTCAGCATCCAGTATCCGCACAGAGCTGATCGATGTAGTTTTTTGCTGATCGACACACACTGGTGTGTCCATGTGTAGATGCCCATACGAGCACTTATGAGCTCGTACTGGATGGCTTGTGTGATAGGATGCAAGTGGCTGCACAGTTGCTCTTTTATGGGGTGCTACTCATAGATGGCACGCGGAGGACAGGAGCTCCCCTCGAAAGCGGTTCAAAGACCATATTAAGACAACACTGAAGAAATATTGCATCACATCTTCGTGTGAAATATCTGGTCTCCAACTGACAGGGTTGGCGAGACGCCTGCCACACAGGAGCTAAGCAGCTCAATAAATGTGATAAACAGGACTTCAGAGTGGCGAGATCTTCGTCGTCATGAACAACCAAATGTAGATGGAAATTTCCCCTGCAATGTGTGTGACCGCATCTACAAGTCCAGAATTGAACTAATGAGCCATCATAGGGTCCACAAATGAAGATATGGAGGGACGTCATCGTCGTCTGCGACGGACTTCCAAAAGAAGAAGAGAAGACTTCCAGGATTTGTTTAAGACCGCACGGCAAAGAAGTCGATCGGCTATTCTGTTGTATGGCATCTCAGGTCCTCAACTTACAAATGCGGCGCATCAAGCAATCATGGAAGTGGAATAGGAAGTCCTCATATACATCTTTTTTAAATCTGTCATTTTGTTTGGTTAGCAGTTCTAACAAGTTCAAGATACCGAGACATTTCTGGAAATATTCATCAAATCAAAACCGGAATCGTTCTCTTATGATGGTATACACAATTTTCTGTATATGTCACATTGGTTAGCAGTTGAATAAATTTCTGGAAGAATTTCTGAAATCAAAACCGGAATCGTTCTTTTATAATGGTATACACAGTTTCTTTTTAGTTTTTTTTAAATAGATTTGTCACTTTGGTTAGCAATTCACAAAAGTTCAAGATATCAATAAATTTCTGGAAGAATTTCTGAAATCAAAACCGGAATCGTTTTTTTATGATGGCATGCACAATTTTTTTTTTTTTTAGATCTGTCGCTTTGGTTAGCAGTTCTTACAAATACATTCATACTTGAATAATGCTGACACGAAGTATTTTGCTAAAAAATGCAGCAACAAATACTGTCCTTGTCTTATCATAGGTGCAAATAATTTTAATCGGCTAAAACAACAATTATGGGACATAAATTTAATTTTTTATGATGGTCTACATGTAGGTCTTTTTTTTCTTTCCCTTTTTTGTAGGATGAGGATAGACTTAGTCTTCACCAGAAAATATCCCTCCAGTAGAATATGTTTAAAATGTGTGTTGAAATAAGTAGCGAATAACTTACCTGATATTGCAAAGCCACTGAAACCGACGGCTAAAGTCAGACAAACGATGGCTGTTGTGGTGTCTGTGGTGTAGCCCACGCCTAACAAGAATACGGCTTCCATTCCGAACCCTATTAAAAGAATTAAAAAAAAAGAAATGTCAACGAAGCAAGGTGAAAAGCAATGACAATAAGATAAAATAAAATGATGCTCTTCCAATATGTGATCTACCGAAGGTTTGTGATCTACTATTGATCTACTATTCATGGCATGTGATCTACTAGGAAAAAAGAAGACAGGGTTAGGGTTAAGGTTAGGGTTAGTTTAATGGGTTGTTAATGGGTAGATTATATTTTAGAATGTAAACAACTCGGTAGATCACATATTGGAAGAGCACCAATAAAACTTCAGCCAGAGAATGAGACTGAGAGACAGCAGAGAGAGAGAGAGAGAGAGAGAGAGAGAGAGAGAGAGAGAGAGAGAGAGAGAGAGAGAGAGAGAGAGATTGACAAAAAAAAAAGAGAGACAGACAGACATATCAACATACATATACGAAACAACTACGAAATATATATGTGTGTATATATATATGTCGTAGTTGACGATTAAAATCCAGAAATATTCCAAATAGCTCAACAAAATTATAAAAGTGCCCAATAAGAGCTAAATATGGAGATTTGTTTGCTACGCTAATATATATATATATATGAGAGAGAGAGAGAAGAGAGAGAGAGAGAGAAGAGAGAGAGAGAGAGAGAGAGAGAGGGGGTGTTAGCGAAGTAGATAAATCGACAGACAGCGTCAGATATCGATCGTTATTATTGTCATCTTCCAATTCCATAATTTATTCTCTGCTGAGGTGATATATATATATATATATATATTTATATATATATATATATATATATATATATAGAGAGAGAGAGAGAGAGAGAGAGAGCTAAACTGGCTCTTTAAAATTACGTCAAAGAGGGAGCCTATACCCTTTTCGCTAGAGCTAGACCATTTTTACTGAGGTGGAGTAACACATTTACCGTCAGATCCCAGATGTTTTATTGCACAGATAAGATTATCCAAGCTAAGCTACTCATGCGCTGAGTTTACGAGGTCTGGTATCGAACCCGGATCCCTGTGATTCTCAGGCGAATGCTCTACCGATTGAGTTAAACTGGTCCCTTAAAATTTCATTAAAAGGAAGGTTGGAGGAAGTCTATCCACTTTCTACTAGTGCTAGACTAAGGAGATTGTCTTGCGTCTGAAGTGGAGCGCCATGCTTATAATTTACCTCATATATTCCTGTGTTGGCGGGAAATAGTTATCGAACCCGGAGCCTTGTGGTTGCGAGGCGGACGTTCTAGTGACTTAGTTAAACCGCCACCTTAATCCTATGCCATATTCTATCTTGTTTTAAATTACTTGTTTTGTTGGACACAACGTTGTGTTACAATTTGATCATTATATAAAAAAAAGTTTGGGGAGTGGCCTATTGTCGGTATCAACCGGACAGCGAGGGAGTCTATCTCCTTTTCACTAGCGCAAGTATTTTTGCAGAGGTGGAGCGCCACACCTACCGCCAGCTCCCCACTTTACTGCACAGATCAAATTGTACAATCTGTGCTACTCATACGCTGAGTTGGCGGGGACCGGTATCGAACTCAGAACCTTAGGATTCCGAGGCAAGTACTCTATCGACTGAGCTAAATCTGCTCTCATTATATAGAGATAAGGAAAAACGGATAATCTAAAAAAAAAAAAAATATTTTTCTATGCATTCTGTTTGCAATGAATCAATTTTGTCAGGCGATATTTTCACTTGTTGGGGTTCTTAGAACAGATCACAAAATCCACTTTTCATTTACATTGACAGCTAACCTGGAAATTCTTCAGAAAGGCCAGAAATTGAGCAAACATTCATTTCTTTTTTTTTATCTTCTTTATTTGAATTTAAGTTTTCAATTGCTGTCATTCGTTAAATAAACGAAGTAAATCCGACAATGAGGAAATAAATAACGGAATGGACAGAACGTGATAAGGACGTACAGAAATCACAAGAGATAAAATTGACGGATAAGATGTTTGGCTTCTTTGTTTAATGGCATATCATGGGCTATTTAATGCCAAAGTCATCATCGTATGTATATACTTCGCTCCCACCACCACCGCCACCACACACGAACAGGATGCGACACATGGTCACTTTCTTAATGCATAGGTACAGAATAACCCTAGGCGGGATGACGTATTATTAAAATCAATCAATCAAAACGGTAAAGAAAAAGTACTGACCAATAAGAAAAAAATATTGCTTCAATTTTTATCTCAGATTAACTTGTATTTAATTCATTTGAGCCATATATATATTCAACAACCCCTCCATATATATATATATATATATATATATATATATATATATATATATGATATAATATGATATAATATAATAAATATGTAAAGGTATTACATATCTATTTATTTGATGGCAATAGAACAGTCACAACCTTAGGTTTCATACATGATAAAATCGCATGCATTCATCAGGTGATGATGATCAACGTCACCTGATGAATGCGATGCGATTTTAGCATGTATGAAAGCTAAAGTCGTGACTGTTCTATATCCATCAAATAAATAGATATGTAATACCTTTATATATTTATTATATTATATTATATTATATTATATTATATTATATTATATTATATTATATTATATAATAGCTCTATTCTTTATATCGAGCAAATGCAATTTGGTGCACCATTCCAGTGAAAGCTGAAACGGTGACTATCCCAGGCTATAGTATATATATATATATATATATATATATATATATATATATATATATATATATATATATATAGAGAGAGAGAGAGAGAGAGAGATAGATAGATAGATAGATGGACAGATATTACCAGAGAAAATGATTTTGAAATTTAAAACATGTCCCAAATTTAACACACTGGATAATTACTGACAAAAATGAAGATAATATGAAATTTAAGGAAAGAAAGAATGATCCTAAATATTGAATTAATTTAAAAACAATACGACTTATTCGTTTAGTAAAAGTTTAAAAAATAATCTTATACAAATGATCGAACAATTAAAATTATACAAAAAATACCCCCCCACACACAAAAATAAAATAAATAAGAATAAACAAACAAAAAACAAACGAACATAAAAGTAAAAAGACAAAAACAAGAAAAAGCACAAAAACACACAACCCCTTGCCCTCAAAAAACCCCGAGCAAGATACAAGAAAAACTAAAAATTTGTTCATCTTAACATGATCTTGTTATCAAATTAAAAAAAAACAAAACAAAACAAAACAAAACAAAAAACATCACCCCACCAAAAAAAATGTTGAAAATAAAATAACAAAGAATAGTAGACAAATAAAATAAAAATAAAATTAAATAAAATAAATAGAAAAATAGCATAAATAAAAGAAGAAAATAAATAAATTCTGTAATGAATATAGACGAAATAAACTGGTGTGCTGTGTTATATTTATTCTTTTTAAACGAATTCAGATATACGGAAGCCCCAGAAAATGTGAGCATGCGCAATATTGATATATTACATTTGCGCAGCTGAATATGACTTGAAGCTGCTTCCATCATGTGTCTTCAGCAAACAACCTGAGATTCTCACTTGATCATCTGATGCAGCATTAAAAAAAGGTTTCAGAGATTCTAGTGACATGTAATGTTATCTTTCCTTACCGTGAGTTAAAAGAAAATTAAAAAAAAAAAACAACCCCCACACACACAAAAGTGAACTATATACCACTACACCCACTCTCCACACGAACATGTCCGCTTACTGCTCAGAAATACGTAGATAAACACTGATACCTGCGCACAATGACGAATTCATATCCACGCATGCGTGTAAACAACATGTTTACATTAAAGTGAGAATATAATTTCTCAAATGGGAAATCATGGTTATGTTTAATCTTAGGAATGAGGATCTCGTCTTTCAGTCTGGTATTACACTCAGTAGTTTGGTTTGGTTTAATGGCATATCAACCCTGTGGGTTATTTAATACCAACTCTCTAATATTTATAAAATAAACATAATCTATATATATAAAATAAAGTTTGGTATGATTTGGTATGTACGTGTCGACTTATAACTCACAAACGCGAAGTCATTCAAATTTGGAATCTCGCATACTACTTGATATGCTTATAACTAGAAACACAGAAAATTTTTTTTTGATTTTTTTAATTAAGCGATATAATTCAATAATTAAGAAAATATAAAAAATGCCTTATACACACCCCTCCACCCCCACCCTACTCACGACGATATGAGTTTAGTTTTGAACTTCCCAGACGGCAGATCCGTTCTCTTACTGTATGAAAAAAATACGAATGTTCATTTCTAAAAAAATAAGAAAAAACTATCCTCCCACCCCATCTCCTGTCGGCACAATTCGAGTTTTGAAGTAGCATTAAGTTTAAGTAACAAAGAAGCTAATAACTATAGATTAGCTTATTTGTAGTTTTGATGTTTGTTTGTTTATTGATTTTAACGGCATATCAACCCGTCTGGGGTTATGTCATGCCCAACGGTTTGGAAGTTATACATATCGTGTATTTATGTCTATACATTTTAGTAATTGGTTTTAAAACGTGTTAGCATTATTGGGGATTATATTGTATGGTATTGATTTGTCTCATGTCTATATTCTATGGTATAATTTTATTTCCCCCCAAAAAGAGAGAATATCCTCCATGTTGACATTTTCAAACAGATCTTTCATATTGTTTGCTTTAAAATAACGGTTTCTGATGTGAGCAAGAAACCTGCATTCCATGAATTAGTATTTAACTGTCAAAGGTGTTTGACATGTTCCACATTGTGGTTGTTGTTCTTTTTGAGTATATTGGAGTGCGTTAGTCTTGTATGACCAATGCGTAATCGAGATACAATGACTTGTTCCTTTCTAGATTTCCTTAAAGTTGGTCTCCAGCCTCCCAAAGTGGGTTTGATTAGGAAGAGTTTATTGTGGATGTTGTTATTCCAGTGTTGTTGCCATTTTGTATGAAGGAATCTATTAATTTTAGGTTTCAAATCAGTATATGGAATCTTGAAATTGACGGGGATCAAATCTAGAGCAGATTTAGCTGCGGAGTCTGCTCTTTCATTCCCCCTCACTCCTACATGACTTGGGATGAGTTTCCCTGATGAAAAAGGGATATGTTTAATCATATTTTATTCTAAGAAATATGAAAATAATAGTATGTGGGTATCCACTTTTTTATATCCCTTTTATTCTAATCGCTTGAATGATTTTTCTAAAACTTTTTCGTACGTAAGTCAATTTTAAATTCAGTTTTAAATTGCTTGTTGAGTTAGAAATAAAGTGTAACATTGTAATTTCTTTCTTTTGTGAGCCCTAAAACAAAAGTAACAAAGAAGCTAATAACTAAACATTAGCTTATTTATAGGTGGATTTTATGAATAGTTTCTTTCAAAAACGTTTTGAGTTTCAGTGATTAAAAATGGATATATTTTATTATAAGAAATATGAAAGTATTCGTAAAAAAACATTGATAAAAATTTTTTCATTTAATTTTTGTTTGTTCGTATATATAATTTTTTTCGTATTACAAATTCGTTTTTTATATTTAAAAAGATGCTCTTGGTTTGAAAAGTTGAGTTAGTTCTCAAAAAAAAAAAAAAATTAGCAGTTCGTACTAAGTTACAAAACAATTGCACTGAAAATAATGGTAGCTTTTTAGTAGAAAAGAGCAACTTCTATTAAGAAGGTCAAACTAACGATTTTCGGAAAGCATCGTATTGCTGCTGCTGTTGTTGTATCAGCAGGAGCTTGCCTCGAGTATTTGATATAGCCAGAAGGCAAGCTCCTGTTGATACAACAACAACAACAACAACAACAACAACAACAGCAGCAGCAGCTATACGATGCTTTCCGAAAATCGTTTGATTTTTGTTTAATTAATTAATTATATCCCTTAATCAGAAAAATCAATAACCAAATTTGGTGTGTTTCTTAGTTAGAAGGATATTAAGGTGTATGCAATATTTCGATTCTGAGTGACGTCTCTTTTTGAAGTTATAAATCGACACGTACATATTAAACTTTCTTTTTATATATATATATATATATATATATATATATATATATATATATATATATATATATATAAAGAGAAATAGAGACATAGAGACCTAGACAAACAAACACACACACACACACGCACGCATGCACACACACACACACACACACACACATATATATATATATATATATATAAAGAGAAACAGACAGACAGACAGACAGAGAGACAGAGACGAAGAGATATATATAGAGAGAGATTGAAAGAGAGATTGAGAAATAGAAAGAGACAAATATATATATATATTTATTATATATATATATATATATATATATATATATATATATATATAGATATAGATAGAGAGAGAGAGAGAGAGAGAGAGAGAGAGAGAGAGAGAGAAAATTAGATGGTGGTAGGGAAAAATTATTATGGAATAATAATTTGAATTAATCGAAAATAATTTTTATTCGGATGGGAATTGCTTTTTGGATAAACAAAATTATAGATAATCAATAAAAAATAATTGTATGTACATACATTCATACATGCATACATACAGGAAAATTATCAGATATACTCTCACACATATATGTGTATGCCATACATAGATGGATACATACATATGTACTTTATATTTTAATTATAGACTTCAGTAAGAGAAAAAAAAACGCGATGGAAATGTTAACGTATTATAATGATTTGTTTATTCCGTAAATATTTCATAGGTTTTCTTATGTTAAAACAATTGACCTTTTTCGAGTATTCTTTCTTTCTATTCCTTAATATATATCACCACGGCTCTCCTATAATAACCGTTACATTAAGGCTATTAAACTTTTCAACAAATGCAACGATTATTATTTGACAGTTTATATATTTACCCAACCCCTCCGCCATGAGCTGGATGTGACACAATGTTAATTTTTAATCTGTGTACAGCTGGTTTGAATTCAATTTCACACAATCCTAGACGACCATTGCCGAAGAGCCGAGTCTACCCTACTATTTAACCAAGCACAGAAGGAGGTAAATGGGTTCATTTCTAGGGGTCATTAGTTCAAACAGCATCGTTAATTTGTACTTGGCTCTCTGTCCATTTCCAACAGCGATAACCGTTACGTAATTGCGCGGCTTCATATATGGGAGAGGATAAGTAATATTACTTGTATTTTTCTTTATCTTTTACGTATTTCTTGAGTTGATCTCCTGACTTGACATGTGATCTGTTGAAATCTCCAAGTGCCAAAATACGAGGAATGTCCCCAAAAGAAAGGAACACACGTTTACTAACTTTTAGTATTCTTTACATTGTGTAAGTTAACATAAATTTAAAAAAATACAACAACAACATATATCCCGTAAAGTTTTCTAAACAATATACATGATTCTTTTCTTTCTTTCTTTCTTTCTTTCTTTCTTTCTTTCTTCCACACTTCGCTTTCTTTTCTTCTTGCTTTCTTTTTTTCTTTCTTTCACACTTCGTTTTCTTTCTTTTCTTTCTCGCTTTCTCTCTTTCTTTCTGTCGCACTTCACCTTCTGTCTGTCTGTCAGTCTTTCTTTCTTTCTTTCTTTAACGCTTCACCTTCTTCATTCCTTTGTTTGTTTGTTTGTTTGTTTTTTATTTCTTTCTTTCCAAACGATGCTGTTTTCTCTCCAACTGATCTTTTTTTCAAAAATATTTCCCTTATTTATTGAATGACTCTAGTACTAATGAATTTTTCTCGTTCTTTTTGAATAAAGAAGAATATTTTAAAAACGTTTCTTTCTTTCTTTCTTCTTTCTTTCTTTCTTTCATACTTCGTTTTCTTTCTTTCTTTTTTTTTATAATCGGAAGTTTTATGCTTTTAACATCATGCAACGATTTCTCACCTTTTAGTTTGCAAACATTTTTGATTTTGTTTCAAATACAAATGAAAACAAAAACAAAAACAAAAACAAAAACAAACAAGACAAAAACAAGAAATCCTTAAAAAATATAAACAACAACAACAAAAAAAAAAGAAAAAGAAGGGAAATAAATAATTCTCCAAACTCATAAAATTCATATCGTGATTTAAACATTTTTCGGTGGGGAAAATAATTTTCGGTCGTTATCGCATTTGTCGTCACCTCATCATTGATTTGTGTGCTGTCACGATAAGAAGCGATCACGCAACGTAATCGTTTTGTGCTGTCTTCCCAGACGTGATTTTTCAAAACACGCGATCAGTATTTCCGGTTGCATGGCGAAACAACACGGCATATCTTAAGCATCTCACTTTATGGGCTCTCGTAACGAAAGTTCAGTGACAAGCAAGACATTTCTGAACAGATAGCCGAAAGAAAATGCGATTTTCGATGTACTTCAAGGTGGCTCGACCGGTCAATTTACTCGCGATAATGTGTCTTAATCTACAATTGCAATATATCTACAGTAATTTATCTGCAAATACGATTCATCAACAGTAATTGATCTACATATATGCAATTAATCTTTTCACTGGTTTCATAACCTGGTTTGGTCGTGGGGTTGCTTCTCGTGTAGCGTGTCTTGGGTAAGAATAGCTCCAGGTCTACAACTGGTTTGAGTTCAGAATTTTCCTTCTGTAGTCGTCATGGCCTTTCTCAAAGACATAATAGGCAAAAAATCGCCTTTCAAATTACCTAGTACCCCAGAACTGATCAACTACCTTACGTAGATGTGAAGAAAATCTGCATGACTGAGACACACGTAAAAGCCTACAGAATCCTACTTTGCTTGTGCATATACCATTTAGTTGTATGGGGAAAATTTAATTTCTTGCACAGTTCCCTTTCTTTTTTTCGTTTTTCTTTTTTCTTTCTTTTTTTTCTTTGTGTAGATAAATTATTATAGATAAATCATATCTTTCTTTCTTATTCATTCATTCATTTTCTTTCAATTAATCTTTCATTTCTTGTTTCTCTTTCTTTCTTTCTTTCTTTCTTTCTTTCTTTCTTTCTTTCTTTCTTTCTTCCTATGTGTTGATAAATTAGTATATACTAGGTGGACCTGTGGATGTACCACAGTATGATAATTTAATTATTACAACGTTTGATATGTTTACTTAAGAGCTATTACGAAATAGTTCAATATGTAAAAAGTATAAGAATCTTGATTTAACTCTTTCTCTCTCTCGCTGTTCTTTCTTTCTTTCCTTCTTTTCACCATCGATTGAAACTGATTAGCGTTATCGTTTTCGCGTTCTAACCATCTCTCTCTCTCTCTCTCTCTCTCTCTCTCTCTCTCTCTATCTATCTATCTATCTATCTCTCTCTCTCTCTAACTCTCCCCCCTCCCTCCTCTCTCTCTATCTCTGTTTCTCCTTTCTTTTTTCTTTATTATATTTTTTCTGTGTATCATATAATTTCTTTCTTTGTGATAAAAATGGAATGGTCCATTATTTAGTTGAGGTGACGAAACTCATAAGAAATAAGAATTCGGCAGATGAGTGACACGAGATAATCAGTATTTACATTTTTGCATTTCATCTTGTATGATTTGGACGGTCTCATTTTTAACCAAAGGGTGTCGCAAGATGATAACCGACGGAAGATTAAGGAACACCAGTATTATTATTGGATATTCGTCATATTTGTAGATAAATCTTTGTAGAATGACTATTAGCCAATTAACCTGAAACTAACGGGGTGATTGTTTCGTAATAAAATCTTCGTGAGTAGTGACAGTTTGATAAAGAATAATGGGAAGCGCCCAGTGTAGATTGAACTCACGCGCACTAATAATGGCCCACTAGCAGAGATGCAGTTAGGTACGCGTCCTGCGTCCCAGACTCACAAGAATCTAGATGGACGCAGTAAAATCATACCAGTGTTTATCTTTTTTCTTCCCTCAACATTTCATGCTAACTGTAAATACATTTCAATAGTTTCTTAGAAACGAATTACACAGGATAGGTTACAAGGTAGGAGTTAGACAGCTTTAGTTGTTTCCCCAAATCATAAATAAGAACCCTACAATCTATTAAGAAACTTTAGTTGGCACCCATAAATTTTCCCGGGGTCTCATTCAAAGCAAATATGTGCGTCCCAGACGCACTAAATCAAAACGCTATCAGCATCACTGACTAGACTAGATTATTATTTTGTCATATTTCTAGGATTAGTGATAGATTTATGTACAAAAACTATGCATTTTAATTCAGTGGTAATGCAAAGCTATTGTTTACCAACAAAGATGACAGAGAGTACTGTATGAATTTACTAGTGCAAAAGAAATATTTTCTGAATATGGTTATAATAGCGACAGTAAAGAATCTCTTATGAAATGTCTGCTAAGATGGAGTGATGACATTATTGTTGGTTGATAAATGTCAATGAATCTGGGCTGATGACATACGAAAACACGAACAAAAAAAAGAAAAAAAAAGAAAAAGTAAAAAGAAAGGAAAGAAAAAAAGACAAGAAAGAAACGCAAACGTGGTGACATTCAAAGGAAGATATTCTTTTTAAACTGTTTATCATTTCTTCTTCTTCTTCTTCTTCTTCTTCTTCTTCTTCTTCTTCTTCTTCTTCTTCTTCTTCTCAGCCCCTCCTTTTTCTTTCCCTTTTATTTTTCTTACTCTTTCTCCTTCTCTCTTTATTCTTCTACTTCCAAACTACTTCCATCTTCATTCTTTCCCCATATTCTCCTTGCTCCTCCCTTCTTCTCTTCTTCTTCTTCTTCTTCTTCTTCTTCTTCTTCTTCTTCTTCTTCTTCTCAGCCCCTCCTTTTTCTTTCCCTTTTATTTTTCTTACTCTTTCTCCTTCTCTCTTTATTCTTCTACTTCCAAA
This sequence comes from Doryteuthis pealeii, assembly GCA_023376005.1. NCBI lineage: Eukaryota > Metazoa > Mollusca > Cephalopoda > Myopsida > Loliginidae > Doryteuthis > Doryteuthis pealeii. The sequence goes on along the minus strand of CM042140.1, from coordinate 66,256,662 downwards.
CTACTTCCATCTTCATTCTTTCCCCATATTCTCCTTGCTCCTCCCCTTCTTCTTCTTCTTCTTCTTCTTCTTCTTCTTCTTCTTCTTCTTTTCAGCCCCTCCTCCCTTTTATTACCCGTCTATTTCTCTTAGTCCATTTATTCTTCTTCTACTCCCCAATTCCTTCCATCTTTCTTTCCTCATATTCTCCTTCCTCCCCCTCTCCCTTTTCCTCCTCCTCCTCCTCCTCCTCATCTTCTTCTTCTTCTTCTTCTTCTTCTTCTTCTTCTTCTTCTCTTTATATACTCGATTTTGGTAAGTATTGCAAAAAGCCAAAAGCTGCATACAGCATCTGGTGTTTGCTAGAAGTCATCGAAATAGGGACTATTCTCTGTTGGTCTGAAAATACTTGGAGATTGTTACTAAGTTTAGGTTAGTTTCACACAAGGCCACAAGCATGCAACACTCAGTGATAATCTAACTATACTGCTATAATTGTAACCTGAGTTAGCTCGTTAACCATTACAACATGTCAAGACTCACACCATCTTTTTTATTCGCGTGTTCCAATTTCTCTTTGCTATTCTGTATTGATTCCTTCTAAATTTTTTCATTTTCCTTTCTTTCTTTCTTTCTTTCTTTCTTTTTTCTTTCTTATTCATTCATTTTTCTTTCCATTTATCTTTATTTATTTCTTACTTGTTCAATGTCGTTCTTTCTTTCTTTCTTTTCTTTTTAACACATTCATTTTTCTTTCCATTTACCTTTGTTTGTATGTTTGTTTCTTTCTTTCCTTCTGTCTTACTCCTTCATTTTGCCATTTACATTTTCCATTCTTTTTTTATTTTCTTCTTATTTAGTTTTCTTTGTTTCTTATTTTCATAATTCATTCTCCTTTCTTTCCATCTTTCTTTCTTGTCTGATTTCTAATTCATTTCTTTTTTTATTTGCTTTTCTTTCTTTCTTTCTTTCTTTCTTTCTTTCTTTCTTTCTTTCTTTCTTTTTTTTCTTTCTAATTTGTGTTTTTCCTTCTTTCCTTCCTTTGTCAACGAGAGGGCATTTCCAATGACTCTTTACTTGGCAAGTTGTTATGGCAACTGTCTAGCGAACAAGAAATGAGGCGTAAAAACAGGACACATTAAAAGGTTGCAACAAGGACTGAGGAACGGACAATGGTGAAGTCACAATGACCACTTCAATAAGAGTGGACAGAAGATGTCTTCTATCTATCTATCTATCTATCTATCTATCTAAAGTCTATCTATCTATCTATCTATCTATATCTATCTATCTATCTATCTATCTATCTATCTATCTATCTATCTATCTATCTATCTATCTATCTATCTATCTATCTATCTATCTATCTATCTATCTATCTATCTATCTATCTATCTATCTATCTATCTATCTATCTAATTCAGTCTATCTATCTATCTATCTATCTATCTATCTATCTATCTATCTATCTATCTATCTATCTATCTATCTAATTCAGTCTATCTATCTATCTATCTATCTATCTATCTATCTATCTATCTATCTATCTATCTATCTATCTATCTATCTATCTATCTATCTATCTAATTCAGTCTATCTATCTATCTATCTATCTATCTATCTATCTCATCCTATCTATCTATCTATCTATCTATCTATCTATCTATCTATCTATCTAATTATCTATCTATCTATCTATCTATCTATCTATCTATCTATCTAATCATCTATCTATCTATCTATCTATCTATCTATCTATCTATCTATCTATCTATCTATCTATCTAAGTCTATCTATCTATCTATCTATCTATCTATCTATCTATCTATCTATTGGATTTTGCCTTTCCAGCGGACCACTGAATGAAAATGAAAAAGAGCGAAAAGATTGACGAATATTTGGATTTTGCCCGAGAGTTAAAAAAAGAAAAAAAAAACTGTGGAACATGAAGGTGACTGCGATAACAATTATAATTGATGCGTTTGGGAAAAATAGGAAGAATCGCCGCTATAAACTACAACATTGTTAAGATCAGCTAAAATACTTAGAAGAGTTCTGGAGACCTGAAGAGACTTGCTGTCAGTCAGATGTAAGTGAAAGACCACCAGTTAAAAATGATGTGAAAAACTCGCAAGGAGTGGACGAAACGGTTAATCCTATCATAAGGGAATGCAGCAAACTAGCACAAAGAGAGTAAAAGACAAGGCACGACTGGGAGGAAAAGGTGATCCACTGGGAATTGTGTTAGGAATTCAATTTTTACCATACAACTAAATGGTATATGCACAAGCCTGAATCGGTCCAGGAGAATGAGATGCATAAATTTCTCTGGGACTTTGAGGTACAGACGGATCACCTAATCCTGGCCATGAGACCAGACCTAGTACTGATTAACAAAAAGTAGAGAACCTGTCATCTCGTGGATTTTGCCGTCCCGGCCAACCACCGAATGAAAGTGAAAGAAAGCGAAAATATAGACAAATGCCTAGACTTTGCCAGAGAACTAAGAAAACTGAGGGTCATTCCTATTGTAATTGGTGTTCTTGGAACGGTCCCCAAACGTCTGGAAAAGAATTTGGGTGAATTGGAAATCAGAGGAAGAATCGAGACCATCCAAACTACAGTATTGTTAAGATCGGCTAGAATACCCAAAAGAGTTCTGGAGACCTAAGGAGACTTGCTGTCACTCAACCGGCTACGGCAGGTGTGAAAAACTCAATAATAATAATAATAATAATAATAATAATAATAATAATAATAAAACGAGACGCATTAGATCTTCAGATCCTCAATCCCAAGTAGATGATGTAACCTAATTAACAAGTTTTATTTTTTTGTTCAGTTGGAGGCGCTTGGTGTAATGGATAGAGTCGTAGGAAATGGACTCGTTGACCCGAGTTCAAATCCTGGACGAAGCTACAGTTCACATAGCGCTAATACCCATGGGAAAAGTATGAATCCAACTATGGGCAGACTGGGCATTTTAACCTTGGTTAGGCAACCAGTCTAGGAGAAGGAAAACTCTGAATTCAAACATGTTAAACTCCGTTTAGGGTGGTCGCTACTAGAATAAGCTCAGTCCTAATTAGTGATCTATTTCACCAATTTTCTTTCTTTCTTTTGTCAACGAGAGCGTATTTTTATTATTCTGCCGATTACAAGAAAAATGAATATAACAAAAATATATTTAAAAAAAGACAAACTATTTATATCATTGCGGGATTTCTAAAAATATAATTATATTGTGATTATATATCGATAATGCTAATTAAAAAAATCAGAAGGGAAAAATAGGAACAATGAGATTGATTGACTGTCATTTTCAGGAATCGGGATCAAATTAGACTAATGTCTATTTTTAAAGTTTGAAATTGAATGAAATCTGAAAGAGAGAAGAGAATCCCAAATGAGAATTACTCTAATTGAAAAGAAATGAAGAATATCTTCAACTGAATCGAGGAAGTCGTACTTTGGTTGATTGGTTGGATTTTACGGCATGTCAACACTTGGGTTATTTTATGCCGAAGACGTTTTTGTTTCATTTATTCTTGTTCGTTATTCAATTTAAAAAAACAAAAAAAATCATTTCTTTTATTTTTAAACACATTTTAAAAATTCATTCTTTGATCTTTTTTAACCCAGAGATGAGACCTTAACATGTACTACCACTCTGGATAAGAGTGGACCTGGTAATAACGGAGCTGAAAAATTGGAACCTCACCACTAGATTCAGTTTGACGTCATACCCAGAACACTAAGACCCCAGCCACCACCTTCTAGCATATATCTAATAAAAAGAGCAATAAGAGCAATAGGGTCGAAACAATCATATAGGTGCTAGGGATTGTCGTGACCAGCCAATTAATCGGTTGGGGCCTCTCAAACCACCCATCTGGCCCAAATAAGAGTCAAGGTAGATCACTGAGGAAGAAAGACGTGAAATAGATAGTTGGAGTTTTCATATAATCTATCAGATTGAGCAGGTATGGGCTATTCACGGCCCGCGGGCCGCATGCGACTCACCATAGCATTTGCTTTGTCCCGCGGAAGCATTCAGGAAAAAATTTCTGTGCGCAACTATATGGTGGAAAATCCGTTTTTTCCCCCCCAAAAAAAAACCCAAAAAAAACTACACTTTAATGAAAAAAAAAGTCACTAAAAATTCAGGCAATTATCCGATCTTAATGAAGACGTGTCTCATTAAGTTTCTTACACTAATGTGTAATTTGTACCTAAATGAATCTATTAAATCCTTTTCAGTGTACCACTATTGTTTTTTTTATTTCTTTATTATTATGCAATTTACTATATTAAATAAAGTGTAATTTTAACAAATGAATACGATTTTTTTAAAGAAAAAAAAGAAAAAAATCAATGAAAGTCAATTTGAAATGTGAAAAAATACATACATAAATGGTGGGCCGGGAATTTACAATCAAAAACGGAATTAGAAAAAAAAAGACGAAGAATTTAGAATAAGTAATGAAATAACAATGGAATCATTTATTAAAAGAATGAAAACAAAGAAAAAAAGAAGAAAGAAAACAAAGAAAGAAAAAAAAAAGAAAAAAAGACTACGACTAGCAAATTTTTCTTTTTTTTTCTTTCTTTTTTGTTATTCTTTATATTTCACACCACTTTTCGTTCACGTTTCTTTCTTTTCGTATTGTGTATAATTAGAAACGATAATTGTTAATGTGAATTTTACATAAAGTAACCCAACAAGGGTTTGCATGCCATAACACCTACCAACCAACGTCAATTTGTACTAGCTCTTTTTATTTCTGATGAAAAAAATTGAGTAAATAAATTAGAAAACGTAAGTGAGACCATATCATTCAGCATTTTTTCTTTTCTTTCTTTCTTTCTTTCTTTCTTTCTTTCTTTTTCTTGTTATATTTATTCAATTTCAGCTCCTATCGTAGAGCTAATATCACAAATCATTCCTCGTGTCTTTTTGTTGGTTGTTTTGTTTGACGGCATATCAACCCTTTTCGGGTCATTTAATGCCGAATCAAGTCATTTTGATAAACAAAGGACTCAGGTTGATTAAAGTACCCGTTGTTGTTTAAGTGGTCACCCAATTAAGTAGATTAAATATTTATCCCCATGGCGAGTTCGAACTCCAGTCATGTTATAACGTTAAATCTTGTTGGTTATTTAATGCCGATATCAATTTCTTTTGCAAGTAATTTTATGGTTTCAAGTATTCTTACTTGATATTTCTAATTCATACATCCTCCGTCGGTGGGGCTTAGACTACGACGATTGTATTTCACTGAACTAGTCGGTGGTTTCTCATTGACTAAAGTCAAACCGCGTAAAGGGAACTGATGTGAGCAGACGCAATGGTCGTCTTTCCCCAAGTAAGCCATTTTCTCGCCGCGCGGTTGAACCCTTTTGGTTTTTCGAGTTTAATAAAGACGTTAAAGAAAAAAGAAACCAATTCTTGCATTCATCATTGAAAACAAAAGTAGTGAGCACAGACAAACCACAACCGGAGCCCAGAACAAAAGAAGTCCAAATCAACCAGAGGATGAGACCAGGGAAATCAAACCAAAAGATGTTCAGCCGGCGAAATAGAAGAAGACGACCCTTAGAACCAGTTAAGACCAGCAAGCTATCAATGGCTATATGGAGGGACGTGGTCTAATGATTAGAGTCATAAGAAATGGACTCGTCGATCCAAGTTCAATTCCTGGACGAAGCTGTTTGCATTTCACATAGCGCTAATACCATTAGGAAAGGTGTGAATCCAACAACTCTCCCTCCTGCTATGGGTAAATAGCAGGACAGACTGGGGTCTTTAATCATGGCTAGGTAACCAATCTAGGAGATGGAAAACTCTGAATTCAAACCTGTTAAACTTCACTTAAGATATTGACCTTGTGTCGCATCCCGCTCGTACGGAGGGGTTGGTAAATATACATAAAAGGTATATAACACATTAGCCAAGAGGACTCCCCCACCGCGGGCGTAAATGAGTGATGGAAACATTTTCAATTGACGTGATTAGACTAATATGTTTTTATTGTTTGGTTATTTGTCCATTTTTATGACACAATGACAGAGTGACAGGAAGATAATGGGATAAATTGATGGGTGGATCAACAAATTAAAACAGTCGGAGATAATCTGATAAAACAGATGCACGATTTTGATATGAGAGACACTTCCAAAGTCATCGTCATCATCATCACCATCATCATCATCATCATCATCATCACCAAGTCGTGCCGACAGCACAAATCTCCATGACTCTTCCTCGTCATATATCCCTATCGGCCATCGCTCCTAGAAGGTCCTCGTTCTAAGGGAAGATATTTTCAATTACAATATAGTGAAACTTATCCAACGGAATATATAAAGATACGAATGCGTGAGGTAATTCATAGTCGAATTACGTAATAGTATTTGTAGTTGAATCACTTCAAATCGAGTAGCAAGTCATACTGTTGGAGAACTGCGCGTTGACTGTATTATTTATATTCCTATACAAAAAGTAATAAACCCTTTTCCGGATTTTTAATGTTGTATTTGATAAATTCAGTCCTCTGCATAGCATCCAGTATCAACGCCGAGCTGATCGATGTACGTTTTTGCTGGCCGACCCACACTGATGTGTCCATGCGCAGGAGCCCACTGGAGAAAGTCAGTTATGACCACTTCCTGGCTTCTCTAGTCGTATCCAGCATGCCTTGTTTGTCTTACCCAGAAGGTTTGTATGATAGGAGGCAAGTGGCCGTACAGCTGATCTTTTATGGGGTACTACTTCCAGGATTTGTTTAAAAGCGCACGAAACATCCTGGTACTGTTCCGATATTTCAAGATAGTTTTGACGATAAATTTCAAGAGCGCATGCGTGTGTATGTGTATGTGTAATAAATACATAGATTCTAGTTACTATACAAAAATCACTGGTCCGTCAAAGACATTCACTTGTCCTTTCTCCCTAATAGTTATGAATGGTAACCAACAAAGGAATCCGTGCACAAATAATTTGTATATTGCTATCTTTGCGTTTTTTCTTCTATGGTGAACATTTGTGAACAGGTAAGCGCTAAGGTGTGTTTTAAATACGGCTTCTTGAATGCATAAATATATGTGCATGCCCTGGGCAATTTATGTCACGCCTTTTGCGCATGCGCATGCGAGATTCTGTTCAATGGGATTTGTAAAAATGGGATATTGTTACAACTTTGTCTTCTGCCTATTCCTTTACCATATGAATGGCCTATCGATGTTTTTTCTTTCTGTCTTTTTTTTATTACTCTCCTTTACTTTATCTAATTTCTTTTTCTTTTTCTTTCTTTCTTTCTTTCTTTCTTTCTTTCTTTGTCCACTGTTTTCATTGTTTTCTTTCTTTTCTTTCTTCTCTTACTTTCTGTTTCTCGTTTATTTCTTTCTTTCTTTCTTTCTTTCTTTCTTTCTTTTTCTTCTTTCTTTCTTTCTTTCTTTTTTTTCTTTCTTTTCTTTTCTTTCTTTCTTTCTTTCTTTCTTTCTTTCATTCTTTCTGTTTCTCGTATTTCTTTCGTCCTTTCTTTCTTTTTCATCTTTCTTTTTTATTATTTTCTCTTTACTTTTTCCCTTCCTCCCTCCTTTCTTTCTTTCCTTCTTACTTTCTTTCTTTCGTTTTCTTCATTTTTCTTACACTCTTTCTCCCTCCCTATCTTTGTTTGTTTCTGTATTTTCTTTCTCTTTCCCTCCCCATTATTTCTTTCTATCTTTTTAAACTTTCACTTTCTCCTTGATTTTTTATCTTTCATCTTCATTGTTTTCCTTCCTTCCTTCATCTTTTCTTTCTTTCTCTTTTTCATTTTTCTTACTTTCTTTTTTTTCAGCCTGCATATTTTTCTTTTTTCCTTTCTATTTTCTTTTTGTTTCTTTCCTTCTCGCCCTCTTTCTTTTTTTCTTTCTTTTCTATTCATGGATTTCTTTCTTTCTCTCTTTTTCTTTTCCATTGCATTCTTTCTTTCTCTTTTTCTTTCTTATTTTTTTTTTCTTCTTTATTTCTTTTTCTTTTTTTTTCTTTCCCATCCTTTTTTCTTTCTTCTTTCTTTCTTTCTTTCTTTCTTTCTTTCTTTCTTTTCATTGCCTTCTTTATTTCTTTTTCTTTTTCTTTTTTTCTTTCTCATTTCTCTTTTCTTCTTTCTTCTTCTTCTTTCTTTCTTTCTTTCTTTTTATTTCCCACCTTTCTTTCTTTCTTTCTTTTTTCTTTCTTCTCAGCATCCCTTTTTTTCCCCGCTCCTTTTCTCCCATTTCCAAATTTCTATCATCAACAAATTAAAGGCAATAATTCCATCTAATTGACACCTCTGCACGTCATACATTGGAATATATTTATTTGAATGACATGCTTCTGGCACTCATCAACCCGTGGGTCCCCATTCTCATCCAGACGATCTGGGACGGAGGTTTGGGTCTTGCCCGTTGTCATACGTCATGTCATCCTATGACACGACCTTGTCGTGGAACAACAGCCTTTCTATGAAGATGTCTGTGTACTAATATCCGCTTTCTAGTTGGTTGCGTGCCTGAGTCTATGAGTGTGAAACGGTAAAGGAAAAATAGACACACACACACACCACACACACACAACACACACATTATATATATATATATATATTAATATATATATAATATAAGTGTATTTAGGCAGCATTTTTTCTTTTAAACATGTAATGTTAAACTCTACTGACGATTCTTGTCGGACGAGTTTTTGTTCGATCCTTTCTAACTGGCTGGCCATCTTTTTAATGGAACTGTTGTAGCAATCCACCAAAGGTTTCTTCACGAGCGCTTTCGGCATGTCTGTCTATCTCTCTCTCTCTCTCTCTCTCTCTCTCTCTCTCTCTCTCTCTATATATATATATATATATATATATATATATATATATATATATATATTGATAATATAGGGTGGTATATAGTGCTCAATATCGTGGATAGAGTATTTCTATCTAAGTTAGGGTAGCGTTGACATGAAGTCAACGACACTTAGTTACTGACAGTTTTTCGCCTATGTGATTTTATAGAGGACAATACATTTAAGGTGCGATTGTTACCAATGGTTTCAAAGCAACGTGTTGGTCACTTATCATCAATACAACATACCTGTGAAATGTATTGTAGTCTCTAGCAAATTAATACAGTTGAAATCAAGCACTTTATTTTCCTAACTACGAATATATTATATATATATATATATATATATATATATATATATATATGTGTGTGTTCAGTTAAAGCTATGAACTGTTGGACCACCTAAACAGGGGATTTATTTATAGATGGACGTGTAACGTAGTCTAAGTTGAAATCGTAGTTTCATCCAATACATTGACCAGATGTTTAACAAATTCGCTCGGATTGCAAGAACTTCGACGAACGCGGATTCAGATAACCTAAAACTGTGGATTCCGAGGCCGTGCTCCAAGTCGCAGTAGCAAATCCGGCGAGTAGCACGCGGGAGTATTAGGTGAGCTCAGCATCTCCTAATCCAGTCTTGTTCGTCCCCTTCCCGAGCGCGGCAAAAGTATCCGGAGCTGCTGTTGGCATATCTGTAGTATAGTTATTTACTAGGCTTAGCTTAGATGTGGCACAAAGCCAGAAGTATGGGGCACCCAGTGAGAATCGAACTCAAACTATGATCTGCGAATCTAGCTTGCTAACCATTACACTACATGAGGTGCCCATGTCTGTGTTATAAGATGTACGCAAAATCGTCACTCCTATTTATGAACTTTTTGAACAACAGCAGGCTCTTCCAGTAAAAATTGGCCTATGAAACACGAGGATAGAAAGCATTTAAGATCATTTGCGACTGTCTTCAAATCAATTACTGGTTGAACTTTCTGCACTAAGACCTATCTTTTGGATTAACAACCAGAGGAATACTACAGACTGTAATATGTATTACAGAAAATTACCAACTCATTACTAGGATTAACAACTGGATTCTTTGAATAACAGAACAGCTGAACCCCTAAAATGGGCAACAAGGATGTTAACAGCTACCGAATTGTGCGCCGCGGTACCAAAATATTGCAAAACTTTTGACCCACCCTTGAAGAAAACGTAAATGCTTGATGGGTTGTGTGCGTCTAGCGTATGGGAGTAGAGACAACAATTACGTGACCCTGCTGTTGGCATTAAGCGTCTGTTTATGAGTCAGCCGACCATTTCGATTGGCTGGATGTCTATGGAAATGGAAAGGGCGGTCGGTACGTGGTGAAAAATCCTTGCATTGCTTTCGACTGCTGATAAATT
>CM042140.1:66218914-66241414 GCA_023376005.1 Doryteuthis pealeii | reverse complement strand
TCACCAAATGGGGCAAAGCAGATACTACTCCACTCTGAAAGAAAACAAAATATAAAAAGAATTAGAATTCATGCCAAATATAGATGTGTGTGTGTATGTGTGTGTGAACAACCAGTATCACCAAAAGCAATATAAATATTCATCAAAGGGCGGATGAACTCCAGGGGACCCTACGGCTATTCACACAGACAGTAGTCGAATTGGGGTACAAATTACTCACATAAATCCCAAAATGGGTGAGAAGGGGCTCCTTACCTTGGTTGGCAACCCATCTAGAACAAAGAAAAGTCCGATACAAAACCGTGCTGCCTAGCGGCTTATCTCATCCCAAAGAAAGGCTAGGGGAGTAAACCCCGAAAGCAAATTCGGAACCGGAGTCCCTAAGGTACTGTGATGCTGAACTCCGGTGTTACTCAGCTAACACTGCCTAACTGCATTGGCCTCTTACCTTTCCTTTGGATCAAAGCGGCAGTATGGAGAGGAGGGATTTGCTGCTTGGGCAACAGCTCATCCTATACATCAAACCGACCATGCCACGTAGTCCCCCCGCCCCCAAAAGAATTGGACACTACTCCATCGTCTCTCCTAGATGGAAGGATGGCAACCAATAGATGTGCGTATGTGTGATGAATGTTGGGAACTTTTTTTTTATTATCTTATAAGCAGGGAAAATGTATGCTGAAGAGTTATAATCATAATAAAAATCAGAGTGATGAATATTGCGTTCATTTTACTTCACCCCCCTTTTTTTAGAAAAAAACTTTTTTGAAGAAACATTTCACAAAATGAGATTTTTATTCTCAACATTCATCACATATACCTATAAAGAAGCATACGTGGACTCCATAACAATATATATATATATATATATATATATATATATATATATATATATATATATTATATATGTGTGTGTGTGTGTGTGTGTGTGTGAAACGCATTTCATTTTTCAATCACCCTGCTTTGAATTCTATGAGTTTCCCGGAGAAAGCTCTGGAACATTTTTCTAAATTCTGTTTAAAAACAAAATTTTAGGCCTAATTTTGGCTACATACTATATGCCAGAATGGTCTGTCTGTCCGTCTGTCAGTCTGTCTGTCTCGCTCTTCTCTCTCTCTTTATATATATATATATATATATATATATAATATATATATATATATAGATATATAGATAGATAGATAGATAATGTAGTTTGCAATATTAATAAGCAAAAGGGGCTAACAAAAAAGGAGGGTTAGTGAAAACAAAGTCAACTTGGTTTGAAAATCGCATAGGCGAGAAACTGATAGTTACCAAGCGTCGTTTACTTCATGTCTTCACAATCCTAACTTCCCTTCTTTCTTTCTTTCTTTCTAATCTCATTTTCCTTATTTTTAAAAACTTTCTACCCTTTTCTTTCTTAACGTTTTCTCGCTCGACAATCGTCATTTTTTTTCCTTATTTCTGCTTTTCCATATTTCTCATTCTCGTCCCTTTAACTTGCGCATTTTAATTCTATTTTCCTTTCTGCCAGTCTCCTCTCTCTTTTAATCTCCTCCTCCTCCTCCTCCTCCCGCATCCCCTCCTTGTTTCATTCCTTTTTCACGAACGGGAAATCGTGATCAAGACTCGTGATCAAACTCCAAGATTACATTTCCGATTACAATCCACCACAATCCAGACCCCACACACTGCAGCAGCGACCCTTTCGCTGCCAAAATATAACAATGACAGCAACAACGGAACAAAAGAAGACTTCAGCACATCACGACCTGACGTTTTCAAAAATGTCACTCACTGCGCTTTTTTTTTCTTTTTTTTTTTTTTTTTTTTTTTTTTTTTTTTGTAATTTTTGCCCATTGACTTTCGGAAAAATAGATTATTATAAAAAAATAAAATAAATCTGGATAGAAGTAAAATTAACAAAAAGTGTAATTAAAAAAAAAAGAAGGAAAGTGCAGAGTTTCTTTTCTTTTTTTCTAGTTATTTTCTATTTAAAATCGAAATGAATGCCGTAAAAATGTTTCCTATAATAATTCCTTTCTTTTTTAATGTTTTTTCTGTTTCTCTCTTTTCCCCTTTTCATTTTTCTCCTTCTTTTTTTTCGCTTAATAATTCTTTCTTTCTTTCTTCTTTCTTTCTTTTTTTCTTTTTCTTTCTTTTTCTTTCTTTTCTTTCTTTCTTTCTTTCTTTTTATTCATCCTTATTTCTTTTCTTTTCTTCCTTTCTTTCTTTCTTTTTATTTTTTCCTTTTCTTTCTTTCTTTTCTTCTTTCTTCTTTTTTCTTTCTTTCTTTTTTCTTTTTTCTTTCTTTCTTTCTTTCTTTCTTTCTTTTTTCTTTCTTTCTTTCTTTCTTTCTTTCTTTCTTTTTTTCTTTTTCTTTCTTCCTTTTTTTCTTTCTTTCTTTCTTTCTTTCTTTCTTTTCTTTCTTTTTCTTTTTTTTCTTTCTTTTTCTTTCCCTTTTTCTTTTTTTTTTCTTTCTTTCTTTTCTTTCTTTCTTTCTTTCTTTTCTTTTTTCTTTTTTTCTCTCTTTTTCGCTTATCAAAATCTTTTCTTTTTTTTCTATTTCTTTCCATTTTCTTTCCCTCCTTTACTTCTCACTTTAAACAATTCTTTCTTTCTTTCAATCTTTCTTTCTCGCTTTACCCAATCTTTCTTTCTTTCTTTCTTTCTTTCTTTCTTTCTTTCTTTCTTTGATTCCATTTCTCCCAGCTTCGCCACTTTCTTGTAAAAAGTCAATTCCATTTTTCAGAATCCAATACTGTACGTACGTATCATTCAGATTCCTAAACAAAATTCTATCAAGTAACAAAATCATTTCTTTTCTGTTAACAACTGACGTTCTTTGTGGCGGGAAACAATGGCCAACGAATAGAAAATGGAATAAGACGTCGATCTGCAAACACCAAAGAAGTTATTTGATTGGCAGAAGCCACGTCCATTGAGCGGAACGAAGAGAGAGAGAGAGAGAGAGAGAGAGAGAGAGAGAGAGAGAGAGAGAGAGAGAGAGAGAGAGAGAGAGAGAGAGAGGAGAGTACATGTAAGTATAAATCTGACATTCCAAATTTTCCAAATAGTTCTTTTTTTTTCCTATGTGACATTGATAAAATATGTTTGTATATGAAATAAGGACATGTTAGCGTATATGTATGCGTGGGTATGTGTGCATATGAGAGAGAGAGAGAGAGAGAGAGAGAGAGAGAGAGAGAGAGAGAGAGAGAGAGAGAGAGAGAGAGAGAGAGATTGTGTGTGTGTAAGTGGTTGTGTGAGGAAAAAGAGAATGTGTGTGTATGAGTGTGTGTGTTTGTGTGTGGGGTGTGTGCATATGAGATAGAGCGAGAGAGATAAGAGAGAGAGGTGTGTGTGAGGAGAAATAGAGATAGATAGATAGATAGATAGAGAGAGAGAGAGAGAGAGAGAGAGAGAGAGAGAGAGAGAGAGAGAGAGAGAGAGAGAATGGTGTGTGTGAGTGTTTGTGTGAGAGAGAAAGAGAGAGAGTGTTTGTATGTGTGTGTGTGTGTGCATATAAAGAGAAGAGAGAGAGAGAGAGAGAGAGAGAGAGAGAGAGAGAGAGAGAGAGAGAGAGAGAGAGAGAGTAAATGTATGAAAATCATCAGAGAACACAAGAAATGTACGGTGAGTTATCACCGATAAGGTAGCTTGTCCTCTGTAGATTTGTCATAGTTCTGCCTATCAAATCATCCACGATGAGCTCGGCTTCCATTAATCAAGACTGCGGATAATCTTTGAATCTCCCCGTATATTCCGAGGGAGAAGAGAAAGAGAAGGAGGAGGAGGAGGAGGAGGAGGAGGAGACTGTCTAGTATCGCTCCTGTGGACTTCTTTCTTTGTGGTTATGCTAAAGATATCATGTTTCAAACAAAGATATGATATCACTGACCTAAAACAAAGAGATCTTTTAAAACAAAAAAATACTTTATGGATTCCATTGTGACCATTGATTAGACAGTGAGCATGTCAAGAAATCTAGTAATGTCTTTGTTGAGATTTTTGTGTATATAAGGTGTGTGCTAGACGCCCACTCTTATTTATAGACTGGGCGATAGTCATGTGACCATATTCTTGGCCAATCACTGGCAGTACTCTGCACTTACCAAAGGATTCCATAGTTTAGGACTTACTTACTTTAAGTCCTTTTCAACTGGCCAAGGATGGCGGTCAGAAACTTAACAGTCTTAATGTGCCTTGTGCAAATAATAACGTAGAGGTGTATTAAGTGAGGCAAATAAACTTAAATATGTACTCCCCATTTTGTAATAATTTGCACATATTTTACACGTGATTCAATGGGAATCACGGATACTTTTTGTAAACATTTTAAAGAGCATCGACTTATACACGGGTTTATTCGGTAACGGAATTATTAGGAACCATCCCTTAAATTTTATAATTGAAATCTTCTCACCTGAGAAACATTGAATTTAAATGCTTCTTTGAAATACGTCGGTTGTTCGATGATGAGTAAGTAAAAGGTCCAGCTACGGCAAAAGTTGGCCACCATAATGGCCCACACGGGTTTCGACTTGAAGAAATCCTTCCACGGAGTTTTATTATAGTTCTGAAAATAAAGAAACAAAGGCATTAGTGACAAACGAAAACATACTATACAATAGATTCAAATATTAGAAGGCATCAAAAGTATTTTCGTTTTTTTTTACAATGCTTACTGGTTACTGTCTGATCTGTGCGGTAAAGTGGGGAGTTGATGGTAGATATGGAGCCCCATCTAAAAAAAAAAAAAAAAAAAAAAAAAAAAAAAAAAAAAAACAAGCGCTTGAGAAAGGAAGATAGACTCCCTCGCAGTCTAGCTGGTATCGAAAATAGGCCAATCTACCAACTTAATTTTTTCGATAGAAATACTTAATATCAAATAACCGTGTGCAAAAAACAAAAAACAAAAAAAAAAAAAAACAAAACAAAAAAACTCTTAAGAAATTACACAAAAATGTATATACAAACGTACGCAATTCCCAATCTATCAGCATAAAATATCACCGACGTGTTGAGATGCCGTTAAAATCAATCAAGCAACAACAATAAACATATCTTCTTTCTTTCTATGTTGGCTGGTTGGTTGGTTGCGTTTTACGGCTTGTCAACACTTGTTGGGTTATTTTATGCCGAAGAAGTTTTGTTTTATTCATTCTTGATGAGTATTCAATTTTTAAAAAACTCAATTGTCTTTGTTTAATGTCAAATTAAGTTTCGTAGTTTATCTAATGCTAAATCCATTCTTGTAGAATAATAATTGTAGTACTATTTAGCCCATACCTGATGGGGAATCGATGAAATTAGCTGCTTTAATATATGTAGTCAGTAGGGTGGCCTAAATTCGATATCAACGAGACAGCGAGGGAGTCTATCCCCTTTTTACTAGGGCTAGACCAAGGATATTGTTTTTTGCGCCTGAAGTGAAGCGCCAAACCTACCATTAGCTCCTTACTTTACCGCACAGATCCCTGTGCTACTCATACGCTGAGTTGGCGAGGGCCGGTATCGAGACTAGGAACCTTGTGATTCCTAATCAGACACTCTACCGACTGGTAAAATGAAATAGACGAGTCAATACAGATTGTTGTCATTGTTTAAACAAGAATCAAACAGGGAAGGTGAGTTATAAATCTCTTCTATTTTTTTTTCATGTTTATTTTCCTATGCTTTGAAAAAAACCCTCAGATATATATATATATATATATATATATATATATATATATATATATATATATATATATATTGAAAAAACAAATGATGTTTACAAATGCATGGGATCATCAGGAGAGAATGTGCAACCGTTTCGGGGCCTTCCTCTCAACGGTTTTAAAAGCAACATCGCCCCCCCCCTCACTGATGTGAGGTCCCTCAGAATATCTGTATCGACCGTATGTTTTTTCAATATATCAAATTCACACTGTCGGATTAAGTTCCTTTTATTTCACACACACACACACACACACACACACACACACACACACACACACACACATATATATATATATATATATATATATATGTGTTATTAGAAGAGTGCTCTATATCTGTGATAGAGCGTTAATAGATAAATAAAGGAATAAATAAAAGGTTTAGCTTTTGTATCAATAGAACAATTATTCAACCGTTCGGTTTCTTGCTATGGCATTCGTCTGGTAAAACGAAATATATTTTTTGAAAATGATACAAATGGTATGAATATGGTTGAATATGTGCGTTTTTTAAAAACTGTATTAAAATCTGTATTAAAAAACGCACACATTCAATCATATTCATACTATTTCTATCATTTTCAAAAGCAATTTCGTTTTAACTGATGAATGCCATAGGACGAAACCAAACGGTTGTAATAATTGTCCCAATGATAATTAAAAAAAGCTAAACCTTTTATTTATTTATTCATTCATATATTATATATATATATATATATATATATAATATATATATATATATATATATATATATATTTTTAAATTCACCATGTATATATAAAAAAACAAAAACAATCCAAACGACTTTAACCAGAAGATATTTGTGGCTTTTCAAACACGTTGAAAACTTTAAAAAAAAACTTTCTAAAAACAATTTCTTTCACCAGAAATTTTCTCCCGACGATGAGGTCGAAAATAGGTGAGAATAATTTAAAAAATAAATAACATATAAAATATTCCTGTTTGTCTTATCCTTTCTCTCTCTCTCTCTCTCCTCTCTCTCTCTCTCTCTCTCTTTCTCTCTCTCTCTCTCGCTCTATCTATCTATCTATCTATCTATCTATTTCTTTTGCACACACACAAACACACACAAAGATAACTTTTTATGTATTCTTAATCAGCTAATCCAGAAGCATACACGAAACCCTCACTTTCCCTCGGGTTGCAGAAAGCAACAAGATCCTTTGGTTTGCTTGAGAAGAGGGTTTGGAGCCAACGTGGCATTAAGATCTCCACCAAACTGGGTGTCCACAGAGTCTGTGTGCTCACTGCCCATTTGTACGCCTGTGAGACCTGGGTTGTTTACAAACGACATCTCAGGACACTCGAGATATTCCATCAGAATTGCCTTCGCAGGATTTTAGGGATAGAATAGTTGTCATTTACATCAGACACCACAATACTTGAAAGATGTCACCTGCCTAGTATTGAGA
Source organism: Doryteuthis pealeii (assembly GCA_023376005.1). NCBI lineage: Eukaryota > Metazoa > Mollusca > Cephalopoda > Myopsida > Loliginidae > Doryteuthis > Doryteuthis pealeii. Next base: position 66,234,279 of record CM042140.1, on the reverse strand, counting down.
GTTTGATCCTTAGATCTCGTCTTTGCTGGTCTGGTCTGGTCATCTAGTTCGCATGAATGATTGCCGAATCCCAAAACGACTATTTTACGGGGAAATCTCAACTGGCAAACGTCAAATTGAAGTTTAATAACTGCCTCAATGACAATCTGAAGAACACTGCTATTGCTGTGAAGGACTAGGAGAAGCTAGCTTGTAATAGACCTGGCTGGAGAGCCACCATCTACCTGTTTGTGGAAGAATTTAAGTCCAACCCATTTAAACACCAGAAATGGAAGCAGACTATTAGAAAGGGTAATTTTCAGCCCAGCAACATTCTAAGCGGAGAATTTCCAACGTAGTTTATGTGGAAGAGTATGTCTCTCCAGGGCTGGCCTGGTGAGTCATCTAAGAAAACACAAGGATACAGTGTCAAATGCTACTGGAACCCAACTATGATAAAAAAAAGAATAAGAAAAACAGGAAATGGCCTTACTCGAACACGAGTTGACAGCCAAACACACACACACACACACACACACACACACACACACACACACATATATATATATATATATATATATATATATACACTAATCCTATTTGTAAACCCCAGCGGTAAGAAAAAACACCGGAAAGTAATTTGTAATTAAAAATATACTACCAAACCTCACCTGGGGAAAGAGAATAAAAAAGAAAAGACCAAGAGGATCACACCAACAAAATAATCGATTAACACTATAACAGTTGGCCTAAGAAATATATATATATATATATATATATATATATATATATATAATATATATATATAAACCGCAAGGATTGTCTAAAGCTAAAATGTAAAAAACTGCTCGATACCTAAGTAGAGCAAAAAATAATCCTAATGAGTCAGATATCTACTAATAGTTTCGCTTAGTAGCTCATCAGGGCAAGAATCTGACTGACGAACCAGATCTCATATAATAGCATCGGGCACTTTTATGCAACATTTTCTCATTTGCATTTCGTGCTTTATTATTATTTAACTATTTGCGGGTTTTCATGTTTCCAGGACTCTTTTGGGTGTTCTAGCCGATTCTGTTGTCTGGTTAGACTCGATTCTGCCTCCGATTTTCAATTCTTCCAACCAAACATCTTTTGAGCGAGAAGCGTTATACCTACTTTGGTTTCACGTCTCTTTGATTCTTGAAAATAACTGAGACAAAGTTTCAATTCTAGATGCAGTCTAGCAGAGCGATTAATTTGGATCGAGATTGGGGCCATTGAATCCGCATTCCCTTGCGGGTTAATACCGCACACTTCAATCGTTCTAAATTTTACGTGAATTGTTCGTGCGAAGATCATCGTAAATATTTTCACTGTTTCGGAGATTGAAGAATCCAATCTGTCGTTGGGATACGCACACCACAATCAAGCAAAGTACAAAAACTAATTGTTAGTTCATTATAAATGAGCAGAAGGACTCAGATTACAATAATGATAGGACTTTATTTGAATATAATGAGTTCTGATGTGAATAGATAGTGAACTTTGAAATATCCCATCATACAAAAAATACCTTTGAAATATCCCATCATACAAAAAATACCAAGAAAATTTGTTACAGCCGTGGGGGAAATTCAGTAGGCAAAGAGTTAAGAAATATAGGAGAGCGAATCTTAGAGCTCTAAGGAAGAAACCTATAAGAATAGCATTTTTATAGCAGTGTCTTGAGTAAAAATGTGGGTGGCTATTTTTACTAGTGGCTTTGTGATGGATTTTAAATTCTAATTTATTGTTACTGTTTATTAGTAAAACTAGCAACAGAAAACACCCTCCAGGCGTCGTAGAAATTAATTTTTGAAAGACATTGCCTGAGAGGGTGGGAGTTAAAAATTCAATGTCAGAGGGTTTGCATCATAAGTAAGACAAATCCTCATATTTATTAAAGGAGTAAAAAAACAAAAAAACAATTTGAAATGAAAACTGAGCCCCGTCCCTCTTAAATAAAATGTTGCGTAATAATCATACAATTATTTTGAATATTCTCCACATCAATTTTACACAAAATCGTAGGTATTTATTTATTTGTAAACTTGCTTACTCAAATTTTGGATGTATATAAGTAAAGTAAAGTAAAGTCGACGGGGCGGCCTAAAGTCGGTATCAGCCAGTCAGCGAGGGAGTCTATCCCCTTTTCAATAGCGCTAGACCAAGGAGATTGTTTTAGCATCTGAGGTGGAGCGCCACACCTACCACCAGCTCCTTACTTTACCGCACAGATCCCTGTGCTACTCATACGCTGAGTTGGCGGGGACCGGTATCGAACTAGGAACCTTGTGATTTCTAGCCGAACGCTCTACCGACTGAGCTAACCCGCGTAATCTGTGACGTAGAGCTATGACGTAGTTTTTGTTACAGACAGAAATAAAGACAATCTCCATTATTAATAGAAGATGTCTACGATTTTACTTTTATTTATTTATTTTTTTTACTTATTTAAACATTTCTTTCTTTTTATTATCTTTTTCTTTTTCAGGTTTCTAATCTTTCTACTCAACTTTTTTTTGTGTGGGAATGACCGTCAATTTATAAATGCAAATCTTTCTTTTTTATTATTATTGGGAGAGAAACTTTCCATTTTATTATGCCTGGCATTAAAAAGTCTATCAGACTCAGTTTGATAGAGTGAAAATTAAGTAAATTGCTTTGGGCTTACAAAGCGACTTTGCCTATGCAGATTGCATACAGCTTGTCTCGTGTTGACAATAGGTTTCTTTCAGGTGTGTGTGTGTGTGTGTATGTTTTTGTATGTGTTAGGGGGGGGGCTATAAAAATAAAATTCCCAAGATAAATGAAAATCAGATTGAAAGATAAATACATCAACAGCGAAATTGGTTTGAGCAAATGAAACACACACACACACACACACACACACACACACACACACACACACCCACACACGCGTGCGCGCACGCACGCATACGCACACATTCACTATTTATCTCTGTTCATATCTATATAATTATCATTCTATCTATCTATCTATATCTGTTCATCTCTCTCTCTCTCTCTCTCTCTCTCTCTCTCTCTCTCTATATATATATATATATATATATATATATATATATATATATAATATATATTATTTCAATTTGTTCATATCTATCTATTTCAGTATGTTCATATGTATCTACGTCAGTCTGTTCCTATCTATCTATCTATCTATCTATCTATCTATCTATCTATCTTAATTCAGTTTCTCATATCTATCTATCTCAGTCTGTTCATATCTATCTATCTATCTATCTAACTATTTCAGCTTGATCATATCTATATCTCAGTCTGTTCTTATCTATCTATCTATCTATCTATTACTAAACTTCTCACAATATATATATATATATGTATGTGTGTGTGTGTGTGTGTGTGTGTGTGTACCAGAAACCCATTAAAAACTGCACATCGCGAGTTTTTTTTAGTAGATCAATACACTTAAAGTGCTGTGATTGATACCAATTTGTATAATTTGATACCACATGAATGCAAATTATTTGTATTACCAATAGTTACTTAAAACTATAATTGTTTACAAATGATTATTATCAGTTACTTGATATCATATCTGTGCAAAATAAATATTTTAAGAAACAACTACACAAAAATGTAAACCCAAATGTACAATGAACGCAGTTCCTTAACCTCTAGGCATAAAATAACCCTAGATGCGTTGACATGTCGTTAAAATCAGTCAATAAATCATCAAAGAATGAAAGAGTTCCGACTAATACTCGAATACTTGGCGCCTTGATAGTACTCTCTCTCACCACCTACTTGTTACCGCTTCGGCCATACTACATATGTTACAGGTATTTGCTGGTTGACTCGCTCTGGTGTGTCCATGTGTTGGCGTCCACAGGAGAACGTCACTAACGAGTTCCTCCTTACTTCTCAAGCAGTGTCCAGCGTGCCCTGTTCGTCTTGCTTCGGATGGTTTGGGCGGTAGCAGTTAAGTGGAAGTACAAATGCTTTTTTTGTGGGGTGCTGCATCCATTTGTTCAAGACATAATGTAACATCCTAGTGTAGTAACCATCTTTTTTCCAAACATTAAACAAGATAGAGACAATCTGCACTCTGGATGGCAAGACTCGGAAATTAGTAGACCTGTTTATATAAAGGTCGTTGGGTGGCCTAAAATCAGTATCAACCAGACAGTGAGGGAGACTATCCCCTTTTCACTAGTGCTGGACCAAGGAGATTGTTTTTGCGTCTGAGGAGGAGCACCTCACCTACCATCCGCTCCTTATTTTACCACACAGATCCCTACTCATTCCTGTGCTACTCATACGCTGAGTTGGCGAGGGCTGGTATAGAACCAAGAACCTTGTGGTTCCTAGGCGGACTGAGCTAATATCTCATCAACAGAAAGTGATGACTGCTATAGACAGGTTATAGATCATATGAAAATCTGATCTTCTGATAAGACAAAGCGAGAATTCTTGCAAGCTGTAGCCGTATCAGTGCCGCTGTTTGGCTGCACCCACTTTAAGATTTGATTATAACAAGCCTTGTTTGTTTTTTCCTAACCTTATAGAAAGATAAAAGTCAACGGGGTCGCCTATTGTCGGCATCAGCCAGACAGCGAAGGTAGTCTATCCCTTTTTCTGTAGCGTTAGACTAAGGAGATTGTTTTGCGTCTGCGGTGGAGCGCCAAACCTACCATCAGCTCCACACTTTACCACTGAGATCCCTGTGCAACTTATACGCGGGGCCGTTATCGAACCAGGAACCTTGCGATTCCTAGGCAAGTGCTCTGCCGACTGAGCTAAACCGGTCCTAATGAAAATGTCGAGAGATATAGATTCCTCTGAATTTTTGAGATGAGGCTTTATAATTAATATTATTTGCATTATTCGGACTATTTAAAGATGAGGACAATAGTCCGAATAATACAAATAATACTAGATATAGATTTTTCGAATCAAGGTAGATATATCAAACTTAGATTGGTGGATATGTTAGATAAAGTTAGATAAATGGATAAAGAAGAAGAAACAAAGACAGACTCCAACATATTCAGGTTAAGTCGATAAATATAGTCAGATCAAGATATATTGATAGTTAAAAAGCCATTTAATATGATAGAGGCCCTCATTGACTTAGCGATATAAAATATTGACAAAGCGAGGTGGATAGATAAACTAATTGTGCAGATATTGACGTACTAAGTCAGTTGATTGTATGAATACGAAAATAGACACAAAAACCTTGATAAATATTGACTTATCGATAGAAATAAAGTGATGGAGACATTTTACTTTGCGGATGAGAACAAAGCGAGGTAGACGGATCATTACATACTAATCGATATTGCGTGAAAATGATGGCACTTGAAAAAAAATACAAAAGAAAAAAAAGCCGCCTTTTCACAAGGAAGTTATATGCTCTGTACTAATGGCCTTATTCCATACTTGGATTAGTTTATAGTAAACTTTGGATAAAGTAAAGTCGACGGGGCGGCCTAAAGTCGGTATCAGCCAATCCGCGAGGGAGTCTATCCCCTTTTCACTAGGACTAGACCAAGGAGATTTTTTTAGCATCTGAGGTGGAGCGCCACGCCTACCATCAGCTCCTTACTTTACTGCACAGATCCCTGTGCTACTCATACGCTGAGTTGGCGAGGACCGGAATCGAACTAGAAACCATGTGGTTTCTATAGACATATTATATATGAAGCCCAAGGTTCCGAGTCCGATACCGATCCTCACCAACTCAGCGCATGAGTAGTACAGCTTAGTTAGGTAATCGGATTTTACGGCATGTCAACCCTTGTTGGGATATTTTATGCCGAATACATTTTTCATTATGTTTTATTCATTCTTGTTGGGTATTCAATTTTTTTCTCACTCAATTTTTTTAAAACACACTTTTTGGTATATCTTTAAAAATCTATTTAACCCATAGATGCACTCTAAAATGTACTAACACTCCAGGTCAGGGTGGACCTGGGAGTAATGGCAATAAAGGGGTATTCCACATTCCCAAGAGTTCCCAAATTTGAAATTCATCACTACATGCAGTTTAACGTCCTACCCAGGATACTAAGACCCTCAGCCACCACCTTCTAGCACATATATGATAAAAAAGGGTTGGGGGTTACCATAGGATTGGGAAAATCATATAGTGGCGTGACCAGCCGTTTGCTAGCGAAAAGAGAATAGACTCTCTCGTTGTCTGGTTGAGGCAACTCCACCGACTAAAATCTATGGCAAAATATGTCTAGAATTATGGTAAAAAAACCCCAAAAAACAAACATCCGCTGCCTAACGGCTCTACCCCATCCCAAGGAAAGGCTAGGAGAGTAAACCCCGAAAACAAATCAGGAGCCGGGGTCCCTAAGGTGGTGTAATATTGAAATCCAGTGCTACCCAGCAACTCATGCGACACAACCGCTGCTAAACTGCATTGGTTCCTTGCCTTTCCTTTGAATCACAGCGGCAGTGTGGGGAGGGGGGATTTGCTGCTTAGGCAACAGCTCATCTTCCATATGAACCCGCCCAGGCTACGTAGTTAAAAAATTGGACACTACTCCATCGTCTCTCGTAGATGGAAGGATGCCATCACAGCATTATAATTGCCGTAAATCCAGCCAAACCAACCAACCAACCAAACCAACTTAAAGTTGCAGACTCAAGCTGCAGATGGTTGCGGGTTGATATCATTTCCCCGGTTTCAAGATTTTCAGAAAGATTGATTCCCCCCTCTCTCTCTCCCCCTCTCTCTCCTCTCTCTCTCTCCCCCCTCTCTCTCTTCTTTGTTTTTCTCTTCGCTTTCCCATCAAAACATCATGAAATACGAAGAAAAGTAAATCACAACAGAATCTCGTGAGAGGTGACGCCATCAACGACAGGCGGCGGCGAGATTTGGTTACCAAGTCTCGTAACATGTGATCTGATTGAAATTCAGGAGATGCATAGCTTGACCGGCTTGGTAAGGGTGGAAACAGCATCCTTTTCATCAACTAGGCTACTTTGTAATGATTGAACGTAGAACTGGATGTTCCCTGGAGTCGGGACAACGTGCGCAAATTAATTCAAAAGCTACCGTTTCGATTCTGTCACTGAAAATGTCTCAGAAAAGAAAAAAAAAAAAAAAAAAAAAAAAAGAAAAAAAAAGAAATAAAAAGAAAATCCCAAAACTTATAGATAACAAAAGAGAAAAAAAAAAGGAAAAATTGTCGTTTGTCTGTTAAAGGGACTGGTATTTTATATCCTAGTCCAATGTTTCTCAACGAGGGCCATATGGCTCCTACGAGAGTCATGAATAATTTGGGGAGGGGGGGGACACAAGGCCAAATTTGAAAAATAGAGGGCCACAAAGGTCCAAGAGGGAGCACAGAAAATTTAGGACCCACAAAGATATATATATATATTTACCAACCCCTCCACATGAGCAGGATGTAACACAAGGTTAAGTTCTTAAGCGGAATTTAACAGGTTCGAATTCAGAGATTTCCTTTTCCGAAGCTCATGGGTGGTAGGCACAAAAATGCATTGATCTCGTCGGCATTCCCCCTACCTAAAAGTGGGCGCCTCAGGCACTGGGCAATAAACCCAGCCCTGCCCCTTTAAATCAGGGGTGCAGGTATTTCAAGGGGGGGTAGCCCCTTGGGATAAATGCTGTTAATTTTACTTAGTTTTCAAGTAACTAGCAATGTTCCTTTGTAAACAATTCTAGTAACTATTCTTAATAAATAATTTTGTGACGCGGGTACCATTAAACGAAACAACCAACCAATCATTTCTTTATTTTTTGATGACATCACATCTTTTCTTTCTTTCTTTCTTTCTTTCTTTTCTTTCTCGTTAATTATTTCTTCCCTCTTTCTTTTTTTAATCCTTGGTTGCGATCCAACTAATTTTTATATTCCTTTCTCCTTTCTATTTTTTATTTCTTCTCACAGGAATTCCTTCTTTTCTTTCTTTTTGTTTCTCTTTTCTTTTTTCTTTCTTTCTTTCTTTCTTTTTCTTTCTTAGACGATAAATTTTTTTTCTTTCATACTTTCTCATCTTATAATTTAATTCTTTTTTATTTCTTTCATTCTCACTTCATGAAATATTTCTTTATTTATTTATCATCAATTCTTTCTTTCTTTCTTTCTTTCTTTCTTCATTCCTTCCTTCCTTCCTTTCTTTTTTTTTTTTCTTTTCTTTCTTTTTATCCCAATTTTTTTCTTTTTCTTTCTTCCATTCTCACCCCATACTTCTTTCTTTCATTCATTCTTTCTTTCTTTCTTCTTTCTTCTTTCTTTTTTCTTTCTTTCTTTCTTTTTCTTTCTTCTTCTTTCTCTTTCTTCTTTCTTTCTTTCTTTTCTTTCTTTCTTTCTTTCTTTCTTTCTTTCTTTCTTTCTCTCTTTCTTTCAAACTGACTACAGGATAAACACTTTTACATATAGGTTATTAGTATTTGTTTATATTTAGGAAAATGAAACACTCAGATACTTACAATAGTTGTTGATGTTCCTATAGATGATTCTATGTAAATTTTTTCTTCCTGAGTTATATGCGGATGAGTTGATGGTCTTTCATGGGAATACAAATGCCAACATATACCCCATACTATTCCCATCATACCTGAAGAGATAGAGAAAAATAAAGACAAAATAAAAAAAGAGCACGTGTTACATAATTAAACAATTTATAATCAGACTTTTGAGAACATGAATTTAAAGATCTTAAAGAAATCCGTTGTATAACACGTATAATACTCTGGGTGTGCCTAACAGTTAATAACACGGGAAATGGAATCGGCGAGTCGAATCCAAATTGAGACGATTTTTATTCACTAACTACTGGCAGAGCTAACCGGCGTTGCTCGGGATCTAAAACGTTAAAAATAAATCTCATTTATATTTTTGTTTGTTGATAATGGAGATTCTTTATCTTTCTGTAACCGAAACTACGTCACTGCTTACGTCATATTACCCCAAATCGTCAATACATCGAATAAATAACAATTAATATTAATGAAATAATAAAACCTGTCCCTTGAATCCTTTCCATTGTAATAATGACAATTTAAATTAATAAACTATGAAGTTAATTAAGAATATTATATTATTACTTTAAATGGAAAAAAAATATTTGCGAAATTTGTAATCAATTAAAAAAAAATTATCTTCTATTCTCGCCCCTTTTTTTTTCAGTGACAAAATATTCAAAATAATTATTTAATTAATATTTCATAGATGCCCAACATTTTATTTCAGGGGTGATTTCAAAATGTTTTATTTTTTTACTCCTTTAATAAATTTTATGATTTTACTTATGATACAAACTCTCTAACATTGAATTTTTAACTCCCACCCTCTCAAGCAATATCTTTCAAAAAAGAAATTTTTACACCACCTGGAGGGCGTTTTTTATTTATATAAATAAAGAATATTTTTCTGTATACTTGTTTTATCTTTTATTCTTTATATATCCTTAATTTTAAGGTGTTTAATTTTAGCATTATTCTTGTTTTTATTTGCTTTTTTATCAGGTTTTGTCCTCCGTTAATTTGTTTTATTATTCAATCATTTCTAAAAAATATCTGTTTAATACATCATTGATTTATATCCTTATTATATTTTGATTTAGCTTTTCTTGTGGAAAATGTGGAGTAAAATGTTTTTTTTAAACCTCCTCTTGGACAAAATTGGGTATGGAATTTATTAAACTTAGAACTTCTATTCAATTAACATCCTATTATTATTATTATAATCTGAGTCCTTCTTCTCAATTATAATGAACTAAGCATCAGTTTTTGCACTTTTGTGAAAGACGCTATGATTAGTTTAAAGTAGTTTAAATGCTAGCAATGAACTTTGATATAGTTTCACCCACTTCTTAGTTCCTATGATGAAACTTGTAACACTCATACCGTTTACTCATCCACTAAAACATTATAGTTACACTTAGCTGATTTTATATATATCCATGCCCAGTCTGCAAAGCATTCGTCAAGGAATCACAAGGTTCCATGTTCGATAATAATTTTCCTTTATAAAACAGATACTTTGTTTGGCTTGTTAATAAGAAAATTGAATAAAATTCAAAGCTTTGAGATTTTTGCTTATTTTCTGATCGGAGATTGGATTATTTATTATTCGCATTGTTTTTTTTTATAATAAATTTATTAGCAATGTATTTACATTATACACACTAGCAAAATAAAAAAACGCCCTCTGGGCGACGTGAAATAAATATTGACTGAAGGGATGGTAGTTGAAAATTTAATATCAGAGAGTTTGTATCATAAGTAAAGTAAAATCTTCAAATTTATTAAAGGAGTAAAAAATAAATTAAATTTATTAAAGGAGTAAAAAATAAGAAATTTGAAATGGAAACTTAGTTTTGATAACTTTAAATATATATTAAAATAAAACAAACTATATATAGATAGATAATACCAGGTATGTATTTATTAAAACTTGTTTAAAAAACTAATGAGGACTGTCTAACATTGCATGCTCAAATTTTGAGTGTATTTATTCTATGTTATGACAATTTTAGGTAGTGTGACGTACGCAGTGACGTAGTTTTTGTTACAGACAAAAACCGGAAGCGAATCTCCATTATTAATAGATGATAACTATATTCTGTGAGTAGCGTTCACATTAATTCCTGGTTGATGACAATTCTTTCCTGATTTGGTAAACATCTACATATGTAATATTGTAAAAATTGAAAGAACACAAGTTACATTAACGAATGATGTTTAACAAGCCTACACTGCAGTGTTTCGGTCTGTTTTAACAAACGTTCTTTCGTTGGTTTAAGGAAAAACTAAATTATTAATGAAAACAAAAAGTCTGCGAGCCTCTGCTTTTGGTGTGTGGCTGCTTTTGTTGATCTTCAAATATGAGGGAAAAAAAAAAACATACTTAAAAACGCTGACTAACGTCGGCGTCTTAATTTTAAACTACGTGACATAATTTTTCCCGAAAATTCTTGGAAACTAATTTTAATGAATGGGAAATTTTATTTTACGTCGGCGTCCCCATTCATACTACGTGAGGTGTGTGTGTGTGTGTGTGTGTGTGTGTGTGTTTTCGGTTGAATTTTCCTCCTTCTTTTATTCAACAAAAATACGTGCTCTGATGAAGACCAGTATGAAATGTCTTTTACAATTGTCTTCATTTTAATTTTAAACTGATTTCAATTGAATTACACTTTATTAATCCCCCATAGGTTGAAACAGACGTATGTTAGCACAATATTTAATATTGTTTTTCGATTTCTATACCTCATATATAAATATAGTAAAACCCTTGATAGTGCATATCTGTTGTAAAATTAACAAACTTCATCTTTTTACATTATGCATTACTTATAATTGGTTTGAAGGCTTATCAAAATGCGAAGGAAGAAAAGGTAACGAGTATGTTGTTTATTTACCTGTATTTTTTAACGTTTCCTCAATATTTTGAGATGGAATATCCCTTCTTCAGAAGGGAGGTTCATGGCTGTTTGTATTAATCTATATTAGTGTGGAGGTAGTAACGTGTGTTTCTGTATTTGTTTTTTATATTAAAAAATACAGATAAATGAACAACATACTCGTTACCATTTCTTCCTTTTCATTGGGATAAACCTTCAAAGTCAATCTCCAAACCAAATATCAACACAATGCCTCAAGCAAACTATAAATTATAATATTTTTCTCAGTAACTTTTGGAATTAATTCCTGATTACAGATGTATGTAATAATTGTATGTAATGATATACTTACCAAAACAATAAAATCCTGAACGCCATCCTAGGTACTGCGTTAGCAGCCCGGATAGCGGCATTCCTAATACCGCTCCTGCGTAGGAACCTGAAAGAAAGAAGAAACAGGCATATATAATTAAGATTACAATTATTTACGGTACGCAATGCACAGAAAATGCAGAGTGATATCACAATATTTTTGTAGTATAAAGTAAGATATAAAACGGGATAAAAACTCGACTTTATATATATATATATATATATATATATATATAAGACATAAAACGGGATAAAAACTCGAATTCATATATATATATATATATATATATATATATATATATATATATATATATACATATAATCAATGGTAATATTATGGTTTCACACTAATAACTTAAAGTTTCATGGTAATCCAATCATCAGATGAGATCAGTGGTTGAGATGTCAAAAACCAGTCGTTTTCCATGCAAATACTTTTCTCATTTTTTCATTCATTATTCATTATATATATATATATATATATATATATATATATATATATATATATATATATATATATATATATATATATATATATATATATATATATATATATATATATATATATATATGACAATTTAATTTCGCATGTATCGTGTGCTACGTATCGGTGGTCAAGGGGTAGAGTTTCTGATTCTGCGTGCTGGGTTCCTGGTTTCGATTTCTGTCGGAGGGAAATCGTAAGTATACATCACTGATGAGACTTTATAAAGTTGAAACAGCTGTACGATGTTCTACGTGGCGCGCGTTATTTGCCGTGTTCGCTTGTCATGATTATTTTCAATACTTATCGAATTTTATACGATATAGGCATTGTAATTGCCTTCAAGCAATAAATATAAATAACAATATACTTTACTTAACAATGCTTCTAAAGCAAATTATCAAATCTCATCATATATATATATATATATATATATATATATATATATATATATATGATGAGATTTGATAATTTGCAATGTCCAGATGTAAAAAAATAATAATAAATAAACACCCTAATATTTCATTTATGACTTTAAAACTGTTCTGCTATTTTAGCATTGAGCACTTTTATATGCTAAAACTTTTCATATTCATTCTCCATTATATATATATATATATATATATATATATATATATATATATATATATATATTACTATATATCATATCCGATGATGACACCACGCGAATCATTTTCCTCCAATTTAATCTGTCTCTGGTTGCGTCTTGCCAACTGCCTCTGGGGATATTCAAGTCCTTCAGGTCTCATTTGATGTTGTCTTTGTACCTGAGCTTTGGTCTACCGATTCTACGGGATCCCTCTCTCAGTTGAGAGTATAGAACCTGCTTTGGTAGTATGTCATCCCCAAGTCTGTTTAAGTGGCCAGATCATCTCAGGTTGCGTTGGACAAGTATTTCATGCATGCCAGGGTGTCCACCGATTCTCTCAGCAGAGAGTATAGAACCTGCTTTGGTAGTCTGCCACCCCCAAGTCTGTTTAAATGGCCAACCCATCTCAGTCTGCGTTGGACAAGTATTTCATGCATGCCAGGGCGTCCAGTTCTCTTCAGGATGGTCTAACGCTAAGCGAGACTACCAAGAGCCTGGTTCAGGATTTGAACTCGTTTTGTCCTGTTCATTTTCTACGACGATAACAATTACTGACATATTAAAATATCTTACCGCAGAAGGATATAGTTGCCAACATGGATCTCTCCATTGGTGGAGCCCAATGTCTCCAGATTCCGTGACAGGCCGGGTACGTAACACCCTGAAAAATATAAAAAAATATCAAATATGTAAAATATATAAAAATACCAGTTGCTGCCTACAAACACTGTTTACAAAAATATACTTACAGTAAATAGTTCAACAATTACAGTAGGATTATAATACTGGGAGTACAATGATTTTTATAGACAAAGACTAAAGAAATATAAGTGTATAATAAAGGAGGGGATTAAGAAATATGACTGACTAGCAGTGGCTACCCGCCTGGGTAGAGGGTGATTTTTTAAAAGTTAGCCCCGCAGATTCATTATTACTGAATCGTGAGTTGAATCCTCGTGGGATGTCCCATTTAAATCCCTATGTAAAAAAATAGATCTTGCATTGATCCAGCTACTCTGAAAAGAAATCTTAATGTCTAATATATAAAATATTAAATGAAAAAAATCCATGCTGTTATCATTTAAATTTTATTTTTTAATTATCTTCATAAATATAAATCAAATCTCTATTATTTTTGCTCAAAAACCAAGCCCTAGTGATATTTAATGTGCATATATATTTACTTTGTCGTTAATTGTTTTATTTTCGAAGTTTCATCCGGACATACATATACACACAACTGCCCTTTATATATGTATAGAAGATTTCTTAAAACCAAGTTATTAAAATTAACAATTTATCCACTCAGATTTTCAATTTTTAATCATATTTCTGAACCACATACTTAGATATTACGAAAGAGAGACAGACAGAGAGTAGATTCACATATTATTTATTTTCAAATTTTTAGATTTACATATTTTTTATTGAAGAGATAGATATCAAAACAAAAATGACATTTTTTTGTACAGTTTGAAAATAACAGTAATTTTGATTTTTTTAAATTGAAAATAAAACGAATAATCACAAGGTAAGAACACCACCCCTTGCTGCTTGACCAACTGTTAAGGAGCCGGTTAGCCCTCCGTCAATTTTTCCACAGGCCCTGTTTATTTTTTTTATTGTCTTTGTTTTAACTTATTGCTACCATTCTAAAAAAAAAAAAAATTCCATATTTCTGTTTATTCAAAAAAAAGTATTTTTTTTTTTTAAATGGAAACTTTTTTTCTCGTTTCGGCAATTTGTCTCATTAGTGACTTCTCATGTAATCAGGATCAGCTTGATATATAATTTGATTTTGGGCACCTGAAGCTGGATTTGCAGACCATTGTTAGTGAGTTCGATTCTCACTGGGTGCCCCACACTTCTAGCCTTGTGCCACATCTAAGCTAAGCTTAGTAAATAAGTATATAATTTGATATTAAGTGAGTAAAAAGATGGGAGAAGCAAATTCAAATTCTATAATTTCAGAAAGACTGCTGCTTTAAATTATTTAAGGGGCAGGGCTGGGTTTATTGCCCAGCGCCTGAGGCCCCCCCCCCTTGTGGGGGAATGCCGAGCGGATCGACGCAATTTTTGTTCTTTCCCGCCCATGAGCTTCGGCTTGTGGGTAGGCCCACGTTAAAACGAGGCCTTGTGCCCAGTCCATACAAGTGGGGTATGCGACAAATACACTCTACCAGATGGACTGGCTCATAGCCATAAAATAACCTACAATTAAATAGATTAACTTGCTGAATAATATTCAGACTGACTTTTCTGCGTTGGCTATACTGAACTGACTCCCCTCTATTTAGAGTAATTGTTTGTATTTATTTGTTCTGTGCCTGTATGTATCAGTTTGGCACCAGATGCTGGTGCTTAATAAATGTATTAAGCACACCCCGTCAAATCTTAACAACCAACCAACGTCCCTAGCCGGCAAACATCATTGATGAGGCTACACTTTGGCAATTTAGGAGATATCCATCTATCAAATGTATTATGATGTCTTAAAAAATGCAAATATAGTTTACGACT
>CM042140.1:66198914-66216414 GCA_023376005.1 Doryteuthis pealeii | reverse complement strand
TTCTATCTCACCTCAAGAATTCTTTCTTTCTTTCTTTCTTTCTTTCCTTTACTCTCTTTCCTTCTTTCTTACCTTATAAATTGTTTGTTTCTTTCTTCCTATCGCACCTCAATAATTCTTTCTTTCTTTCTTTCTTTCTTTCTTTCTTTTTTTCTTTTACTTTCTTTCCTTCTTTCTTACCTTATAAATTGTTTGTTTGTTTGTTTCTATCTCACCTCAATAATTCTTTCTTTCTTTCTTTCTTTCTTTCTTTCTTTCTTTCTTTCTTTCTTTCATTATCACCTCATAATTCTTTCTTTCTTTTTCTCTCTTTCAAACTCCTCCCTTGATAGAGCCAATATTCCCCCTACCTCCTTCATAATCCTACTACCATCTCCTTTCCTTGTCCAAACTCATCAAACGTACTCGGTCAATTTAAACATTTGATTTGATGTTTCCTTTTGTATTCATTTTCCCCTTTCAAACTTTTTCCCTCTTTTTATTTACATACTTTTTTAATTTATTTTCCTACTCTGCATCTGTTAATTCCCCCTCCTCCTCTTCCTTCTCCCTCTCCCCCCAGTTTTCCTTTTGCTTCGCTTATCATCCTATCTCGTCGTTCTTTCTCCTTTCTACAAACAATGAGTCTTTAATTCTTATTTCACTGTCGTCTGCCACTGATATCTTATTGACAGTCCGGTCCTGGTGACTCCGATCTGGATTTTTTTATTTTATTTTATTTTATTTTATTTTTATTTCTATTTTCTTATTCTCTCACTGTTTTTTTTTCTGGTTCAGATGAGATAACAGAAAAATAGCAACGAAAGAATAGAAAAAGAGATTAAATTAAAATGAAATAAAAGAACGCAAGCCTCGATATCGACCAGACATCCAACCAATGAGAAATTTAGAAAGATCGTTTTAATACGCTAGGGAGTTGACGTCCCCCCTACCCCTCTTCTTGCCTGTAAAAGGGAATAACTAAATTGTTAAAATAAAAACAAAAATATAAAGAATCGAATAAAGAAAAGAAAATAATTGCCGAACATACTGAGCTCTAGTCAATGTTTTGGTTTGGTTTCTTTGTTTAATAGCATATCAACCCACGAAGGGTTATTTAATGCCAAATCCATACTTGTAGAAGAACAGTAGGGGTACTATTAAAACCCATAGCTGGAGGAATGAGAGGGTTTATATCTTTCCCAAGAGTATTCGTCCGAACGTGAGCGTAATAACTCGAATGGAGTTCGAACTCGCTTACAACAATATCACAATCAAGCACGTTAGCCAGTACGCCAAATGGTGTTGAAAATAGTTACAAAATTTGCGTAAACACTCGTCTGAAGTATTGCGATCAAGTGTTTTCGGTAGTTCGTATTTAATTCAGACAAATTCTTCAAATGTTTCTGTTTTTTTTTTTTAAACACAATCATTCGGTCGATAATTCTTCGAGTTTTTTTTTTTTTTTTTTTTTTTTTTGCATGAAAGACCAGGTTCTATAATTTCTTGTTCTTCATTTAAGGTAAAAAAAAAACAACAAAAAACAAAACAAAACAAAACATGAATTATATTCTAAAGACTGAATGTATTATACATCTAATGAAGGTTTTACACTGACCACTGCATGAGCTTCGGTTTGTGCGTGTCTCCTCATGTTAAATCGGAGTTTTATGTTCATCTGACATGCTGGGAGGTCAGAAAGTATCTACATCTAAAGAAGGTTTAAAATAAATAGCCTGAAACGGGTAAAACCGTAAAAAATTCGCTATATATACAAAGTAATAAATACTGATGATAAGTGGCTAGTATGATGCTTTGAAACCTATGGTAACAATCACCTTTGCACTGTACTTTGCACTGTACCTTATATATATATATATATATATATATATATATATATATATATATATATATATATAATCAGAAATGAAATATTATGGTGTTAATTTTCCGTAACTGCAGTTTCATGCATATCATGCAATCTTCAGACGGTCAAAAATATTAAGTGTGAAGATTGCATAATATGCATGAAATTGCTGTTACAGAAAATTAACACCATGATATTTAATCTCTGATTCAAATCTGCTCTGTTATTTTTGCATTGAGCAATATATATATATATATATATATATATATATATATATATATATATATATATATATATCAAATGATTATCTTAGTTATCATTAGGGCCCTTATTTCACCGAGAAAGATAAAAAATTACAAAAAATATATATATGAACACGATATTAAGTTTTAAAGAATAAATGGCAAACTTATAAATTACTTCCTTTTTCTATATGTTTCCATTACAAAAAACTGTCCAAACTGAGACCTCTAGCCTTAGTTGACGACCAGTCTAAGAGGCAGACATCTTTGCTGTTCCCAGACGGGCAGATCAGGTTAGAATTAAAAAACTAATCAAATCCGATCGTCAATAATACATAGTTTATGACCCATACAATTCTTAGAAGGAATTTAATCTGCTCTTCAACACAAATTATAAAAAAAGGGTAAATATTAGGAGAACAAAGAGAGAAAAGAAAAGAAATTACAGAAAGAAAGAAGGCAAAGAAAGAAGGGGGGAAAGAAAGGGAGAAAGGAAGTAAGAAAAGCCGAGAAAAGAATCAAAGAAAGAAAGAAAAAGAAAGAAAGGGAGGAAGAAAGAAAAAGAAAGAATGGAAGAAAGAAAGAAATGAAGAAATAACTCAAAGAAAGAAGGTAAAGAAGAAAAGAAAAGGAAGACAGGAATGAAGAAAGAAAGAAATAATCCAAATAAAAGAAAGAACGGAAGAAAGAAAGAAAGGAAGGAAGGCATAAAGAAAAATAAGAAGAAAGAAAGCAAAGAAAGCAAAGTAAGAAAGAAAAAGGTGGAAAGAAGGAAAGAAAGGAACGAACAAAGAAAGAAAAAGAAAGAAAGAAAGAAAGAAAAAAGGAAGAAAGGAAGAAAGCAAAGAAAGAAAGAAAAAGAAGAAAGCAAAGAATGCAACGAAAAAAGAAAGAAAGAAAGAAAGCAAAGAATGAAAGAAAGAGTAAGGAATGAAGGAAGGGAGTAAGAAAGATAAAAAGGAAGAAAGAAAGCAAAGAGAAAAATAAAAAAATAAAGAAAGCCAAGAAAGCAAAGAAAGAAAGAAAAGAAAAAAGAAACTAAAGAAAGGAAGAAAGCAAAAAAAAAAAAAAAAAAAGAAGAAAAAAGAAAGAAGGCAAAGAAAGCAAAAAGAGAAAGAAAGAATTCAAAGAAAAAAAGGAAAGAAAGAAAAAACAAAAAAAAAACAAAGAAAGAAAGAAAGAACTAAAAGAATGAAAGAAAAAATAGATAAATAAAAAAAATATAAAGAAATAAAGAAAGGAAGAAAGCAATAAATGAAAGAATAAAGAAAGAAAATGAACGAAAGCAAAGAATGTAAGAAAAAAATTAAAAAATGAAAGAAAGCTAGAAAGCAAATAATGAAAGAAAAAAGAAAGAAAGTAAAGAAAGCAAAGAATGAAAGAAAAAAGAAAGAAAGAAAGGAAGAAAGGGAGATAGCAAAGAAAGAAAGGAAAGTCGACCAATAAATTATTTCTTTGTATTTTTTCGCCTTGGGTTTTTGTTTTGCTATTTTGTTTTTCAAGTAAATCGTTGTTCTGTCGAAAATGCAGAGCAGATGTTGAGGACTCGATCTGCCACAATTATCGCTTCTTCATCAAACTATATAAAATTAAATATCATGCGCACGAAAAACGACTTGGCTACGCTAACGATAGGTCACAGGTGCGCATGCGTCGTTCAACTGCACTCGGGCGACACGATGCAGTTGAAAATTCAATATTAGGATGAGAACTGAGGTGGTTCGTTCAGTCTTCATTGTGATGAGAATAAGTAGATTTGGGAAAAAGTATCCCACGTTATTTAAAAAAAAAAACCCAAACCAACACCCCCCAAAAAAAACCCATAAGAAAAACAAAAATGAAAGAATCAAAAAAGTAAAAACACACAAAAGCAACACAAAAAACAAATAAAACAAAAACAATTTTCTACTCTGTATTCAGTCTCTAGTGATGATGAAGAAGAAGAAGAAGAAGAAGAAGAAGAACAACAACAACAACAACGACGACGACGATGACGACCGGTTATTAAGTCCAAAATCCAGTCGCCATGTTTTTCATTACTGGTATCAGAATTTTTGTGCATTTATAATAGATAAGGTGGTTAAGTAAATGATAATATTCTTTACGATATTTTGAAATTTCATTTTTTGGAATAAGAAACTTCTTTCATTTAACTTTTCAACATCTAATCCTAATTTCATCATAAATATAGTGGCATTTATGCTGCTTAAAGTGCCCTTGAATGCGCAGTAACCATTGAGCTCCGAAACTGCGACTGAATTCATGGGTAATCGTCCAAAGATAACTTATTTTAAGGTTATCAAAATAAATAAAAACACACCTAAAACAGAGCCCGCGGTTACAGTGGCCTGAACGTTGTGTTTATGCACAATAAAGATGAGAACAACAGTCCGAAATATCATAATTTATTTGTATCGGATTGTTTGAAAATATATTCAATAGTAGGGTTAAAGGACTAAAATTAAAGAAATGGGGGCAAAAGCAGGTTGGTCGGTTGGTTTGTTGGGTTTTACGGCATGTCAACCCATTGGGTTATTTTATGCCGAAGACGTTTTTATATTCTTCATTCTTGATGGGTACTCAATTTTTTTTAACACAATTTAAAAAATTTAACCCATAGATTGGACCCTAATAGGTACTACGAATCCAGGTCTAAGTGGACCAGGGAGTAATGGTGATGAAGGGGTACTCCACATTTGCCAAAGATCCAGAATTAGAACTTAACCATTAGAGTCTAACATCACACCCAGGACATTAATACTCTCAATGACCGCCTTCTAGCACATATATGATAAAAAAGGGTTAGGGCTTGCTATAAGGGCAATAGGGTTGGGACAATCATATAGGAACTAAGGCTTGACGGGATAAGTCGATTTATTGGAGGGGGCCTCTCCGACCGCTCGTCCAGCGTAAGCAAGGGTCGAAATGGAATGTTGCATGCCATGGACTGCTCAGCCACCAGTATTCTGTTCTTAAGCATCACAGGTCACCACCCACGGCCAACAGGTGGTTACATTCGGGTGTTTTACACCTCTGCAGAGGTGCAGTCGGTGTATTCTACAGCCCCACCGACAGAGCGGAGAGATAGAAGGAGGATATATAAATATCATAGAGCTAATTGTTGGTATATGATACCTTAATGGTAATAATATCGTAATAAAAATAATATTGTAATATAGCTCAGTCGATAAAGCGTCCGCCTAGGAACCACAAGGTTCTGGGTTCGATATCGGCCCTCACTAATAGCGCATATATAGCATGGCATGGATCTGTGAGGTAAAGTGGGTAGATGTTGGTAGGTGTCTAGTGCTAATTTCTAGTGCTAATGAAAAGGTGATAGACTCCCTCGGTCCGGCTGATACCGACAATAGGCCACTCCACTTTACTTATTTTGTATAATACCGTAAAAGTAATACAATCATAACAATAATAAGTAAAGTTGGCAAAGTAGCCTATTGTCGGTATCAGCCGGACAGTGAGGGAGTCTATCCCCTTTTCGCTAGCACAGGAAGATTTTTTTTCTGAGGTGAAGCGCCACACCATCAGCTGTCCACCTTATCACACAGATCCAAGCTCCCCATTCTAGAGCACAGATCAGATCACCCAATTTGTGCTTCTCATGTGCTGAGTTGCTGGGGACCAGTATCGAACTAGAAATCTTACGATTCCGAGGCGGGTGCTCTACTCACTGAGTTAGTGATAATCTCGTAAAACTAATGAAAGAAAGAAGTGTCAGAAAGGAGAAAAAGAAAGGTGTAGCCAGAAAGGAAAAAAAGAAAAGAAAAGAAAAAAAAAGAACAAATGATTAAAAAATAAAGAAAAGAAGAAGAAAAGAACTAAGAATGAAAAAAAAAAAAGGTGAAAAGTGTAGGAATACTAGAAGAAAAGGAAAGAGAAGGAAAAATGATTGGTATGTGGCGTATTCTGTTAAATAAAAAAAACCAAACAAAGTGTGTAAAAAGGAATCGTTTTTCTTTTTAAGAAAATAATGTAAGCCGAGATAAATGTCATAAGGGAAGAATTGTGTAAAAAGGAAGAAAAAGAGAAAGCGAAAAAGGAGTGACGAGGAAAGATTGAAAATATGTGAAAGAAAAGCAAGTAAAATAAAGTAAGAAAAAAAGGGGAAAGGAAAGAAGAACTGAAAAAGAAAATTAAAGAATGAGAGTAGATGAGAAAGAAAAAGAAAAAGAACTGAAGGGAATGAAAGTGAATTAAATTAAAAATGAAATAAAGGAAGAAAGAAAGAATGAAAAAGGGAAGAACGCGAATGAAAAATAGAAGAATGAGAGAAGAAAACAATATGAAAGAATCGGTAAAGGTGAAAAAAACAAAAAAACAAATTGATATCAATAATAATTTAAAAAAAGGAAAAGTAGAAGGGGGAAATGAAGGAGGAGAGTAAAAGTAGAAAAACTGACTAAGTAAAAGAACGAAAAAAGAGGAAAGAAAATGAAGGAGAAATAAAAGGAGAAAAGCAGATGAAAAAATGAAAGAAAAAAAAGAGGATGAGTAGAAGGAAGAGGAAGGGAAATGAAGGAGAAGTAAAAGGGGACCAACAGAGAAAGTAAATGAAAAAAAGAGGATGAGTAGAAGGAAGAGGAAGGGAAATGAAGAATAGATAAAAGAAGAAAAACAAATGAAGTAAGAGAGAGAGAGAGAGAGAGAGAGAGAGAGAGAGAGGAGAGAGAGAGAGAGAGAGAGAGAGGAAAAAAGAAGATGTTTAGTCTTACTAATAAACCGGAAATTGAAAAAATATGCCGGAAGTTAGACATGACGATTAAAAAAAAAATAACGAAGGTTTAATATAAAGAGGAAAAAAATAAAAAAATAAAAAAAACCCAACAAACTAATAAAAAAGAAAGCAACAAAAAACAGTACTTCGCTTCAATTCAAGTTTTTACTATTTCTTTCGTCTTGTCTTCCCCTTCCGCTACCCGATTAAAAAATTGATTTATTTGAAAACTTTTTTCGCAATGGTGGTGTAAGGACTTTACGCGCCTCGGGACTCAGGATGCCATAGAAGTCGGTCGAAGAGAGAATAAGTGATAAAAACAGTAAAGAGAATTTAATAAAAAAAAAAAAAAATTAAATTAAAAATTAAAAAGAAAAAAAAATAGGGGGGGGGTAGTTTTAGTTTGAGACATTTTAAATTGGGTAGCTGCTGCGGAAAAAAGAATCAAGCGAAAAAATATTAATGGGAGAGAGGTGAAAGATTAAGAAGAACAAAATACGAGGGCGAATCAAAAGTTTTGCAAAAAATTCTTAGAGGAAGAAGTAATACTGGCTCGGTTGCGCATTGGCCATACGAAACTTACGCACTCTTTCATGCTTGAACAGGAGAATCAATCATTAAATAATTTTCTCATGGAGTGTGGAGCTCCTCGCTCCAATCAGAAAGAATTATTTCAACGCATATGATATGAGGGATACTAAGATTAATGATATGTTCTCCTTCTTGGGAGCAATAAAGATATACTGAAAATTATGAATCAGATATAAAATATATCCACGAAACTGTCTACAAAAACACGCCTGTAAAGGAAACTTGAGTAGCAACATTTATCTCACATTCTAACAGTATTGGCATTAAATAACCTACAGGGTTGATATTCCATTAAACCAGGGATCACCAAACTTTTTTCATGGTGGGCCAGATAATTGAAAAAAAAATAATGAGCGCGGGCCACATTATTATTGTGTTCAATACTTGCTAGCAAGAACGAAAGTTCAAAGAAAAAGATGTAAAACAAAATTTATCTTTCCATGTTATATTCATGGATGACTGGCATAAGATATATATATATATATATATATATATATATATATATATATTATATATATATATATATATATATTCCAATTCTAAAGAATTATTAAACTAAAGATCGGAAATTTTGAACATAGGCAGTCAAAGACGTAAATGGCGTCTCGATAGTTAAAAAAAACCCAGCTGGAATGACAGTTAAAAATCAAAACAAGCTAACCCCTAACTGTGAAACTATTCTAGCACATTTTGTTTACATCTGTTTGTTTTAATCGATTTAAATAATTCCACGCAAAAAACCGCTGACGAACCTAACGGTGATACTCGAGTTGGTTTGCTCTAACTATATCGGTTTTCAAAACCAGTTCTGCAAAGGTTTTGAGCACTTATCATCATCATCATCATGTCGCACGGATATCAATGACAATCTCTCATCCATCATCCCTATCACTCATCGTTCTCGCCAGGTCCTCCGCGCAGCTTCTGGTATCCGCAAATTCATTCATAATTACGACTTATTCGGTTAATTATTTTCATCGACAGTTAAAATTGCCACTCGCTCAATTTTTTTGCCTTCTCCGTTAAGTCACTCCATATACTTTCATATATATATATATATATATATATATATATATATATATATATATATATATAGAGAGAGAGAGAGAGAGAGAGAGAGAGAGGGGGCGTGCATGCGTGTGCGTACATATGAATCTAAGCCGTATTAATGTTACACCATGGAAATTGTTAGAATATCGAGGAAAAGAAGACAAGAACATGCTGTAAGTGAAGGGGATAAAATGATGTTACAGAAGCGAGAAAATGACGTCATAGATTAAAGAGAATTACGTCACAGAATAGAAAAGAGATTTTTGAAGAGAGAAAAAGATAGAAAATATTAAAAAAAAAAAACAAACTCGCAGAAGCTGAAACAATAAACATCACTAGAGGGATGAAGTGATATCACAGAGATAAAGAAAGAAATGAAGAGAGAGAGAGAGAGAGAGAGAGAGAGAGAGAGAGAGAGAGAGAGAGAGAGAGAGAGAGAGAGAGAGAGAAAAGTCATATAGGAGATAATATAGCGTCACTCACGAATAAAGAAAGAAAGAAAGAAGAAGAAGAAGAAGAAGTAGATGAAGAAGAAGAAGAATGGAGACACAGAGATGACTCGGTTAGAAGATATATTAGAAAAATGAGAGAGAGAGAGAGAGAGAGAGAGAGAGAGAGAGAGAGAGAGAGAGAGAGAGAGAGAGAGAGGGGAGTGAAGGAAAAGAGAGACACATCAAACAGATGACAAGCCCCCCCCAGAAAAAATGACAAAAATAGAAACAATGACGTCACAGAAAAGGTAGATGACGTCACATGTAATTCGAATAGATGGAAGAAATCCAATGACGTCACTAAGGGTAGATGAAATGACGTCACAGAAAAGGTAAATGACGTTAAATAAAAATGAAAACAATGTTGTAAGGTAAAACAAAATAGATCATAAAGCAGATACAATGATGTCACATAAAAGGTAAATGACGTCACAGAAAGGTTTATTGACGTCACAAAATTGATAAGAATTAGAGGGATGTAGGAAAAGAAGAAAAAGGGAGATGAAAAAATAAAATGTAAAAGAAATGCTGACGGTGTAATCTGGATAAATTACGTCACAACAGAGAGAGAGAGAGAGAGAGAGAGAGAGAGAGAGAGAGAGAGAGAGAGAGAGAGAGAGAGAGAGAGAGAGAGAGAGAGAGAGAGAGAGAGAGACCAAAATAGATGAAGGAAGAAAATTTCATAAATTCATTTTGTGAAGAAGAACAAAGTAGACGAAAGAAAAGAATGACGTTACAAAGGATATGATACAAGACGTCACAGAAAGGGGTAAATGACGTCACAGAAATGCGTAAATGACGTCACAGAAGAGGTAAATGACGTCACAGGAATAAAAATAAGGGAATGATATAGAAGAGAAGAAGGAAGATGAAAGAAGAAAATATAAAAGAAATGGTGACGCCGTAATTTGAAAAAATACATTACATGAGAGAGAGAGAGAGAGAGAGAGAGAGAGAGAGAGAGAGAGAGAGAGAGAGAGAGAGAGAGAGAGAGAGGGGAGAATGAACAAATGAGATGAAAGAAGAGAATGATGTCATAAAGGATAGATGCAATGACGTCATAGAGGGGTAAATGACGTCATAGAAGATAGGGATCAAAGAAGGGAGATGAAAAGAAAATATAAGAAAATTTGAGGGTGTAATCTGAAAAAAGAAAAACATTACAGGAAATAGATAGATAGATAGATAGATAGATAGAGAGAGAGAGAGAGGGGGAGGGAGAAAGAGACTTCATATAGGAGATAATAGAAGAAGAAGAAGAAGAAGAAGAAGAAGAAAAAGAAGAAGAAGAAGAAATGAACATACAAAGAATAGGCAAGAGTAACTGAGAGAAGTATTACAAGAATATTTGATAACATTATTCTCTTAATAGAGACAAATGTGCATGTTTATATTGAACGCATAAAGATACCCCCCCCACACATATATATATATGTATGTGTGCTGTTTCGATGTTGAAGATTACAAGTAAACGTATTCATGTGTAGGATAGTTACATTCGTATGCATTTCTACATAATGTGTTTACTCGTGTGCATCTCGGTACGCCATTATTGAAGATGAAAATGTTGATAAATAAAAAAGCGAACAAAGTAAAGTAGACTGACACTTCGAAATTAACACCATTTTGTGAAAAGATTTTTATCAGATTTACACTTGACTCATTATCTTTCAATCTATTAAGTTATTTCTATCTCGGCCATGTTTTTGCACATAGCTCCGTCTGCCTGTCCGTCAGTCCATCCACATCGCCCCACACACTCTTTTTTCCTCTCCCAGTATTTTCATATCTATTTATCTATATACTAGCAGGACCTGTGAATATACCACGGTATGGTAATTTAATTATTACAACGTTTGTTTACTTAAGAGCTATTACATATTAGTTCAATATGTAAAAACTATAATAATCTATATTTAACACTCACTCTTTTTGTTTTTCGTTCTTTCGTTCTCTTCATCTTTTCATTAAGTTCGATTGAAAGGGATTAGCGTTATCGCTTCCGCGTGCTCACCCACTCTCTCTATATTTCTCCTACTTTCTTTTTTTCTTACTTTCTTATATTTTTTGTGTAGCATGTTCATTTTTCCCCTTCTTTCTTTATAATAAAAACAGAATGGTTCATTATTTAGCTGAGGTGACGATTCTCATAATAAATTAGAATTCGTGGGATAAGCGACACCAGATAATCATGATTTACCTTCTTGGACGATGTGGACGGTCTCATTTTTAACCAGAAGGGGTTGCAAAATGATAACGGAACAACATTATTAATATATACATGTAGAGAATAGAAAACAACGAATTCCGAAAAAGATGAATTTATTTTTTATGGTAAATTCCACGTTTAAACGTTTCGTTTTATGTTAAACCTTCGTCAGGACAATACAAAATATTGTTTTTGAAGTGAAGGTTTAATTCGGGTTAACTAGAAAGTTAAAATCTAATTCTAGCATCCACATTTGAAGTCACATGAATTTACCCCCGCCCCATGAGAGCTAAGCTCTTAACTAACCCTAGTGGTGACAACAATCAAACTCAATCAAACTGTTGACCTCAGCTAGAAATAACAATCTCACTCTGAGTACAAAGGTTTAATTATTTTCAAGTAATCCATACCATGCTAAATAAAAGATTCAGCCAATCTTTGATTTGACTGTTGCCCAGACATTATTTGTTGCATGGCCTTCTACTTATCCTCTGTTATACTCACCTTATCTTCTTATTTGGCCAGATTATCTATCTTCTGTCAGTGATTTCTCGGGTTGGTCTTGGACATTTCTTAGTTTCTGAGTCCATTCTTGTTCTTATAAAGGAACACAAGACTTAATGTATTTTAGACGTCTTAATTTTCCAAGTCCTCACTTATAACCGCACGCATGGAAAGAGATAGCTCACAGGAGAGACGCCATTGGTTTCCGCCTCCTTCGACCTCCCAACTAACTCTGATTCTCTAACTCGTTCTCACGATCCAACCGACCAATCAGAGAACTCTAAAAAAGTCAGTTAAAGGGTCAGGCCTTGTCTATCATTTTATTGGTATTTTCCATGACTCTTCTTCTAAAGAATTACCAATTAACCTTTGAATTGTACACTTACCATACATGATTAATATCTATTTATTATGTAACACAGTGAAAAACCATCTGCTAAAACTAGTGTGAAACACTAGCTTAGACAATTCGTATTTAATATCAATTTATATTTTGACAACTGGATTCGATTTGCCTTTTCCAAAATGTCCACAGCCCTGTCGACAGGGGCTTTATAATTTTCCGACTGCACCTCTGCAGACGGGCAACCTGTTGGCCGTGGGTGGCTACCCGTGATGATTGAAGATGGAATCCTGGTGGGTGAGCAGTACATGACATTCAACACTCCACTTAGACCCTTACTTAGGCTAGACGGGCGGCCGTAGAAGCCCCCTCCGATCAATCGGCTAGTCATATCAAATTAATGCTGAACAGCAAATGTTGGATGAAAGAATAAAAAATGTAGGATGTCTGGAGGCAAAGACGAAACTGTTTATCATATAAGAAGCGAATACAACAAGCTGTCACCAAAAGGAGTACAAGAGTAGACACGACTGGGTGGGAAAAGTGATCCACTGGGAATTGTGAAAGAAACTAAGGTTTGACGATGCTACTAAATTGTTTAGGCACTAACCGGAATCCTTCATAGAGAATGAGTGTTGAAGTATTTTGTGATATAAGGTGTGATGGAGTCTACCACTTAAACTTATAGACTCTGCGTGGGCGCGTGGATTAAAGCCAGTCAATCAACACGCACGAATACGTGGTTAGTTAACTATTTAATCTCCGATCTTGAAAGCCGTTCATTTGCACGTATTCGCCACTGACGAACGGATCTATAACCAAGGACTCTGCTCAACCAAAGGATTCTACCCAACACTAGGGGACACCGAGGAACAACCAAAGGATTCTACCCAACACTAAGGGACACCGAGGAAAAAACCAAAGGATTCTTCATTAAGGATCAGCCTCAGCTTAACACAAGGGATCTTCACTGTAAAGTGATCTCACTTGAAAAATCGTAACAAGGAGACGCATACAATTCTCTTGGAGATACAGACGGATTACTTAATCCCACCCAGAAGAGCAATCTTAATCATATAGTAAAAATGAAAGAAAAGGAAAAGATATACAAATACTTTGACTTTACCCGAAAATTGCCCCCCCCCAAAAAAAAACAACAACAAACAGTGGAATATGAAGATTAACGTAATACCAATTGTAGTTGGTGCCCTTGGAATGGTCCTGAAGGAAAATTAAAGAAAGTGCAAGAAAATAATGTTGCTTACCTCGACCAGCCCTTGAAGGATTCTGACGGCCATGACAAGTCCATAATGGACAGTGGCGGCACCTGGTAGCAGTAGATTCAAAAAAGAGGATATCGCAATTGCTGTGCCAAATATCCTGAAATAAAAAAGAAATTAAAAAAATTATAAACAGCCTACTTAATAAAAAATTTATATCCATATATATAAATGCTGTGGCCTTGTTAGGGGCCAGAATAAAGACACAAGAGAGGAAATAAGTTAAACAAATATATTAACAAAGAACAGTAGAACAAACATATACAAATGAGAAGGCATAAAATACCCCTAGATGGGTTGTCATGCCGTTAAAATCAATGAAACAACCCATAACTATTACGCTAACGTCACCCATAAATTTATTGGCAAAAATATTAAAAGAACTTTTACATCAACCTAATAAAGTCTTTTCGTATAGGGTGACCCCCCCCCCAAAAAAAAAATAACAGACTTTGAGTTCTGTTTTTTGCAGGGGGTGGGGGTCACCCTGTACTTTTTCTAATAATAAATGCGAATGTCAGTCTGCCAGAGTATCAAATTAAAAAAAAAACAACTTTACTCCTAGATGGCGTAGCCCAACATATCATACTATTTTGGAATCAGACCAACTGTATGAGCCAATAAAAACAGGTCGAATCAGGACACGCAATCCTGAAATTTTAGATTCCCAAGCTTCAATTACTGCGATTGTTTTCAGTGATTTTTACGTGATTTTTTTGTGACGAATTTTTTTTGTACGTTAAAAATTTTTATAACTTGGAAATAAATTTGGTATAACTAGCTCAATTGCTGCCCGACAGGGCGGCTTGTAAGTTAGTAAAAATAAATGAACAAGTCAAAAATGAATAAGATTTTCGAAACCTCATATTATCTTCAATAAAACCTATATATTTCCTTTTTTTTCTTCTTCTTTTCTTTTTCATTTAATTTCTATGAAGATTCTGATTTAGGGTTAGAAACTGACCCAATCTTATAAACCCGAGCAGCTCTGCTACGTGATTATTTACCGTCCTTCAAGCTGTCGTTCCCCAGTCAAAATTGCCCCACTACAAATTCCAACATTCATTGTCCGATAGTAAATAAAATTGCCACTATCATCTGGGACCAATGGTCGTCTAATAACGGCTCGATTGGCTGACCTCCTTCAGGGGGAAAAAAGTGTCCGGTCCGTTCTTGCGTTTATTAGTTGGCACAGACCGGAGAATCTGTGGTATGAGAGTTGACTAGTCAATTAGGATTTGTTTCATGCCATCGCTAGCCACCTCGGAATGTTTTTTCTTTTTTCTTTTTTGGTCATACAGAAGCAATTGAAATAGTCAATATCTTGTTTGAAATATCTCTTTCGAATTCTTAATTTAACTGAGATAAAATGTTATCATAGATAATTTTAAATCAAATAATAATAATGATAGTAATAATAATAATCTATATATAATGGAGATAGACTGCATTTTTGTCTGAAGCCGTAACTACGTCACGGCTGACGTCACATATTCCAAACTAAATTCTAGCGTTTATCAATGAGAACCTAATTTGTAATCAATTTATGTTATACATAATATTAAAGGAACAAATTGCTTTATATACAAGTATTAAGATGCGTTTGTAATATTTGCTGGTTTGTAATATTTGCATAGCCAATTTTCAACGAATCTTTTAATAAATGCATGTTTAGTTCTAAACAGTTTCTAATTGATATTTTAATTTTTATTTGTATTTATAATTATTTCATATATAAAGTTTTGCGAGAAATTAATTTAAAAATAAAGATACAGCTACTAATTTCAATCTTACGTTAAATTATTAGTTATGGTCTTTTGTCCGTGACTACTCCCGTTTTCGTTGCGGTAAAAAAAAAAATTTTTTAAAGTTTTAATAAAGTTAATTTTTAATGAAAACATTTATAGATAAAATTTATTTTTAATTTTCGCGGCACCTTCACAAATATAACAAGTATTTTTTATTTCAAATTATTTTATTTCTATTAGGAATTTTAAAAAATTTATAGATAAAATTTATTTTTTATTTTCGCGGCACCTTCACAAATATAACAAGTATTTTTTATTTCAAATTTTATTATTCCTATTAGGAATTTAAAAAAAATGTTTACATTTATTTTTAATTCAAAATTTGTTTACGGTTATTCCATATAACTAATATTAAAATTAAAATAACAACCAGTTCTGAGCGATGCTTTTCCGCTAAATATGATGACCGTGATTTATTTAGAAATTAAGAAATATCTTTTAATTTTAATTTGTCATAAATTCCCTTACAGAAACAGACGACAAAAAACAAAAAAAAAATGATTTTACGTGTTTGTTTTTTTAACACTTAGCGCTTCTTTCTTAAACTAAAAATTAATCTTTATTTTTTATCATAATTGACGCAATACTTTTAAAATTCATTATTCAACAATGTTTAACCGAAGTTTGGTTTGTATAAACAAAAGCGGTGATAAAAAAAAAGTCCCCTACCTAATCGATTTAGGTAGGGGACTTTTTAAATACAATAAAAAATGATACAAACACCATGAAAAAATTTATAGATAAAATTTATTTTTAATTTTCGCGGCACCTTCACAAATATAACAAGTATTTTTTATTTCAAATTTTATTATTCCTATTAGGAATTAAAAAAAGATGTTTACTTTTATTTTTAATTCAAAATTTGTTTACGGTTATTTCATATTACTAATGTTATTTTTCATCATTTATTTAAATTAATTGTAGCGAGAAATTAATAGTATTTTGTTCAATGTTTAAACAATGTTTAAACAATACACATTCATCAATAAGAGGATTACTATTCTGTATTAGATGATTGAAAATAGCATTTTACTTCGAGTTTATATAAATTTTGTTTTGTTTTTAAAAATTAAAATTATTCGTCGGACTTGAGCATCTGAAACCCCCCATCTAAAATGTTTTAAATCTTTTTTCTTTTTCTTCAATGGATTATTATCGATTACACACCAATCTATCAGATTGTAAAAAAAAAAATTCAAAAAGTTATTTATTTTCGAGTTTTCTGGGGTGCTCAGTTCCCCGTATAAGTTTATTGTAAATCGATCCCCCATATCGGAACCGCTAAAAAAATTTTTTTTTTTTTTTTTTTTTCCTTCAGTGGATTGTTATCGATTACACACCAATCTATCAGATTGTAAAAAAACAAAAAAGCGCCTGATTCAAAAATAAAGAACTTTTTAGTTCTTTATTTTTTGAGTTTTCAGGGGTGCTCATTTCCCCGTATAAGTTTATAGTAAATCGCTCCCCCTATATCGGAACCGCTCTACCTTAACAGTTGGGCTGAATTTGCACAAAGGTGTCAAAATTAAGGTGACATTGAAAAAAACAGAACCCACAAATTTTGTTATAAAACTGTTAATTGTAACTAGGGGGGTTTAGGGTTAGGATTTGAGGTTAGGGTTGGTGTTGGGGTTTAAGGTTAGTTTAATGGGAAAATAAATAAATAATTTGGGTTCTGTTTTTTCTGGGCCACCCTAACTTTGACACGTTTGCGCCAGTTTCCTTTCGAGCAGTTCTGATATGGGGCAGCGATTTACTATAAACTTATATGTCGGCATGAGCACCCCTGAAAACTCAAAAAATAAAGGACATTTAAGAATTTTTTTAAAAACCTGATAGATTGGTGTGTAATCGATAATAATCCATTGAAGGAAAACAAAAAAATAAATAAATGAATAAATTTTGTAGCGGTTCTGATATGGGGGATCGATTTACGATAAACTTATACGGGGAACTGAGCACCGCGAAAAATAAATAACTTTTTTGAATTTTTTGTTCTTTTACAATCTGATAGATTGGTGTGCAATTGATAATAATCCATTAAAAGAAAGAAAAAAAAATTAAAAACAAAAATTTTAGATGGGGGGTTTCCAGATGCTCAGATCTGCCAATTATTCAATTTAATGCTTACTTTAATGGATATAAAATTTATTAAATCTCTAAAAAAATGAATTAAGAGTGTAACAACATATATTATATTCATTAATTTATTGTACAAACATTTTTACATAAACTAGCAAAAAATGCCATCTGGGCGGTTATAAAATTAATTTTTGAAAGATATTGTCTGAGTTAAAATTTCCATATAAGAGGGTTTGTATTATCGGTAAAATCATCAAATTTATTAAAGGAGTAAAGAAAAATGAAACCATTTGAAATGGAAACTTACTTCTGTCCCCCTCAA
>CM042140.1:66168914-66193914 GCA_023376005.1 Doryteuthis pealeii | reverse complement strand
CCGATGTTAATAATGCCCCAGGACTCTACTAAGTATTATATCCGATTTTAATAGTGCTGTGGTTTGGATGATTCCAATTCTTCCACCAATCTCCAGTTCATCGAATCTCTTTCCGGGTTCTTTTCCAAGCACCCCAACTACGATATATTGAAATCACATTCATACTCCACAATTTTTTCAGTTCTCTGGCAAGGTCTAGGCATTTGTTTAGATTTTCGCCTTCCTTCAATTTCACTCCGTTGGGACGTCAGATCTACTATATGATAAGTATTTTTTTTTTCTTGTTAATTGAAACTATGTCTGTTCTAGTCTGGATTCGGTGATTCATTTGTATTTCAAAGCCACGGCGAATCTTATGCATTTTCAAGATTAAAAGTGTCTACCATAATTAGAAATTCCATTTATTATTTGGAAAGTTTCAATTAGATCACTACTCATTCTTCTTTTTCGTGAAGTAATCCTAATTTCTCTAATCTCTCCCTGTAACATTAATCTTTTACACTTTTTATCATTTTTGTCACTCTTTTTTCTGTGCTCTCCAATATTAATATTATACCTCCATTTCTATGTCTAGACACTAGAGATCAGGCATGAGTACAATATGTTATATAAGTTCTTATTCTGGGTTTTATATATTTTGAAAAGAACATTTGCTTCAATTGAAACAATATTTCTAACCATCCAGCCAACAGTGCATTAGCAAAATAGTATCAATACTGAGTAATAATTGGTTGTTTTGTTTTACGGTGGATTAACCTTTTTTTCTGGTTATTTAATGTCGAATCAAGTCATTTTAGATAAACAAAAGATTCAGATTGCTTACAGTACCTGCTGTTGCTTAAGTGGCCACCCAATTAAGTACTGAACAGGCTCATTGCTACTTATAAACAGCACTTGATTGTTTAATTAATTTTGTTTGATCCCCGACCTCAATATTACATTCCAATTTCCATATCTAGACACAAGAGCCAAGGCCCGAGTACAATATTCTAAATGAGGTTTTATATACTGAAAGTAAAAAAAAAAAAAACACCCATATACATATATTCATGCGATGTTTTTTTTGTTCATAGAATTTCAATGTTGTAGAATTTGGTAATAAATAGTCTTAATCTATATATTAATACTCA
This sequence comes from Doryteuthis pealeii, assembly GCA_023376005.1. Classification (NCBI taxonomy): domain Eukaryota; kingdom Metazoa; phylum Mollusca; class Cephalopoda; order Myopsida; family Loliginidae; genus Doryteuthis; species Doryteuthis pealeii. The sequence continues at coordinate 66,192,784 of CM042140.1, read as the reverse complement.
TGTTCCTTAAAAGTACGACCGTTATCATCTTGCAATACCATCTGGTTAAAAATGTCCAAGATGAAATGCAAAAATGTAATACCTGCTAATCTATCATATTCTTATTTCATCACCTCAGATAAATAATGGATCATTCCGATTTTTTAGAAAGAAAAAAAAATAAAGGAAAAGGACATGCTACACAAAAGAAATTTAATAAGAAAGAAAGAAAGAGAGTAGGGAAAAGATAGAGAGAGGTCGCGAGAACGTGGAAGTGATAATGCTAATCATTTTCAATCGAACATAAGGAAAAGATGAAAAGAAGGAAAGAAATAAAAAAGAGTGAGAGAGATTTAAATAAAAATCATTATACTTTTTAGATATAGAAATATTTAGCAACAGCCCTTAAGTAAACACATCAAACGTTGTAATAATTAAATTATCATAGTAGTATATCCACAAGTTCTGCTAGTACATAATAATATCGGTTTTTTTCCTTGTATAATGTCCAGCTTTTTTAAGATTAATATCGACGAAGATATATTTACCAGTTCCAGATTTGAATACATCTATACCCATGAGTGTATCCACGTCTGTGCGTATTGTTTAGTCTTTTTTTCTCGTTATAGGCTGAACTGTGCCCATGTGATTTGACTTGGCATTTCTTTCTTCACAAACCGGAAGAGTTTCCAATCAGCAGGATATCCGGTAGAGTAGAACAGAGCCTACTTCCGGTAGTGTGTTGCCAGAAAACACAAATCATCGTGTCATCTTGTCCTACGTTACTTTTCCTTAAGGGATACTCGCCCTCCCCCATGCCAAGGGGAATTGTAAAAATGTTCGTTTTTTTTTCTTCCAAATATTAACTTCTGTGGACAATTCCTTGAAAAACATGTCTGTTTCACTGGGAGAATTGAAGGGTTTGGTCAGGAAGTATTTTGCCTGTAGGTCGAAAACTAGTCTTGTGGGAGGGGCGCATTAGCTAAGGATAAATTCTTTCTTATGAATTTCCTAGGCGCTTTTTACGATAATTAGAAAATAAAGACAAATCTATCTATCTATCTATCTATCTATCTATCTATCAATCTATCTCTTATCTATCTATCTATCTATCTATCTATCTATCTATCTGTCTGCTGTGTGACTATAGACATTTCGATCAAGAAAGCCATAATAATCATTCAGTTTCAATTTTCATTCATGAGAATTTTATAAGTAATGTATTAACAAGAATGACATACAATCATCATCATCATCATCATCATCATCATCATCATCATCAAGGCGTGCTGACAGCATGGATTATTTTGGCTCCTTCTCGCCATCCCGTCCCTATCGGCCATTCCTCTTGGTAAGTCCTCTAGACGACATCCAGTAGATGGGGACGCGGACTTTCCCAAGCGCGCTAACTATAATTGGTATCACTGTCAACTTCATATTCCACAGCTTTTTCAGCTCTCCGGCAAGATCCAGGTATTTGTCTATTTTTCACTTTCTTTTATTTTTAGTCTATGGCCCGCTGAAACAGCAACATCCATTAGATGGCAAGTTCTTTTCTTCTTGTTAATCAGCACTAGGTCTGATCATTTGGAACTTTTATAAAGTCACGTGATTATGTAAGCTTGGCTGCCATTGGCTTATTTATGAAGTTGAACCCTTGGTTGCCCCTTGGGCGGTGTACTTAAATCCTTTGGTGCGTATGTTTAGCCAGTTAGCAGAAGAATTTAGTTAGAGTAAGACGACCTGTCTCTGACTCCGCCGAAAACTTGGTTGCGGTGTATGATTTTTAAATTAACTCAATGTGAGTCAATTAAATTCCTCGTAGATGTGACTGCAGAGATTCACCTTCATTCTGAAGAAATAAAAGTTCCAGTTTTCCCTTTCCAAAAAGTAAGAAGTCTAGGGGAACATTTTTTTCGGGAAGAAAATGCTGCAGAACAAAGAGGTAAATATCCTTACGGAAAAGTAGAATTCAATCCGGAACAAAAAAATGTGTTTTTGTTTTGTTTTTCAGCAACTGTCTGCTTCTGAATGACCAGAAGTTAATATATATATATATATATATATATATATATATATATATATATATATATATATATATATATATATATATATTATAAAACAATGAACTTTTCAATTCCCTGGCATGGTCTAGGTATTCATGTATCTCAAAGTCTCAGAGAATTTTATGTTACATTCTCAAGAACAGATTCTGGTTTATGCATATACGATTTTGTTGTATGATCAAAATTGAATTTCTAGCACAATTCCCTGTGGATCATCTTTCCAGCACAGCCGTGCCTAGTCTTGTATTCTCGTTGTGCTAGTTTGCTGCATTCTCTTACTAGATGGCTGGTTGTCTCATCTCTGTCTCCACACACCCTAAATTTGCTGATGTGTTCTGTCTTATCTATATTTGCTTTGATATAATTTGTTCATATGGCATTGTTTTGTGCAGCAATTATCGGTTTTTTTCTCTTCAGGTTAACTTTTCTTAATCATGTCTAGGTTTTTTCATGTGCAATATCTCCAATTTGACTATTACTACTACTATTAAATATGGGCCGGGTTAGCTCAGTCGGTAAAGCGTTCGGCTAGAAACCACAAGGTTCCTAGTTCGATACCGGTCCTCGCCAACTCAGCCTATGTGTACCACAGAGATCTGTGCCGTAAAGTAAGGAACTGATTGTAGGTGTGGGGCTCCACCTCAGATGCTAAAACAATCTCCTTGGTCTAGTGCTATTGAAAAGGGGATAGACTCCCTCGCTGACTGGCTGATACCGACTATAGGCCGCCCCGTCGACTTTACTTACTTAATTACTTACTTACTATTATTATTATTATTATTATTATTATTATTTCACCCCATTCGAGTTTTTCCCACCCACCTTAGCCGGTGGTTCAATGGAGGCTGAGTGATAGCAAGTTTCCCCAGGTCCCCAGGACTCTACTGAGTATTCTATCCGATCTCAATAATTTTGTTGTCTGGATGGTCTCGATTCTTCCTCTGATTTCCAGTTCATTCAGACTCATTTTCAGGACCTTGGGGACTGTTCCAAAGACACCAATTACAATTGGTACAGCCTTCACTTTCATATTCCAGCTCTCAGGTAAGTTCCAAGTATTTGTTCATTATTATTATTATTATTATTATTATTATTATTATTATTATTATTATTATTATTATTCCACCATTCATTTTTTTCTCATTATTTCTTATAATTGTAATTTTTCGTTTTGCTATTTTGTCTCTTCTATCATCGCACTGCATTTATTTTTAGAAATCTGCATGTTGGGAATCCTACCATTTATCATGCTGTCCGATCATTTTCTCTTTCGCTTTTTAGCCTGGGGGTCCCCATTGTTCTCTCACCCCACACGCTGTTCGATCTAATTGGATCGTACAGTGACAAATTAGTCTCTCAGAAAAAAAGAAAAGAAAAATATTTGAATAAATATCCACAAAAAATTCTCTCGGCTTCTTTATTTTCAAATTCAAGACAAAAACGAGACAGACCGCGAGGTATTTGACATATGTCGGACATGTTTGTTTAGTTTGTTTAATGCCGGTGTTAATGAGTCAAAACTAACATTGTGTGACAAAAAAGAAAGGAATAGAATATCGCTGCACAATCAATAGAAAATAATGTTACTGTATTAAGTACTCGAAAAAGTCAGAAAGCTGCATACAAGTTTATTGAAAGTTTAGGTTATCTTTTAAATCTTTTTCTTTCTATTAGAATGTATTTGATGTGGTTTATTTTCTATAAACCTCAAGGAAGATTACAATTTTGTAATAAATAAATAGATAGATACATAATATATATATATATATATATATATATATATATATATATATATATATATATATATATATATTCTTGTTGGGGTACCAAGTTTCTTGATACAAGGTGATTCTAGGCTGGTCCTATTCTCTACTAGTAGTTTGTTGTAGGGTGCAAGTACTGTATGAGAGCTCAATGTTTAATTTTTTATAAACTGGGCCCCAGACACTCACGAGTGGAAATGGTCCATAACCACAATAACCATGGTATTTAAGGGTTTTTTTTTATTCACAAATAAATTTCACACACACACACACACACACACACACACACACACACACACACACACACACACACACATATATATATATATATATATATATATATATATATATATATATATATATATATATATATATAGATGGGTTTCCAGGTAAGTTGCTATTAAGATGATACTAAGTTGTACCTTTCTTCCAACAGTAGAATGTTAGAGCTGTCCAAGTTGAGAGCCCTATGTTCAATATTATTGAACAGAGCAATATAATTGTTAAAGAAAAAAGTCTTAAAAATCGTCCATTTTGCGGATATATCACCAAAATGGCTGATTTTAAAGCCTTTTTCTTTACCAATTAAAAATCAAAACTTTTTTATTTATTTAAATTTTGTTAGCCAAGAAGTCAGGCTTTACTATGTCTATAATTGAGTAATTCTCTAGCATTTTTATACGTAGTTATTACGAGTCTTTTCTCCGTGCATAATAAGCAAAATTTATTCCGTGCCTTATACTTAGGTCATTTTAAAATATTTTAAAATATTTTTTTCATTATTTCCCATTTCAATATATATATATATATATATATATATATATATATATATATATATATATATATGTGTGTGTGTGTGTGTGTGTGTGTGTGTGTGTGTGTGTGTGTGTGTGTATTTGGGAAGCATTTTTTTCATTTATGCATGTTGAATTAAACAAAAGACACATCTCCTGTTTAACAATTTTATTTGTGATTTTTTCAAGTTTTCTGGCCAACTTTTAAATATTTGGGTGGAATTCGTGGATTAGTACACCAAAGTTCATGTCCCGAGTACTTTCGGCACTTCGAAGTGCGATTATCAGGGGTGTATGTTCTAGTTTTTCACACATACACACACACACATATATATATATATATATATATATATATATATATATATATATATATATATATATGCTTGCAATAAGAAAGAAAAAATTCAATATATATATATATATATATATATATATATATATATATATATATCCGCGCCGGGTGTAAACTCCCTCATAAAAGTTTTCCTTTCAGCTACAACCTTGGTCCTTTTAAGGCCAGAGTTCATGATGGCAGTTAGTGGGTGAAGAGATGACCACAAGATGAGGTTCAAAGAAAAGTCAGACACGTGGTCACAGAAGAATCCTATTCACTTTATTATCGACTTTACAACTTCTTTCTGGATCGGTCTCAAAAATAGAAAGATGATATGTGGTACTATCAAGCCGATCGAGGAAATATCTATTCTTTGACAAGTGGTATCTTACCCGCAATGGGTTTGTGGGTCGGTTTGCCCCGAAATTTAGATCGTTATCGGTTGCTTTCCCGGTAACTAGCTAATGACCCTTATTAAAAAAAATCCTCATATGTGACCGAATCACGTTCTCGTGATTGACTTTTCGTTGTCGGTCACAAAGCTGGACACCAGAGTCACTAGTAGTGGGAGGGTGCTACTACATTGCAATAAGAGTCCTATTGGCTGATTGTTTCATCACATTTTCAGCTTTGAGACAAGCAAATAAATCCTGCGATGACAAAGATGTAGTTTTGGCGTTCTCGCTCCGGATGTAAATAAATCAATAGGAGGAAAGATGTTAGGGAAACATACACTAAGCATTCATTTCACACTTGTGAGGTCATCTTTCAACAAGGCGACAAATATCTACAGTGGCAGTCAAGCTTTATTTAGACTAAGCCTATGTTCAGCATGCAGCGTAACGCCGCTACAAATTTCCGGTCAGTACTTGAATAAAGTGTACTGGACCGGGAAGATCGGTAGTGATCGTTGGAAGCTGCTGATTGGTTACATCAAGTCACATGGCAAACTTATATTAGTCACATATTCTGAATGTTCCTATCCTTACACCTTAACAAATAATTTACATTAGAGACTCTTGCAGATAACGTGCATGCATTGAAAGCCCACACTCGTAAGCATGGTTATATTTACTAGCAAATATATGCACCCTCCTGGTTCAAGTATTTAAGTTTTGATGTAATAAAATATTATATCAAATTAGAAAGGCTAATGAAATTAAATAAGAATGGAGATAAAAAGATTTGAAACGGAGGGGGTATAATAAAAAAATAAAACAATTGAAACTTACTCTTCCATCACTCCCGTCTTTCATTGCTAATTTTTTTCTAATTTAACTATTTAGTCAAAATAGGAAGAAAAGAATAAAATTACAGTTATTTCTTCTTGTTAACGGATAAGATATTGTTAATAAGATATAGACGTATCCTTTTGTTAATAAAATTTTGTTTGTTAAACCTATAGCGTCTCATTAATGGTGTAATGGTTATCAATTTAGTCTCGCAGATTCATTACTGCTGAATAGCGACATCGATCTTCGCAGATGCCTCATACTTGCAAACTTGTGTCACATCCTAGCGAATGGATTGGGTATGAAAGTGCTGCGGCAATTTTTTGCTTGTTAATCAGATCCTCGAAATTCGACTTATACACGGGTATATACTAACCAACCGAAGAGTTTTTAACTGCGGGATAAATATACGAGATAATATTTCTCTTGGAGAATTATACGATCAAAATGGATATTATCATTATTTTTTAAGCCAAGGGTAGCTAATACACATCTTATTATAATGGAGATTGTGTGTTTGTCTGTCTGTAACCGAAACTACATCACCACTCAAGTCACAATTTCATTTTGTTATTTACGTCACATTCTCCCTGATTTTATTTTTTTATCTAAACCAATAAAATTGATTTACATTATTAATACTGTTGGCCATATCTCCATACTAATTTGATTTTATTAAATATGAGTTTAGTATTATTGATTTCTGATTGTTTGGTTTTATCTTAATAAATATGAGCAAAATATCGGGGATTAATCTTTTAAAAAACTCCATTAACAAGAAGAAATAACTGTAATTTTATTCTTTACTTCCTATTTTGACTAAAGAGTCAAATCTGGTAAAATTAGCAATGAAAGACGGAAGTGATGGAAAAGTAAGTTTGAGTTGTTCTATTTTTCGATTATACCCACATCTGTTTCAAAACATTTTATCTGCCTTCTTATTTAATTCAATTATTTAGTCTTTCTAATTTAATATGATATTTCATTACATTAAAACTTAAATAGTTGCACCCGGAGAGTGCATATATTTGCTAGTTCCTATAATGTTTTAATTCCCGCCTTACACAATTATTACTTATGTATAAATTTATCAACCCCTTCAAACAGGATGTGACACAAGGTCTATTTTTAAACGGAATTTAACAGGTTTGAATTTGTTCAGAGTTTTCCTTCTGCTAGACCAGTTTCCGTTCCAAGGTTAAATATGTACCAATAGCTGAAGAGATATTAGTTGGATGCACACCTTTCCCAAGTGTATCACCGCTATGCAAAATACTACCAGTCTTATCCAGTTAGATATAGATATGTAGATTGTTAGAATGTGAGTGTGTGAGATAGGAGAGGAATATGCGAAATAATATGGAAAAAGGCAAACGTGTGTGTGCCTTTTCACTCTCTCACTTTCTCTATGAGAGAGAAAATGGCCAATGATAATAAAACTAGAGATGTATCTATCTATCTATCTATCTATCTATCTATCTGTGTGAGTAAGAATATCTATATATTAGTATATATACAAGGTGTATCAAAAAAGTATCTAGATTTTTGTATTTTTTGACACACCTTGTATTCTGGAAAAACACTTCTATTCATTCTTCATTTCTATTTTGGTTTTAAACTTAGTACTTTTTGACACACCTTGTATTATGACAAATATTAATGAATGGAACGTTATTTTTTCAGAATAGAAGGTGTGTCAAAAAGTAGAAAAAATCTTGATACTTTTTTGACACGCCTTGTATTTCTGTCGTTTAATGGTTATCGTAGTAGAAAATAGACACGGCGAGGCGCCTCCAATATGTATGGGGTGGGGGTGACAAAATCGACCTATACACGGGTATATACGCTAATTCATCGTCGTTCGTTGTTCGGAATTTTGAATGAGTTAACACTTTCAATGTTTCGATCCGCTTGTTACTTGAGATCCAACCGTGCACCGTCTCAAGATTTAGAATTTGCAGGTGCAAATGCGCTGAGAAGGCGGGAAACGTCGGGAAAATCAATTAACTATGACAGTATCAAAAGTGTGGGCGTGGGAGGGTTAATGTGAAAGTCTGAAGGACAAAGTGTGTGTGTTTGGGGCGGGTGAGAGGAAAAGACTGGGAAATTGGAGATTGTGAAAAAAGATGAAAGAGACTATCTATCTAGTTTTCTTTCTTTCTTTCTTTCTTTCTTTCTTCTTTCTTTCTCTCTCTCTCTCTCTCTCTCATATATATATATATATATATATATATATATATATAGATATATATATATATATATTTGTGTGCGTGTGTGTGTCATATAGATTATGTAGGTTGTTAGAATGTGAGTGCGTGAGATAGGGAGAGGAATATGTGAAATAATAATATGTAAAAAGACAACCTATCCACGTGTGCCTCTTTCACTCTGTCACTTTCTCTATGAGAGAGAAATAGTTTGTGTGATAGGGGGCAAGTGGTAGTATAGCTGCTTTCTTGTGAGATGTTGTTTCCACGATTTAAGACCATATGCAGCATTCTTGTGCAACTCCCATCTAGCTTATTATTTTTCACGATATACGTGCTGTTATTAATTCACGAAAATTTAAATCAGAAATCGACAAATATTTTCATCAGAATGTTATTTCAGTTTAAATTTGAGCAATTATAATGTATGTATTCTATGGAATTCTCACAGGAAATAAATATGTTTACTTACAGGAAATAAATATATTTACTTCATTAGGCTACAACTTTAGGTATTTCTCCAAACCGCGGGATGTGACACAATGTCAATTTGTTAAGTAGATATTAACAGGTTTGAATTTAGAGTTTTCTATCTCCTAGACTGGTTGCCTAAACAAGTTTAATAAACACAGTTGTCCATAGCTGGAGGGAGAAAAGTTGAATGCATACCTTTCCTACGAGTATTAGCGCTATGTGAAACGGAAACAGCCTCGTCCAGGATTTGAATATATTTGAAAATGGTCCACTATTGCAAGAATAAACCATGTTTTATTTTATCCGGCTGTTGGTCTGACACTCGCACGCCATCTTACATACACCATACAGAGCATGTGTCACACGTATTCCCTTTATCCCAAAGCGGTCATAAATATTCCAAATGTGTTTATTTATTTAATTAAATTTTGAACTCTTTTTTTAATATTGGGTCATCACCGAATGAAATCCTTCTTCCACCCAACTATAACTTTTTTTCATTCTATTTCTAATTGCTTCTTAGCCATAGTTTCACATCACCACAATTCCTCAAACTCCGTTGCGCGCGTCGTATTTTCTAAGCTTCCGAGTCAAAATATCATCAATTCGAAATCGAGGCCCCCGCGGTGACTTCCGCTGACGTAAAAGAAATAAAAACATATAACCGGTTGTCATCTACTTCAATACTTCTACATCTCCTTTCTATTTACACACACACACACACACACACACACACGCATATATATATATATATATATATATATATATATATATATATATATATACAGCGGTACCTTTACTAACGAGTGCCTCAACTTGCGAGTTTTCCAAGTTACGAACTGTTATTCGGTCGATTTTATTAGTGTCTATTTTGAGGGGAGGTGTGCTTTAACGGATTAATAATATTTCAGTTTAGTTCAATAGGAAAAATTGGTTTGATATACGAGGAAACTGAGTCAACCTCTTAAGTCAAGGTAACACTATATATATATATATATATATATATATATATATATCGTTTATGCAACAGTTTACTATATAGTTATACAAATCTGATTAACTTTGTTTTTTAATATTAATTTTAATTTGTTTAAATGTGGTGCTTAATATTAGCCCTAACATGAAGATAACTGATTGAAACTATGAAATAAAACAAATATATCATCCCAATTAATGTCAACCCAACTTATTAAATTAAAGAACAATAGGTTGTTATTGGTAATTATTTTCTAGTTATGTTTTTTAATCCTACAAATAAACACTAAATCCCAACTAAACTAGTTATATCTTTAAATTCTTTTATCAAAGAGTCAAAACAAACCCTCTTCTTGTAAAAGTAAAATGAATCTTAAACCAAAAGTGTTTACTTGATAAAACAATTGAATTAAAAACATATTTATCTCTAAAACTTAACCCTAACCAGTTTACCATAAATTGTGCCTTTTTACTCTGATTTAATTACCGGCCACAATAAATTTACACTTAAGAAAGAAGATAAGGTATCTTGATAGTATAATAATACTTTAAATATAAATTGATATTTAGTTGTTCTTAATTATTTCCATTTTTATTAAATAAAGAAATTGTGACAATAATAAACTTACTGGATAATTCAGGTTGTAAGTTATTTCTTCTGTTCCAAAATTGCACCTGCCAGTTGAAAGAATTGGGTGCATTCCCTGGTATGTACGTGACGACAGATGCACACAGATGCACACAGATGTAAGAAAATCCCTACTACTAAAAAGATGTAATTATTCACGCATTAACATATCTATGATGCTATTTTTATGAAATGTCGTGTCAGATATTATTACGTTACAAATAATCACTTGGTGATAACGGAAATAATTAAGTTATAATCAGGTCATTGAAAATAAGGGACAGGGATTTTAATACAGAGATAGAGAGAGAGAGAGGGGGGAAGGGGAGAGAGAGAGAGAGAGAGAGAGAGAGAGAGAGAGAGAGAGAGAGTTTGTTATAGGTAGTTTTTATTTAATGGCATATCAACACTTGTAACCTATTTAACTCTTTGCCTACCAAGTTTTCCTACTGCTGTACCAAATTTTCTTGGTATTTTTTTTAACCAATATTATGGGATATTTCCACATTCCCTATCTATGCATCATAGACAAAACAAAAGATGTCAGAGGTGTTCACGTCGTGAACTTTTCAGTGTAAACAAGTGACAAGTGCGTGAGCCGCTGCCAGCGGTTTTACGGTAGGATCACAGAATTGAAAGAGCCACTTTGAACGGCTTAAAGTAGGCAAAGAGTTAACTCCAAATCTGAGAGAAGTTTTTTCTTCGTTTTTCTTCGTTTACTTTAAAAAAAAATTGAACTACATAGCCTGGGTGGGTTCATATGGAGGATAAAATGTTGCCCGTGCAGAAAATCCCCCCTCTCCACACTGCTGCTGTGATCCAAAGGAAAAGTAAGGTACCAATGCGATTTGGCAACGGTAGTGTCGCATGAGTTGATGGGTAATACTGGATTTCAGCATCACACCACCTTATATATATATATATATATATATATATATATATATATATATATATATATGGGAGAAATGTGAGGAGGTTAATCCGACAGTATGTGGAGAAAGGTAGACAACTATAACATCCCGTGTTTGTCTACCTTTCTCCACACACACACACACACACACACACACACACACATATATATATATATATATATATATATATATATATATATATATATATATAGTCGTAAAAGAAGTTATTTCCCGACCGCGGTTTCGGTGTTACTCCAACACCTTCATCAGGGGAATTCAGAATCCCCCTGATGAAGGTGTTGGAGTAACACCGAAACCGCGGTAGGGAAACAACTTCTTTTACGACTATTAATGCTCTATATTCACAATATATTGAGCCCTATTGGATTAACTACTTACGCTATGTTCACATAGTAGTACACACACACACACACACACACACACACACACACACATATATATATATATATATATATATATATATATATATATATGTATGTATGTATTTATATAACCTAGCAAACGAAAAGTAAACTATCTTTTGCTCTTTTCTTTTTTTCTACATGTAATTCCAAACATTGATATTCGAATGGCCATACAAGTTATGTTCAGGCTTAAAATGTCAGAAATTTGTACATACATCAACATATTTACATATTTTCTTTCATGTTGTGTACAGTTGTATTTTCTAGATCCTCGTGGAATTGACGCAAGAACAGCCGAAAATAAACATTGAAAAAAAAGGAAAGTTTTCTTAAAGAAAAAAATAATGCATGAACACATCTGCTCCTCCCTAAAACGTAGAATAATATTTTAATAAAAAAGATGAGAAGTTAAAAGAAACAAGAAAAAAGGGGGTGGAAGTCTTTAAACAAAGTAGCAAGAATCCTGTCTTCTTGAGCAAGAAGCGCACGTGTCGTATATTGTCGACGCCGTCAACTTGTCCTGCGCTAATGAGTCTCTTGGGGTTTGGACCCTATTTAGATAAGTGACAGCTGTCATGCGACGTACTCCATCAAATAGCGCGCATGCGCAGTCTCTGAGCGACAAGCAACGTTAGGATGAGACGCGTTACACGTGGATAAGACTAAGGAGAACGTTAGTTAAACGACCTTAAAAAAAATGAAAAACAAAATACCCCCTACCGCCAATAACACCGACCAAAACGATTCCTCCTAAAAACAAAAAAAAAAACCACCCCGAAAAAGAAAAGAAAAGAAAAAAAATCGTTAGTGTAAATATATTACTACTAGTCTGTTCCGAATAGCATAGATATGTGTGCATTTTGAATATATGTTCACAAACACTATATATATATATATATGAACTAATATAAGGACGTATGAGATTCTGGGATTTAAATATTGACAACCAATATCGTACAACAATAAATTTGTTACATAATTTTCACAGCATAAAGCCTCTGCATATATATATATATATATATATATATATATATATATGTGTGTGTGTGTGTGTGTGTGTGTTTGTTTGTGTGTGTTTGTATGTGTTTATATTGCATAATATGGCATTATATATTTAGCTCATTTGGTACAGCATCTGGATAGAACCACAAGATTCCGGTAGCACAGCTTAGATCTGTGCGGTAAGTGGGAGCTGATCGTAGGTGTAGTGCTCCACCCCATACGCAAAAACAATTTCTCTCGTCTAAAGCTCTAGACACAAAATAATCTTAGATGGGTTGACTAACCGTTTAAATCATTAAGTCTATGTATATCTCTCTATATTTCACAACCCCTCCGCACAAGCAGGATGCGATACAGAGTCAATTTCTTAAACGGAATTTAACAGGTTTGAATTAAGAGTTTTCCTTCTCCTAGACTGGTTACCCTATCAAGGTTAAAGATCGCAGTTTGCCCTATTATTTAATCATAGCAGGAGTAGTTCCCTAGGGTATTAGCGCTATGTGAAATGCAAACAGTCTCGTCAAAGATTTGAACCCGTTTCGCCAAGTCCATTTCCTTCAACAATAACCATTACACAACGTGCCTATTTATATCACTATATATTTAGCTGTGTGATTACTTGTGTGCAGATTCTATCAGATCGTTCTTGGGTTGGCTGAGGGGGGTATTATGTTGAAAGACCCGAAACCCCCCTATGAAGCTAGCCAATAACATAACTGACGACGCCACCTTGCGCTAAGTCTAGCGTATTTCAAACATCACTATATATTTGGCTGTGTGATTACTTGTGTGCAGATTCTATCAGATCGTTCTTGGGTTTTGTATTTTAAGAGTTTATACATGCCTGTCATTAATATTCCTTAGGGAAACCAAGTACTCGCAATCTCGCAAATTACATTCCAGCTTTTGACGTATTTCGATTGGCAAAGATTTCTTTGTCCACATTGGAGAAAACCACTTCGTATTCTTTTTAAGTGTTTTACAGTAGGATTCCCAATTGAAGGCGGCCGAGTGGCATCATCGCAGCGATTTGGATCGTAAATATCTTGAGATTCAATTTCTATTTTCACTAAAAGAATACATTCTTTTCTGGTATTATACTTACAAACAAGTATTTAAGTTTTAATGTAATAAAAATACTATATTAAATTAGAAAGGCTAATGAAACTAAATAAGAATGCAGATTTGAAACAGAGGTGGGTATAATCGAAAAATAGAACAACTGAAACTTACTCTTCCATCACTCCTGTCTTTCATTGCTAAGTTTTCCTAATTTAACTATTTAGTTAAAATAGGAAGTAAAGAATAAAATTACAGTTATTTCTTTTTGTTAATGGATTTTTAAAAAGATTTATACCCGGAATTGTTTGCTCATATTTATTAAGATAAAACCAAACAATCAGAAATCAATAATACAAAGCACATATTTATTAAAATCATTTTTTAATATCAATGTGCAAATTAGCCTTCCCGTTAACACTGCAAACCGCTATTTCTTTTATATATAAATACATTTGCATGTTATTAGTATGTAGATATAGTCAACAGTATTAATAATGAAAAACTATTTTATTGATAATTGAGGTTTAGATAAAAAATAAAATCATGGAGAACGTGATGTAAATAACTAAGGGAATTGTGATTTGAATAGTAATATAGTTTCGGTTACAGACAGCAAAAACACAATATCCATTATAAGATGACTGGAAAATAAATGTATAATACCTTTTCATGAATATATATTTGTTTTTTATAATCGCATACTTTAAAAGAAACAAGTATTGTTTATATATGTATTTTTTTCAAGGCCGCGTTCAACTCCAAGGTCATCATTTGATGAAGGCTCTATTGGAATCTGTCCAACATTAAACACATACACATATTATGTCTTCTCCAATGTTTCCATATCCAAGGTGGACATTATTGGGAAGGTAACAATACACAATCTCTAATTGTTTAAAAAGTTCAAGGTGAACACAAATGAAATGAGATATTACCGCAATCACCCTTTCACCCCACCCCCTTAAAAACGTCAAATTACACATAATACCACTTAAGTAACATTAAACTAATACCTAACCCTTCTCAATACACAACATACAAAAAATATAAAAATTCAATTTTACTTACGACTCGTCACAATTTAAGAATTATCCAATTTCTTTTTAGTTAAAACATTTGAAAACCACTCAGTAGCCCCCCGTAGTAAATAATTTTCGACATACAAACCATCTTCCAATAAAAATCCATTAACTTCAAAAAATTTACATCAAGCGACTTTACTGCCTTAATCGGCAAACAACAATTAGTGTATATATAGCGTTCGGCTAGAAACCACAAGGTTCCTAGTTCGATACCAGCCCCCGCCAACGCAAGCGTATGAGTAGCATAGGCATCTGTGCGGTAAAGTAAGGAGCTGATGGTAGGTGTGGCACACCACCTCAGATGCTAAAAACAATTTCCTTGGTCTAGCGCTATTGAAAAGGGGATAAACTCCCTCGCTGACTGGCTGATACCGACTTTAGGCAGCCCTGATGATGATGATGATGATGATGATAACAGTATTTTTATTTTATTTTTTATAACTGAAATATTATGCCTTCTCCAATGTTTCCATATCCGAGGTGGACATTATTGGGAATGTAACTGTTCTCTATCTCTAATTGCTTAAAAAGTTCAAGGTGAACTTAACAATACACACGTCTTTTTCTTTCTTGAAGATGTGTTTTTTTAACGTGATTTATTTCATTGTTATAATGACGAAATTGATATTTTTGTATTTTAAATGACATTATTTACGCCTACTACAGTTTAGGCCTTGTTTCAGTGTATAAATTACATGTGAGATTTTGTATCTATTTATATTTTTTCAGTCGATACTTCGAAGGTCAGGATTTGTACACGTTACACCTAAAACTAGATTTTACTGTAAAATAGAGCTACAAAAATAAACATATAAATAAAACAAAGGGAGAAAAGAAAAAAGGAAGAAAATAAGGAAGAAAAAAAGAAAAGAAAAAATAGAAAAAGAAGAAAAAAGAAAATGAAGATGAAAGAAAAAAGGAACAAAAAGAAGAAAAAGGAAAAATAGAAAAAGAAACAGAACAATAAAAGAAGAAAAAGAAGAAAAAGGAAGAAAAAAGAAAAAGAAGAAAGCAAATAAAAAAAAAAAAAAAAAGAAACAGAAGAAAAAGAAAGAAGAAAAAGAAAGGAAGAAAAAGGAACAGAAGACAAAAGAAAAAGAAGAAAAAAAAGAAGAGAAAAAGAAAAAGAAAGAAAAAAGCAAACAAAAAGGTACTTACCTATTGGCGGGAAGTCTTGAAGCAAGGTATCCCCCAGGTATTTGCGTGATAATATAACCCCAGAAAAATGAACTATCCACTATTCCTATAGTTTCTGGGGTCCAGCTGAATTCGGGACTCTGAAATGAAAAATAGAAAATGTAAGAATATATTGCAAATTCTTTAGAGGAACTTAATATCATTTGAAACAACAGGTTCCAATCTACCAATTATGCCTGAATAAATACAATATTATAATTATACAATATCAGAGACAGAGACAGAGACAGAGACAGACACACACACACACACACACACACACACACACACACACACACACACACACACACATACATATATATATATATATATATATATATATATATATATATATATATATATATATTGATAGTTTTAAGTTGAACTCAATGGGACAAAGAAAAGAGAAACCGAGCAATTTTTACTGCTGGAAAAAAATGAATAAATTGTGATTATACATATTTTAAAGTGCTCAATACGTATTTGGAATCTAATGAATATCATTATATATCATAACATACGGTGGTCCGTATGCTTCTTTGCCGTGATATCTGATGAATATATATATTTATCTATATTATATATACTAGCAAATATATGCACCCTCCGGGTGCAAGTATAAGTTAATGTAATAAAATATTGTATTAAATTAGAAAGGCTAATGAAACTAAATAAGAATACAGATAAAAAGATGAAACAGAGGGAGTATAATAAAAGATTTGAAACAGAGGAGCATAATAAAAAATGGAACAACTGAAACTTACTCTTCCATCACTCTCGTCTTTCATTGTTATTTTTCTAATTTAAGTATTTAGTTAAAAGAGGAAGTAAAGAATAAAATGACAGTTATTTTTTCTTGTTAATGGATTTCATTTAAGATTCATTGAAGAGATTTGCTTATATTCATTAAAATGAAACCAAACAGTTAGAAATCAATAATACTAAGCACATATTTATTAAATTCGATTTTTAATATTAATATGCAAATTAGCCTCCCCGTTCACATTGTAAATGCTATTTTGTTGTATATATAAATATAATTGCATGTTGTCAGTATGTAGACATAGTTAACAGTATTAATAATGTAAGACAATTTTATTAATAATTGAGGTTTAGATAAAAATAAAATCATGGAGAATGTGATGTCAATAACTAAGAGAATTGTGACTTGAGTAGGAATATAGTTTCGGTTACAGACAGAAAAACACACAATCTCCATTATAATAAGATATATGTATTATATATATATATAATATATAAATAAATAAATAAATAAATATATATATATATATGTGTGTGTGTGTGTTTCTGTGTGTGTCTGTGTGTGTGTTTGAAAATAGAGGAAAATGCGGATAAAACAACACCACAATTAAATTCAAATGAATAAAATTGACAAAGCTTCGTAGCCTACCGAGGCCAAATATAATTTGAATCTAGTTGTTGTATATATATATATATATATATATTAGGAAACATTTTTGATTGTTTTAGAAGCATGAAAAAAAATGAAGATCATAAACAAAATAATGAATATTGTGTTTTTAATCTTATTTATTTACCAATATTTCGAGGTGTATCCCTATTTCTCAAAGCTTTAAACCTTTAAAAAAGAGGGGTACACCTCGAAATATTGCTAAATATTTTCCCCAATATTTTTCCCTAAACGAGACATTTACACCGAAATATTGGGTAAAGGTTTTCCCTAATATATGATATATATATATGTAATACACAACACACACACACACACACACACACACACATATATATATATATATAAGATAAAATATATACTCATCAGATATAGCATATACAGTTATATATATATATATATATATATATATATATATATATATATATTATATATATATTATTAATATGAAATACTATAATCGAATTAACGCATCGGACATTATGTCTAGATGGATAGTGTAAAGTTCTCAAAAGAGGATGTCGTCAAATAGATGGCTTGGAAATAGAGCACATGAGATGTTTGAAGTTCACAAGATACTCTGTGTGTGTGTGTGTGTGTGTGTGTGTGTGAGAGAGAGAGAGAGAGTGTGTATGTATTTGTGTGTGTTTGTGTATGTGTTTGTGTCTGTGTGTGTTGTGTGTGGATATATAATATATATATATATATATATATATATATATATATATATATATATATATATATATATACAAGCGTGTTGGTAGATCCTTGCGGAGAGAAAAAACCCAGCAGAAAGTTTGATTGTAAAAATATACTACCAAACATCAACTAGGAAGAAAAAATTTTTTGAAAAAAAGAAAGGACCAAGATATTCGTACCAACAAAAAATAATCTATCGGTACAGTATTTGGCCAAAAGAAAAAACAATTTATATGTATATATATGTATATAAGATATATATATATATATTCATATAACCGCTAGGAGAAGCTAATATGTAAAAAGTGCTCGATACCTAAGTAGAGCCAAGTAATAAAGATAATCTAATGAGTCAGACGAACCTACTATTAGTTTCGCATAAAGCTCTTCGGGGCTAAAATCTGACTAAAATCTGGCTAATATATATATATATATATATATATATATATATATATATATATAGAGAGAGAGAGAGAGAGAGAGGGGGTAGGGATGTATCATTCGAAACGTGAATAAACGAGTATTTTTAAATGAAATTATATAATTAGAAAAACACCAAAATTAATTTTTGAACTTACGTCTCGGGTGTAACATTTCCTTGCAAAATATCCTTTTGTTTTTTTTTTTTTTTAATTTTTATTTTGTAGCAGCCACGACAGAAAATGAAGGTAAACAAGACTTTCCGAATAGGAAGAACTTTAGATTGGTCCAATCAGAGAACGCGAATGTTTTTGTTTTATCAGTATTTCGGAATTTAGTAATGTTTTTCTTTTTAAATTGTTTTTTATTGTCTATATCAGAACAGCCATATAAGTTGGATGTCCCATGGTAGTGTACTGGTTAGCCAGCTAGCCTCGCAGATCCATTGCTACCGAATAATGAGGTTGGCCCTGGCTGGATGTCCCATACCGGCGATCTTGTGTCACATCCTACCTGTGGCGGACGGGTTAGGTAAATACCTACACTGGTTAATTCATAATAGAAAAGAAACATAGGATATATCGATTGTACTGAAAACCAGTGTTAAGTTTGACTTTGATTTCTTACGACTGAAATGGATACTTAATATCAAAGCAGGGTTCCTTTTTTAAGAAGTAGGTAGCTTGTCGTAAACCACGCCGTCGTGTTCCATCCCGAAGACCAACTGTTACCGCGAAGACTGCGCTGTACTTATGCCTAAATTAGTTAAATGACACAGCTCACCTCCGGACAAGCTCGAACAAAAAACCACATATTCTAAAGAACAATATTTCGTCCAAGATAACTAATAGCGGTAGGAATTATTAAATGTTAGCATAGCTTTTATCGTAGCCTAAATGGTTAGCAATTTAGTATTGCAGACTAATACTTGAAAGGTAAGTTTGATCCTCACCGTGTGGATCGATGTAGTAGCCTTGAATCAGTCTTAAGTAGACTTTGCAAAAATCACACTTATCTTTGTACGATTGTTAGTGTCCCCTCTCAGAACACTTCGTAACGTGAGTGAGATTGTTCCTTACTGAGTGACCACTATAAGATTAGAAAATAAATACTTTTTGGCTGACTTCGTGGCCGAGATAGTTACGTATTTCCCATTTTTACCAGTCGTTGGTGTTCGAATTCAGATATAATCGAATGATGATTTTTAAAGGACAGATGCAACACAATCTTCCTACAATTATTTCCTCTTGCGCCAGGAAATGGATATTGGCAATTAGAAAACCGTTGGAATGCGAATATCAATAAGATAACAAAACAATTAGTTTATTTGGTGAGTTTCATCAACACTGGATTCCATAATGCCGTGGCCTTTGTGCCTGACTATGTAAAAAAATGGATCTATTCGTTTTATGACTAAGTTGTTGAAGTCCCATCTTTGTGAGACAATTATAAGCTGGTGTTTCTTTTGTTTAGTGTTGAGCTGATTAATACTGGTAACGCAGAAACTTGTCTTCCTAGACAAAACGTTTCCGACCAGTGGAAGGAGTTATGTCCCCTTTTTTTATAGCCGAATCTGTTGAAAATTCTCTTGCATTAATCTAAACGAATCTTCAAAATACAGACAACCGACATGTGACAATTGAACCCGCTGCCCCCCTCCCCGAAAAAATCTGTTCAATATTTCCTGAATCTAGCGCATGCGCATGAGTACAAATAGACAAACATCTAAAAAAAGGCATTTTTAATCTTTATTTACGTTCAATGCAATAATGACGTTATGTAGTTTATCTTTAATCTTAAAAATAGTTTCTCAAACGTGGGCCATATGGCCCCCAGGACCTTATAACATTTTTGGGTCCAGGCAAGAATAAATATCTAATTATTAAAATACAATAGGACTTTAAAACATCTGAATGGTGATAGGAGGTCAACCAGAGTAAAATAGAAATCAAAGGGGTACATAGCTAAAAAAAAAAAAAAATTTTGAGAACCATTGTAGACGACCCGTAAACACGTTGGCTACCGTTTGTAATAGCGGTTGGGGATTATATTGATGCCTCTATCTAGAAAGATTGGAGGGTTGTGATTTGTATTACCAGTCAATTTCTGTTACTATCAGGAAGGTTTGATGATTTAAAAAATAAAAAGGCGTTTCAGCACGATGCTGAACCCACAAAATTAGATTATGTTGCAGATGGAATGGAAATGGCTTTAAGTGCATTTTTCTAATTAAATATTCCTGGTAATATATATAATAGTATATATATTATATATATAGTATATATATATATATACTAGGATGGCCAAAATGGGTTCTATTATTATTAACTGATACTGCAGAGAGGTTAAGGTGGTAATGGTATAAGTTAGCCATACATTGGATAGCATTAAGGGTTCATAACTTTCAGGTATTATTCGAAATGTATAGCAAATTGGACTTTGAACTCACGGACGATGTACAGCCGACAAGAGGTTTGTCAGCAGTAACAAATATGTAATCAGATAATTCGGTTGTACCATCGTGCATAATATAGTTAAATCGATAGTGTAGTATAATATGACACTTAATATGAATATATTAATATGTGAATGATTTTTTGATTTTAAGAATGGAAAGTGAGACTCTACACGAGTTTCATCCTTCTTTATATTATATATATATAATTATATAATATATATTATATAGATGATAGATAATAGATTAGATATAGGTTATCGCTTGGTTTTTCAAGGGAAATAATACTTAGATTTTAGTCAAGTGGAAAAATGTTTAATTTATGAAAATCCAAATGATTATTGTCTGTTTAGTAATTTATTTAGTAATTTAGTAATTTAATCTAAGTTTTCAATTGGTCGAGACGGAGTTGATCCAAAAGGAAAGTCAGTATACTAAGATATAACAACAGCAAGCAAAGAAAATGTCCGTGTCCTTCACTCGTTTGAACTATTCTGTTACGTTGAATTCCTTTGATATTTGTGTTGGCTTATAAACTGACAGCGAATGGTGAACAGTGAAAGGCTTTTTGTATGAACACAGCGACGATTCGGTTACATATATACGCTCGTGTGAAATCTAATATACTGAGGAATTTTCATGAGATTTTCTCTTCGGGAATGCCTTGTCTATTCTCAGAGATTTTCGATTTCCGGGCATTTTCATTTCTGAATCGTTTCTTTTTTTCGCATAACCAAATCTAATTAGTTTCTTTTTTGTTTTCTTTGTGGAACTCTTCAATGCCAACTAGCAATCAGTCCGACGAAGATGATAATATTTTTGTGATTATTTAGGCTAATGAATTTGTTGTATGTCCTAGTGCAGTACCTAAGAGAGTTGCAAGCAATATCGGCAGAGTATTATAGATAATATATTAGTAATATTATATAATTATTATACTTATATTATATATATCACACACACAAAGCACATGAGCACGGAGAAGAGCTAGCAGTGGACAACAGTGAATATTAGATAAATTATAGTATATATATTATGTATAATAATATACCTATATATAATATGATATGACGAAGCGCATTGTAGAGCAGAGCCAAGGTTTGCAATATCGTATAGGCGGAAAGCTCCCATGGTCCACGGCTCGCAGAATACGTATCAATAGAAAATGGACCTCTAATCCCGATCATTTGAGTATATGTAAGGCATCCATATATATATATATGATAGTGATTATATTATAATATATATATAATATATATATAATTATTACGATTTGGATATGAATAAAATAATATTAAAGTTAATATTATTATTTGATGGTAAATTAGACACAAGTCCCTGATGAATGCATGCGCCAATTTTATGCATGTATGAAACCTAAGGTTGTGACTGATCTATTGCCACCAAATAAATAGATATGTAATACCTTATATATTGATTTTTATTATATTATATAATAGCTCTATTTTTTATCGAGCACTCTTAATATACTGCAATTTGGCGCACCATTCCAGTGAAAGCTGAAGCGGTGACTACCCCAGGCTGGTCTGTAGATGTCTGTAGATGACATATTTATTATGTAGATGACACACACACCACACACACACACACACACACACATATATATATGGCAGTCCGGTTTCAAATCACGCACAGGGCGGTCTTCCGATCTATACTCTGCTGATGAGGCCTAATAGGCCGAAATGTAAATACAGAGATTGATTTTTTCTGCGATTTGTTTAGCCATACATTTAATAGGTATTCCCGCCTATTCATTATTAATTAATTTATTTTAAAATTAGTACGACTCCAATTAAACACTTATTCTCCAAAAAATTATCGGCAAAAAGCATTCTAAAAACCTTGTTTACAACTTACCATATCGTCGTGTATAAAAGTCACTAGAAGAGGAATGTTAACCTACTCTAAACAAATCATAAAAAATCTAAGAAGTTCGTTTAGTGTTGGGGTTATGGATCGGCCTGTCAGCTTGGCAGTCCGGTTTCAAATCACGCACAGGGCGGTCTTCCGATCTATAAGCTCTGCTGATGAGGCCTAATAGGCCGAAATGTACATACAGAGATTGATTTTTCTCGATTTGTTTTAGCCATACATTTAATAGGTATTCCGCCTAATTCATTATTAATTAATTAATTTTCAAAATTAGGTACGACTCCAATTAAACAATAAAAATATATATATATATATATATATATATATATATATATATATCATCTACAGACACCGTGTTTAGACGTTTCACGTCTCATCAATGTGGCTAGACACAACAACTAATTCCGACCAGAAGCGAACCGCGACTGACTTTAACCTCTAGGCCATTGTTAGCTGCCGTTTTACTGTTTTAAATACATACATCTGTGTATATACTTTACGGTCACCAGAGAGATCAAATCTGTAAACAGATGATCATTGCGTTATGCTGGCGGTGAAAGTTTATTAAAGTTTATATATATATATATATATATATATATATAATATATATAATATACCAAGCGTGTTGGTAGATCCTTGCGGAGAGAAAAAACACAGCAGAGAGTTTGATTGTAAAAATATACTACCAAACATCAACCAGGAAGAAAAAAATTTTTGAAAAAAAGAAAAGACCAAGATATTCGTACCAACAAAAAATAATCTATTGGTACAGTATTTGGCCAAAAAGAAAAACAATTTATATGTATATATATGTATATAAGATATATATATATTCATATAACCGCTAGGAGAAGCTAATCT
>CM042140.1:66136414-66163914 GCA_023376005.1 Doryteuthis pealeii | reverse complement strand
TTATCTGTATATATATCTCGTTTTCTTCTCTCTATATATCAATCAATCAATCAATCAATCAATTAATCACAGTATCCCTATATCTATCTATCTATTTATATATCTATTTATATATCTATCTAGTTTCCCTTTATCTGTATATATATAGTTTTCTTGTATGTATGTATGTATGTATGTATGTATGTATGTATCTATCGCATTATCTTCATATCTATCTATCTAGTTTTCTTTTCATATATATATATATATATATATATTATATATATATATATATATATATATATATATCGTTTTCTTTTATCTATCTATCTATCCATCTATCTCAGGACATTAGGATGGAGAAATCGAGCTACATAAAAATAAGATATAAAAATGTAGATTGTAATATTAAATATACTTTCAATATTTATAGGCTATATACCTAAATTACGTATGGATCTGTAAGTCTTTTTCTTTATTTTTTGCTTTTACTCTTTTAATTTATTATATTTCTTTAAGAAAACATGAACATTTCACTTGTACCAATCACATCACTTTTTTTTCAAAGATGAACGCTGCAAACGGATTAGATAATTTTTCTCTCCATATACTCTCTCATCTCCCGCTTTATTTTGAAAAGATTTCCATCGCAGTTTTTACAACACTTTTTTCAATCCTAATATCCTGATAAAAGGTTTGATAAAAACCGAAACGTTTTAACGTAGACTTCGCCATCTATGATCAATTTATCTTTTTCGAAATAATTTGATCTATTTTTCTATTTTCTACATACTGTCGGATTTACTTCCATATTTTCCTCCATATATATATATTATATATATATATATAATATATATATATATATAATTATGGTGTGGGATTGTCACTGTTTCAGCTTTTGCTGGAACGGTGTGTCAAAATGCAGTATTATTGGAAGAGTGCTCAATATAAATAGAGCTGTTATAACTTTTGTAATTTTCGATTTTCCTTGCATTTGAAACAATGTCACCTGAAGATTGTTTGCAATTACGCATGCATGAAACAAAAATGGTTGTGACTGTTCCTTTGTCATCAAATAAATAGATATGTAAAACCTTTATATATATATATATATATTATTATTTATATTTTTGCTTGGAGGCAATTATAATGCATGTATCGTATAAAATTCGATAATTATAGAAAATAATCTTGACAAGAGAATCCCGCAAAGGATGGCTCGCTATGCAGAACACCGTACAGACTGTTTCGACTTTATTAAGTCTCTTCAGCGATGTATACTAACGACTCCCCTCCGACAGGAATCGAAACCGGGACTTCACAGGCATAGTCAGAGACCATATCCGTTCGGCCGCCGGTACATAGCGAACAATTCCTGCGAAATTAACCTTGTCAATGAAACTACTACACGCCTCTACCATAGTAGGTAAGTGGACGTTTATTGTGTAGTAAACAAACCCGGCCGTAAGCTCTTCGGCGAAGTGAATAAGATTTTTGGATGTTTGTTTGTTTATAGAAGCATTGTTGAATAAATTATTATTTATATTTTTGCTTGGAGGCAATTATATATATACTTGTTCCGCCGTTTCACGGCTCATCACTGCGGCTAGAGAAGGCAAGCTATTTCATGCCGGGATTCAAACTCAACCGATATGTCATCAGCTAGTTCCATACACACTAACTTTTTTTTAAGAACGAGAATTTACTGATATAAACATATTAGACGGCTAGCAGTTCTCTATTCATTACATACTGTTTGTGTATATGTCTGTGTGTGTATGTTGTTTATACGTTAGAGACTTCTAACAATGAATTATCCTTATCTTCTTTTTCGTTGTGTTCGTTTGGGAATTTGTTTATATTTGTTAGTAAATTAGATGAGAGATAATTTACAGGTAAGAAAACAGAAAACTAACAATATATGAGGAATGTTCAAAAAGTTCTAAGCTTCAACCAGATACCTTGGTTTTGACCAGTTTTTAGATTTGTCGCAAACCTCTTAACTCTATATGGACATCACCTATGTATCAATGAAGACCGAAATCTGAATTAGCTTTTCTAGCTTTATAAGAAACTAGCAAGACCTGTGGATATACCACAGTATGATAATCTAAGTTGAATTAACACTCTCTCATTCTTTTTTTTTCTTTCTTTCCTTCTTTTCATTATGATCGATTGAAACAGATCAGCGTTATCGCTTCTGTGCACCCACCCCTCTCTATATATTTGCCCTACTGTTTTCCTTTCTTTATTTCTTATTATATTTTTCTGAGTAACATGTTCTTTTTCTTCCCTTTCTTTCTTTATAATAAGGATGGAATGGTCCACTATTTAGCTGAGGTGACAACACTCATAAGAAATAAGAATTCTTTGGATAAGCAACTGCAGATGATAAGGATTTACATTTTGGCATTTCATCTTGGACGATTTGGACGGTTTACCTTTTAACCATGGAGCATTGCAAGATGATAACGTCGTACAATTAAGGAACACGAGTATCAATAGATTGATGACACTTCTTTCCGCGTGAGGCTTAGAACATTTTGAACTTTGAACGAGCCTTCGTATGCTCGTAAGGATGGCTGGCCCCGTTTCTAACGACTATTTTTAATGTGGCTGATGGCGAGATTATAAACACAAGCGACCTTTTTGCAAACAAATGCACGTTTGTATTGCTTGTCTATCAATCACAACACACCTACAGTTTATCTGTTGCACGAATAATAATAAGTGAATGAAGCAGACCGCTCCGTTTGTAACGTACACGCATGCGCAGATTGCTGTCTGTCACTTGTCCCATTTGTTTCTATGGATAAGATATAATAACTTAATCCACGGCTGATGGACAACAAACCTTAAGTGCAATAATATAAGCGGATGGTGGTGGTGGTGGGGGGGCTTGACAATGACAAATCAATGTAACTTTTTGTCCGAGATGACAGGATAAAAATCTGATCGATGACCATAAGCTGGTATACGGCTTGATGAGGTTCAATCGGTGCCCAAGCAGCAGGGGCCTCAATCTGCGGCCATTTCCCCCTTGTTTTTTTAAAAAATTATCTTTGCTTAATTTTATCCCTGTTACGTCAGTTTGTCGGGAATCCTTTGTTTGTGCGTGTGTGCGTGTGTGTGTGTGTGTGTGTGCGTTCGTGTGTGGTGTGTGTGTGTGTGTATTTTTTTGCCCTTTCACCTGGGCGTTTTGTTTTTCAATCGCGCCAACAATAAAGGAATATCGAATTGTCAATCCTGTCTATTTAACAATTTCATTACAGCAAGATCGATGTCAGTGTTTTTATATAATCCATAACGAACTAAAAGACTTTTTGAACGGACACTCCTCACAGATTTTCTTTTTGTTTCGCAAACCCGTTTCTTTCTTTGTTGTGCCATCTCCGACATGTTTTAAAAAAAATCTTTGTCTTATTCTTCTACCAATTTTTTTCTTTCTCTCTCTCTCTCTCTCTCTCTCTCTCTCTCTCTTCTTTATTTATTTCTTTGTCTTTATTTTGCGTTTTATCCACCCTTCCTTCTTTCCTTCCTTCCTTCCTTCCTTTCTTTCGTTTTTGTCTTTATTTTGCGTTTTCTGCACTTTCTTTCTTTCTTTCTTTCTTTGTCTTTAATTCACGTTTTTGTCACGTTTTTTTTTCTTTTTTTCTTTCTTTATTTGTCATAACTGTGTTTTTATCCATCCTTTCTTTCTATCTTTTTCTTTCTTTCTCTGTCTTTATTTTACATTTTTGTCGTTTGTTCTTTCTTTCTTTCTTTTTCATTTATCTTTTGCTTTTTATCTCTTTCTATCTTGGTCGTTTTATTTTATTTT
The DNA here is from genome assembly GCA_023376005.1 of Doryteuthis pealeii. Lineage (NCBI taxonomy): Eukaryota > Metazoa > Mollusca > Cephalopoda > Myopsida > Loliginidae > Doryteuthis > Doryteuthis pealeii. The sequence goes on along the minus strand of CM042140.1, from coordinate 66,160,115 downwards.
TTGTTTTGCATTCATTCTCTTCTTTCTTTCTTCTCTTCTTCTTCTTCTTCTTTTTTCTTCTTTAGTTTTTATCTTATGCTTTGTTCAGTCGTCTTTAATTTATTGAGTGCCTCTTTCTTTCTTTCTTTCTTTCTTTCTTTTTTTTATTTTCTTCCACTGCCTTGTATTATCGAAAATGACCAATGATAGTCGAAAGTACATGTACCTGGGACACAGCATTAGTGATTTCGGAAAATTATACTAATAACATTTCTTTTTGTACTGTTTTATATATATATATATATATATATATATATATATATATATATATATATACTTAGAAAAAAAACTCCACAGAGCAGAGTTTCGTCAGATAGCCATCATAAAATGGATGAGAAAATATACTAAAATGGTGATAATAATTGTAAACCCCTTCAGTAGACCAGTAGATTCTTCCACGTTCAAGGAAACACACACACATTCTCATTTGTGACATCTCCTTCACGATCATGAAAAGATTAATAAAAGACTCAATACTAAATCTGTCTATCATATTCAATAAAATCACACACACAAACACACACACACACACACACACACACACACACACACACACACACACAATAATATATATATATATATATATATTATATATATTCAAAACACACAACACATATGTATTGTGTATTTTGGCTGCAAATTATTTTTTAATCAGGTTTTGCTAAAGACGACGGAATATTTCTTCTTTATAATTTTCAAGTTTAGACGTTCAAGTCTTCTTGTTGTTTTCCGTACATCGGGATGAAGATGGTAGAGAAAATATCCTATATTTTTACCTACGCACTTTCAACCATTTCACTGGACGTCATCAGGGGGATTTTTGGTTGTAGTGATTGTTTGGTGCGAGTTTTATTCGTTTGAAAAAAAAAAAAAACCCAACTTATGAATGAATATATAAACAGTCCATGACATGCAACACTCCACTTTAGTCCTTATTTAGGCCAGACGGGCGGTCGAAGAGGCCCCTTCTGATAAAACAAAAAAAGTAAGCAAAGAGTTGACTTGCCGTAATAACTAACCAAGCAACCAATCAACCACATTCAAATATATTTGTATCCGTAAGATAAAAAGATGAATTATACTTACGCGCACTTCTGTGGTGTTTGAAGACGAGTCTATATCGGTGTCATTATTTACCATCATCACTATGGCAACGCCCATGTTACACCGGATACCAAATGACACAAGAAAACCGAGACTGCTAAGTATGGCAATCAAGTATCGTTGTTTGTACTCGAAACACATACATTTAGGTGCAGGTACAGGAGGAAAGGGCCCGGGCATGGGTATAGTCTTCCGTGGTCCGGGGGGTGCCTCATCTTCCCCGTATGTCTCGTCCAGTTCATCATAGTTAACAAGATTCTTCTGGTCTTGTCCTTTCTTGATAAGTCTGAAAAGAAAGAAAGCGGCAAATGTTAAATTTGAAAAGAATTGGTAGAATCAGAAAGGTAATAGGTGGAAACGTCGGGGCTTGAACTTCTCATGCCTGGCTGAAACTTTGTGTGCCTCACGACCGGTTGAAACGTTGGGTTTCTCATGACTAACTGATAGAAATAAAAACAAGTCTAGAAAAGAACAAGTCATTGTATCCCAATTACGCATTGGTCATACAAGACTAACGCACTCCAATATACTCAAACAAGAACAACAACCACAATGTGGAACATGTGAAACACCTTTGACAGTTAAACACTTATTCATTGAATCCAAGTTTCTTGCTCACATCAGAAACCGTTATTTTAAGGCAAACAATATGAAAGATCTGTTTGAAAATGTCAACATGGAGGATATTCTCTCTTTTGTGAGGGAAATAAAATTATACCATAGAATATAGACATGAAACAAATCAATACTAACCCCCAATAATACTAACACATTTTTTAAACCAATTACTAAAAAGTATAAATATAAATACACGATATGTATCACTTCCTAACCGTTAGGCATGGCATAACCCCAGACGGGTTGATATGCCGTTAAAATCAACAAACAAACAAGAAAAAGAAACCAGTGACGATCAGTGATGGTTTAATTTTGTTTCTCGTCAATGCGATTTTCAAACGAAGTTGGTTTGAAAATCGCATCAGCCGTAAATTTATGTCCACGCTACCCTATCAGAAACCGGGGGAAATGTGCTGACTGGGTTATACTAAAATCCTGATATCTTTCGTTTTGGGGTGTATTTATTCATGTGCGATATTGCAGTCGGGGAGTGGACTATTGTCGGTATCAGTAGGACAGAGAGGGAGACTAATCCCTTTTTCGCTAGTGATAGACCAGGGAGATGGAACGCCACACCTATCGTCAGCTCCCACTTTATGCACAGATCAGATTACCCAAGCTGTGTTATTCATATTTGCTGAATTGGCGAGGACTGGCATCGAACCCGTATCCTTTCTTTTTTCTATTTTATTCCCTTGTTTTTCCCCTTCTTTCTATTTTTCATGATTCCATCACCGTCGAATTTTTCTTTTTTTTTTCTTTTTTCCATAAATCTTTCACTTTTTTTTTTCTCCCACTTTCAAATTGCAAGGGGATTTCCTTTCCATTTCGTTCCCGTTCTTTCGTTTCTGTTATTACTCTATCAATGGACCATTTTCTTTGCGCCTGCATTCCGTCATTCAACTGATTCCTTACGTATAGTACATTCGCTTAAGCTAACTACATTTTATACACGGCTAGTTGTCTTTCTGTCTTACCATCTTTCTTTCTTTCTTTCTGGGTTATATAGCAAGTGGGACACATGAGTATTAGGGGGAGAGTCCCGTCGTCAAGTCTTTTCTTCAATTGCAACAGAGAGTTCATATGTGTTTTCTTAAATAGTGACTAGAACCATCACCATTGTTAAGGTCGGGGGAGATGGGTCTTCCATTATAATCACTTTCTTTTCTTTTCTCTTCTTTTCTTTTTCTTTTTAATCAATCACCACTGCCTTTTTTCTGGTTCCTCCCCCTTTTTATTATATAATTCCTTAACTTAAGCATTGAATTATCCCACGAAGATTGATGATGTCATTTAAACAATATCAACCACTCAAAAAGAACGATCAAACATGCCTGATCACTACTGGAAAAGTAAAGCAAACTCATCGCGGATGTTGTTCAATTAACTCCTACGCATGGACACAAACAGCGGTTGGCCCGGACAGCAAAAACTTACAATTCATGTAAGCTTCTACAACTGACACTTATACGTCTAGAGGTCTTAAAACCAAAGCGATGGGCTGAAGAAGACAGGAGAGAGAGAGAGAAGATTGAGAGAGAGAGAGAGAGAGAGGAGATGAAGAAAAACCGTGCTGTCAGCAACGACTTTATGGTGACCTAATATCAACAGAATTATATGTCCACTCATTTGTTTTACACAAGCAATAGGTTAGGTTTGGTTTCCTTTGTTTAATGGCATATCAACCGTTCTGGTTACTTAATGCCAAAGCCATGCTTATATAAGAATAGTAGCGGTACTATCTAGCCCATAGATGGGTATGAGTGGGTTCATACCTTTTTCCCAAGGGTATTAGCTCCGAAAGTGGACGTAATAGCATGACTAAAGTTCCGAACTCATACCTACGATGTCGCAGTCCAGCACGTTACCCACTACGGGGGCGCGGCAACGCGGAAATCTGCGGACTCCGGGGACTCCCTCTACTAAACATGTAAGTAAGTAAAGTCATCGGGGTGTCCTAAAAGTCGGTATCAGCCAATCAGCGAGGGAGTCTATCCGCCTTTTCAACTAGCGCTAGACCAAGAGATTGGTTTTGCGTCTGAGGTGGAAGCGCTAAACACTACAACCTACGATCCCTCTTAGTTTAACGCACAGATCCCTGTGCTACTAATACGCTGAGTTGGCGAGGGCCGTATCGAACTAGGAACCATGTGGTTTCTAGCCGAACGCTCTACCGACTGAGCTAAACCCGTGAAAAACCAAAAAAATGTGTAATAAGTGTGGAAAGTTACAAGAATTTTTGGAATGACGTATGAAACGCTACCAGTCGATTTCTTATGGTCCCCAATACGAGAAGGAAGAGTGAGAGAAACAAAAGAGTGATCAGTTGACAGTTTTGGGCTGAGAGATCGGAAGAGGACAGACGCAGATGATTGTCCGTTCTCCAAGGTATTTTACTTGTAGATAAAATAAAATATGAGCTCTGAAAAAACAAAAAAATATCAAGACGTCTTGTGCTCATTATTAAAAAATACCAACGGCATAAGACAAGACATCCCAAGACGACATAAGTAATTCTAGACTCAAAGAACAGCAAAAATACTAATTCGGGCCCAACAACAGATCCAACCACAGACACAGACAGACCCAACCGGATCCAGCAATAAAATAGTTGAACAGGAAGGAGATAAGTATAGAATTATTACATTCCAACTCTTTTCATCGAGACCTGCTATGCTACAGTATAGGAATTTTAAAATTCAGAAATATTCCTTATAGAACACTAGAAGCGGCTACCAGCATCGACTGGGTAAGGGGGGATTAAAAAAAAATTAGTCTCATAGATCCATTATTATTTGAATCGTGAGTTGTTTTCCCACAGGAATTCCCATTAAAATCCCCACGTAAAAAAGACTTGTGCTGATCCAGCCCTCTGAAAAGAAAAAATAATGTCTACTATTTACAACATTAAATACAAAAAATAATTTCATGCTGCTATCATTTAAATTTTTATTTTTTAATTATCTCCACAAAAATTAAAATCAAATTCTCATTATTTTTGCTCAAAAACCAAGATATGATGATAGTTAATGTTTTATATATTTACTTTGTCGTTAATTGTTTTATTTTTCGAAGTTTCCCTCCGGACATACAATTCACACGACTGCCCCTTTATATATGTATGTAGATAGCTAGATAGATAGATAGATAGATAATTGACGTTGTCCTGTCCTGTTTTCCTAACTTTTTTGTAAAGAAAAAAAAAAGATTGACATTTATAAAGGCCCTCAGACAAAAACGAAGTGTTCGTATGCGTAGGATATTGAATTTGAGAGGGAAAGCCCATCCATACTAGCATTCACGAAAGAGAGATGTAAGTGGTAGCAAAGAGTGGTAGTAGAAGTAATAAGTAGCATAACAGGTGGAGGAGAAGCAGGTTGGAGAGGTCAAAGTGAAAGGATAGGAACGATACAATGAGTAGCAGTGTGAGGAAGAGGAGATCATAGGGGAAGTGTGAAGATGATGGAGAAAGGGAGGAGGAAAACATGGCCGCCTTTGCGAAGAGTAGAAGAGGTAGAAGGAGGAGGAGAAGGAGGAGGAGAAAAATTGAGTAGGACTAGAGTGCTGTAAAATAGGATGAGAAAGGTATAAAAGTGAACAGAATGGGGAATGTGATAAAAAATTAATGTCAGCGCGTAAAACGTCCCCGGTGGAAAGAACTATAAAAAACTTTGGTTTAGAGTAACCATTGGATATGTATGGAAATAATTGTCTTGGACAGTTCCTTGAAATATGCATGCATATTTGCGATCTTCCCTGCTTTGTCTTTTATTTTTTTCCTGGTTATATTTATATATATATATATATATATATTATATATAATATATATATATATATTAAAAAGATTTTTGCTTTTAGTGACTTAACGTTTTTTTGTATTTTTATTTTCTTTCTTTTACTTATAAATAAATAATTTATCTTTGGTTTCTTGGGTATTTTTTTGTTTTTTTAACCTTCATTCGTTTTCCTCTTCAGCTCTTTCTTTTCTTTTCTTGTCTTTCTTCTTTCTTTTTTCTTTCTTTCTTTCTTTTTTCTCTTGTTTCTTTTGTTTCTTTCTTTTAGACACACGTAAATGGACATAGATGACACACTGCCTGAGTCTCTCATCGTCGTACAATAGTTAGCAAACGATTTTTTAGCTTTCATTCTTTCATATCATTCTTTAGACTTTTTCAAATCTTTTTCTTTTTTATTTCTTTCTTTCTTTCTTTCTTTCTTTCTTTCTTTCTTTCTGTAAGACACATATAAATAGGCAAACACTAGGCTACGTCCTGGTGCACTTTCGTGGTCCAATGGTTAGCAAACTAGTCTCGCAGATCAATTACTATTGGTATAGTAAATTTGGTCTTCCATGGATGCTCAATATTGGCGACCTCGTGTGGCGTACCACCGGGTGTATCGTGTTGGTGACACCTATTAGCGACCTCGGTATCATATCATTCTTTTTCCTCTTCAGCTCTTTCTTTTCTTCTTCTTTCTTTTCTTTCTTTTTCTTTCTTTCTTTCTTTTCTTCTTCTTCTTTAGACACACGTAAATAGACATACATGACACACTGCCTGAGCCTCAATTCTATCTATCTATATATATATATATCTTTAATTTATTTATTTATTTATTATTCAAGACACACATAATCATACACTACGCTCGTCATGGCGCCCCATCGTGGTGCAATAGTTAGCAAGCTAGTTTCGCAGATCCATTACTACTGAATAGTAATTTGGTCCTCGATGGATGCCCCATACTTGCGACCTCGTTGGTGTACCACAATAGAGTAACCGTGTCGGTGAATACCTACTTGCGACTTCGTATGAAATCCTACCTGAGGTGAACGGGTTAGATAAATAAACACTCTAAACGCAATCTGGGCGTCCCATCATGGTGTTTTAGTCAGAAATCAAGTCTGGTAGATCCATTGGACATCCCATAATTTCGCCTCCGTGTCACATCCTACCCATGGCAAATGGTTTGGATAAATACATCCACCACGCACATCGTGGTGTAATGGTTAGCAAGCATGTATTCGCAGACCCATTACTATTGAATAGCGGTTTCGATCCTCGTTGGATGCCCCATACTTGGGATCTTGTGTGATACCCTACTCGTGGCGACCGGTTTGGGTAATTTGGGTGTTCCGTCATGGTGTAATGATTAGCATGCTAATCTCGCATATCCATTACTACTGAATAGAGAGTTCAATCCTCGCTGGATGACCCTTAGTTGCCAATTTGTGCCACATGCTACCCGTGGCGAACGAGTGGTTGCTGTAAAATTCGCGGCTAGACCAAGAAAAGAATGTCAAAGGTCCATGAAACACACATTATCTTACATATTCATTAACTTTTACTGCAAAAAGTAGTCTCTCTTTCTTTCTCTGTCTTTGTCACTGTCTCTGTCTGTCTGTCTGTCTGTCTCTCTCTCTTCGCTCACTCTCTCTCAATCTTTCATTCTCTTCCCACTTTTGCTTATTGTCTCCTATTACTTAATTTCTGTCTCTATCCTTATTCTTAGTAAATACTTCACCTTCCTTCTTTCCCTCACCCTCTAGTTTTCTCTCTCTCTCTCTCTCTTTCTCTTCTCTTTCTCTCCCTTTCTTTCTCCTCTCTCTTCTCTCTCTCTCTGTTATTCTATACCCTCACTTTTTTATTTCTGTTGTCTCTTCCCCGCTTTCTTTTCTGTTATATTTATCCCGTTATCTCTTAGTATTCTATTCTTCCCGCGCATTTTCTATTTAATGAATGAAGAACACCAATTAGATAATCACCCTAGGGATTGTTAAATTGCTGTCGTCAGGAAACGAACCGGAAACACCACTACAGTCGTTTTTACACCACATAACAGAGTTCTGCTCTATGCAATCCAATTAAAATAATTGTCTTCAGTCTAGAGACTTCAAGTTTCAGTTCCTCGCACGACCAGGGAACAAAAGTTTCCGCGCATGACTCACCTATTAAATTTTGGCATCGTTTGTTTCTTTGTCTAAACACTATTGGGAGAATAATACGAACCATGACGTAATTGGTCTCTGTGCAATCTGCAGTGTATTTACACTGGAAAGGTAAACAGTAAATATATATTTATCAACCATTCACAGGAGCAGGATGTGACGCAAGTTCGACTGCGATTGTCCGCTATAGTTACGGTTTGCTTTTCTTTTCCTTTAGTAAGTCCGTCGCAGAAGAGGATGACGTCACTCCATGTTGTTCAACAGGTGTGGACCCTGTGGTGATGTTAGTCCAAATTCTGGACTTGCAGATGCAGTCACACGCATAGCTAAAGGGAAATTCCCATCTGCATTCGGTGGTTCATGCTTTTGCTTTGGTTAGCTGAGTTAGAGTTAATGTTATACACGCCGCTCCGTAGATCGATAAATTTTATTTACAATTACAATCTGAAATTACGAGGTATATACAGAAAATCAAGGAAGCGCGTGGTGTAATGTTAAAGTCATGGAAATGGACTCATCACACCGAGTTCAAATCCTGGACGTTGCATTTCACTTAACGCCTAATACCCTTGGGAAAGTATGAATCCTACTCTCCTTCCAGCTATGGGTAAATAGTAGGGCAGACTGGGCTCTTTAACCTTGGTTAGGCAACCGGTCTAGGAGAAGGAAAACTCTAAATTCAAACCTTCTGAACTCCGCTTAAGAAATTGACCTTGTGTCATATCCAGCTCGTGCGGAGGGGTTGTAAATATATATATATACAGAAAATCATCATCATTATCATCTAGTAGCACATATATCCATGACAATCTCTCACCAACCGTCCTATCATTCATTGCTCTCGTGGTCCTCTGCACAACATCCAGTATCAATGCAGAGCTGGTCAATGTAGGTCTTTGCTGAGTGACACACACTGCATGCTCATCTGCTGGTTCATAAAGAGAAGGTCACATGTTCGTCCCCGCTTCTCCAGCTGTGTCCAGCAACGTCTTGCTCATCTCATTCGGATGGTCTGTGTGATAGGGGGCAAGTAGCCAACAGCTGCTTTCTTGTAGGTTGTTGTTTCCGCAATTTGTTTAATATCGCACGCAGCATTTTTGTGCAACTCCCATCTAGCTTATTTTCTAGGTGCTTTGTTAGGGTCCAAGTGGTGCAGCCATACAGTAGCACAGATACAACTATGACTTGGAAAATTTTCATTTTAATATATAATATATGATAAGATGACTTACCGGAGAATAGAATATTGAGTTTATTGCAACATTGGGTGTCGATACAAATATTAACCAAATAAGTCAGGGTTATAAAGAATATGAAGTGCTCAATATGTAAGTAGAGCGGATTTAGTAGAAAGGTATATATAGTTTTCCATGTCAGCAATCATGTTTGATGTTTGACTTTTAGAATGAAGGCGCGTGGTGTACTGGTTAGATGTGTAGGGAAATGGACTCGTTGACTGAGTTCAAATCTTGGATGAAACCAGTTTCATATAGCGATGATACCATTGGGAAAGGTATGAATCCAACTATTCTGGAGAAAGAAACTCTGCATTTAAACTTTTTAAACTCTGCTTCCAGTATCCACACAGGCTGGACAATGCAGGTCTTTGTTGGGTGGCCCACATTGGCAGTGTGTTTTATGTGCTGTTTTCCATAGAACATAATTTATGAGTTTATCCCTGCTTCTCCAGCAGTGCCAATGTCTTGTTTGTCCCACTTGGATGGTCTGTGTGATAGGGGGCAAGTGGCCATACAGCTGCTTTCTTGTAGGTTGTTGTTTCGCAATTTGTTTAATATCGCGCGCAGCATTTTTGTGCAGCTCCATCTAGCTTATTCCGAGGCGCTTGTTTTGGGTCCCAATTGGTAAGTAGCACTGGTAACAAATCGGTTTGGAAAAATTATCGCTTTAACTTGTCAGTGAGATCGGATTTTCATATGACGGTAAGTTAAAGTAGCGTGGACATGGAGTCAACACCTGGTTTACTGACAGTTTTCTCACTTATTGTCTGAAGATCACATAGGCGAGAACACTGTCAGTAAACAGGTATTGACTCCATGTCCACGCTACTCTAGCTTAAATTTAAGTGCTCTCTTAATGATATTGAGCACTGTCTACTTACAAACATAGCACCTATATTATCTACATCTCTCTCTCTCTCGCTCTCTCTCTCTCTCTCTCTATATATTATATATATATATATATATTATAAGAGAGGAGAGAGGAGAGAGATAGGGAGAGAGTGAGAGAGAGAGAGAGAGAGAGAGAGTGAAGGGAGATGATGATAATGATGATGAGGATGATGATGATGATGATGGTGTCTCCACAATATCCGGTCTCAAAAATTCAGACAAAATTAATATAATTTTTAAAGATGATGTCGTTCGACAGAAATGTATGTTCATTTAAGTCTGTATTTTTTTTATGTATTAAATTTTATTTGTATTTGTATGCTGATAAGATCAAGGCCGATCTTTTTTTCCAGACTATGTTTTAAATATAAAGATTCTTTTTAAAGACACTTATTTGAATACAATTATATGTTTTTATCCATTATTCTAAATATCCAAGTTTCAGTTTTTGTTTGCCTAGTTTACACTGAATAATACTTTTAATACATTAGTAACGCACATCTATAACGTAAAAAATACGTAGAATAGAAAAACAAAAAAACCCCATAAACAAAATAAAAATTCAGTTGAAGTCAAGTAAAACGCTGACAAACGGGTAAAATTATTTCCGATTTTATGCATTTGTTCTATTTTTTTTTTCAACATGGTCTCGGATCTGGTCATGCGTACATAATCGACAACAGCTTCCGGTTCAGCGATCGTTTGCGAGGAAAATCACTTCCAACGACCGTGTGTAAGTGCCAGAGTATCATTTCTGCTGTGGACGCGACACCCAAAAGGCGTGCAAATGGAATGTCGGCTTTGATTAAGTAAAAAGACAGAACGCAGAAAAAGCAAATTACAAAATAGAAAACCCAGAGAACAAAAGTGCATTCATTGTTTTCACATTTAAAAACTACAAAGTAAACTTGTAAACACACACACACACACACACACACACACACACAACACACACACATATAATATATATATTATATTATATATATATATAGTATATATATAATATATATATATATATTATGTACGCTTAATTAGTTTTCACCGCTGATGAGACTTAATATTTTGAAACAGCTGTACGGTGTTCCACGTCGCTGAGTTTGCTTGTCATTATTATTTTCAATAATTATCGAATTTTATTCGATATTACGCATTATAATTGCCTTCAAAAATATAAATAATAATATAATTAGTTTTCGTTATTTTTATTAATACTCATTTTTTAATGAATTTAATCCCTCGTGAGTTTTTCAATCAGTGTAAGCTGATGGTCTTTCACTGGAGTCTAAGTGACATCAGGCTCATCAGGACTCCAGGACTCTTCTGGTTTCTAGTTGATTTCAACATACTGTTTGTCTGGACGCTCTCAACTTTTTCATCTGATTTCAGTCGCCCGCTAGTTCTGTTTTCTATACTTTTGAGGACCATACAAGTGTACCAACTACAATTGGTATCACTTTCGTATTCATTAATTATTATTATTATTATTCATTATTATTATTATTATTATTTTATTATTATTATTATTATCATCTTTTGAGTTTTTCACACGCAGGTGAGCTGATGGTATTTCACTGGAATCTGAGTGACAACAAGTCTCCTCAGGTCTCCAGGACTCTTCTGAGTATTTAACCGATTGCAAGCAGTGAGTAGTCTAGATGGTCTAATTCTTCATCTGATTTCCATATCCTCCAGTTTTTTTTCCAAGTTTATTGGGGCCGTTCCAAGTGCACCAACTAAATTGCTATCGCTTTCACTCTCATGTCCACAGCTTTTTAATTCTCTGGCAAGGTCCAGGTATTTATCCATTTTTTTTCATTTCCCTTCAGCTCACCCTGTGATCGGTTGGGACACAAGTCCACCAGTTGACCGTTCTCTTTTTTTGTTATCAACACTAGGTCTGGTCTCTGGCTGGGTAAGGAGATCCGTTTTTATCTGCAAAGTCTCATATAATTTTATGAGCTTCATTCTCAAGAACAGATTCTGGTTTATACATATACCATTTTGTTGTATGGTCAAAGTTTAATTTTTTGATAATTCCAGTGGATCACTTCCAACCTATCATTATTAATTAATTATTATTATTATTATTATTATTTAAAAATAAAGACACATACATTTTTAGTAAATAACGTTACGCTTTATATTATAGTTTAAAATTTAAGATAGAATTTGAACACAACATAAATAAAAGTAAAGTAAGAGTAAATGTCTAAAATATTTTAACAGAACGATGCCCAAACCGAAATAAAATGCTATGATTTTTCACATTTTACTATTTAGTTTAATTACCGAAAGATATACTAAAATATTCCTTAGTTTTAGGATTGAGTTATGCTTGAAAAATCCATTTTAATTGGTTCTAATTAGTCGTAATTTGCAATTAAGTAAAAACTGAACCATCTTTCACTTGCCATTCTGCCTGTTACTTTCACCTCTCTATGTATATCTTGATTACCTTCTTTGTTATATAATGTTAGTTTCTCAGTGAGCGTGGAGAGAGATATTGGAAGAGTTATGAAACGTATTTGTATGTTACGTTTCAAAACAGCCATTGGCTTTAATAAATTTAAATTAGGTCAAACGCTGCCGTTCTTATAGATTTATATTTTGATTTAATTCGCTTTGCAAACTCACTTTTCTTAATCTATTATCTACCCAGAGCTCAATGGGTGACCCAACGGGTCAGTTTTGTTTAGTATATATCTATATATAATATATATATATTATATATATATATATATAATGATGAAATAGATCTGACGGTATGTAAGTACACAAATATACTAAGTTTTTACACAAGTCACCACACACACAACACTACCACACACACACCAAACACACACACACACACATAATTATAATATATATATATATATTGAATATGTTAACCATAATCAAGGCTATATGATGGGAGCGATGTTTAATATAATCAAATAAATTTTGTCAGATTTTACCGTTCATTCGACACGTATTCGACATGGACGAACGGATCTGCAACCAAGGACTTTGCTTAACCAAAGGATTCTGCCTAACCAGAGGAACAACTAAGGATTTTTCACTAAGGAACAACCAAAAAGATTCTACTAACATTAAGGAACACAAGGGATCTTCATGTAAAGTGCTCTCACCTTCAGCCTAAGAATGGTCACAAAATCGTACAGAGGGGTTCATACATTCGTAAGGTATTAGTCCGAAGTGAATGTAATAGTGTCACTGGAGTTCGAACTCAACTCACTGGGATGTCGGGAAGTCCTCCACTGGCGTCCTTGAGTTATGTGTCGAAAAACAGACATACTGATGTAATGAATATTAAATACCTTTGGTGCCCCCTCACTCTAATTGATCGACAGTGTCATGTTATATAATATTTGACACTGGTAGTACAAGCGCCTAAGCCTAAGCCTAAGCCTACAGCCTAAACTTACTCGCCAGATTACGCCACGACTGCTCGGAAGACGTAGGCTATTCGACGTACCAGCTACTACTGCGATAATATACCAGATACCAATTCATAATATATACGCCTTAACGGATATATCACATACAAAAAGACATTTGGTGAATTATAAAAAATGTAAAATAGAATATTTTCTATCCAGAGTGTCAAGAAAATTGTGCAGCAACGTGGATGTATGCACAGAGATGTTTGCACATGGCAGATGGTGCGCAATAACGCTTCGTGCAGACTCAGGCTGCACATACATCTGTGCGTGCATTTTGTTATACGCAAACTGCATTTAGATTCATTTTCCGACAGCAGTGCAGCTCCATTGTTAGAAGCGACTGATTGGGTTAAGTTGGCGTTACCGGTTTCCAGGTGTTTTGGTTATTGTCAAAACATCGGTCTCTTTTTTTTAGGAACGGACAAGTGGAATGGATTTGACACTGGCCAGTAGACACTCATTAGATGACATGGAAAACTAGCATCGCTATTAGCAATGGCGACCTTCTCTTCATAGCTAACAGTTATATTTCTTGTGTTCTATTACATATTTATTCGACTGTTCTATTCTGAATTGATTATGTATATGAACTATTTGTCTGAACTTTGAGATGAGGCTTGATGTTTAGGTGTTTCGTGTCGATAATATATATATATATATATATATATATATATATATATAGTATATAGTTTCTGATCTTGTTTTTTTTTTCAGGCTTTATATATATATATATATATATATATATATATATTATTAATATATATATATATATGATATACAAGCGTGTTGGGTAGTTCGCATAGCGAGAGAAAAAACCCAGCAGAGAGTTTGATTGTAAAAATATACTACCAACATCACCAGGGAGTAAAAAATTTTTGAAAAAAAGAAAGACTAAGATATTCGTACAACAAAAATAATCTATTGGACAGTATTTGGCCCACAAAAAAAAACAATTTATATGTATATATATGTATAAAAGTATATATATATATATATATTCATAATAACGCGTGCTAGAGAAGCTAATCTGTAAAAAGTGCTCGATACCTAAGTAGAGCCAAGTAATAAAGACATATATATTATATATATATATATATATATATATTATATATATATATATTTGGGAAACTATTTTGCGTAGTTTTAGAAGCATGAAAGAAAAAAATGAACAATCAGAAACAAAGTGATGAATATTGTGTAACAGTATATTCCTTGGTTTTCTATTATCATATTTATTCGACTTTTGATTCCGAATTGATTATGTATATGAACTATTTGTCTGAACTTTTGAGATGAGCCTTGAATGATTTGTATTATGTGGATTTTTCGAACTGTTTTGTCCTTATACACAACGTTCAGGGCGATGTGCCCTCCGGCCCTTCTCTAGATGTTTCACGTCGATGATATATAATATATATATATATATTATATCTTATTATATATGGAGATTGTGTGTTTTTTCTGTCTGTAACCGAAACTATATTACTATTCAAGTAACAATTCTTCTACATGGATTTTTATTTTTATTAAACTCAATTATTAATAAAATTGTTTTACATTATTAATACTGTTGGTAATATCTACATACTAATAATGCATTTATTATATCATACAACAAAAAATAGCAGTTTACAGTGTGAATGGGAAGGCTAATTTGCATATATATTAAAAAATCGGAATTTAATAAATATGTGCTTAGTATTACTGATTTTTTATTTGTTTGGTTATATCTTAATGATATTATCTAAATTCATAACAAGAAAAATAATGTAACTTTTTATTCTTTACTTCTATTTTAACTAAATAGTTAAATTTGGAAAATTTAGCAATGAAAGACGGGTGAGGGAAGAGTAAGTTTCAGTTGTTCTCTTTCTTTAATTATACCTCCCCCTGTTTTCAAATATTTTTATCTGCTTCTTATTTAGTTTCATTAGCATTTCTATTTGATACAATATTTTTATTTCATTAACACTTAATACTTGCACCCGAAGGGTGCATTATTTATGTATATATATATATATATAATTTGTGAAAATATTTTGCGTAGTTTTAGATACATGAGGAAAAAATGTAACATAAGAAACAAAGTGATGATATTGTTTTCTAAATATCATTTATTTATCAATATTTCGAGTTTGCCCTCTGAACGTTTGTGACACAGTTCACACAACACATATATGTCACACACACACACACACCACACACACATCCTCTCTCTTCTCTCTCTCTCTCTCTTTCTCTCTCTCTCTCTCTCTCATACATACCTCACACACAATATATCTATCGTGTGTAATTTTAAAACTATTTGTATATTTCTTGCGGCGGAAAAACAAACAAATAAATGCAATTTGTAATAAAGAAAATATTACAGACGCGATATCTGGTAAAAAGGTATATTGAAAAAAGAAAGCCAAATCATCCGTACTATCTCGCAAATACATCAAACCAGTATGGCAATGACTAGCAAAAAGAAAGAACACCGAAGAGTAGGCCAAGTTGATATGTAAAATTCTCAATAAACTAAATAGAACAAAAGTAGAAGAACCTAAAAGAATAGATACCTATGCTACAATAAGTTTTTCACGACAAAACGATCTTCAAGGTAATCCTCGTCGAGTCCAATTTTCACTAGAGATAACGCATTACACCCACTGTTGTATTATTGATGGGTATCTCTATCAATTATACCTGCGGTTAGTGTTATGAATTTAAAGTCGCAAACCTAACGGTTAACATACAAGGGTTGGTGAGTGACGTCCCTTAACATTTTTGTTGAACCTCATCTTCTGTCCGTGAGTACGAGCCGTGAAGTGAGAGAATTAGATTTAGTTTTGTGGACTGCGGAATGAGAAAGCTCACAATGGCGGTTCTGCGTTCCAAATAGCCGATTCTCACACGCGTTATTGAGTGGTCCGCATTCAATGACTTTAACAAAAATGTGAATTCAGCAAAAGTAATGTTTGTGTTGTTAGTAATAAAAGAAACAACAACACAGGATGTCTGCAATCCAGCCCCAGATATTAGGAAGATAGGCAGCAGCAGAAGAAGTTAGAAGGAGCTAGTCAGATAAGCTAGCAAGCCAAGAATAGAAGACAAGTTAAAGATTAAAGAATGGTATGTCGCTCATTCTATATATGAATACGCTTATTCTAAATAATTCGTCAGTTATCATCCTGCCACACGTCTGGTTAAAATGAGCCGTCCACATGTTCAAGATGCATGCAAAAATTATCTCGTGTCCGCTTAATCGCAAGATTCTCTTTTGTTCCCCATTTTATTCACTTGCAATATTAGCACTAATAGAGCAAACATGTAACTTTTTTTCAATTTTCATTTTAATTTTAGGCGATTGAGCATTTAAGCGACGCAAAACCATTTGGAAATGTTTCATTTTTGAATGAGTGGAATAAAATGGGCAAAAGAGAATCTGCGATTAAGCGACACGAAAGATAATTTTGCATTGCATCTTGAACAATTTGGCGTTCCTCATTTTTAACCAGACGTGGTTGCAGGATGATAACGGACGGAATATTTAGGATAAGCGTATCAATATATAGATGAGCGGCATACCATTCTAATCTTGTAACTTGTCTTCTATATCTTGGCTTGTAGCTTGGTCCTGACTAAGCTCCTCTAACTTCTTCTGTGGCTGCCTATCTTCCTAATTATTCTGGGCTGGATGAGATCATCCTGTGTTGTTGTTTTTTTTATTATCTAACAACACAAGAACATTAACTTTGGTGAATTCACATTTTTGTTAAAGTCATGAATGCGGACCATCAATAACGCGTGTAAGAATCGCTATTTTGGACGAGAAAACCGCCATTGTGGGAGCTTCTCATTCCGCAGTCCAGCAAAACTAAATCTATCTCTCACTTCCAGGCTCCGTACTCACGAAAGGAAGAGAGTTCTACAAATGTTAAGGGACTCACTCGGACAAATCCCTGTATTGTTTAACCGTTAGGTTTGCTTTTAAAATTCATAACACTTAACCGAGTTATAATTGATAGGAATACCATCACATTATACAACAGTGGGGTGTAATGGTTATCGTAGTTGAAAATGACTCGACGAGGATTATCCCTGAAGATCGCGTTTTGGTGAAACTTATGTAGATAGTATCTATCTCTTGGTTTCTACTTTTTGTTCTTTTAGTTATTGAGAATTTTAAACATATCAACTTGGGCTACTCTTTCGGTGTTTCTTTTTTTGCTAGTCATTGCCATACTGGTTGATTAATTTGCAGATAGTAGGATGATTTGGGCTTTTCTTTTTTTCATATCACCTTTTTAACCAGATATCGGTCTGTAATTATTTTCCTTATTTACAAATTGCATTATTGTTTGTTTTTTTTTTCCGCCGCAAGAAATATACAAATAGTTTTAAATTACACACTATATATATACTGTAGTGAGTGAGTGTGTGTATGAGAGAGAGAGAGAGAGAGAGAGAGAGAGAGAGAGAGAGAGAGAGAGAGTAGTGTGTGTGTGTGTGTGTGTGTGTGTGTGTGTGTGTGTGTGGTGTCACAAAACTTTCAGAGGGGCATACTCGATTATTGATAAATAAATGATATTGTAGAAAACAATATTCATGCACTTGTTTCTGATGTTCATTTTTTCTCATGTATTAAAACTACGCAAAATTATTTTTAAAATATATATTATATATATACTAGTAAATTATTGCACCCTCGGGTGAAGTATTTTAAGTTTTAATGTATTAAATAATTGTATCAAATTAGAAATGCTAATGAAAGCTAATAAAGAAAGCAGATAAAAATATTTGAACAGGGGAGGGTATAATAAAGAAATAGAACAACTGCTTACTCGTTCCGCTTCACTCCGTCTTTCATTGCTAATTTCAAATTTAATATTTAGTTTTAAATAGGACGTAAAGAATAAAATTACAGTTATTTTTTTCTTTGTTAAATGGAGAAATTTTAGATACCTATTTCAGTTAAGATAAAACCAAACAAATAAAAATCAGTAATACTAAGCACATATTTATTAAATTCGATTTTTAATATTAATATGGCAAATTAGCCCTTCCATTCACACTGTAAAAGTGGCTATTTTGTTTGTATGTATAAATACAATTGCATGCTTTATTAGTATGTAAGATATTACGAACAAGTATTAATAATGTAAAACAATTTTATTAATATTGAGGTTTTAATAAAAATAAAAATCCTGTAGGAAGGAATTGTTACTTGAATAGTAATATAGTTTCGGTTACAGACAGAAAAACACACAACTGCTCCATTATAATAAGAATTATATATATAGTATATATATATATATCACGACGTGAAACATTAGAGAAGGCCGGAGGGCACATCGCCTGACGTGTGATAGGACAACAGTTCGAAATCCACATAAACAAATCATCAAGCCTGCAATCTCAAAAGTTCAGACAATAGTTCATATACATATCAATTCGAATCAAACAGTCGAATAATAATATGATAATAGAAAACCAAGGAATATATGTTACACAATTCATCACTTTGTTTTTCTGATGTTCATTTTTTCTCAGCTTCTAAAACTAGCAAATTATTTTCCAATATATATATATATATATATATATATTATATATATATATATATATGTCTTTTATTACTTGCTTCTACTTTAGGTATCGAGCACTTTTAAGCAGATTAGTCTTCTCCTAGCGGTTAGTATGAATATATACTAGTTATATTATCTATAATACATATATCTATACATATAAAATTGTTTTTTCTGTTTGGCCAAATACTGTACAATAGACTTTATTTTTTTGTCTGGTACGAATATCTAGTCTTTTCTTTTTTTCAAAATTTTTTTCTCCTGGTTGATGTTTTGGTAGTATATTTTTTACAATCAAACTCTCTGCTGGGTTTTTTCTCTCCGCATGGATCTACCAACACGCTTGGTATAATTATTATATATATATATATATATATATATATATATATACTATATATATATATATAAGTCCTGAAAAAAAACAAGATCAGAACTATATAATTATATAATATATATATATATATATTATATATTATGAACGAAACACCTAAACATCAAGCTATCTCAAAGGTTCAGACAAATAGTTCATATACATAATCAATTCAGAATAGAAACAGTCGAATAAGATATGATAATAGAACACCAGAAATACCTTTAGCTATGAAGGAGAAGGTCGCCATTGCTAATAGCGTATGCCTAGTGTTTCCATTCATGCTAATGAGTGTCTACTGCCAGTGTCAAATCATCCACTTGTCCGTTCCTAAGAAAGAAAAGAGACTCGATGTTTTGAACAATAACAAAAACACCTGGAAACCGGTAACGCCAATTAACGCCAATCAGTTCGCTTCTAACAAATGGAGTCTGCAGCTGCTGTCGAATGGAATCTAAATGGCAGTTTGCGTATAACAACAATGCACGGCACAGATGTATGTGCAGCTGAGTCTGCACGAACGTTATTTGCTCACCATCTTGCATGTGCAAACATCTCTGTGCATAATACGTTGCTTGCACAACTTTTCTGACATCTGGATAGAAAATATTCTCTATTTTACATTTTTTATAATTCAACCAATGTCTTTTTGTATGTGAATATATCCGGGTATAGGGATATATTATGAGTTGGTATCTGGTATATTATCGCAGTAGTAGCTGGTAGCTCGAATAGCCTACGTCTTCCGAGCAGTCGTGGCTAATCTGGCGAGTAAGTTTTTAGGCTGTTAGGCTTTAGGCTTAGGCTTAGGCGCTTGTACTACCAGTGTCAAATATTTATACATGACACTGTCCGATCAGATTAGAGTGAGGGGGCACCAAGGTATTTACATATTCATTTACATCAGTATGTTGTTTTCGACAGCATAAACTCAAGGACGCCAGTGGAGGACTTCGCGACATCCCCAGTGAGTGAGTTTCGAAACTCCAGTGACACTATTACATTTCCTTTCGGACTAATACCCTTACGAAATGTATGAACCCTCTGTTTACGATTTTGTGACCTTCTTAGGCTGAAGGTGAGAGCACTTTACAGTGAAGATCCTTGTGTTCCTTAATGTTAGGTAGAATCTTTTGGTTGTTTCCTTAGTGAAAATCCTTAGTTGTTCTCTGTGTTAGGCAGAATCCTTTGGTTAGGCAAAGTCCTTGTTGGCAGATCCGTCGTCCATGTCGAATCGTGTCGAATAACGGTAAATCTGCAAATTTATTTGATTTATCATTGAACACGCTCCATCTATAGCGCTTGATTATGGTTAACATATTCAATATATATATATTTATATATATATATGTGTGGTGTGTGTGTGTGTGTGTGTGTGTGTGTGGTGTGTGTGTGGGTGTGTGTGTAAAAACTTAGTTTATATTTGTAACTTACAATACCGTCGATCTATTTCCATCATATATATATATATATATTATATATATATATATATATATAATATATACTAAACAAAACGTGACCGCGTTGGGTCACCCATTGAGCTCTGGGTAGATAATAGGATTAAGGAAAAGTGAGTTTGCAAAGGCGAATTAATCAAAAATAATCTATAAGACGGCAGCGTTTGCTAATTTAAAATTTATTAAGAGCCAATGGTGTTTATGAAACGTAACATACAAATACGTTTCATAACTCTCCAATATTCCTCTCCACGTACTGAGAACTAACATATATAACAAGAAGGTAATCAAGATATACATAGAGAGGGTGAAGTAACAGCAGAATGGGCAAGTGAAAGATGGTTCAGTTTTTTACTTAATTGCAAATTTACGACTAATTAGAACCAATTAAAATGGAATTTTTCAAGCATAACTCAATCTAAAACTAAGGAATATTTTAGTATATCTTTCGTGTAATTAAACCTTAAATAGTAAAAATGTGAAAAATCAATAGCATTTTATTTCGTTGGGCACGTCTTTGTAAAATATTGTTAGAACATTACTCTTACTATTACTTTTATTTATGTTGTGTTTCAAATTCTATCTTAAATTTTAAACTATAAATATTAAGCGTAAACGTATTTACTAAAAATGTATGTGTTTTATTTTTAAATAATATAATAATAATAATAATAATAATAATAAATAGGGTTGGAAGGTGCTCCACTGGGAATTATGCAAAAATTAAACTTTGACATACAACAAAAAGGTATATGTATAAACCAGAATCTGTTCTTGAGATGAAGCTCATAAAATTATATGAGACTTTGAGATAAAAGGATCTCCTTATCCCAGCCAGGAGACAGAACTAGTGTTGATTAACAAAAAAGAGAACGTGTCACTGGTGGACTTTTGTGTCCCAACCGATCACAGGGTTGAAGCTGAAGGGAAATGAAAAAAATGGCTAAATACTGGCTTGCCAGAGAATTAAAAAAGCTGTGGAACATGAGAGTGAAAGCGATAGCAATTGTAGTTGTGCACTTGGAACGGCCAATAAACTTGGAAAAAAAACTGCGGGGATATGGAAATCAGATGAAGAATTGAGACGCATCTAGACTACTCACTGCTGCAATCGGTTAGAATACTCAGAAAGAGTCTGGAGACCTGAGGAGACTTGTTGTCACTCAGATTCCAGTGAAATACCATCAGCTCACGCTGGTGTGAAAAACTCAACAGGAGTGATAATAATAATTAATATATAATATAATAATAATAATAATAAATAATATATAATAATGATAGAAAGTGATACAATTTGTAGTTTGGTACACTTGGTAATGGTCCTCAAAAGTTAGAAACAGACTAGCGAACTGGAAATTCAGATGATAAATTGAGAGCGTCTCAGACAAACAGGAATGTTTGAAATCAACTAGAATACCAGAAGAGTCCTGGAGTCCTGATGAGCCTGATGTCACTTAGACTCAGTTGAAAGACCATCAGCTTACACTGGATTGAACAACTCACGAAGGGATAAATTCATAAAAATGAGTATTAATAAAAATAACGAAAACTAATTATATTTTATTTATAGTTTTTGAAGGCAATTATATGCGTATCATCGTATAAATTCGAATAATTATTGAAATAATCATGACAAGCAACCTCAGGCGCCGTGTGATACACCGTACAGCTGTTTCAAAATTATTTAAAGTGCTGCATCAGTGCGGTGAAAAACTATTAATCGCGAGCATATCTAGTAATATATATATCATATATATATTATATATTATATATATATAATTATATATATATAATATATGTGTGTGGTGTGTGTGGTGTGGTGTGTGGTGTGTGTGTGGTGGGTGTGTTTACAAGTTTTACTTGGTAGGTTTTTAAATGTGAAAAACAAATTGAATGCCTTTTGTGTCTCTGGTGTTCTATTGTAATTTTGCTTTCTCGTTCTGTCTTTTTATTATCAAAGCCTGAATTCCATTTGCACGCCTTTTTGGGTGGTCGCGTCCACAGCAGGAAATGATACTCTGGACTACCACACGGTCGTTGGACAGTGATTTTTCCCTCGCCAACGATCGCTGAACGCGGAAGCTGTTGTCGATTATGTACGCATGACGCAGATCCGTAGACCATGTTGAAAAAAAAATAGAAGCTAAATGCATAAAAATCGGAAATAATTTTACGCCGTTTGTTCACGTTTTTACTTGACTTTCACTGATTTTTTCGTTTTTGTTTATGGGTGTTTTTTGTTTTTCTATTCTACGTATTTTTTTAAACGTTATAGATGTGCGTGTACTAATTGTATTAAAAGTAATTATTCAGTGTAAACTAGCAAACAAAAACTGAAACTTGGATATTCTAGAAATAATGGATAAAAACATATAATTGTATTCAAATAAGTTGTCCTTTAAAAAGAATCTTTATATTTTAAATACATAGTCTGGAAAAAAGATCGGCCTTTGATCTTATCAGCATACAAATACAATAAATTTTAATACATAAAAAAAACAGACTTCAATGAACATACATTTCTGTCGAACACATCATCTTTAAAATAATTATATTAATTTTGTCTGAATTTTTGGAGACCGGATATTGTGGAGACACATCATATCATCATCATCCTCATCATCATTTCATCAAACCCCTCCCCCCCCCCCCCGCGCCCCCCCCCCCCCCCCCCCCCTTCCTTCACTCTCTCTTCTCTCTCTCTTCTCCTTCTCCTAGTTTCTCTCTCTTCCTCTCTCTATATATTTATATATATATATATATATATATACGAGAGGAGAGAGAGAGAGAGCGCGAGAGAGAGAGAGATTGTAGATAATTAGGTGCTATGTTTGTAAAGTAGCACAGTGCTTCATATATTGAAGAGCGCATTAAATTTAGCTAGAGTAGCGTGGAACATGGAGTCAATACCTGTTTACTGACAGTGTCTCGCCTATGTGGATCTTCAGACCAATTAAGTGGAAACTGTCAGTAACGCTAGGTGTTGACTCCATGTCCACGCTACTTTAACTTAACCGGTCATATGAA
>CM042140.1:66074537-66136314 GCA_023376005.1 Doryteuthis pealeii | reverse complement strand
CACTCGAACATATGAATAAATAATGATATTTTAGAACACAATATTCATCCACTTTGTTTCTGAATGTCATTTCTTCTTCATGCTTCATAAATACGCACATTATTTTTCACCAATATATATATATATATATTATATATACCTGCAAATATATGCACCCTTCGGGTGCAAGTATTTACGTTTTAATGTAATAAATATTTGTCATCAAATTAGAAATGCTAATGAACTGAAATAAGAAAGCAGATAAATATTTGAAACAGGGGAGGGTATATAAGAAATAGAACAATGAAACTTACTCTTCCCTCACTCCCGTCTTCCATTGCTAAATCTTCCAAATTTAACCTATTAGTTAAAATAGGAGTAAAGATAAAACTTCAGTTATTTTTCTGTTAATGGCATTTCTTTTAGGGATTATCCCAGAGATTTTAGATAAATATTCATTTAAGTAAAACCAAAACAAAATAAAAACGATCAGTAATACTAGCACATATTTTTAAATTCGATTGTTTTTAATATTTAATATGCAAATTAGCCCTTCCATCAACCACTGTAAAACTGCTTTTTGTGTGTATGTATAAATAAATTGCGATGTTATTAAGTATTGTAGATATTACCAACAGTATTAATAATGTAAAACATTTTATTAATATGAGGTTTAAATAAAAAATAAAATCCTGTAGAAGGAACTTGTTACTTGAATAGTAATATAGTTTCGGTTTACAGACAGAAAGAACCACAATCTCCATTATAATAAGATATATATAATAATATATATATTTACGACGTGAAAACATCGAGCAGAAGGCGGAGGGCACATCGGCACTGAACGTTGTGTATAGGACAACCGTTCGAAAAACTTCCACATAATCACAAATCATCAAGCCTCATCTCAAAAGTTCAGGACAAAATTAGTTCATATTACCATAATTCAATTCGGAATCAAAACAGTCGCAATCAAATATCGATAATAAGAAACCAAGGAATACTAAACTGTACACAATATTCATACACTTGTTTCTGATGTTCATTTTCTTCATTGCATTCTTAAAACTACGCAAAATTATTTTCCCAATATATATATTATATATTATATATATATTATATATACTATTAATATTATGTCTTTATTACCTTGGCCTCTACTTAAGGTATCGAGCACTTTTACAATTAGCTTCTTCCTAAGCGGTTATATGAATATATTATATTTTTATACATATATATACATATAAGATTGTTTTTCTTTTTGGCCAAATACTGTACCAAATCAAGATTTATTTTTGTTGGTACGAATATCTTAGTCTTTTCTTTTTTCAAAATTTTTTTCTCCCTGGTTGCATGTTTGGTTAGTATATTTTTACAATCAATCTCTGCTGGGTTTTTTCTCTCCGCATGAGACTCCTACCAACCGCTTGATATAATATATACTATTATATATATTATATATTATATTATATATATATATAAAGCCTTGAAAAAAACAAGAATAGAAACATATAGTATATAATTATATTATTTATATATATATTTATAATAATATATAACTATATATATATAATTATCGACGCCCGAAACACCAAACATCAAGCCTCATCTCAAAGGTTTCAGACAAATGTTCAGTATTACATAATCATTCAGAATAGAACAGTCGAAATAAATATGATAAATAGAACACCGAAGAAATATAACTTTAAGCTAATGAGGAGAAGGTCGCCATTGCTCAATAGCGCTATGCTCAGCGTTTCCATGTCATCTAATGGTGTCTACTGGCCAGTGGTCAATCCATCCACTTGTCCGTTTCTAGACAAGAAAAGAGACCGATGTTTGACAATACCCAAAAACACCTGGAAACCGGTAAACGCCAACTTAACCCAATCAGTCGTTCTAACAATGGAGCTGCACTTGCTGCCGAATGAACTAATGCAGTTTGCGTATTAACAAATGCACGCACAGATGATATGTGCTGCTGAGTCTGCACGAAAGCGTTATTTGCTCACCATCTGCCATGTGCAAACATCTCTGTGCTACATCACGTTGACTGCACAATTTTCGGCACCTGGATTAGAAAATATTTTCTATTTTACATTTATAATTCACCCAAATGTCTTTTTTTGTAATGTGATATATCGGGTTAAGGGATAGTTTATGAAGTTGGTCTCTGGATTTATGCAGTAGTAGCTGGTACGCTCGAATTAGCCATAACGTCTTCCGAGCAGTCGTGCGTAATCTGGCGAGTTAAGTTTAGGCTGTTAGGCTTAGAGCTCGAGAGCCTTGGTACTACGAAGTGTCAAATCTTTATACATGACACTGTCCAATCAAGATTTAGGCGTGAGGGGGCATCCAGGTTATTTACCATATTCATTACATCAGTATGTCTGTTTTTCGACACAAGCTGTCAAGGACGCAGTGGAGACTTCCCGAACATCCAGTGAGTGAGTTCGAACTCCAGTACACTATTAACATTCAACTTTCGACTTAATACCCCTTTAGAAATGTATGAACCCCTCTGTTTCGATGTTTGTGCCATTCTTAGTTCTGAGGTGAGAGCACTTACAGTGACGATCCCTTGTGTTCCTTAATCGTCTAGGTAGAATCTTTTTGGTTGTTTCTAGTGAAAAATCCTTAGTTGTTCCTCTGTGTATACAGGCAGAATTCCTTTTGGTAGCAAGTCCTTGGGTTGCAGATCCGTTCGTCGTGTCGAATACGTGTCGACACATGAACGGTAAATCTTGATAAATTTATATTGATTATCATTACCCATCGCTCCATCACTTTCAGCCTTGATGTTATGGGTTAACATATTACAATATTATACTATATATTCTACGTTAGTATATATTGACTGTGTCGTGTGTGTGTGTGTGTGTGTGTGTGTGTGTGGTGTGTGTGTGATAAAAACTCTCAGTTTATATTTGATACTTACATACCGTCAGATCTATTTCCATTCATATACTATATATATATTTACTTATATATATACTATACTAAACAACACGTGACCCGTTGGGATCACCCATTGCAGCTCTGCGGTAAGATCATGGCTCTAAGAAAAGTTGCAGTTTGCAAAGCCGCATTATCAAATGATTAATCTACTAAGAAGGCAGGCGTTTGACCTCAATGTTAATTATTAAGAGCCAACTGGCTGTTTATGAAACGCTAACATACACAAATAGTTTCATAACTTCTCCAAATCTCTCTCCACGCTACACTGAGAACTAACATATATAACAAAGACGGTAATCAAGATTATACCATGAGAAGGAGAACAGTACACAGACAGAATGGCAGTGAAAGATGGTTCGTTTTTTTCACTTAATTGCAAAATGACGGCTCATTAGAACCAATAAATGGATTTTTCAACATACACCTCAATCCTAAACTCAAGGAATTTAGCTTATTCTTTCGTGTTAAATTAAACTAAACAGTAAAAAATGTGAAAAATCATTACGCATTTATTTTCCGGCCTGGCGCGTCTTGTGTAAAATATTGTTTAGAACATCTACTCATGACTTTACTTTTTATTATGTTGTGTTCAAATTCTATCTTAACTTTTAACTATAAATTCTTAAGCGTAACCGTATTTACTAAAAATATGTGTTCTTTATTTTTAAAATATAATTAATCAATAATAATATAATAATAATAATAATAGGGCTGCCTCTGAGGAAACGGTGCCTCCACTAGGGGAATTATGCAAAACCAATTTAACCTTTTGAACCATACAAACAAAATGGTATATGCATAAAACCAGAATCTGTTCTTGCAGAATGAAGCGATAAAATTCATCTGAGACTTTGAGATTAAGACGGATCTCCTCTATCCAGCCGCCTGAGACCTAGACTAGTGCTTGACTTAACAAAAAAGAGAACCGTGTCAACCTGGTACTTTTGTACCCAACCCGATCACCAGTGGTGCAGCCTGACAGGGAAATGAAAAAAATGGCATAATCCTCGGACTGCCAGAGCAAATCTCACAAGCTGTCGGAAACTGGAGTGAAAAGGCGATACCCAATTGTTAGTTGGTGCACTTGGGAACGGCCCCAATTAACTTGAGAGACATCGGAGGATCTGGAAATCAGATGCAAGAATTGAGACCATCTAGACTACCTGCCCTGGCTGCAAATCGGTTAGTCTCAGAAAGCCCTGGGACCCTGAGGAGACTTTTGTCTCAGATTCCAGTGACATTACCACCCTCAGCCCACGCTGGTGTGACCAAACTCAAAAGGGTCGATCATAATATCAATCAATAATAATAAATAATAAAATATATATAATACTAATAATAAATAATTGATCGAAGTGATAACCCAATTGTAGTTGTACACTTGGCTTGGTCCTCACGTATAGAAAACGCACTAGGGACTGGAAATCAGATGAAATTGGAGAGCGGTCCAGAAACACGTATTGTGAAATTCAACTGGAATACCCGAAGAGGGTTCCTGGAGTCCTGCTTGACCTTGACATGTCACTTAGACTCCAGTTGAAAGGACCTCAGCTTTACACGTATTCGGCAAAACTCACGAGGATAACAATTTCATCACAAAGCCATAGAGATATAAAAATAACGCAACTCTCCTCTCCTCTCTCTCTCTCCTCTCTTTTGAGGATACAATGTGTTATCTTATCAAATTCCATAAATTATTGAACAATAATCATGACAAGCCAAAACTCGGCGCATACATGCGCGACGTGGAACACCGTTACAGCTGTTTCAACATTATTAAGTCTCATCAGCGGTCGAAAACTAATTAATGGCTACAACACAAACCACACATATATTATATATATATATATATATATATATATATATTCTATGTGTGTGTGCGTATGTGTGTTGTGTGTGTTGTGGTGTGTTGTGTGTACAAAGTTTACTTTGGTAGGTTTTTAAATTGTGAACAACAATTGAATCTTTTGTGTCTCTGTGTTCTATTTGTATTTTACTTTTCTGCGTTCTGATCTTTTTACTCTCATCAAAGCCGACATTCCATTTGCACGCCTTTTGGGTGTCGCGTCCACAGCAGGAAATGATACTCTGGCACTACACACGGTCGTTGGAAGTGATTTTCCTCGCACACGATCGCTGAACCCGCGAAGCTGTTGTCGATTATGTACGCATGACCAGATCCGAGACCATGTGAAAAACAAACCAGACAAAATGCATAAATCGGGAAATAATTTTACCCAGTTTGTTCGCGTTTTACTTGACTTCACTGAATTTTTTGTTTTGTTTTTGGGTTGTTTTTTGTTCTATTCTACGTATTTTTTTTACGTTATAGATGTGCGTGTACTAATGTATTAAAGTATTACTCAGTGTAAAATAGCACAACCAAAACTGAAACTTGGATATTTAGAATAATGGATAAACAACTATATTGTATTCAAAATAGTGCTTTAAAAGAATCTTTATATTTAAATACATAGTCTGGAAAAAAGATTCGGCCTTTGATCTTATCAGCATCAAATACAAATAAATTTCAATACATAAAACAAACAGACTTAAATGAACATACATTTCTGTCGAACGACATCATCTTTAAATAATTTATATTAATTTTTGTCTGAAATTTTTAGACGGATATTGTGGGGGACCACCATCATCATCATCATCATCATCCATCATTATCATCATCTCCCTTCACTCTTTCTCTCCTCCCTCACTCTCTCTCTCTCTCTCTCTCTCTTCTATATATACTAGATATATATTATATATATATATATATATATATATATAGAGAGAGAGAGAGAGAGGAGAGAGAGAGAGATTTGTAGATAATTATAGGTGCTAGTTTTGCAAGTAGACAGTGCTCAATATCATTAAGAGAGCACTATAAATTTAGCTAGAGTAGCGTGAACATGGAGTCAACACCTGTTTACTGACAGTGTCTCGCCTATGTGATCTTCAGACCAATAAGTGAGAACTGTCAGTAACCAGGTGTTGACTACATGTCCACGCTACTTTAACTTACCAGTCATATGAAAATCCGATCTCACTGACAAGTTAAAGCGATAATTTTTCCAAATCGTATTTGTACCAGTGCTACTGTACCAATTGGACCCAAACAAAGCGCCTCGGGAATAAGCTAGATGGCAGCTGCACAAGAATGCTGCGCGCGATATCAAACAAATCGTGGAAATAACACCCTACAAGAAAGCAGCTGTACGGCCACTTGCCCTACTATTTACCCATAGCTGGAGGGAGAATAGTTGGATTCATACCTTTCCCAAGTGTATCATCGCTATGTGAACTGGTTTCATCCAAGATTTGAACTCAGATCAACGAGTCCATTTCCTACCACTCCAACCAGACACCACGCGCCTTTCATCTAAAAGTCAAACATCAAACATGATTGCTGACATGAAACATATATTTACCTTTCTACTAATCCGCTCTACTTACATATTGCAGCACTTCATATTCTTTATAACCCTGACTTATTTGGTTTAATATTGTATCGACCCCAATGTTGCAATAAACTCAATATTCTATTCTCCGGTAAGTCATCTTTATCTATATTTTATATATAAAATGAAAATTTTCCAAGTCATAGTTGTATCTGTTGCTACTGTATGGCTGCACCTCTCGCCTACACAAAGCACCTAGAAAATAGCTAGATGGGAGTTGCACAAAAAATGCTGCGCCGCGATATTAAACAAATCGTGGAACAACACCCTACAAGAAGGCAGCTGTACGGCCACTTGCCACTATCACACGATCATCCGAATTGAGTAGCAAGACATGCGGGACACAGCTGGAAGCGGGACGAACATGTGACGTCCTCTATGGAAACCAGCAGATGAGCATGCCAGTGTGTGTCACTCAGCAAAGACCTACATTGACCAGCTCTTGCATTGATCTGGTGTTGTGCAGAGGACCTCACGAGAGCAATGAATGATAGGGACGGTTGGTGAGACATTGTCATGGACATATGTGCTTACTAGATGATAATGATGATGATTTTCTGTATATAATATATTTACAACCCCTCGCACGAACTGATTATGACACAAGGTACTTTCTTTAAGCGAGTTCAGCAGGTTTGAATTTAGAGTTTTCCTTCTCCTAGACCGGGTTGCCTAAGCAAGGTTAAAGAGCCCAGTCTGCCCTACTATTACCCATAGCTGGAGGGGAGAGGATTCATAGCTTTCCCAAGGGTATTAGCGTTAAGTGAAATGCAACGTCCGGATTTGAATCGGGGTGATGAGTCCATTTCCATGACTTTAACCATTACACCACGCGCTTCCTTGATTTCTGTATATACCCTCGTAATTTTCAGATTGTAATTGTAAATAAAAATGTTATCGATCTACGGAGCGGCGTGTATAACATTGAACTCTAACTCGCCTAACCAAAGCAAAAGCATGACCACCGAATGCAGATGGGGAATTTTCCCTTGCTATGCGTGTGACCGCATCTGCAAGTCCAAGATTGGACTAACTAGTCACCACAGGGTCCACACCTGTTGAACAACATGGAGTGACGTCATCCTTTCTGCGACGGACTTACATAAAAGGAAAGAAAAGCAAACCGTAACTATAGCGGACAATCGGCAGTCGAACTTGCGTCACATCCTGCTCCTGTGGAGGGGTTGATAAATATATATTTACTGTTTACCTTTCCAGGTGTAAATACACTGCAGATTGCACAGAAACCATTTAGTCATGGTTCGTATTATTCTCGCAATAGTGTTTAGACAAGAGAAACAAACGATGCCAAATTTAATAGGTGAGTCATGGCGGTAACTTTTGTTCCCTGTGTCGTTCGAGGAACTGAAACTTGAAGTCTCTAGACTGAAGACAATATTTAATTGATTGCATAGAGCAGAACTCTGTTATGTGGTGTAAAAACGACTGTAGTGGTGTTTCCGGTTCGTTTCCCTTGACGACCAGCATTTAACAATCCCTAGGTGATTATCTAATTGTGTTCTTCATTCATTAAAATAGAAAATGCGCGGGAAGATAGAATACTAAAGGATAACCGGGATAAATAATACAGAAAAGGAAAGCGGGGAAGAGACAACAGAAATAAAAGAGAGGGTACAGAATAACGAGAGAGAGAAAGAGGGGAGAAAGGAAGGGAGAGAAGAGAAAGAGAGAGAGGGAGAGAGAGAACTAGAGGGTGAGGGAAAGAAGGAAGGTGGAAGTATTTACTAAGAATAAGGGATAGAGAGAGATTAAGTAATAGGAGACAATAAGCAAAAGTGGAAGAGAATGAAGAGTGAGAGAGGGTGAAAGTAGAGAGAACTGTATGTGAGCGAAGAGAGAGACAGACAGGACAGACAGAGAGAGACAGTGACAAAGACAGAGAAAGAAAGAGAGACTACTTTTTGCAGTAAAAGTTAATGAAATATGTAAGATAATGTGTATTCACGGACCTTTGACATTCTTTTCTTGGTCTAGCCGCGAATTTTACAGCAACCACTCGTTCGCCACGGGTAGGATGTGCACAAATTGGCAACTAAGGGTCATCCAGCGAGGATTGAACTCTCTATTCAGTAGTAATGGATATGCGAGATAGCATGCTAACATTACACCATGACGGAACACCCAAAATTACCCAAACCGGTCGCCACGAGTATGGTATCACACAAGATCCCAAGTATGGGCCATCCAACGAGGATTCGAACGCTATTCAATAGTAAATGGTCTGCGAATAGATGCTTGCTAACCATTACACCACGATGTGCGTGGCGGATGTATTTATCCAAACCATTTGCCATGGGTAGGATGTGACACGGAGGCGAAATTATGGATGTCCAATGGATCTACCAGACTTGATTTCTGACCAAAAACACCATGATGGGACGCCCAGATTGCGTTTAGAGTGTTTATTTATCTAACCCGTTCACCTCAGGTAGGATTTCATACGAAGTCGCAAGTAGGTATTCACCGAACGGTTACTCTATTGTGGTACAACACGAGGTCGCAAGTATGGGGCATCCATCGAGGACCAAATTTACTATTCAGTAGTAATGGATCTGCGAACTAGCTTGCTAACTATTGCACCACGATGGGCGCCATGACGAGCGTAGTGTATGATTATGTGTGTCTTGAATAAAAATAAATAAATAAATAAATAAAGATATATATATATATAGATAGATAGAATTGAGAGGCTCAGGCAGTGTGTCATGTATGTCATTACGTGTGTCTAAAAAAAAGAAAGAAAGAAAGAAGAAAGAAGAAAGAAAGAGCTGAAGAGGAAAAAGAATGATATGATACGAGGTCGCTAATAGGTGTCACCAACACGATTACACCACGGTGGTACGCCACACGGGGCGCCAATATTGAGCATCCATGGAAGACCAAAATTTACTATACAATAGTAATTGATCTGCGAGACTAGTTTGCTAACCATTGGACCACGAAAGTGCACCAGGACGTGCCTAGTGTTTGCCTATTTATATGTGTCTTACAGAAAGAAAGAAAGAAAGAAGAAAGAAAGAAAGAAAGAAAGAAAGAAAGATTTGAAAATTCTAAAGAATGATATGAAAGAATGAAAGCTAAAAATCGTTGCTAACTATTGTACGACGATGAGAGACTCAGGCAGTGTGTCATCTATGTCCATTTACGTGTGTCTAAAAGAAACAAAGAAACAAAGAAGAAAAAGAAAGAAAGAAACTAGGAAGAAAGAAAAGAAGAAAAAAGAAGAAAGAGCTGAGAGAAAAACGAATGAAGGTTAAAAAAACAAAAAATACCCAGAAAACCAAAGATAAATTATTTATTTATAAGTAAAAGAAAGAAAATAAAAATACAAAAAAAACGTTAAGTCACTAAAAGCAAAAATTCTTTAAATATATATATATATATATATATATTATATATATATATATCATATATATATATAACCAGGAAAAAAATAAAAGACAAAGCAGGGAAGATCGCAAATATGCATGCATATTTCAAGGAACTGTCAAGACAATTTATTCCATACATATCCAATGGATTACTTCTAAACCAAAGTATTTTATAGTTCTTTCCACCGGGGACGTTTACGCGCTGACATTAATTTTTTATCACATTCCCCATTCTGTTCACTTTATACCTTTCTCATCCCTATTTACAGCACTCTAGTTCCTACTCAATTTCTTCTCCTCCTCCTTCTCCTCCTCCTCTACCTCTTCTACTCTTCGCAAAGGCGGCCATGTTTTTCTCCTCCCTTTCTCCATCATCTTCACACTTCCCCTATGATCTCCTCTTCCTCACACTGCTACTCAGTGTACGTTCCTATTCCTTTCACTTTGACCTCTCCAACCTGCTTCTCCTCCACCTGTATGCTACTTATTACTTCTACTACCACTTTGCTACACTTACATCTCTCTTCGTGAATGCTAGTATGGATGGCTTTCCCTCTCAAATTCATATTCCTACGCATACGAACTCTTCGTTTTGTCTGAGGCCTTATAAATGTCAATCTTTTTTTTTCTTTACAAAAAAGTTAGGAAAACAGGACAACGTCAAGTTATCTATCTATCTATCTATCTATCTATCTATACATACATATATAAAGGGCAGTCGTGTGAATCTGTATGTCGGAGAAACTTCGAAAATAAACAATTAACGACAAAGTAAATATTATAAACATTAACTATCATCATATTTGGTTTTTGAGCAAAAATAATGAGAATTTGATTTTATATTTGTGGAGATAATTAAAAAATAAAATTTAAAATGATAGCAGCATGAAATTATTTTTTGTATTTAATGTAAATAGTAGACATTATTTTTTCTTTTCAGAGTGGCTGGATCAGCACAAGTCTTTTTTACGTGGGGATTTTAATGGGACATCCTGTGGGAAAACAACTCACGATTCAATAATAATGGATCTATGAGACTAATTTTTTTTAAAATCCCCCCTCTACCCAGTCGATGCTGGGTAGCGCTTCTAGTGTTCTATAAGGAATATTTTCGAATTTTAAACATTCCTATTACTGTAGCATAGCAGGTCTCGAATGAAAAGAGTTGGAATAGTAATAATTCTATACTTATCTCCTTCCTGTTCAACTATTTTATTGGCTGGATCCGTTGGTCTGTCTGTGTCTGTGGTTGGATCTGTTGTTGGGGCCGAATAGTATTTTGCTGTTCTTTGAGTCTAGAATTTACTTATGTCATCTTGAGGATGTCTTGTCTTATGCCGTTGGTATTTTTTAATAATGAGCACAAGACGTTCTTATATTTTTTGTTTCTTTTTTTGTTTTTTCAGAGCTCATATTTTATTTTATCTACAAGTAAAAATACCTTAGAGAACGGACAATCATCCTGCGTCTGTCCTCTTCCGACTCTCAGCCCAAACTGGAACTGATCACTCTTTGTTTCTCTCACTTCCTTCTCGTATGTGCTGACCAATAAGAAATCGACAGTAGCGTTCATACGTCATTCCAAAAATTCTTGTAACTTTCCACACTTATCTACAATTTTTTGGTTTTTCCACGGTTAGCTCAGTCGGTAGAGCGTTCGGCTAGAAACCACATGGTTCCTAGTTCGATACCGGCCCTCGCCAACTCAGCGTATTAGTAGCACAGGGATCTGTGCGGTAAACTAAAGAGCTGATCGTAGGTGTAGCGCTCCACCTCAGACGCAAAACCAATCTCTTTGTCTAGCGCTAGTGAAAAGGGATAGACTCCCTCGCTGATGGCTGATACCGACTTTAGGACACCCGAGACTTTACTTACTTACATGTGTAGAGGGAGTCCGCAATTCCGCTGGCGTAGTGGGTAACGTGCTGGACTGCGACATCGTAGTGAGTTCGAACTTTAGTCATGCTATTACGTCCACTTTCGGGCTAATACCCTTGGGAAAGGTATGAACCCACTCATACCCATCTATGGCTAGATAGTACCGCTACTATTCTTCTATAAGCTGGCTTTGGCATTAAGTAAACCCAGGAACGTTGATATGCCATTTAAACAAAGAAACCAACCTAAACTATTGCTTGTGTTAACAAATGAGTGGTACATTATAATTCTGTTGATATTTCATTCACCATAAAGTCGTGCTGACAGCACGGATTCTTCTCTCTCTCTCTCTCTCTCTCTCTCTCTCTCTCTCTCTCTCTCTCTCTCTCTCTCAGCCATCGCTTTGGTAAGACTCTAGACGGTATATAGTGTCAGTAGAAAGCTTATGAAGTTTGCTGTCCGGCCAACGCTGGTGTGTCCATGCGTAGGAGTTAATTGAACAACATCCCCTATGAGTTTGTCTTTACTTTTCAGTAGTGATCAGCATGTTTTGATCGTCTTTCTTGGGTTGGTTTGGTATATTTGTTTAATGACATATCAATCTTCGTGGGTTATTCAATGCTAAGTAAGGAATGTATATATAAAAAAGGGAGGAACAGAAAAAGGCAGTTGATTGATAAAAGAAAGAAAGAAAGAAAGAAAGAAAGAAAGAAAAGAAAGTGATATAATGGAATGACCCATCTCCCCCGTACCTTAACAGTGGCGATGGTTCTAGTCACTATTTAAGAACACACATATGACTCTGTGCAGAAATCACTTGAAGTACTTAGACGACGGACTCTCCCCTAATACTCATGTGTCCTTGCTATATAACAGAAAGAAAGAAAGAAAAGGAGTGGATGAAAGAAAGAAGAAAAATCCGGTGGAAAAAAAGGAATTAAAATAGAAAAAGAAAGGATACGGGTTCGATGCCAGTCCTCGCCAATTCAGCGAATGAATAACACAGCTTGGGTAATCTGATCTGTGCAATAAAGTGGGAGCTGACGATAGGTGTGGCGTTCCATCTCCCTGGTCTATCACTAGCGAAAAAGGGATTAGTCTCCCTCTCTGTCCTACTGATACCGACAATAGTCCACTCACCCGACTGCCAATATCGCACATAATAAATACACCCCAAAACGAAAGATATCAGGATTTTAGTATAACCCAGTCAGCACATTTCCCCGGTTTCTGATAGGGTAGCGTGGACATAAATTTACGGCTGATGCGATTTTCAAACCAACTTCGTTTTGAAAATCGCATTGACGAGAAACAAAATAAAACCATCACTGATTCGTCACTGGTTTCTTTTTTCTTGTTTGTTTGTTGAAACGGCATATCAGAAAACCGGGGAAATGTGCTGACGGGTTATACTAAAATCCTGATAATCTTCGTTTTGGGGTGTATTATTCATGTGCGATATTGCAGTCGGTGAGTGGACTATTGTCGGTATCAGTAGGACAGAGAGGGAGACTAATCCCTTTTTCGCTAGTGATAGACCAGGGAGATGGAACGCCACACCTATCGTCAGCTCCCACTTTATTGCAACAGATCAGATTACCCAACTGTGTTATTCATTCGCTGAATTGGCGAGGACTGGCATCGAACCCGTATCCTTTCTTTTTCTATTTTATTCCCTTTTTTCCACCGGATTTTTCTTCTTTCTTTCATCCACTCCTTTTCTTTCTTTCTTTCTGTTATATAGCAAGGACACATGAGTATTAGGGGGAGAGTCCGTCGTCTAAGTACTTCAAGTGATTTCTGCACAGAGTCATATGTGTGTTCTTAAATAGTGACTAGAACCATCGCCACTGTTAAGGTACGGGGGAGATGGGTCATTCCATTATATCACTTTCTTTTCTTTCTTTCTTTCTTTCTTTTTTCTTTTTTTATCAATCAACTGCCTTTTTCTGTTCCTCCCTTTTTTATATATACATTCCTTACTTAGCATTGAATAACCCACGAAGATTGATATGTCATTAAACAAATATACCAAACCAACCCAAGAAAGACGATCAAAACATGCTGATCACTACTGGAAAAGTAAAGACAAACTCATAGGGGATGTTGTTCAATTAACTCCTACGCATGGACACACCAGCGTTGGCCGGACAGCAAAAACTTACATTCATAAGCTTTCTACTGACACTATATACCGTCTAGAGGTCTTACCAAAGCGATGGCTGAGAGAGAGAGAGAGAGAGAGAGAGAGAGAGAGAGAGAGAGAGAGAGAGAGAGAGAAGAATCCGTGCTGTCAGCACGACTTTATGGTGAATGAAATATCAACAGAATTATATGTACCACTCATTTGTTAACACAAGCAATAGTTTAGGTTGGTTTCTTTGTTTAATGGCATATCAACGTTCCTGGGTTACTTAATGCCAAAGCCATGCTTATAGAAGAATAGTAGCGGTACTATCTAGCCCATAGATGGGTATGAGTGGGTTCATACCTTTCCCAAGGGTATTAGCCCGAAAGTGGACGTAATAGCATGACTAAAGTTCGAACTCACTACGATGTCGCAGTCCAGCACGTTACCCACTACGCCACGCGGAATCTGCGGACTCCCTCTACACATGTAAGTAAGTAAAGTCATCGGGGTGTCCTAAAGTCGGTATCAGCCAATCAGCGAGGGAGTCTATCCCCTTTTCACTAGCGCTAGACCAAAGAGATTGGTTTTGCGTCTGAGGTGGAGCGCTACACCTACGATCAGCTCTTTAGTTTACCGCACAGATCCCTGTGCTACTAATACGCTGAGTTGGCGAGGGCCGGTATCGAACTAGGAACCATGTGGTTTCTAGCCGAACGCTCTACCGACTGAGCTAACCCGTGGAAAAACCAAAAAATTGTAGATAAGTGTGGAAAGTTACAAGAATTTTTGGAATGACGTATGAAACGCTACCTGTCGATTTCTTATTGGTCAGCACAATACGAGAAGGAGAGTGAGAGAAACAAAGAGTGATCAGTTGACAGTTTGGGCTGAGAGTCGGAAGAGGACAGACGCAGGATGATTGTCCGTTCTCTAAGGTATTTTTACTTGTAGATAAAATAAAATATGAGCTCTGAAAAAACAAAAGAAACAAAAAATATCAAGAACGTCTTGTGCTCATTATTAAAAAATACCAACGGCATAAGACAAGACATCCTCAAGATGACATAAGTAAATTCTAGACTCAAAGAACAGCAAAAATACTATTCGGCCCAACAACAGATCCAACCACAGACACAGACAGACCCAACCGGATCCAGCCAATAAAATAGTTGAACAGGAAGGAGATAAGTATAGAATTATTACTATTCCAACTCTTTTCATTCGAGACCTGCTATGCTACAGTAATAGGAATGTTTAAAATTCAGAAAATATTCCTTATAGAACACTAGAAGCGGCTACCCAGCATCGACTGGGTAGAGGGGGGATTTAAAAAAAATTAGTCTCATAGATCCATTATTATTGAATCGTGAGTTGTTTTCCCACAGGATGTCCCATTAAAATCCCCACGTAAAAAAGACCTTGTGCTGATCCAGCCACTCTGAAAAGAAAAAATAATGTCTACTATTTACAACATTAAATACAAAAAATAATTTCATGCTGCTATCATTTAAATTTTATTTTTTAATTATCTCCACAAATATAAATCAAATTCTCATTATTTTTGCTCAAAAACCAAGATATGATGATAGTTAATGTTTATATATATTTACTTTGTCGTTAATTGTTTTATTTTCGAAGTTTCCTCCGGACATACAATTCACACGACTGCCCTTTATATATGTATGTATAGATAGATAGATAGATAGATAGATAGATAACTTGACGTTGTCCTGTTTTCCTAACTTTTTTGTAAAGAAAAAAAAAGATTGACATTTATAAAGGCCTCAGACAAAACGAAGAGTTCGTATGCGTAGGAATATTGAATTTGAGAGGGAAAGCCCATCCATACTAGCATTCACGAAGAGAGATGTAAGTGGTAGCAAGAGTGGTAGTAGAAGTAATAAGTAGCATAACAGGTGGAGGAGAAGCAGGTTGGAGAGGTCAAAGTGAAAGGATAGGAACGATACACTGAGTAGCAGTGTGAGGAAGAGGAGATCATAGGGGAAGTGTGAAGATGATGGAGAAAGGGAGGAGGAAAAACATGGCCGCCTTTTGCGAAGAGTAGAAGAGGTAGAAGGAGGAGGAGAAGGAGGAGGAGAAGAAATTGAGTAGGAACTAGAGTGCTGTAAAATAGGATGAGAAAGGTATAAAGTGAACAGAATGGGGAATGTGATAAAAAATTAATGTCAGCGCGTAAAACGTCCCCGGTGGAAAGAACTATAAAATACTTTGGTTTAGAAGTAATCCATTGGATATGTATGGAAATAAATTGTCTTGGACAGTTCCTTGAAATATGCATGCATATTTTTGCGATCTTCCCTGCTTTGTCTTTTATTTTTTTCCTGGTTATATATATATATATATATATATATATATATATATATATATATATATATATATATTTAAAGAATTTTTGCTTTTAGTGACTTAACGTTTTTTTTGTATTTTTATTTTCTTTCTTTTACTTATAAATAAATAATTTATCTTTGGTTTTCTTGGGTATTTTTTGTTTTTTTAACCTTCATTCGTTTTCCTCTTCAGCTCTTTCTTTCTTTTTTCTTTCTTTTCTTTCTTCCTAGTTTCTTTCTTTCTTTTTCTTCTTTGTTTCTTTGTTTCTTTTAGACACACGTAAATGGACATAGATGACACACTGCCTGAGTCTCTCATCGTCGTACAATAGTTAGCAAACGATTTTTAGCTTTCATTCTTTCATATCATTCTTTTAGAATTTTCAAATCTTTCTTTCTTTCTTTCTTTCTTTCTTTCTTTCTTCTTTCTTTCTTTCTGTAAGACACATATAAATAGGCAAACACTAGCACGTCCTGGTGCACTTTCGTGGTCCAATGGTTAGCAAACTAGTCTCGCAGATCAATTACTATTGTATAGTAAATTTGGTCTTCCATGGATGCTCAATATTGGCGCCTCGTGTGGCGTACCACCGTGGTGTAATCGTGTTGGTGACACCTATTAGCGACCTCGTATCATATCATTCTTTTTCCTCTTCAGCTCTTTCTTTCTTTCTTTCTTTCTTTTCTTTCTTTCTTTCTTTTAGACACACGTAAATGGACATACATGACACA
The DNA here is from genome assembly GCA_023376005.1 of Doryteuthis pealeii. NCBI lineage: Eukaryota > Metazoa > Mollusca > Cephalopoda > Myopsida > Loliginidae > Doryteuthis > Doryteuthis pealeii. The sequence goes on along the minus strand of CM042140.1, from coordinate 66,119,438 downwards.
CTGCCTGAGCCTCTCAATTCTATCTATCTATATATATATATATCTTATTTATTTATTTATTTATTTATTCAAGACACACATAATCATACACTACGCTCGTCATGGCGCCCCATCGTGGTGCAATAGTTAGCAAGCTAGTTTCGCAGATCCATTACTACTGAATAGTAAATTTGGTCCTCGATGGATGCCCCATACTTGCGACCTCGTGTGGTGTACCACAATAGAGTAACCGTGTCGGTGAATACCTACTTGCGACTTCGTATGAAATCCTACCTGAGGTGAACGGGTTAGATAAATAAACACTCTAAACGCAATCTGGGCGTCCCATCATGGTGTTTTAGTCAGAAATCAAGTCTGGTAGATCCATTGGACATCCCATAATTTCGCCTCCGTGTCACATCCTACCCATGGCAAATGGTTTGGATAAATACATCCGCCACGCACATCGTGGTGTAATGGTTAGCAAGCATCTATTCGCAGACCCATTACTATTGAATAGCGGTTTCGATCCTCGTTGGATGGCCCATACTTGGGATCTTGTGTGATACCATACTCGTGGCGACCGGTTTGGGTAATTTGGGTGTTCCGTCATGGTGTAATGATTAGCATGCTAATCTCGCATATCCATTACTACTGAATAGAGAGTTCAATCCTCGCTGGATGACCCTTAGTTGCCAATTTGTGCCACATCCTACCCGTGGCGAACGAGTGGTTGCTGTAAAATTCGCGGCTAGACCAAGAAAAGAATGTCAAAGGTCCGTGAAATACACATTATCTTACATATTCATTAACTTTTACTGCAAAAAGTAGTCTCTCTTTCTTTCTCTGTCTTTGTCACTGTCTCTCTCTGTCTGTCTGTCTGTCTCTCTCTCTTCGCTCACATCAGTTCTCTCTTACTTTTCACCTCTCTCAATCTTTCATTCTCTTCCCACTTTTGCTTATTGTCTCCTATTACTTAATCTCTGTCTCTATCCCTTATTCTTAGTAAATACTTCCACCTTCCTTCTTTCCCTCACCCTCTAGTTCTCTCTCTCCCTCTCTCTCTTTCTCTTTCTCTCCCTTTCTTTCTCCCCTCTTTCTCTCTCTCTGTTATTCTGTACCCTCTCTTTTTATTTTCTGTTGTCTCTTCCCCGCTTTCCTTTTCTGTTATATTTATCCCGGTTATCTCTTAGTATTCTATTCTTCCCGCGCATTTTCTATTTAATGAATGAAGAACACCAATTAGATAATCACCCTAGGGATTGTTAAATTGCTGGTCGTCAAGGGAAACGAACCGGAAACACCACTACAGTCGTTTTTACACCACATAACAGAGTTCTGCTCTATGCAATCCAATTAAAATAATTGTCTTCAGTCTAGAGACTTCAAGTTTCAGTTCCTCGAACGACACAGGGAACAAAAGTTACCGCCATGACTCACCTATTAAATTTGGCATCGTTTGTTTCTTTTGTCTAAACACTATTGCGAGAATAATACGAACCATGACTATTGGTTCTGTGCAATCTGCAGTGTATTTACACCTGGAAAGGTAAACAGTAAATATATATTTATCAACCCCTTCCACAGGAGCAGGATGTGACGCAAGTTCGACTGCCGATTGTCCGCTATAGTTACGGTTTGCTTTTCTTTTCCTTTTAGTAGTCCGTCGCAGAAGAGGATGACGTCACTCCATGTTGTTCAACAGGTGTGGACCCTGTGGTGACTAGTTAGTCCAATTCTGGACTTGCAGATGCGGTCACACGCATAGCAAGGGAAATTCCCATCTGCATTCGGTGGTTCATGCTTTTGCTTTGGTTAGGCTGAGTTAGAGTTCAATGTTATACACGCCGCTCCGTAGATCGATAAAATTTTATTTACAATTACAATCTGAAAATTACGAGGTATATACAGAAAATCAAGGAAGCGCGTGGTGTAATGGTTAAAGTCATGGGAAATGGACTCATCACCCCGAGTTCAAATCCTGGACGTTGCATTTCACTTAACGCTAATACCCTTGGGAAAGCTATGAATCCTACTCTCCTCCAGCTATGGGTAAATAGTAGGGCAGACTGGGCTCTTTAACCTTGCTTAGGCAACCGGTCTAGGAGAAGGAAAACTCTAAATTCAAACCTTCTGAACTCCGCTTAAGAAATTGACCTTGTGTCATATCCAGTTCGTGCGGAGGGGTTGGTAAATATATATATATACAGAAAATCATCATCATTATCATCTAGTAGCACATATATCCATGACAATCTCTCACCAACCGTCCCTATCATTCATTGCTCTCGTGAGGTCCTCTGCACAACATCCAGTATCAATGCAGAGCTGGTCAATGTAGGTCTTTGCTGAGTGACACACACTGGCATGCTCATCTGCTGGTTTCCATAAGAGAAGGTCACATGTTCGTCCCCGCTTCTCCAGCTGTGTCCAGCACGTCTTGCTCATCTCATTCGGATGGTCTGTGTGATAGGGGGCAAGTAGCCATACAGCTGCTTTCTTGTAGGTTGTTGTTTCCCGCAATTTGTTTAATATCGCACGCAGCATTTTTGTGCAACTCCCATCTAGCTTATTTTCTAGGTGCTTTGTTAGGGTCCAAGTGGTGCAGCCATACAGTAGCACAGATACAACTATGACTTGGAAAATTTTCATTTTATATATAAATATATGATAAAGATGACTTACCGGAGAATAGAATATTGAGTTTATTGCAACATTGGGTGTCGATACAAATATTAACCAAATAAGTCAGGGTTATAAAGAATATGAAGTGCTCAATATGTAAGTAGAGCGGATTTAGTAGAAAGGTATATATAGTTTTCATGTCAGCAATCATGTTTGATGTTTGACTTTTAGATGAAGGCGCGTGGTGTACTGGTTAGAGTGGTAGGAAATGGACTCGTTGATCTGAGTTCAAATCTTGGATGAAACCAGTTCATATAGCGATGATACCCTTGGGAAAGGTATGAATCCAACTATTCTAGGAGAAAGAAATCTGCATTTAAACTTTTTAAACTCTGACACAGAGCTGGACAATGCAGGTCTGGCCCACATTGGCAGTGTGTTTATGTGCTGTTTCCATAGTAGTGCCAATGTCTTGTTTGTCCCACTTGGATGTCTGTGTGATAGGGGGCAAGTGGCCATACAGCTGCTTTCTTGTAGGTTGTTGTTTCCGCAATTTGTTTAATATCGCGCGCAGCATTTTTGTGCAGCTCCCATCTAGCTTATTCCCGAGGCGCTTTGTTTGGGTCCAATTGGTACAGTAGCACTGGTACAAATACGGTTTGGAAAAATTATCGCTTTAACTTGTCAGTGAGATCGGATTTTCATATGACTGGTAAGTTAAAGTAGCGTGGACATGGAGTCAACACCTGGTTACTGACAGTTTCTCACTTATTGGTCTGAAGATCACATAGGCGAGACACTGTCAGTAAACAGGTGTTGACTCCATGTCACGCTACTCTAGCTTAAATTTAAGTGCTCTCTTAATGATATTGAGCACTGTCTACTTACAAACATAGCACCTATATTATCTACAATCTCTCTCTCTCTCTCTCTCTCTCTCTCTCTCTCTCTATATATATATATATATATATATATATATATAGAGAGAGAGAGAGAGAGAGATAGGGAGAGAGTGAGAGAGAGAGAGAGAGAGAGAGAGTGAAGGGAGATGATGATAATGATGATGATGATGATGATGATGATGGTGTCTCCACAATATCCGGTCTCAAAAATTCAGACAAAATTAATATAATTATTTTAAAGATGATGTCGTTCGACAGAAATGTATGTTCATTTAAGTCTGTATTTTTTTTATGTATTAAAATTTATTTGTATTTGTATGCTGATAAGATCAAAGGCCGATCTTTTTTCCAGACTATGTATTTAAATATAAAGATTCTTTTAAAGACACTTATTTGAATACAATTATATGTTTTTATCCATTATTCTAAATATCCAAGTTTCAGTTTTTGTTTGCTAGTTTACACTGAATAATACTTTTAATACATTAGTACACGCACATCTATAACGTAAAAAAATACGTAGAATAGAAAAACAAAAAACAACCCCAAAACAAAAACTAAAAATTCAGTGAAGTCAAGTAAAACGCTGACAAACGGGTAAAATTATTTCCGATTTTATGCATTTGTTCTATTTTTTTTTTCAACATGGTCTCGGATCTGGTCATGCGTACATAATCGACAACAGCTTCCGGTTCAGCGATCGTTTGCGAGGAAAATCACTTCCAACGACCGTGTGTAGTGCCAGAGTATCATTTCCTGCTGTGGACGCGACACCCAAAAGGCGTGCAAATGGAATGTCGGCTTTGATTAAGTAAAAAGACAGAACGCAGAAAAGCAAAATACAAATAGAACACAGAGACACAAAAGTGCATTCATTTGTTTTCACATTTAAAAACCTACCAAAGTAAACTTTGTAACACACACACACACACACACACACACACACACACACACACACACACATATATATATATATATATATATATATATATATATATATATATATATATATGTGTATGTACGCATTAATTAGTTTTCACCGCTGATGAGACTTAATAATTTTGAAACAGCTGTACGGTGTTCCACGTCGCTGAGTTTGCTTGTCATGATTATTTTCAATAATTATCGAATTTTATAAGATATACGCATTATAATTACCTTCAAAAATATAAATAATAATATAATTAGTTTTCGTTATTTTTATTAATACTCATTTTTTATGAATTTATCCCTCGTGAGTTTTTCAATCCAGTGTAAGCTGATGGTCTTTCACTGGAGTCTAAGTGACATCAAGGCTCATCAGGACTCCAGGACTCTTCTGGGTATTCTAGTTGATTTCAACAATACTGTTGTCTGGACGCTCTCAATTTTTCATCTGATTTCCAGTTCCGCTAGTCTGTTTTCTATACTTTTGAGGACCATACCAAGTGTACCAACTACAATTGGTATCACTTTCGTATTCATTATTATTATTATTATTATTATTATTATTATTATTATTATTATTATTATTATTATTATCACTCCTTTTGAGTTTTTCACACCAGCGTGAGCTGATGGTATTTCACTGGAATCTGAGTGACAACAAGTCTCCTCAGGTCTCCAGGACTCTTCTGAGTATTCTAACCGATTGCAGCAGTGGAGTAGTCTAGATGGTCTCAATTCTTCATCTGATTTCCATATCCTCCAGTTTTTTTTCCAAGTTTATTGGGGCCGTTCCAAGTGCACCAACTACAATTGCTATCGCTTTCACTCTCATGTTCCACAGCTTTTTAATTCTCTGGCAAGGTCCAGGTATTTATCCATTTTTTTCATTTCCCTTCAGCTTCACCCTGTGATCGGTTGGGACCACAAAGTCCACCAGTTGACACGTTCTCTTTTTTTGTTAATCAACACTAGGTCTGGTCTCCTGGCTGGGATAAGGAGATCCGTTTTTATCTCAAAGTCTCATATAATTTTATGAGCTTCATTCTCAAGAACAGATTCTGGTTTATACATATACCATTTTGTTGTATGGTCAAAGTTTAATTTTTTGCATAATTCCCAGTGGATCACCTTCCCAACCCTATTATTATTATTATTATTATTATTATTATTATTATTTAAAAATAAAGACACATACATTTTTAGTAAATACGTTACGCTTAATATTTATAGTTTAAAATTTAAGATAGAATTTGAACACAACATAAATAAAAAGTAAAGTAAGAGTAATGTTCTAAACAATATTTTAACAGAACGTGCCCAACCGAAATAAAATGCTATGATTTTTCACATTTTTACTATTTAGTTTAATTACACGAAAGATATACTAAAATATTCCTTAGTTTTAGGATTGAGTTATGCTTGAAAAATCCATTTTAATTGGTTCTAATTAGTCGTAATTTGCAATTAAGTAAAAAACTGAACCATCTTTCACTTGCCATTCTGCCTGTTACTTTCACCCTCTCTATGTATATCTTGATTACCTTCTTGTTATATATGTTAGTTTCTCAGTGAGCGTGGAGAGAGATATTGGAGAGTTATGAAACGTATTTGTATGTTACGTTTCATAAACAGCCATTGGCTCTTAATAAATTTAAATTAGGTCAAACGCTGCCTTTCTTATAGATTATATTTTGATTTAATTCGCTTTGCAAACTCACTTTTCCTTAATCCTATTATCTACCCAGAGCTCAATGGGTGACCCAACGGGTCACGTTTTGTTTAGTATATATATATATATATATATATATATATATATATATATGATGGAAATAGATCTGACGGTATGTAAGTATACAAATATATAACTAAGTTTTTACACACACACACACACACACACACACACACACACACACACACACACACACACATATATATATATATATATATATATATTGAATATGTTAACCATAATCAAGGCTATATGATGGAGCGATGTTAATGATAATCAAATAAATTTGTCAGATTTACCGTTCATTCGACACGTATTCGACATGGACGAACGGATCTGCAACCAAGGACTTTGCTTAACCAAAGGATTCTGCCTAACACAGAGGAACAACTAAGGATTTTTCACTAAGGAACAACCAAAAGATTCTACCTAACATTAAGGAACACAAGGGATCTTCACTGTAAAGTGCTCTCACCTTCAGCCTAAGAATGGTCACAAAAATCGTAACAGAGGGGTTCATACATTTCGTAAGGGTATTAGTCCGAAAGTGAATGTAATAGTGTCACTGGAGTTCGAACTCACTCACTGGGATGTCGGGAAGTCCTCCACTGGCGTCCTTGAGCTATGTGTCGAAAAACAGACATACTGATGTAATGAATATGTAAATACCTTGGTGCCCCCTCACTCTAATCTGATTGGACAGTGTCATGTATAAATATTTGACACTCGTAGTACAAGCGCCTAAGCCTAAGCCTAAGCCTAACAGCCTAAACTTACTCGCCAGATTACGCCACGACTGCTCGGAAGACGTAGGCTATTCGACGTACCAGCTACTACTGCGATAATATACCAGATACCAACTTCATAATATATCCCTTAACCCGGATATATCACATACAAAAAAGACATTTGGTGAATTATAAAAAAATGTAAAATAGAAATATTTTCTATCCAGAGTGTCAGAAAATTGTGCAGCAACGTGATGTATGCACAGAGATGTTTGCACATGCAAGATGGTGAGCAAATAACGCTTCGTGCAGACTCAGCTGCCACATACATCTGTGCGTGCATTTTGTTATACGCAAACTGCATTTAGATTCATTTCCGGCAGCAGTGCAGCTCCATTTGTTAGAAGCGACTGATTGGGTTAAGTTGGCGTTACCGGTTTCCAGGTGTTTTTGGTTATTGTCAAACATCGGTCTCTTTTCTTTCTAGGAACGGACAAGTGGATGGATTTGACACTGGCCAGTAGACACTCATTAGATGACATGGAAACGCTAGCATCGCTATTAGCAATGGCGACCTTCTCCTTCATAGCTAACAGTTATATTTCTTGGTGTTCTATTATCATATTTATTCGACTGTTCTATTCTGAATTGATTATGTATATGAACTATTTGTCTGAACCTTTGAGATGAGGCTTGATGTTTAGGTGTTTCGTGTCGATATATATATATATATATATATATATATATATATATATATATATAGTTTCTGATCTGTTTTTTTTTTCAGGCTTTATATATATATATATATATATATATATATATATATATATATATATATAATATACCAAGCGTGTTGGTAGATCCATGCGGAGAGAAAAAACCCAGCAGAGAGTTTGATTGTAAAAATATACTACCAAACATCAACCAGGGAGAAAAAAATTTTTGAAAAAAAGAAAAGACTAAGATATTCGTACCAACAAAAAATAATCTATTGGTACAGTATTTGGCCAAAAGAAAAAACAATTTATATGTATATATATGTATATAGATAATATATATATATATATTCATATAACCGCTAGGAGAAGCTAATCTGTAAAAAGTGCTCGATACCTAAGTAGAGCCAAGTAATAAAGACATATATATATATATATATATATATATATATATATATATATATATTTGGGAAAATAATTTTGCGTAGTTTTAGAAGCATGAAGAAAAAAATGAACATCAGAAACAAAGTGATGAATATTGTGTAACAGTTATATTCCTTGGTTTTCTATTATCATATTTATTCGACTGTTTGATTCCGAATTGATTATGTATATGAACTATTTGTCTGAACTTTTGAGATGAGGCTTGATGATTTGTATTATGTGGATTTTTCGAACTGTTGTCCTATACACAACGTTCAGGGCGATGTGCCCTCCGGCCTTCTCTAGATGTTTCACGTCGATGATATATATATATATATATATATATATCTTATTATAATGGAGATTGTGTGTTTTTCTGTCTGTAACCGAAACTATATTACTATTCAAGTAACAATTCCTTCTACAGGATTTTATTTTTTATTTAAACCTCAATTATTAATAAAATTGTTTTACATTATTAATACTGTTGGTAATATCTACATACTAATAACATGCAATTGTATTTATACATACAACAAAATAGCAGTTTACAGTGTGAATGGGAAGGCTAATTTGCATATTAATATTAAAAAATCGAATTTAATAAATATGTGCTTAGTATTACTGATTTTTATTTGTTTGGTTTTATCTTAATGAATATTATCTAAAATCTCCATTAACAAGAAAAAATAACTGTAATTTTATTCTTTACTTCCTATTTTAACTAAATAGTTAAATTTGGAAAATTTAGCAATGAAAGACGGGAGTGAGGGAAGAGTAAGTTTCAGTTGTTCTATTTCTTTATTATACCCTCCCCTGTTTCAAATATTTTTATCTGCTTTCTTATTTAGTTTCATTAGCATTTCTAATTTGATACAATATTTTATTACATTAAAACTTAAATACTTGCACCCGAGGGTGCATATATTTACTAGTATATATATATATATATATTTGTGAAAATAATTTTGCGTAGTTTTAGATACATGAGAAAAAATGAACATCAGAAACAAAGTGATGAATATTGTTTTCTAAATATCATTTATTTATCAATATTTCGAGTTGCCCCTCTGAAAGTTTTGTGACACACACACACACACACACACACACACACACACACACACACACACACTCTCTCTCTCTCTCTCTCTCTCTCTCTCTCTCTCTCTCTCTCTCTCTCTCATACACACACTCACACACACATATATATATAGTGTGTAATTTTAAAACTATTTGTATATTTCTTGCGGCGGAAAAAAAACAAACAATAATGCAATTTGTAAATAAAGAAATATATTACAGACCGATATCTGGTAAAAAGGTATATATGAAAAAAAGAAAAGCCCAAATCATCCGTACTATCTGCAAATAATCAACCAGTATGGCAATGACTAGCCAAAAGAAAGAAACACCGAAAGAGTAGCCCAAGTTGATATGTAAAATTCTCAATAAACTAAATAGAACAAAAGTAGAAGACCTAAAAGAGATAGATACTATCTACATAAGTTTCACCAAACGGATCTTCAGGATAATCCTCGTCGAGTCCATTTTCAACTACGATAACCATTACACCCCACTGTTGTATAATTGATGGGTATCCTATCAATTATACTCGGTTAGTGTTATGAATTTAAAGTCAAACCTAACGGTTAACAATACAGGGATTTGTGAGTGACGTCCCTTAACATTTTGTTGAACTCTCTTCCTGTTCGTGAGTACGAGCCGTGGAAGTGAGAGATTAGATTTAGTTTTGGCTGGACTGCGGAATGAGAAAGCTCACAATGGCGGTTCTCGTCCAAATAGCCGATTCTCACACGCGTTATTGAGTGGTCCGCATTCATGACTTTAACAAAAATGTGAATTCACCAAAGTAATGTCTTGTGTTGTTAGTAATAAAAAAAACAACAACACAGGATGTCTCATCCAGCCCAGAATATTAGGAAGATAGGCAGCACAGAAGAAGTTAGAGGAGCTAGTCAGACCAAGCTACAAGCCAAGATATAGAAGACAAGTTACAAGATTAAGAATGGTATGCGCTCATCTATATATTGATACGCTTATTCCTAAATATTCCGTCCGTTATCATCCTGCAACACCGTCTGGTTAAAAATGAGACCGTCCAAATTGTTCAAGATGCAATGCAAAATTATCTCGTGTCGCTTAATCGCAGATTTCTCTTTTGTCCCATTTTATTCCACTCAATTTCAAAAATGAAACATTCCAAATGGTTTTGCGTCGCTTAAATGCTCATCGTAAAATTAAAATGAATTGAAAAAAGTTACATGTTTGCTCTATTTGTAATATTGAAATTGTGAATTACGGAATATATTTTGGTAATTTTGATCTTATGTCGTCCCGGCCCCCTGCTTTAATTTTAGCAAGCCAGCGTCAGGTGAATTTCCGGCCCGACTTAGATATTTTCCGACTCGTGTTTTTGTCACTTTTTTGTCGGCAAATTAATGTAGACTCTTAGAAAGAGTGAGAGTGGATTAAATCAAGAGCATTATACTTTTTACATATTAAACTATTTTCGCAATAGCTCTTAAGTAAACATATCAAACGTTGTAATAATTAGATTATTATACTGTGGTATATTGAACAATTTGCAATAGCTGTTAAGCAAACATATCAAACGTTGTAATAATTAAATTATCATTCTGTGGTATATATAGGTCAATTACTATATATATACTGTCTATGTAAAGAGACGGCTATACAACATACTCGTCTCCAACTGAATGTATTAAATTCAAATCATGTATTTTATTAAAAGAACTGAATAAAAAGCAAAAAAAAGAAAGTTAAAAGAAACTGATTCGTAAAGTGTCTGCTTCATCTCAAAGGTCGGACTGTAAATGACAATCAGCACTAATTATTTCTGATTTCTTTTCCCCACAACATTAAGCTGATTAAAGTTTGAAATCGTCCTAAGCTGATCAATGGAACGAGGGCTTTTTTTAGTTACTCACTCAGCCTATGCATATGGACATTTAGGTACACGTTAGCGATTGCACAAGTTATATATATATATATACTAGCAAATATATGCACCCTCCGGGTGCAAGTATTTAAGTTTTAATATAATAAAATATTGTATTAAATTAGAAAGGCTAATGAAACTAAATAAGAATACAGATAAAAAGATTTGAAACAGAGGGAGTATAATAAAAGATTTGAAACAGAGGGAGTATAATAAAAAATGGAACAACTGAAACTTACTCTTCCATCACTCTCGTATTTCATTGTTATTTTTTCTAATTTAAGTATTTAGTTATAAGAGGAAGTAAAGAATAAAATGAGTTATTTCATCTTGCTAATGGATTTCATTTAAGATTCATTGAAGAGATTTTTGCTTATATTCATTAAAATAAAACCAAACAGTTAGAAATCAATACTACTAAGCACATATTTATTGAATTCGATTTTTTAATATTAATATGCAAATTAGCCTTTCCCGTTTACACTGTAAACCGCTATTTTGTTGTATATATAAATATAATTGCATGTTGTCAATATGTAGACATAGTTAACAGTATTAATAATGTAAGACAATTTTATTAATGATTGAGGTTAAATAAAAATAAAATCATGGAGAATGTGATGTCTATAACTAAGAGAATTGTGACTTGAGTAGGAATATAGTTTCGGTTACAGACAGAAAAACACACAATCTCCATTATAATAAGATGTCCGTGTATGCGTGAAAGGTATATATATATAGCACGGATATACATGACAATCTCTCTCCATCTGTCCCTATCGCTCATCATTCTCGCGAGATCCTCTATGCAGCATCCTGTATCTGCACAGAAGTGGTCAATGTATATATATATATATATATATATATATATATATATATATATAAATTTGAAGTAAGCAAACAAACAATGTGTTTGATATGGCCTTAGCCGAGCATTTTTGGGAGAATATGTGCATAATTGAAGTTTTTTTTTCTCGATTTGTTTAGCCTTACATTTGAACAGATATGCCCGCCTAATTCATTAATTAGCAATTTTCAAAATTAGGTATGACTTCAATTAAGCACATATTCTCCCAAATATATATATAAAGTCGTGGGAGGCCTAAAGTTGGTATCAGCCAATCAGCGAGGGAATCTATCCCCTTTTCACTAGCGCTAGACCAAGGAGATTTTTTTTGCATCTGAGGTGGAGCGCCACACCTACCATCAGCTCCTTACTTTACCAAACAGATCCCTGTGCTACTCATACTCATATAATATAATGGAAAATGAATATGAAAAGTAATTGCATATGAAGGTGCTCAATCCTAAATAAGCAAAGCAGATTTAACATCACAAACAAAATATCATTGTACAAATTTTCCGTTACTATAGTTACATGCGTATTATGCAATCTTCAGGCGGTTAAATATTTTACCGACTGCAATTTATTAAGAAACTTTAGTTGGGACCCATAAAATTTTCCGAGGACTCATTCAAATCAAGTCCGTGCGTCCCAGGACGCACTAAATTAAAAAGCTATCAGCATCGCTGCATATATATTGTTTAACTTTATGTGTATCAACAAATTGGTAGAAATAATTTTCATTAACTTCCTATGTATCAATAAATTAGAAGAAATAACTTTGTGTATTGATGGTTGGCTCCCAGCTTTCGCATTATAGCACCAATATGATGAAACTAGCGGGATCCGTGCAATTTCCACGAAACGAAACAAAAATCAAGAGGAGCTATTTAAGCCAGAAACAATGATTTGCAATTTCATTACATATAAATCTTATTGTTGTCTTTGCAATAAATAATACAAAAATATACAATAGCAATCGATGTAATACTCAACACACATATCATTTATATAGTTGCATATACTATTTTGTTAATAACTGTATAAGATCAAAATTACCAAAGTATATTCCGTAATTCACAATTTCAATATTGCAAATAAAAGAAACTTCTTTTTTTTTCAATTCATTTTAATTTTACATTGGGCATTTAAACGAAGCAAGACCATTTGGAATGTTTAATTTTTAAAATCGGCTGAAATAAAATGGGACAAATAAAAATCTGATATTAAGCGACACAAGATAATATGGACTTACATTTTTACATTGCATCTTGTACGATTTGGACGGTTTCATTTTTAACAAGAGGGTGTTGCAGGATGATAACGGGAGGAAGATTTAGTAACAAGCGTATTAATATATAGATGGTTTGGTGTTAGCCAAGAGCAATTTAAAGAATATTGTCGGGATTATCGTATAGGTGCTAACGCTTGATATAACCAGCTAATTGATCTTTTCGGGCCTCTCTGACCGGCCATCTAGCCCGAGTAAGGGTAGAAGTAGAGCGTTGCATGTCAGAGGATACTTAGTTTTACGGACTGCTCAGCCACCACGATCCTGTATTCGAGCATTACGAGTCACTACGCACCGCTAACAGGTAGCTCCATTGGGGATGGGGTCATACATCTCTGCATAGGCACAATTCTATAGCCTCAACCGACAGGGAGGGCAAATTCTAGTGGCGTGGAAGCTGGTATTGGTGAAGTAAAGCTTGCCAAATTATAAAGGATTAGAAAAATAATTATTATCTTTCGGTGTCCGCTACAACGAAACGGACGAAAAACAGGTGACCTTATTAAGAATAGTCTGTCAATTATCTCTCTCTCTCTCTCTCTCTCTCTCTCTCTCTCTCTCTCTCTCTCTTTCAATCTATATCGCTTCCACCATCTCTCCATTCGTCTCTCAATACTTTTTTTTATCTATTTTATTTTCTCTATTTCAATTACGTTTTCTGTATATCTGTCTATATCCCCTTTTCCCTGTGCATCTCTGTATATCCAGATCATCTCTTTATCATTCTGTGTCCCTCTGTAAATCTCGATCTCTCTATCATTCTTTATCTATTGTTCTCTCTCTCCTTACCTGTCTCCCTTTATAAATATATCTTATTATTTACATCTATCATCACCTCTTCATCTAACTCGTCTTCTCTCTATCTCTATATTCCACTCACACTTCATCCCTCTTTCTATTTCTCTCTATACATCTATCCATGTCTATATCACACTCTCCATCCCTCTATTTGCTCTCTCTAACTCTCTAACTCTTCATATCGTTTCTCTCTCTCCCCCCCTCTCTCTCTCAACAAATGCAATCCTTCTCTTTCATTGTCTCCACATCTCTTTCTCTCCCCCTCTCTCTCGATCTATCTCTCTGTCCACGCTTTTAGGAAACGTGTAACCTCTCTAGTTTCTTTATATTTCTTTGTATTTTTTTGTTTTCAGTTCATTTTTCCCTGCTCCTCTCATTGTCTGCCCTGACACCGACCTGTACGCTCCCTAATCTTCTTTCCTTGTCGCTATGGAGAATTCGGATCGTGTGCCCTGTTGACGTGTTCGATAGACGGGCAATATGCGAGAAAGAAGCCCACGATAATGTGATAAAGCCGACCAAAAGTTCCATTGATTTTAGTCTGTAATCTGCTTATTTCTCTGGCTGCCGGCAAATCTTGCAGTTCTGGTCAGGCACATCCTACCAATTAGTCAGTATCGCCAAACCACAACCATAGCCTTTCCAACTCTCCATTCTTCTCACCTTACTCTCCGTATGTTTCTCTCCTTTCCTTCTTAATGCTAGTGTCTTGTTTTCTGGGTTTTTTTTATTTCAGATTTCAAAAGGCAATGTTGATGATGATACCAGCGTCTGCCAGACAATACAACGCAACTAATATATGCATGCCGTTAGCAGTACCACATACGATGATATCAAATATGACAGCTCGATCATCCATAAGTACCCAGGAGGCGCCTGTGCAACGGTTATCGTCGTAGGAAATAGAATCGGTGAGCCGAGTTCAAATCCTAGACGAAGTAGATTTTGTTTAACTTATTGAAAAGGCATGAGTTCATCTACCCTGTTATGGGTAAAGTGGCATCATAAAATGGGTTATTTAGTCTTGGTACTGCAACTCATCTAGGAGAAGATAAAACTCTGAATTCAAACCAGATTTACTCTACTTAAAAATTGACATTGTGTCACATCCTACCCGTGTAGAAGGGGTTGGATAAACACACACACACACACACACACATACACACACATGTATATATGTGTGTGTTTGTATGTAATCTTTTTCTTTAATTTTGTTTTTTTTACATCTGGACACCTCTTGCATTAAGACCTAAGCATGCTTATGTTTTTAAATATAAGTCTTATAATAACATTCCATCGCGTGAACATGCTTCTCGTTATAGAAACGCTAAACAAGGCACTTTTTTAATATTCCAATATCTAACCGACTGAAGATTGCATAATACGCATGAAACTATAGTTATGGAAAATTAATAACTTAATGTTTCATTTAGGATTTTAAAACTGCTCTGCTATTTTAGCATTGAGCACCTTTATATGCTAAAACTTTTTATATTCATTCTTCATATATATATATATATATATATATATATATATATATATATATATATATATATAAACGACATGTACGAATATAAACGTATCCCGAAACACACACACACACACACACACACACACACACACTCATAAATAAAACATAACTCTGAAACACACACACACACGCCAAGACTGGTATGTACATGAGGACATATATATAAATATATAGACTTAACTTTCTTCGTCAGAATCGCGGTTGTCCCCGTGGCGTAGTGGATAACGTGTTGAACAGCGACATAGTAAGTGAGTTTGAACTCCAGTTGCACTATTACCTTCACTTTCGGACTACTACCATCGGGAAAACTATTAACCTCCCATAGTACCACTACCGTTCTTCTGCAAGGATAGTTTTGACATTAAATAATCCATAACAGTTTATATGTCATTAAACAAAGAAACCAAACCCAACCAATTAGCCTTGGAAAGAAAATCAGTCTTGGAGAAGGAAAACTTTGAATTCAAACCAGCTTTATTTCGTTTAAAAATTGACCTTGTGTCACATCCTGCTCCTCGAAAAGAGGTCCTGGGTATGACACTAAACTGTATCTGATGGTTAGGCTCCAGTTCTGAGTGTGGAGTATCCCTTTATTGCTATTACTCCCAGGTCAACTATTTGATTAGACCGTTTGCAAAAGAAAAAAAATCTTAAGAAACAACTATATAAAAATGGGAATATGAACGTATGCTGAAAGCGATTCCCTAACCTCTAGATTTAAAATTCTCCTTGGCTGATTGATATGCCGTTAAAATCAAACAAACAGTTAAAAAAATATTAGACCCTACCGTCTCAAGTTTCTATACAAGATACAAAAGTCTTCAGGTGTATTTTATACACGAATGGTAATTCTGGGACATGTTTGAAACGTTCGTTTTTTCTTAAATTCATTGTCAATATTTTCGTCTCGATTTAAGTAAAAAAAAAAAAGAAGGATTATTGGCCCCTTAACCCTACTATCCATTTCATACAGATTGTACAATCTTGAAAATATATGTTTCCAAAGCTCTAAATAACAAAATTATAGAAAAATGGACCATATGACCTTTAGGCACACCTTTTTGATCTCGATTAAGAAAGGACATGTTTTTCATTTATACCGTCAATATCCGGTTGTTTTAACCAACGATTTTTAGATTAAATTTTTTTTTACAAACTAACCTATAATCCTAACCCTAACCCCTAACAAACAACCGGATATTGACGGTGTAAATGAAAAACACGTCCTTTCTTAATCGAGATCAAAAAGGGGTGCCTAAAGGTAATGTGGTCCGAAAAAATCTATTGCGGTGTATTATTTCTAGTGCTACAGTGTATCATTGCAAATATATCTAGCAAAGTATATTAATAAAGAATTCGTAGGATTACACATTTTAGTTAAACTACATTGATTCATTTAAATCCATTTCAATATACTTTTTGTTGTTCTACCCGATTGCTCAGTTTGCTCCAGATAGAAAGCCTAACTAATGGCTCGAATAGCTGTGTATATCCAAGTGATACCAGTTATCAATGTATAATTCTTATGGTATTATTATTTTGGCATTACTATGATGGTAGTATGATAGGTACTGGCATTTTTGTCGTCTGCTACGAATTTTAAAAGCGAATTAAAAATAATTAAATCTATTATTTAAGGTCAAACTTTGTCTAAATCGATAAGTAGTAACATAATAACCATAATTAAAAAAAGAAAAATATCGTTATATATGCAGTTTATTTTTAATAGATTTAAAACGATTTGTTTTGGTCAATTTCGACGCGATCCGCCATTCTGTCTATTTTTCAATGGTTTTACGCGCTTGTTTACAATTTTTATGTAACATTCGCGATTGCAAAAAAAATTACCAAAAATCAGGTAATTATCCGATTTTAATGCCATTTTCAGTATCGATTTATCAATTAATGAATTTTATAATACATTAGTTATTTTATTTCAAAACTTTGATTTAGTATTTTTGCTATGAAAAATTAATCTATGAAATTCATTTAAAATGTGAAAAGTTTGATGTTAAGTTTAAAATGTTATATTTTTAGATTCTAGAAATAAATATCTATTTAATGCAAACCTTATTTTAGATACATAAAGTAATAAGTTTTGAAGAAAAACTATATTGAAAATGCCCCCCCCCTTTTTATGCAGAAAAATATCAATGTATAATTTTATCTTTTATAAGATTATAGCCAATTAAATAATTATCGTAATGAGTAAAAAAGAAATCTCCAAAAAATTAATTATTTATTATTCTTTTATATTTTATTTTTCAATTTTCGATACTTATTTTCTCATAGAAAAGCCACCGTATTTTTTTTTCTATTCATAACTTCGGTCTTTTATCTCATTATTTATACTGTAATTAGTACCGAAAATGACCAACTCGCAAAAATGTTAAGCCCCCAACATAAGGTGGGGGTGGGGGGTCAAAATTAAGTGACCTAAAAAAAATTAGAAAGTTTTGAAATAAAATAAATAATGCATTATAAAGATCCATTGATGAATAAACACTGAAAATTTCATTAAAATCCGATAATACCCTGATTTTTGGTAAATTATTTTCTTTAGGCTAAAGTCATTTTGTCAAAAACGCATTTTAGGCTCATTTTGCCAGTACCTATAGTATGACGATATCCATAGGTCGTAATACTCATAAACTAAAATAAAAGGAAGAGAACTTTTATTCATCGCAAGAAAAGAGCTGTCGAAACCTCCACAACAAAAGCCAGGAAACAGGATTAGTTTGTATTTCATTTTCATTTTCACTTCAAGCAGCCATCGTGTTTGGGTCCGAGTCACGTAACGCCAACAGGAACAAATAGTAAGAATCATGCTTGAAAGCTGGAGTCAAATACGGAAATGCAGTTAACCGGAAGTAGCACTTAACTGCAGAAGTGAATAGTTGTTCAATTTTAGAATGACTTTCTCGTTTCTTGATGCCATTGAGGACATCACGTTTTGTCCTCAGTTCTCCCCCCTTGTGTCACGTGTCATCCATTTATTATTAAGGTCTTGTGATTCGCATTGACTCGATATTTACTGAGTTTGCTCTTGCTATAAAGCCAACTGAAAGAAAATAATAAGCAAAAACAACAATAGAAATCTAGAGAGAGAGAGAGAGAGAGAGAGAGAGAGAGAGAGAGAGAGAGAGAGAGAGAGAGAGAGAGAGAGAGAGAGATTGCCTTGAAAATCAGCATTTGAAATCTTGGTTTAAAAAAGAAAAAAATTATTCGATAACATGTTCAAAAAGAATCGAGACTAGGGCCGTATCTACCAATAAATTAAACTTTTTTTTTCAAAATAGATCCAATCCTAACGGCTGTGGTTGTAGAATACGCCGACTGTACCCCTGCTGAGGATAAGATTCCCCTCAATGGGTCTACCTGTTGGCCGTGGGAGGTGATCCGTAATGACTGAGGACACAATTGTGTCTTTAGGCTTTACGGTCCGTGATCCAGGTAATAAATGGTTGCGTGACATACAACACACCACTTTGACCTTTACTTGGTCTAGACATGCGGTCAGAGAGGCTCAGTCCGATCAATCGGATCGTCATCTTAAGCCCTACCACCTATATATATTTACCAACCCCTCCATATGAGCAGGATGTGACACAAGGTCAATTTCTTAGGTGGAGTTTAACAGGTTTGAATTTAGAATTGTCCTTCTCCTAGACGGGTTGCCTAACCAAGATTAAAGAGCCCAGTCTACCCTACTATTTACCCATAGCTGGAGGGAGAGTAGAATTCATACCTTTCCCAAGGGTATTAGCGCTAAGTGAAATGCAATTACCACGTCCAGGATTTTAACTCGGGGCGACGAGTCCATTTCCTATGACTCTAACCATTACACCACGCGCTTCCTAGCACCTATATGATTGTCTTGATCAAATTACTCTTATGGCAACCACTCAAAACCTTTTATCATATAGGTGCTAGAAGGCGGTAGTTGAGGGCCAATCACCAGTATTTATTAATACTCATACAGCTAATGAAAATTATTTCTTATATATATATATATATATATATATATCCTATTATAATGGAGATTGTGAGTTTTTCTGTCTGTAACCGAAACTATATTCCTACTCAAGTCACAATTCTCTTAGTTATTAACATCATATTCTCCATGATTTTATTTTTTATCTAAACGTCAATTATTAATAAAATTGTTTTACATTATTAATACTGTTAACTATGTCTACATACTGATAACATGCAATTATATCTATATATACAACAAAATAGCGGTTTACAGAGTGAACAAGAAGGCTAATTTGCATATCAATATTTAAAAATCGAATTTAATAAATATGTGCTTAGTATTATTGATTTCTAACTGTTTGGTTTTATTTTAATGAATATAAGCAAAAATCTCTTTAATGAATCTTAAATGAAATCCATTAACAAGAAAAAATAACTGTAATTTTATTATTTACTTCCTCTTATAACTAAATACTTGAATTAGAAAAAATAACAATGAAAGACGAGAGTGATGGAAGAATAAGTTTCAGTTGTTCCATTTTTTATTATACTCCCTCTGTTTCAAATCTTTTTATCTGTATTCTTATTTAGTTTCATTAGCCTTTCTAATTTAATACAATATTTTATTACATTAAAACTTAAATATATGCACCTCCGGGTGCATATATTTGCTAGTATATATAACATACCAAAAGCCAGCCCAAGCACTACTAGGGAGGAGGTCATCCAAACATCAATGAACGGTCGTAGAGAGACACCCCAACCCTAGCCAACCAAGCCCATAGATGACCGGGGTTTCAGCATTTACAACTATAATGGCGTCAAGAACAACATAAAACAGTCAGTCCAGATTTTCTTGGTAAAAGAAGCTCACACTTTCGAAATATTGAATGAAATAAAACGAAACTTAACACTTAACATTCAACGGAGTTACTCATTTATTTCACACCCATGCTTCCCACAAAATCCCACCCACCACCAATATATATTATAGACATACATATATATAAAACATATATACAAATATAATATATTCACACTGAGAACTAGACTCACCAGATATCATCATCATCATCATGTCGCACAAGTAGCACGGATATTCATGACAATCTCTCGCCAACCTTCCCTATCATTCATTGCCCATGGGAGTTCTTCTGTGCAGCAACCAGCATCCTCACATATTTGATCAATGTAGGTCTTTGGTGGGCGACCCACGTTAGCATGTCCATATGTTGGCTTGCACCGGAGAACGTCCCTTATGAGCTCGTCCTTGCTTCTCCAACAGTGTCCTGTATGTCTAGTCCGTCTCACTCGGATGGTTTGTGTGATGGGGGCAGGTGGCCATACAGTTGGTTCCATGTGGGGTGGTGTTTCCACGACTTGTTCAAGACTGCACGCAGCATTCTTGTGCAGCTCCCATCTAGCTTATTCTCATGGCGCTTAGGTTCCAAGATATCCCCATATATATATATATATATATATATATATATATATGAATAAGATTTGGCATAAAATAAACCACAAGGATTGATATGCCATTAAACCAGCCAACCAACCAACCAACCAACCAATTAAAAAAAGTATTACTTATTCTCACCTAGGAAATATAATGTGTTTAGCATAGTAAACATCTCATCGACTGAACACTGAGACCTCTGAAATTAGTATACCCGTTCACATACGTCAGTGGTAAAATCTCATCAACTAAAAGCGATGTCCGCATAAGAATTAGGGAACCATGGACTGCTATTGACAAGTTATAAAGCATATGGAAATCTGATCTCTCTGATAAAATGAAATGAGAAATCTTCCAAACAGTTTCAACACTCTCATCATGATTTTTTTAAATGTTTCTTCTTTCGAATGGACAAAAACTTTCAAGATAATATTAATCTTTATGCAAGTTTCATTGTGTTAAATATAGGGGGGATAAATTTCACAGTGAAAATTGGTGGTACCTAGTGATGAGAATATCCTCATATGAAGGGGTTGGTTGGTTGGTTGGAATTTATGGCATGTCAACCCATTGGATCATTTAGATATTTTTGTTTTATTCATTCTTGATGGGCACTCAGTTTGTTTTAAACATTTTTCTAATTGCTTTGCTAAAATCACGTATGCAGTTATAAACAGAATAATTCGATAATTAATCTAAAATGAATACAAAATTATTAATTTTGTGAATTTTGTGGTGGTGGTAGTGTTTCCAGCTGTTCATCGTGAATTTGTTCCTCACTGGGTGCTCTTTGTCTGTGGTATTGTACCAACGTAGGCATTGTTCAATAAAGAATCAAGATATGTCTTTTGTGATATATAATGGTTCGTAGAAATTGCGTTGAGCGCCCGAAGAAAATATTAAAAAAATAAAAATAGGAAAGTGTAGAGTCCACGTGAGTTACGTGAGCCAGGAACTGAAGCGGAAATCACTGACATCAATCATTTGCAAGTTGTAACTGAAAGAATCGCTTCCCAATTTCGGTAGATTTCCTTCTGTTTGTACATCGATCATCAGGACCAATTAGACAATCTCCGTTTGTCAAATAAGAGACGAATGACGTGAATGGGTTGGGTAAGTGTGTGTGTATGTATGTGTGGGTGTTTGTGTGGGTGAGGACAAACTCATTATTTAAGAACAAGTTTGTGTGCAATCGTTGAACACACACACACACACACACACACACACACACACACACACACACACACATATTTGTATCATTTGTAATATTCGGACTATTGTCCTCATTTTCATTGTTATCTGTACAACGTTTCGGCCGATGAGCCCTCCGGCCTTTTTCAGGTATTTCTTGTTGGACTCGACAGACAGACAGACAGCTAATTCAACATTACAGCAAGCTACCACACATATATGGCCTTCCTAAGATACATAAGGATGGTATTCCATTAAGACCCATTGTCAGCTGCCAAGGTTCAGCATGTCACCCATTGAGCCGTTACATTGTTGAGATAGTCAGCCCTTTGACAGGTAAGTCCTCATCATATGTCAAGAACTCCGCCCACTTCGTGGAAAAAATTAGAAAGATGAGAACAAAAGTCCGAATAATACAAATAATACAAATTATCAAGCCTCGTCTAAAAAATTCTGAGAAACAAACACACACGCGTATATATATATATATATATATTATATATATATATATATATATATATATATCCCAACCCGTCCAAATGGTCAGGATATGACACAAGGTCAATTTTTCTAAGCGGAGTTTAATAGATTTGAATTCATAGTTTTCCTTCTTTTAGACTGGTTACCTAGCGTAGATTAAAGAGCCTGGTCTGTCCTACTATTTTCCAAGAGCTGGAGAGAGAGGGAGAGAGAGAGAGAGAGAGAGAGAGAGAGAGAGAGAGAGAGAGAGAGAGAGAGAGAGAGAGAGAGAGGTTAGACTGCCCGTCTAGCTTAAGTAAGGGCCAAAGTGGAGTGTTGCATGTCATGGAAAGCTCAGCAACCAGGATTCCATTCTTAAGCGCCACGGGTTAACACCCTCAGCCAACAGATAATACACCTCTGCAGAGGTGTAGTCTGTCTCAGCCAACAAGGCGATGTTTACTCAGAATTATTATTATTAGTTTCTTGAAACCATATATCTGTGTGCAAAAATGTTTATTATTGAATAGAAATAGTTACCCAAAATCACATAACTGTGTATAAATTATTAGTATTAGATAAGAATACTTGAAATCCTATAACTATGCACAAATTATTTGTATTAGATAGGAATAATTGAAAACATATAACGTAGATTCATTTCATTTAAATTCTAAAATTTCAAGTCAAAATATCAACTTTCGATACGTTTTGATCCCAACGATCCACTTTTTTTCCAGGTATATGCACAGAGATAGACATCTCCAACTGCGTGCTTACTATCTTTTCGCAAAAAACAAAACAAAAAAACAGGGTAATTCTTTATACTAATTTGCAACTTTCGTCACATGAGAGACGTTACAGTTCCAAAATCGATCTACCCTATTGGACAGACACCCAATACGCGTTATACGAGCCGTAAACTAAATTTCAACATTATATCAAGACATTTTTGTATTTCTTTGTCCAATGAAAAAGCAGGATGGTTGCCAAGGTTACTGATAGATTAGTAGCAATTTCCTCTTGCATTCTCATTCAACCCCCACCCCCGCACATCTTGTAAACACTCCAGTGACCTTCCCGGGCAAATGTTTTATCGATCAGGTGGTAATATATAAGTTAAAAGGAAAAAAAAAAAAGATGAAACCGAGGCTTATTCGGGACACAATTAATCTGCTGTATTTGCGATCAGCATCAAGCATCTTTGTTGTGTATTCATTTTGCATCTCTTTAAGTCGCAACATTATGACAAAAAATCTCTTAAGTAGTCGTAAACGGTACTGAATGAAGGTAACGACATATATGAAACTAGCAGGACCTGTGGATATACCACAGTATACCAATTCAATTATTACAAATTTTGATATGTTTACTAAAGAGCTATTGCGAAATAGTTCAATATGTAACAAGTATATTAATCTTGATTTTACTCTCTCCCGTTCTTTTTTCTTTCTTTCCTTCTTTTCATCTTTTCATTATGTTCAATTATCTCTTTATCTTTGTCCTACTCTCTTTCTTTCCTTTTGATTACATTTTTCTGAGTTTCATCTCCTTTTTCTTCACTTTCTTTCTTTACGATAAAAACAGAATGGTCCATTATTTAACTAAGATGACGACACTCGTAAGAAATAAGCAACAGCAGATAATCAGGATTTACATGTTTGTTTTTGCATTTCATCTTGTACGATTTGTACGGTCTCATTTTTAATCAGAGGTTTTTTTCAAGATGATAACGGTTGTACAATTAATAAACACGGGTATTAATATATAAATTGTAGAGATATCAAAAAAAAGTTTCCAGCTCTGATTTGGAAAGTTTATTAAATGAAGATATTCGGTATTTCTTATACAATAAGAGAAAGTGCCAAATTTCATCACAAGTCATATAGGATAATATAGGTATGAATCCTACTCTCCCTCCAGCTATGGATAAATAGTAGGGCAGACTGGGCTCTTTAACCTTGGTTAAGCAACCGGTCTAGGAGAAGGAAAACTCTGAATTCAAACCTGTTGAACTCCGCTTAAGAAATTGACCGTGTCACATCCTGCTCGTATGGAGGAGTTGGTATATATATATGTATATATATATATATATATATATATATATATATATATAAAAGAAATGACTTACCGGTAAAAATATTAGGTTGGTCTCAATATTTGGTTGGTACAAGTGTTATTCGGATAGGTCAGTGTTATAACACTGACTTACCTTCCCACAAACTCAAGCATATACCCCACCCAAAAATTGGTTGTTGAGGGTCTTAGTGTTTTTTGTGCTTATGACGTTAATAAATGTTTCATTCATTGTTAATTTCTGTCTAGTTAGATACTTTGCATTCATGTCTCCGCTACCTTTACTAATTGCCCATGCTGCATTATGTCTTTACAACAAGGAAAAAGCAGATACGAGTTATGCTGATAGTGTGTTTCAATTCAGATTTCACGTTCTAGACCAGTTGCTTAGGCCAAAACAAGGGAATACAGTCTATCCCACTATTTATGAGTAGTCTGGCGAAAGAGATTTAGTTATGCCTTTCTCAAAGATATCAACACAGAGGAAAATGGAGAAAAATGGTCTCTGCTTTGGGAAAACATTCTATTGATTTTTAATCTGAAAATTCATCTCAAGGTTCAGATTTGAATTCCTAGACATTAAAACAAATACGATAGCGCAGATTTTTTGTTTTCGTTTTCTAGCTAAACAATTACTTAATACCGAAGAAGTATAAAAACATTTTAATTTATTTTCAAAACCTTTTGCACAACAGCTTTGTTTGTCAATTAAAATTATGGTGAAGTAATTAGAAAGAGATTAGTTTTGATATTACATGAAAAAATGATTTTCAGTCATCCTCACAACTTAGCTTCTCAACACCTTAGCCTTGAATAACACCCTGAATAGAAATTCAAGAATCAGGTCCATTTAAATTTGGTCAAACTTACCCTTTCTTAGAAATCTGACAAAATAATTTTAATGATTCAAAAAAAAAAAATTATCCGGCCCTATTTCTTTAAAAAAAAATTAATTCGCTTAGCAAACTCACTTCTTTTCTGATCACAGTTATCTACCCAGAGCTCAATGGGTGACCCAACGGGTCACGTCTTTCTCGTATATATATATATATATATATATATATATATATACATACGGTGCATTTTAGTAATATATAGATTTTTCAATTAATCAAAGTCATTCTTGGCAGTTCACAAAATATATTACAAGAAATCTATGAAAAACCTATAAATCGTGTACACCTGCTTAAATATTTCTTACAATCAATGCGGAATATTATCCAGTCAGACAAAATGTAGCCAAATGTATATTTCTGTTCCTATCTTCATTCCTGTAGAGTTCACTGCGGTTAATGTATATGTATTAATCTTCATTGAACTATCCAAGATAAACATCAACAGAGAGAGAGGTTTATAGAAGAAACATGAGGCCGGTCTAGAAAATAATGTAATTTTTAAGTAATATTTCAGGTTGGAAACACTCAGTGAAAATCAGTTCAGAAAGATTCCGTTCAGGTTTGCCTCTCAAAAAATATATGTATACGAGGTTTGGTTTGTTGTCTTTTACGGCATGTCAATCTTTGACGGGTTGTTTTATCCCAAAGACGTTTTGTTCTACCCATACTAGATTGGTATTCAATTTTTTCTTAAATCTCAATTTCTTAAACACACTTTTAAAACTCATTTTTTCCTATTCAGTCTATAGATGATAGGCAAGAAAAGATAAGATCTACTTAGAAATATAGCACCCATATTATCTACGATATATATATATATATATATATATATATATATATATATATATATGGAGATAGATAGATAGATAGATATAAGGGAACATTATAAATACTTGACCTTTGTTTAAGACAAGATCATAAAATTCCAACACCATCTATGAAATCACTGACCGACCTCTCGGCTTCCAACCCCTTTCCCTTACACTTGATCCACATCTGAAAATACTGAAGTATTGAATGTCTCGTTGATGGAAGGTGTCTTGTTCTATCTAAGCAGATTACAATAGGCATCGCTATCTTATATCAATTTGCAAAAGGAAAAATAAAAGACGATATGTTAGATTCCCGTTTCTAGTGCCAGATCACGCGTTAGCAACATCATCTCGTTACGGTGACGAGATTGTACGGTGTTGGCGAGAACATGACACTCACAATGTCACGTTCTTGCACTACAAAATTTTGCTGAGAGTATGAAAAAAAAAAAGCAAAGAAAAAAAGAAAAAGAAAGAAAGAATAAGAAAACATCAACAAAACACAAAGCAAAAACAAAAGAGTAAAAACTGAAACTGTGAAATAACGTAAGACAAGATGCAAACAAAAATACAATTACGTTTTTATACATCATCATCATCATCATCATCATCATCATCAAGGTGCGCCGACAGCACTGATTCTTTTGACTTTCTCTCGCTATCCTTCCCTACCTGACATTGTTAGAATCCGTATCGACATTTTTAGGGTTCAGCTGTTTTGTTGTTGTTCACATAATCCAGTTACTAATCCTTGCCCGTAAGTTTCCTTTTAATATATATAAGTCTGTTATGATTTTTGTAATATATATATATATATATATATATATATATATATATATATATATATATATATATAAGTCCAAGTCTGAAGGGTTTCTTGTACTATATAAAAGTCAGACTAGTTAGCCTCTGGTGTTAATCCAAAAGAGAGGTCTTCTTGGCTGAAGGTTCAACCAGCAGTTGATTTGAGGACAGTTGCAAACGATCTTAAATGCTTTCTGTTCCCCTATCTTATTGGCCAATTCATACCAAAAATGTCTACTACTGCTGGGAAAGTTCATAAATAGAAATGACGATTTTGCGTACATCTTATACCCAGATAATCCATCTGACATCACGCTTGGTAAGTCCTCTAGACGGCATACAGAGCTAGAGTAAGTCTTTGCTTGTCGGCCAATACGGGTGTGTCCATACGTCGGAATCCATAGGAGAGTGTCGCTTTTGTGTTTGTCCTTACTTCACCAGAGGTTCCTAGCTTTCTTTTCTTCTTGTCTTACTTGAATGGTTCATGTGATGGGAGGTAGCTATTTACCCAACCTGTTCGTTACGGGTAGGATGTGACACTAGATCGTGTGGGATATCCAGCAAGGATAAAACTCAATATTTAGTAGTAATAGGTCTGCAAGTCTAGCTTGCTAGTCATTACACCACATTGAGACATCCTTTGTTTGATGGGAGGTAAGTGGCCGTGCAGTTACTGTTTTGAAGTGTGCTGTTTCCATGCGTTTTTCAAAACAGCACGTAGCAATAGGCTAGGTTGATTTTTCACTTATTTTGAAATATTAAAATTCTCTCAAACAACGAAATTTGTGTGTTAGTATAATGAAGACTGATACCAACAACTAGAGTTTTTACTTGCACTATTTTCGGAGGAAATAGCATTAAATATTATCTGCTAAAGTGCACCAAAAATCCTCGCTTTTGCAGCATTTAGTTTTGAAATTGGTAAGAAAATTTAGCAATTTCCGTATTTAAAACAGAAAAGGTGGTCACTTTAAACGAAACGAATAAAACATTATAACTAAAATTCAAATTGAAAATATGTGCCCATCTCCACCGACACCTCGGATGCTTTTTACCCAATGATTAATCTGTAACGTAGCAATCTTGCGTATTTTTACTCTCCGTCTAGTTTTTCTCCAATTATTTCGTCAGAGACTAAGTAGTGCAGTCATACAGTAGTATTAACATAGCTACAGCTTGAAAGAATTCCCGCTATATTATATCTGAGGGATCATATATCTATACGGACGATAATATATCAGTAGCACTTCATGATTTACCAATGCGTTGACATCGCTATTATGGCTTAACATGTTTTAAGATACAATCGTCATTATATCCCATAGTGACGATTGTACCTTAAGTCATATATTTAATATTTATGTAGAACACCCCACCCCCATATATATATATATATATATATATATATATATATATATATATATATATAATCTAGGCAAGTGTTGTTAAAGACTGCGGAATATTTCCTATACCAATTGGATACCGAAATTCGGAAAATAGCGAGACGACTAGAAAAACTTCATTTAAATATCATGAAAAAGACACACACATATATATATATATATATATATATATATATATATATATTGGCAGTTTGTGTAATGCTTTGAGTCGTAGGAAATGGACACGTCGACCCTTGTTCAAATCCTGTTAAAACCCTTGGGAAAAGTATGCATCCAACTACTCTCCCTCCAGCTCTGGGTAAATAGTAGGACATACTGGCTCTTTAACCAAGGCTAGGTAACCAGTCTAGGAGAAGGAAACCTCTGAATTCAAACCTGTTAAACTCCGCTTAAGAAATTGACCTTGTGTCACATTCTGTTCGTATGGAGAGCTTGGTATATATATATATATATATATATATATATATATATATATATATATGCGTGTTCGTGTGTATATATGTGTCCAAAGTCCATTTTTTTAAGAGGAGTAAAGCTGGTTTGAATTCAGTTTTTCTCCTTCTTGGCTGGTAGTCTAACCAATGCTAAATAACCTAGTCTGCCCTACTATTTACCCATGTCGTAGGTGGGGTGGACTCATGCATTTTCCAAGAGCAATATCACGAAGTGAAATCCAAACTCCTCATCCAGGATTTGAACTTGGCTTGCCAATTCCAACGACGATAACCATTTCAGAAGTGCACCTCGGAGTAAGCCTAAACCTCATATGAAGATGCGAACAAGTTCTGTAAATAGCTAATTTTTTTTCTCGTTTTTATAGGGGATTACTTTTTTTTTTTTTGGGGGGGTCAAGGTTAACAAATAATGAGAACAGGATTGTCCTTTTCTTGCACTTAGCATTATGTCCCGTTATACAGACGGAGAGCTAGAGGTATGTGCCAGATCATAGACTTCTCGTCGCTCTCCTCACGTTACCTGATTGATTCTCGTTCCTGGCCGCCGATGACCAGTGCACACAAACTAAGGTAATATTATCAGTGTTGGCAAAGCTATCAGGAACAATAAGAGAAACACAGAGTAATGTTGTGCGCGCGACAAAGTAAATTAAGCCAGAGTCAGAGTTAGCAATCGCCATCAAAAGACTCGGCTGCAATTTCAATATTGAATGAACGCCGCTATGCACACATTAATAATACTCTGTCATGGCGACAACGGCCTTACGAGATACTCTTCATCAATTCATCTTACATACGGGCCTTCCTTCCCTTTCCTTTCTATTTCCCTCTCTCTTCCCATATCCCCCTCTCTCTCTCCACACACGCACACACACACACACACATATATATATATATATATATATATATATATAATATATATGTAGTCATTTTTGTTGGTTGGTTGACAGTAGACTTTGTATCTACTCCCAACACAACAAAATCATATATATATATATATATATATATATATATTCATAACAAGGAAATATATATATATATATATATATATATATATATATATATATATATATATATATATGTTCTATTTCCTTTTGCATCAATCATTGTTACTCTACCAGCGTTTTTCATTTTTCTCCGGTCTCTTACTTAACTTTGTTTTCCTCTCCTTTGCTCTCCCCATCTTTCTTTCTTTCTTTCTTTCCTTCCTTCTTTCTTTCTTTCTTTCTTTTACTCTCCCTTTCTCTCCCTGTCTCACTTATTTCCCTTTGCATCAATCAGTGTTAAATTCCTCACATTTCTCATTTCCCGCCGGTCTCTTTGCTCTTTCTCTCTCTCTCTCTCTCTTTCTCTCTCTCTCTCTCTCCCTCTCCTTCTCTCTCTCTATTGATCTATTTCTTTATTTTTAATGTCTGTTACTCTTCTAACATTTCTCGTTTCGCCGGTCTATTACTTGTGTTTACCCCTCTCACCCTCTCTCTTTCTAAATCTCTCTCTGTCTCTGTCTCTCTGTCTCTGTCTCTCTGTCTCTCTCTGTCTCTCTCTGTGTCTGTGTGTCTCTTCGCTTGCTCGATCGTTTTCTCTCCTGATCTTCAATTTCTTTTGTGTCAATCTCGGTTATTTTCCCTCGTTTTTCGTAAGATAATGATTCAGTAGGGCAATTCAACAGTCACTCATACTTGTGTCCTCGTGTCACATCCTACCTGATGAATGGGTTGGATAAATACCAACTAGCAACCTTGTGTCACAACCTACCCGTGGCGAACTATTAATTAGTGACTTCAGTAAATATACTATACTTTATACTATACTATACCATTACTACTTAATACCGAGTTCGATCCTCGCTGGATGCTACGTACTTGCAACCTTGCGTCACATCCTACCCGTTGCAAACGGGCTTGGTAAATACCTACTTAAGACTTTGCATTACACTCCACTCCTTGCGAACGGGCCGGGTAAATATCTACTAGCGACTTAGTGTCACATTCTGCCAGTTGCGAACGGTCTGGCTAAGTACCTAGTTGCGACCTTGTGTCACATCCTACGCATGGCGAACGGGTTGGGTAAATTCCTACATGCGCCATTCTACTCTTTGCGTATGGGCTTTGCAAATACTGACCCTATTAGAAAACGTTCATCTCTCTCTCTCTCTCTCTCTCTCTCTATATATATATATATATATATATATATATATGTGTGTGTGTGTGTGTGTGTGTGTGTGTGTGTATTTGGGCAGCATTTTTTCATTTATGCATGTTGAATTAAACAAAAGACACATCTCTTGTTTAACAATTTTATTTGTGATTTTTTCAAGTTTTCTGGCCAACTTTTTAATATTTGGGTGGAATTCGTGGATTAGTCCACCAAAGTTCAGGTATCGAATACTTTCGGCACTTTGAAGCGCCATCATTAGGGGTGATGTGTTCCAATTTTTCAAATTATATTAATGGATGTGGAGGGTGGAAGGAGAAGAATTGATGGGGAAGGTGCCATAGGCAATTGTTAAACAGGAGATGTGTCTTTTGTTTAATTCAACATGCATATATATATATATATATATATATATATATATATATATATATATATATATATATATATATTATATATATATATTGAACGGCCGTTGTGAGTTTAAAACAAAATGACTATTTTTATTTCAGTCATTGTTGTCCTAAGCTTCTCCGTTTTCACATGAAATATTCATGCATAACTCAAAGTCTCGAAGAAAAACGACGAGGCTTGTCAGATTCCGCTAAAAGAAGCGATGGTAGTATCTTCGCGATAATCACCTTAATTCCATCTGTGTTGCCGTATCGAGAGCGACGCGAGTGATCTTATTATTTTCTTGGTTGCACAGCCGCGGAGTCATCTTATGCACTGACGGTCGCTACTAATGAAATCATATCTGCTCATGGGGTCCAAGATAAATGTCTCTTAGCAAAGCCGTAACGAGATTTAACGTCGCTTGTTTTAACATTCAGGAGGATAAGTGGTTGCTAAATGATGAAATACGTTACTCTATCATTGCTTTCTTTTTTTTGTCTTTTCTTTTCTTTTTTAATATGTCAGTAAAAATATATATATACATATATATAAAAAGATAAAGAAATCTTACTTTAAGCGATAAGTTAGTCCGAATAAAAAATCCAGAACGGAGCATTTGCGTCGCAAGAGAAGCTAATTAGTGCCAATGAAGCGGTAAATCAGTTAGCGTAATAAAAAAAATGGAGGTTAAGTTAAGATAAAAGCTGTTCAACAATAGTAAAAAAGAAAAAGAAGAGTTATCGCCCCTTTTATCAGGTTCGTGGTTGGATAGGTTTTCCTCAAAACTATCTTTCTGGTCTAGTCTGCATATTTTTGTGCTTTTTTTTTCTTCCTGAGCGACTTGAGGAAAATCACGTTTTCAAGCTTTATTCACTGTCTAATAAATTTCTATAGACGCTGACAAAAAGGCAAAGGCATCCCATCGAGTGTAATGGTTAACAAGCTTGCATTGTAGTGTAATGGTTAAAGATCTCGCAGATCTATAGCTACTCAAAAGCGAGTTTGATCCTCGCTAGACCTTTCAACTTACGATCTTGTGTCATATACTACCCGTGATGAACAAGTTCGGAAAGAAAAGGCGTCTCATCGTTGTGTAATTGTTAGTCTCGCCGATCCATAACTACGGAAAAGTGAGTTCAATCCTCGTTGGATGCCCTATCCATGCCAACTTTTTGTCACATCCTACCCGTGGTGAACGGGTTGGGTAACAAGCGTATAATATATATATATATATATATATGTAAACATATATATATATATATATATATATATATATATATATATATATATATACTTACTATACTAATCCTATTAGTAAACCCTTGCGGTAAGGAAGAACTCAGGTCAATAATTTGCAAGTAAAAATACACTACCAATAACTACCAGGGGTAAAATTTACCAAGAAAGTCGCACTAACCGAAAATAATCGATTAAAACGTTATCACTTGACCAAAAGGAAAATATATATATATATACCGCTAGGTTTGTCTAAGCTAAAATGTGAAGATTTCTCGATACCTAAGTAGAGCGAAATAGTAATATTAATCCTAATGACTCAGGTAATACCAACTAACAGTTTCACTTATTAGCTCATCAGGACAAAAATCTGACTAGATTCTTACCCTGATGAGCTAATAGCGAAACTCTTAGTTGGTAGTACCTGACATTAGGACTAATATTACCTTATATATATATATATATATATATATATATATATATATATATATATATATGTGTGTGTGTGTGTGTGTGTGTGTGTGTGTGTGTGTTTGTATGTGTGTGTGGAAAGAGAGTGTGAAATAAAGACACTGCGAAGTTAGAAAGCTGTTTTCTATGCCGATTTCTGAGTGGGTGATGTCGCTGAATGCCCCTGTCAAATCAGACTCTTGGAAACTATGGTGATGTGCATCTGTACCTGCACAGAAAAGGCACTGAAATGTGCATCTGTCTATTTTTATCGTCTCCAGTTGGAATTTGCATTCAAAAACTTTAATCAATAATTCTTATAGCTGAGCGCGAATGTCTGAGGTTTCTTCCCTAAATGAAATTTGCAAAAACAAAAACAAAAACAAACAAACAAACAAAGAAAACAAAAAACAAAACAAAAAAAAAACAAAAACAAACAAACAAAAAACATGTGTTTTAATATATATATATATATATATATATATATATATATATTGTCACCATAATGAATAAGTTTCTCTCTGTGTACGTGAGTGTCGACAACATGTCGTCAGTCTTATCCTGTCGATATATCATGACTGCTGTGAAGACACTTTGATATTCGAATACAATGCCGCTGGAGGCGCTTGTGGCGTAATGGCTATCGACATATGAAATAGAGTCAAAGGCCAAAATTCAAATCCTTATTGATTGATTAATTGACTGATTTTAACGGCATGTCACCCCGCGAAGGATTATGTATATCATATATACATTACTTAATCCATAAAACTGTATCAAAACTTGAAGATATAATTGTTTACTAAGGATTATCATTAGTTACTTGAAACCATATAAGTGTATAAAAACAATTGACTATTATTAAATAATAATGATTAGTTGAAATCATATCTTTTTACTTTAAATATACTCTCCTTGCTACATTCGGTGCGCTGGTATGTGTCATCAGTGATGTAATACTTGGATCACTGGGAAGTTTCGGGTCTTTCAGCATCATACTCCCCTCGCAAGGCTGACCCTATCAGAAAGGATCCACCTACCACCTTTGAAACGCTACAGACACTTGGCTTTTATTGATTTTGGACGAGTGTAAAACTCTCTACCGAGCATCTGATTGGCTGTTGTAAACAGCCAGTCAAATGCGTGGCACGGTCTATTTAAGTGGTCTACCGGGACATTGGTACTTTTTTTCTTCATCGAAACGGATAACTAACCTTGGGAAAGAACATGTAAAGTAAACCTACATTATTAAAACGTGAGAGGCCTATTTTTCTTTCTAATTTTCTTTTACCTGTATGATGGAACAATTCAAAGTTCACTATCTATTCAACTCAGAAATAATCTAATATATCTAAATAAAGTCCCATTGTTATTGTAATCTAAGTCCTTCTGCTCAATTACAATGAACTGACTGTCATTGTTTTTGTTCGTTGTGCGCCGTAGTTGGAGAGCGATGTGAGCGGTTTAAAGTAGGCAAAAAAATTATGACACATCGATAGAAAATTTAAAGAGACGATGGAATCAATCTGACTCTTTTGAACTTAACTTTTATCACATCAACAGCACAACTACTAAAATAGCACTTTTCTATGCATCAAAGAATGAACAGACAGACGCGTCTAAAAATAAATGTATCAAGAAAAAAAAAGCCCGTACGCATGCGCGGATCAGTCAGCCTGTTCGGCAGACATACCATTTCCGGTGTGAATGAACACACGAAGCGATGTCTGCGGTGTTTCTAACAGCAAACATGTGCACTGGAGGAGGGTTGTGATTTTTTTTTGTCAAAAGCTAAAATGTTCAATATTTGCCCCAAATCTACTCGTTACTTTTCAGTCGTTTGGTTAGCAAATGAATCATCCCACGCAGTTATTTATTAAAAAAAGAATATGTATAGTCTAAGTTAAAAAAAAAACGAAAAAAAAAACAAAACAAAAAAAACAAAAAACGATGCACACACGCATATGCACACGTATACGCAAATGCACACGGTGTATATTTGAAGGTATTTGAACAAACGGACAATTTCTTTCTGCTGAACAGGTTTTGAGATATCAGAGGAAGGATTGAAACCATTCAGAACACTGCACTGCTGCAATCTGCCAGAATACTCAGAAGAGTCCTGGAGACCTGGGGAGACTTGCAGTCACTCAGACTCCAGTGAAAGACCATCAGCTAATGCTGATGTGAAAACTCAAAAGGAGTAAATAATAATAATAAAAGACAGAAACATTACACAAAAAAAAAAAAAAAAAAAGAACACGGTATGACCTCGGAAAGTTTAACAAACTGCCGCCCAAATAAACATTCATTTATATCTTATGAATCAAAACGGAATGGTTCATTATCAATCTGAGGTGATGACTGGGCGTGACCCACGTAGGTAGGTTGGTGCTAGCGTATTTATCATATTAATTTTTTTTCACGCTATATCAAGAGCGGGATAAGCTGAAATAAAAATCCCAAAAATGTGCAAAAGAAAGATTTCAATGAACTCTATTCAACAAAATCATCATCATCATCATCATCATCATCATCATCATCATCATCGTGCCAACAGCACGGATCTCCACGACTCTTCCTCACCACCCGTCCCCCTATCGGCCATCTCTCTTGGAATTTCCTCTGCGTAACATCCAATTTCCGCACAGAACTGATTGATGTAGGTTTCTGTTGGCCAACACACACTGGTGTGCCCATGTGTAGATGTCCACAGAAGAACGTCATTAATGAGATCGTCCCTGCTTCAAAAAGGGCAGTAAATAATTACTGAGTACAAATACAAAATAGGTCTCAATTGTGTTGCTGATGATCCTTTGTTTGCACACAGTTATATAGTTTCAAGAAACTAATAGCAATAATCCTTAGTAAACAATTTCTCTGCTTGTTCAAATACTTATGACTATTATCTTTTATCCCTTCTATGAATATTACCATTTAAAAAATACTGACCCATAGATAAAATAACATCAAAATACGTTGTTATATTTTGGCCCCACGTCTCTATATATATATATATATATATATATATATATATATTTGCATTTTCCTCTATTTTCAACTATATATATATATATATATATATATATATATATATATATATATATATATATATATATATATATACGCATTTTCCCTCTATTTTCAACTATATATATATATATATATATTTGCATTTTCCCTCTATTTTAAATATATATATATATATATATATATATATATATATAGTTGAAAATAGTGGAAAAATACGGATAAAACAACCCGACTAAATTCAAATGATATTGCGAAGTATCATTTGAATTTAGTTGCTGTGATGTTTTATTCGCATTTTCCCTCTATTTTTAAACCACATTTTGTCGTATTTACCAAATATTTTACTTCACACACACACACACACACACACACACACACACACACACACACACACACACATATATATATATATATATATATATATATATATATGTATATATATATATATAGCAACAGGAGTAAGATGTGAGATAAAGTCAATTTCTTAAGCAAAGCTTAACAGTTTTAAATTCTAAGTTTTCCTTCTCCTACACTTGTTGCCTAACAAGTTTAAAGATCTAGGTCTTCTCTTCTATTTCCCTACTATTCATTCATAGGGGATAAGAAAATAATTGGATGCATACCTTTCCAAAGGATATTAGGCTATGTGGAATGTCAAATATCTACACCAGCGCCCTGGGGTGATGGTGGTGGAGAGGTTATTACATAACATAAAGCTGTTTTAGCCCAATTTTGATCCTCATCCTCCTCATCCTCCTCCTCATCATCATCATCAATGAGTCTTGTTGACAAGATGGATCCCCATAACTCTCTCTCTTTCGATCCCTGCCCCTCATCGCTCCTGGTAGGTCTTATGCATGGCATCCAGTATCCATACAGAGTAGATCAATGTAGGTTGGTTGGTTGGTCAGATTTTACGGTATGCCACTCCCTTTTAGCTTATTTTATGTTGCAGACGGTTTGTTTAATTCGGTCTTAATGGGTAGTAAATTTTCAAAAAACTCATTTTTTCTGTTTAACCCATAGATACAACCCTAACAGGTACTACCACTCTGGGTCAGAGTGAACCTGGGAGTAATTGTAATGAAGGAGTACTCCACATTCCCCAGAGTTCCAGGATTAAAACTTCACCATTAGATGCAGTTTAACGTCATAGCCAGGATATTAAGGCCATCAACCACTGCCTTCTAGCACATATATAATAAAGAGATTTGGGACTTGCCATAAGTCAATAGGGTCGGGACAATCATATAGGTGCTAGGGCTGGAGGTAACCAGCCGATTGATCGAAGGGTCCTCTCCGACCGCCCGTCTAGCTTAAGTAAAGGTCAAAGTGGGGTGTTGCATGTCATGGACTGCTCAGCCACCAGGATTCCATCCTTAAGCATCACGAGTCGATACCCATGGCCAACAGATGGACCCATTGGAGGGGTCTTACTCCTCTGCAGAAGTGCATTCGGTGTATTCTATAGCCCCAGTCGACAGGGCGGGATCTATGTAGGTTTTTGCTGGGTGGCCTACACAGGTGTCTCCATATGTCGATTTCCACAGGAGAATGTCACTTATGAGCTCGTGCTTGCTTCTCCAGCAGTGTCAAGTTCTGACCAGGATGTTTTGTTCATCTAACTTGGATGTTTTGTGTACTAGGATGTAAGTGGTCGTACAGCTGCTTTGTGTGGGATGCAGTTTGCAGGATTTTAGAGTGCTCAATATCATTGAGAGAGTTTATATATCAAAGTTAGGAGACAAGCTTTTCTATTTAATAATTTAACATAAAATTTAATTTAATGTGTTTTTGAGAGTTTCTTAGAACAGAATGCATCTTGTTTTTACATCTTCTTAGTACTCGACATACAGCTGGCCATGTGAAAAACATTGACCTGACATCATCTGTCCAAATCTTATGAGGAAAACAGCTTTTTTTTGCATTTAGCATTCAAGCCTATTCGGTCAGATATGGCATTTTTTATCTGATGACATTCAGTGACCTGAAGTGACCTGAGATGTCAAGCCTGCATAATCTGTCTTGAAGCGTGAAGTCAAGTCAATATTCGTGCACACACATCATAATAGAATAGACAAAAAATTAAATATTCATAAAATGATTACGTGTGTGTGTGTGTGTGTGTGTGTGTGTATTTATGTGTGTGTGTGTAGATGTGTAATAATCATCGTCCTGTCTTTACCCTCCCCCCTTCAATTTAATCTTTCTTCTCCTTCCATGTGCCAAGGGCAGCCAAAAGACACCTGCCCAATATTTTAATATTCATTCTCAGGAAGCCAAACAGACAACGAAGTTATTGCAATCGACTTTGATGTGTTAAAAACAACACACTTACTTCGCCCCATTCATTCTTTTTTTCCAATAGACACACACCCGGATGTACAATGGTGTTGGCACAGTTCCAACGAGGATCGATTTTTTTTATCTTCTGTATTATCATGGAAAAAGACACCGCAATAAAAATATTGAAAAATAAAAAAAAAAAAAAACTGAAATAAAGAATGAAAAAGAAAATAGGAATCTAATTAAAAGTTGTTTTGCATTATATAGAAATAAAATGAAAGAATAAGATAATGTATTTTTCTTTGTAAAGAGATATCTATCTATCTATCTATCTATCTATCTATCTATCTATAATATATATATATATATATATATATATTATATGTATGTGTGTGTGTTGTGTGTCTGTTCATATCTATTTATTCATATATCTATCTCACGTTGTTGATATCTATCAGCTTGTCTGTTTATTTGTATCTCTCTCTCTCTCTCTGTCTCTGTCTCTCTCTTTGTCTCTCTGTCTGTCTGTCTGTCTGTCTGTCTGTCTGTCTGTCTCTGTCTCTCTCTCTCTCTCTCTCTATATATATATATATATATAT
The DNA here is from genome assembly GCA_023376005.1 of Doryteuthis pealeii. Classification (NCBI taxonomy): domain Eukaryota; kingdom Metazoa; phylum Mollusca; class Cephalopoda; order Myopsida; family Loliginidae; genus Doryteuthis; species Doryteuthis pealeii. The sequence goes on along the minus strand of CM042140.1, from coordinate 66,080,284 downwards.
ATATGTATACACTTCCCATCTCGGGAATATGGTCTTTTGTTTGATCTATTCATCAGTTTCCAATACGAATGCATTTGGCTTTTTCTAGCATCGGTTCTTTCCGAATATTCCCCACTCCAGATGTATATTCTATTCCAATGACGTCTTTCTTAGAACACCTTCATTGTGTATCAAACTCATTCATAAATGTTTTCTTCACGACTACAACTTTAATAAATATCTAACCGTATCATAATTTGAATGTTTCTTATGTTTTCCCCTGTAACATTCTTTTGTTACATCCTTATACTTGATTTGTTATTAGCCCTGTCGACTGGAGTTGTAGGATACGCCGATTGCACCACTACAGAAGGGTAATACCCCTTAAACTGGGTCATCTGTTAGGCGTGGGTGGTGATCAGTGATGCTTAAGGATGAAATCTTCAAATTTTAGAGGCTTACCCTCCAGTGTGGAGATTTCTCTATCTGTTAATATTGGAATTTTGAGCAGATGGTAGAAACTTATGTTAATTCTTGTTGGTTAATTGATTTAAGAGAAGATACGTTTTAGTTAGTCGTATTGCCCCAAGAGATCAGTTTAATTTAAAATACTCTGTCTTCTAGCTATAAATAATTGATAACAGAATTATGTACATTGTTTATTTCCTCTACGTTTAGAAAATTGTTTAAAAATGAATTTAAAAAAAATTAATATCTAACAAGAATGAATAAAATAAAAAACGACTCCGGCATAAAATAACCCAATGTCTGACATGCCGTAAAATCCAACCAACCAACCAACCAACCAATCAACCAACATTGATTTGTCATTGTGTAACCTTTTGCCTCAGCCCTGTCGGCTGGGACTTTAGCATACACCGGCTGCACCTCTGCAGAGGGGTAAGACTCCCCCAAATCGGGCCACCTGTTGGCCATGGTTGGCGATCCGTGATGCTTAAGGATGGAATCTAGGTGGATGAGCAGTTCATGACAACACTCTACCTTGGCCCTTACTTAGGCTAGACGGGCTGTCTATCTATCTATCTATCTATCTATCTATCTATCTTGTGAATGCTAAAAAATTCTACCTTTCCGAAAGCCTTATTTATTAACCAAAGAGCTTCCTTTCATAGTCTTTTACAATCTCCGAATCTACCCCCTCCCCCCCCTCTCTCTCTCTATCTATGGATCAAATAGCTCCACTACTGTTATTCTAAAGGATGGCTTTGGCGTTAAATAACCCACAATGGTTGATATGCTTTTAAACAAAGAAACCAAACACCTATCTATCCATATTTATAAATCTCAGACTATCTATCTATCTATCTATCTATTATCTATCTATCTATCTATCTGTTAAATAGTATCACTACTGTTCTACATGGATGGCTTTGGTGTTAAGTAACCCACGAAGGTTTATATGAAATTAAACAAAGAACCAAACATCTATCTATCTATCTATCTATCTATCTATCTATCTATCTATACAATACATCAAACGAAATGAGCTACAACATGAAGAAATTGCAGTCAGAAAATTTACTAAGAATAAAATGAAACAATTCTAGAAACAACTAAAAAAGCCGACGAGATTCTTCACAATGAAAAAATATGGATGATGCAATGTAAACAATATGGAAAAAGTTTAAAAGAAAACAGCAAGACAAGTGACTCATATAAAAATTGATGAATGGGCCATCACAAATACACAGAGAAATAATGTAGAACTAGAGAAGAAGTCACATATGAACAATTACAAAGTAAATGGTTTTTAGAACCAAGAAAGTGTAAAAAAAAATCTGTTGAAATATTACACAAGCAAGAACTGAGAGAGAGAAAAGATAGAGATAGAGAGAGAGAGAGAAGAGAGAGAGAGAGAGAGAGAAGAGAGAGAGAGAGAGAGAGAGAGAGAGAGAGAGGTTCCAGAAAATACTGAAAAAAAAAAGGGAGAAAAGGAGTGAAGTGGTTAGACAAAGAATGGGAAAGCAACCAGAAAGTAGTTATTCATTGACATCCCAAATGCATGTATCCCGTCGACATTCTTCCTTTGAGGCGGTTTAGGCACTGGGTAATAAATCCTACCCTGCCCATTAAATCCAGGGGGCAGGTGTTGCCTGGGGAATGGCCTTCTTGGGTTCACAGGACCCGATAGTCGGGTAAGTATAAGCAGTCAGAGAGTATAATGACACATCTATGGCCTGACCTGAAACTTTAGCTGAATTTGTATTAAAATTATCATTTTATTATAATTATAATTTGTAGTTCTAGGAGATTACATGGCGAAGGTGAAAGAAAACGAAAAGATAGATAAATACCTGGACCTTGCCAGAGAATTGACCCCCCCCCAACAAAAAAAACAAAAAAAAAAACAAACAAAAATACTGTGGAATATGAGAATGAAAGTGATACCAATTGTAGTTGGAGCTCTTAGAACCCCAAGATTAGAAAACAGACTGAAGCGATTAGAAACCGATACCATCCAGAAAACCAATAGGCTAGAATACTCAGAAGAGTCCTGAAAACCCGAAGAGACTTGCTGTCATTCAGACTCCAGTGAAAGAAAAGGATCTAACGCGATATAATAATTTAATTGGAAAAAATAATTCACAGAAGAATCGTAAGTTTAACTAAAAGTGTTGACAGAGATGAAACGGTTGGTTGACTGGCTGGTTGGATTTTACATTTCCTTACGACGGTAACCATTACACAACACGCCTCCTCATTATGTTCGTTGTTTGCACATTGCGATCCTGGTACTCAGAGGGTTAAATTCCTATGAGGGCAAAATAATAATAATAAAAAAAATGTCTTTTATTCACTCAGACTAAAGATATCGACCGGCGAGCGCATCTATCTTTTAATGACGCATCTGCTTGATGATATCTACACACAGGTTGGCCACAGTCGGCAGATGCACATAGGCTGATTTAATCACGTGTCGGACTTTTCCGTCCGTCAATATATATGCAGATGTGTAACATTATGATCTGATATATATCTCATTGATTGATTGTGATGAATTTATGTTGAGAGTCTGAGAGTGAATGGCAAGGCGCAATGCGCACGAATAGGCTGATATATATATATATATATATATATATTTATATGTATGTGTGTGTGTGTGTGTGTGTTTCTGTGTGTGTGGGGGGGCGTGTGTGGGGGCGTGTGGGGGCGTGTATATATAATATATATATATATATATGTGTGTATATGTATATATTCAAATGAAGAGAGAGAGAGAGAGAGAGAGAGAGAGAGAGAAGACAGACAGACAGAGAGAGAGAGACAGAGACAGAGACAGAGACAGAGAGAAGCTGAAAGTAAACGCGAGTTAGAACGAGAGTTACAACGAGAGCGAGAACGAGAACACGAGCGTGAGGAAACGAGAAATGATCTTATATTAAATTACAGGTCGAGGAGTGTGTACGCACGCGTGTGTGGGTATATATATATATCTGTGTGTGTACATATATATATATATTTAAATGAGTAGGGACAAAGAAAGAAAGAAAGAAAGAGAAAGAGAGAGAGAGAGAGAGAGAGTGAGAGAAAGAGAGCGAGAGAGGGGGAGGGGAGGAGAAAGAGAAAGAAAGCAAGAGAAGGCTGAAAAAGAAACGTGAGTTACAACGAGAGTTACAACGAGAACAGGAGCGTGAGGAAACGAGATACGATCTCTTATATTACATTACAGGTCGAGGAGTCGGGACAGAGGAAGCAGGGAGAGCAAGATGAGAACCATTGTCCCCACCATGGCGGTCAGGGCACTCGCGGCCAGAGCAGGGCACGGGACTAGCACTAATGTCCAGTAATGATTAATGGATCTCTGATGATAATCTCGTTGTAAATATATCGGCGGATGAAGTTGGTGCGGCGGGGTTGGGAGTGGGACAGGAGGAGTCGATAGGGAGTGTCTGTTTCGCCCGACATGAGTGTGTCGGGGCGGTCAGCGAATGGGAAGCGGTGAGAATGATAATGTTATATCGCTGGTTGGAAAGCAAAGAGGCTTCAGGGTAAGAGGAGAGACCGGGGAGACGAACCGATGTAGTATTGCAAGCCTAAAAGATAAATATTTTTTAAGTATGTATTTACTCAAGCCGTCCTCCACAGGCAGGATGTGACACAAGGTCAATTTTCAGCTAGTTTGAATTCAGAATTTTCATTTTCCTAGACCCTTTGCCTAGTTCTCTTGGAGGTCACCACTCCCGAAAAATAAATAAACAGAGCCCAAACCACAGCCCGCAAAAATTAGATAAATGGGTATCCTAAACAATATCTAATTGCCAGCCTCCAACTCTAGATTCCTGTGTTGTGTAGAGTACTTATTCATTGCCACTCTGACCTGGAGTGGTAGTATCTGTTAGGGTTGTTGGAATTTTTTGGTATATATATATATATTACCAACTTCTCCGCACGAACAGGATGTGACACAAAGTAAATTTCTTAAGCGGAGTTTAACAGGTTTGAATTCAGAGTATTCCTTCTCATAGACTGGTTGCCTAACCAAGGTTAAAGAGCCCAATCTGTCCTACTATTTTCCCATAGCTGGAGGATGAGTAGAATTCATACCTTTTCCAAGGGTATTAGCGCTAAGTGAAATGCAATTACCACGTCCAGGATTTGAACTCGGGGTGACGAGTCCATTTCCTATGACTTTAACCATTACACCACGCGCTTTGGTATATAGGGTGTGCTACAATACACCACTTAAATGTATAGACTAAGCGAGTTTATGTGGTTTAAACCTCAGCCAATCAACAGCCCGAATGTGTGACTGGTTGATTACTTAATCACTTTACGGAGAGGCGTTCATTTGCAATCATTGACGAAGGACTTGCAATACTGAGGAGCACCAAGGAACAACCAAAGGATTCTTTACCAAGGATTTCCGTTGGACATGCGCTCTTGCTTGAATCCTAAAGGATGGCCCATAAAATCGTAACAAGGGTCCTATCTATGGTTCAAATAGATCTATTTAAAAAATTAGTCCCCTTTCTATGTCTCCAGTCTCTTTTCTATGCTTTTGGGAACTATTCCAGGAGTAACAACTATAATTAATATCACCGTCACCTTCATGTTCCAAATCTTCTTCGGTTCTCTGGCAAGATCTAAGTATTTGTCTCACTGTGTAAACCTTTTTCCCTGCCATTAATACTCGTTGTGTTTCTTTCTATTATTTTTCGGTTAACTCTGATACTCTAGTTACAACACTTAAATTTGGTACTCTAGTCGGAACCGGTGCTTTCAACGTGACTTGACCGTAAGCTGCTCATGGTGGGGAGTTCGGTAAATACAGAAACTGGTGAGTGAACCATTGTATTAAAGCTGTCGATTTCAAAATTAAAAGGTATTATAATGATTACATATTGTGTAGTACTACTCTCAAGACAGGGGGCTTGTTTGAAAAAAAAATGTTTCATATGAATTTGCTCACAAACTTCTTACAAAAGAAACTCCTTTAATTTGTTTTCTATTTAAGAGGAGGAGCTCTCAAAGTAGTTTGCACTAACGAGAAGAGAGCCCCTTTCATTTGAATTCAGTTTTCATTCTCCATGATCGGTTGCTACACAAGACTAAACCTCCCGTCTGCCTTATTATTTACCCACAGCTGGAGTGAATATAGTTAGATTCGTACCTTTCCCAAGGGTATTAGTGCTATGTGAAATGCAATCCATCTACTAACTAGCAAGAATATGCGACTTCCGGGCGTAAGTATTCATTTTTTAATGTAATGAAATATATCAAATTAGAAAGACTAACGAAACTAAATA
>CM042140.1:66064537-66069537 GCA_023376005.1 Doryteuthis pealeii | reverse complement strand
GAGAATTGTGACTTGAGTTGTGATATAGTTTCATTTACAGATAAGCACACAATCTCCATTATAATAAGAGTTACGGTGTTTAATATAATCCATTCACAAACACTTTTAATGTAATTCATTTTAATGTAATGTTTTCCCTAACACTTTGATGGAATCCATTGTTGGTATTTGTTTTGTATAATTACTCACCGTTTAACCAGATAACCTTTGTGATATTTGTTTTAAGTAAACATGTCCTCACATAATAAACGATCCCAAATAGAAATGCTAGTAGCGTGCTTACTTTCTATTTTACAATCAGTGGAAAAATAAATCTCTCCTGAGTATCACATTAAACTGCATACACACGCGTGGGGTAATGATTATCGTTGTAGGAAATGAATTCGGTGACCCGAGTTCAAGTCTTGGACGAGACTGTTCTCGCATGGCGCTAATAATCTTGTGAATGGTATGCATTCAAATAATCTCCTTCAAGTTATGGATAAATACTAGGGCAGACTGGTCCCTTTAACCTTGTCTAGGAGAAGGAAAACTCCTAATTCAAAACTATTAAACTCCGTTTAAGAAATTGACCTTGTGTTTTTTTGTTTTGTTTTACGGTATATCAACACAATGGGTCATTTAATGCCGGCAAATGTTTTGAAAGATTCATAGCGATAGTTTGGAAGAAAACTTTTAAAACTCAATTTTTTGTGAACAAATTTTCTATTCAACCCATAGATAGGACCCTAACAGGTACTACCATTCCCAGTCATAGTGGACTCGGAGCAATGGTGATAAAGGAGTGCTCCATATTACGTAGACCTTCAGAACTGGAACCTTACCATCAGTTTGAATTTAACGTCATACCCAGGACAATAAGACCCTCGGACACCGCCTTTTAGTACCCATATGATAAAAAGGGTTGAGGCTTGCCATAAGAGCAATAGGGTCAGGGCAATCATGTAGATTCTAGGGATGCTGGGGGAAGGAATAATAATTGGATTCATACCTTTCTCATAGGCATTAACGTTATGTGAACTGCAAACAGCCTTATCCAGGATTTGTTTCGTTTGCCGTACCCATTTCCTGCGACAATAACCATTACACAACGCACATCCACTTTTAATCATTTATTATTATAAGTTTCTCTTGTAGGAAATGATCTTCGGGAGCGGAAAGCCGTGTACCTCATTGTAAAACATACCGAGTAGACCTGTTTATCATTCAGTATCTGTATCAGTTTAGCTTTTTTGAAAAAAAAAAAAATCTTTCTAATCCTATGTCTCCTCTGCTGTCTTCTAAGGTCATGTGATTCTTGATATACACAGGGTGAAAATCCAAAATTGAATTTATTCCTTCAATTTACATCCAGAATTTAAAAAAAAAGAAAGCTTTATCAACCTTCTTTCTTGCTTGTATATTTGCATCACATACTTCCCACTCCCATTGCGACTTATAATTTGTCTCTATATTTTTTTTGATGTTATTTTTCAAGAAAAGAAAAAGTTTAAACTTAAAATTTTGTTTAGATTTTTTTTAGTATCGGGAAATGTTTAGATCATCTGTTTCTTTTATTCTTTTTATTTTTCATTGTTAACCTCATTTTATTCTGTCGTTTTACCCGCCTTTTTTATTTTAAAATTCATTGTTTTCTTTGCCTAGAGAAAAATCTTTCCTGTCCTCAAATTGTGATCTTAATGTTATTACTGCTGTGAACGACCGTAGGCAGAAGCGAACAGTAAGGCTCACTTATTCTCCGAGACTTTCAAATAACTAAATTACTGAGAGGGGGGAGGGAGAAATAACTATCATGGCGGACATTACTGTTTTCGTCTGCTTTCTTTTTTTCAATATTTTCTCTGAATTTTTTTCTCTCTTTAGCGTAGCATACTGGAGTTCTTTTTTTTTTGTTGCTCAGAGTTATGGATTCACATTCTCCGGTTTAGGTTATTTTCATGTTCACTTTGGTATTTCAACATCTCTTTCTATTTAAACATTTCTCCTAGCTTCACTCGTTTCCAAATTACTTGACTCAAATAATTTACTGGTTTTCTAGACGCTTCAACTTTCACTCAGAATTTCTTTGTTTGTATGTTTATATATTCCAGTTTTTCCTACAGGAAAAAAACTATATTCTATTTATTTAAAAATGTTTTCTCCAAAACAGACAAGGTCACCCATAAAAGATGTAATCAATACTTTCATCAAATTTATGCTTTTATAAAAGATTAGCCTCTTCAACTATTGTAGATATACAGTCGTACCTTGACTTACGATTCCCGAACTTACAAATGGTAATAAATTCTTTAAAAAATAGCAATATTCTTCCTTAATTTTCCATTTAATATTTCATTGATTTTCATTTTCTCGATTTCTTTTTTGTGTCTCCCCTTTTTTCATTCATTACATTTTTTGATAATATTTATTCTTTTCATATTTCTAACATATTCTCATCTATTTGCTTATACTTTTTTAATGTGATTTTTTCATTTGTGCTCATAGATACTTAGCTTTCATTTTTCACTTTCAATTGTACTTTTCATTTTTAATTTTCATTTTTCTCTTTCACTTTTCATTTTTACTGTCACTGTGACGTTTCATTTTCACTTTCACTTTTCACTTTTACTTTCACTTTCAATTTGACTTTTCACTTTTACTTCCACTTTTCAATTTTACCTTTCATTTTCAATTTCACGTTTAACTTTCACTTTCACTTTCAATATTACTTTTTTCTTTCACTTTCACTTTTCATTAATTTTCATTTTCCCTTTTCATTTGCAATTTGAACTTCTCTTTCACTTTTCATTTTTCATTTTCACCTTTTCTTTTTCAGTTTTTATTTTCAATTTACTATTCACATTTCTTTTTCACTCTTTTACTTTTCACTTTCCATTTTTCTCTTTCATTTTCACTTTTCATTTTCCCTTTTAATTTTTAATTTTTAATATTTCTCTTTAGCTCTTGATTTTCACTTTTCTTTTTCACTTTTAGTTTCCCTTTCAATTTGAATGTTCACTTTTACTTTCACTTTTCCTTTTTTTCTCTTTCACTTTCAATTTCACTTTTCACTTTTCATTTTTCATTTTCACTTTTCATTTTCACTTTCGAATTTACTCTCCTATTTGTCGCCAGCACACTCTGTATCGTTTTCAACATCAATCACATAAACACCGCATCCTTCCTCAACACCTGATGGCAGCTGCAATTATTGACCCAAGTTCCCACAAGAACATTTCTCGCCTTCCGCATATGATCAGTTTTCTCTGTAAGAAAAAAAAAAGCCAAATCGAGAGCAAATGAAATAATGTTGCCATTTTGAATGTCGCAAAAGAAAAAAACAAGTCGCTGTTTACTTAGCAATTGTTGGTATATTCGAGATGCAGTACATATGCACTTTCGGGCTCAATCATCATCATCATCATCATCATCATCATCATGTATTTACCTATTTAATCAACTCCTCCACCATGGACGGGATGTCATACAGGGTAAATTTTAAAGCTGAGTACTGCTTGTCTAAATTCAGAGTTTTTTCTTCTCCTCGACTGATTGCCTAAGATGGATTCTTGCCTTTTCTCAAGGACATTAGCGCGAATTGAAACATAGAGAGTCTCGCATAAGATTTAAACTCGGTCGCCGATTCCACTTCCCACGACGCTAACCGTTTTGATAAGAGCACCTCATTTGTTCAGACCATTTTTCCAACCCAACATTTTATTTTGGATCACTCTTAAAATTATTTTTTAAATAAGAGAAAAAAATAAGGAAATTCTCAATTTTAAAAATTTATTTCAAGTGTAATAAACAAAAACGTTATCAAATATAAAAATCACCGGGGGTGGCCTAAAGCCGGTATCAACCAAACGGCGAGGGAATCTATCACCTTTTCACTAGCACTAGACCAAGGAGATTGTTTTGCCTCACAGGTGGAGCACCACACCAACCATTAGCTCCTTACTTTATCGCACAGATCCCTGTGCTATTCATACGCTGAGTATCGAACCAGGAACCTTGTGGTTCCTAGGCGCACACTCTACCGACTGAGCTACATTTCTTTATAGATTATGCCTTAAATCTATATAAACTTTATAACGTCGACTTCCCCATCATTTGGATACTCTGTGTTTTCTACTACACACACACACACACACACACACACACACACACACATATATATATATATATATATAATATATATATATATATATATATATATATATATTAGAAAACACAGAGTATTCCAAAAAGATTAATTCATTCTTGATGGAGAAGTCAACGTTATAACGTTTCGGGTTTTGAATAAACCTTCATCAGGACTTTAAGATGGAAATATTATTGTCTGTACAGTGATGGGTGCCTTTTGAACAATGATATATATATATATATATATATATATATCGTAAAATTTACGATAACAATATTGCTTTGTTTATTTCGCCTTGTTTTTTTTTTCTCTAACGGAAGGCATTGTCAGATCTAGCATTGGATTTGTAAGATTTGTGAACTTTCCCTCGGGATTAATACTTCTCCACTTTCAAATGTGTGTGTCATATGAAACTAAGCTAAGTCGAGATATTATTGCAGTCTCTCTTGTTGAAGTTTGTTGTACTAGAAATTGGTATCGAATGTCAGTTATAAAGCTAGGCATTCATCTTTCGGTTTTCATAGTAGACAGTTCCTATTCACTTTGAAAATGTGGCGCAGCACAATCTTCCTACCCTTATCAAACTTTGCACCTTAAATTTTCTTGTGTTTGTAATATGTATTTGACCAACCCCTCCGCACGAGTAGGGTGTGACACAAGATCAGTTTCTTAAGCGGAGTTTAACAGAGTTTTCCTTCTCTTAGACTGGTTGCCTAACCAAGGTTAAATAGCCTAGTGTGCCCTACTATTTACCCATAGCTGGAAGGTGAATAATCGGTTGGATACCATTCCCAAGGGTATTAGCGCTATGTGAAATGCAAATAGTCTCGTTCAGGATTTTAACTCGGATTACCGAGTCCATTTCCTACGACGA
>CM042140.1:66029537-66054537 GCA_023376005.1 Doryteuthis pealeii | reverse complement strand
TGAATGAGCCTCTTTTTGACGTGAGCTAACATTTTAGCATCATTAAAATCAAAATCATGATCTGTATCAGATACATGTTGAATGAAGGCGTTGTTCAAATTTCATATCCTAATATCGCGCTTGTGCTCATATAACTGCCTTTTGATATTTCTGGAAGTTTCACCGATATATTTTTTATCGTAATTTTTATATCAGATAATGTAAACATCAATGTCGGACTTCATAGGTGCATAAAACTTCGTGTTAATTGAATTTCTAATAGTTTTTGAAGATAAAGAGACAGTTTTAATGCCAAGACTGTTTAAATTGTTTTTTTATGGAGATTATCAATAAAAGTTGGTGCTGTTTTTTATGCTTGTCTATATGTCCATATTGACTGCTGTAATTAATCTTCTCTTGCTCTTTTTGGTGTATTTATCGAGTTCATTGTCGTATCTACGAAATCCGCAATGTTGGCCAGACCTTTTCTGTCTTCTTCTCTTGATACATATAGTCTGTCTATATCATGTCACGGATTTGCTTGTCTTTTGGTCTAAGTTCTTGTCAATAATAATAATAATAATAATAATAATAATAATAATAATAATAATATCTTTGAAGATTACACAAGGAAGAGCAAAGACAAACTACTTATAGCGGCCAACAATAGTAGAAACGGCAGATAGACAAACAGAAAAATGACAAAGACTAGAAAACAAAAATGGGAAGAAAAACAATTATACGGACGCTTCAAACGACAAATAGAAGAGGTTGCACATGAAAAGTCTTGGACATGGTTAAGAAAGGGAAACCTCAAAAGAGAAACAGAGTCACTTATAATTGCTGCACAAAATAATGCCATAAGGACAAACTACATCAAAGCGAAAATTGATAAGACCCAACAAAATAGTAAATGTAGACTTTGCGGTAATAGAGATGAGACTGTATACTCTGCGAATGTAGCAAACTAGCACAACGAGAATACAAAACTAGACACGACTGGGTTGGGAAGGTGATCCACTGGGAATTATGCAAGAAAATTAAATTTTGACCACATAACAAAATGGTATATGCATAAACCAGAATCTGTTCTTGAGAACGAAACGCACAAAATTCTCCGGGACTTTGAGATAAAAACGGATCACCTTATCCCAGCAAGAAGGCCAGACCTAGTGTTGATAAACAAAAAAGAAAGAACTTGTCAACTGGTGGATTTTTCAGTGCCAGCAGATCACAGGGTGAAGCTAAAGAAACATGAAAAAATAGACAAATATTTGGTCCTTGCCAGAGAAGTGAAAAAGTTATGGAACATGAAAGTGAAAGTGAAAGTTATACCAATAGTGGTTGGTGCACTTGGAACAGTCCCAAAAGGATTAGAAAAGGGCTTGGAAAGTTTGGATATCAGAGGAAGGATGGAAACCATTCAGAACACTGCACTGCTGCAATCTGCCAGAATACTCAGAAGAGTCCGGGAGACCTGAGGAAACTTGCTGTCACTCAGACTCCAGTGAAAGACCATCAACTAACACTGATGTGAAAACTCAAAAATAATAATAATAAAATATTTAAAAATGTATAAAATATCCAGCCACATCATAAATTTCATCAAAAAAGTGGAGAGTCCAATCAAAAGCAGGAGTGCAATCTCTGGCAGAAGAAAAAATCCAAAGAGATATTTTTCAAGGAGACTCGCTATCACCACTAATATTTATTGTAGCAATGATGCTACTCAATTATATACTTAGAAAATGCACAGGGGGATGCAAACTCACAGGGAAAAATAAACAACCTTGTGTACATGGATGAGATAAGAAAATTGCCAAAAATGAAAAAGAGCTAGAAATCCTGCTGCAAACCAATAGAATATACAGCCAAGATATAGGAATGGAATTCGGAATCGAAAAATGTGCTATGCTAGTAATAAAACAGGGGGAAATAAAAATAGTGGACGGAATACAATTACCAAATCAGGTCACTATAAAATCACTTGGAGAAAAAGAAAGTTACAAATACTTAGGAATTTTAGAGGCAGACCATATCAAGCAAATAGAGATGAAAAGAAAAGTAAAAAAAAAGAATACCTCAGGAGAACAAGAAAACTCATAGAAACCAAGCTCAGCAGCAGAAATCTTATGAAAGGAATGAATACCTGGGTCGTCCCCATTATAAAATACTCGGGGCCATTCTTAAAATGGACCAAAGTTAAATTCAGACAGATTGACTAAAGGACTGAAAAATCAATGACAATGCACAAGGCTTTACACGCTAGAGACGATACAGATAGGCTATATGTATCAAGAAAGGAAGGTGGAAGAGGTCTTGCCAATATAGAGGACTGCGTAGAGGCCACAATCCAACGACTCAAAGAATACACAAAAAAAGAGCAAAGAAAGATTACTTATGGCAACCAATAACAGCAGATGCAACATATGGATAAACAGAGAAGACAACGAAATCTAGAAAACAAAGATGGGAAGAAAGACAATTATATGGATACTTCAAACAACAAATTGGAGAGGTTGTACATGAACAGACTTGGACATGGTTGAAAAAGGAAACCCCAAGATAGAAACTGAATCACTAATAATTGCTGCACAAAATAATGCCATAAGAACAAATTATATCAAAGCCAAAATTGACAAGACACAATAAAATAGTAAATGTAGCCTATGGTGACAGAGATGAGACCAAAAACCACGTATTAAGCGAATGTAGCCAACTCGTGCAATATGAATACAAAGCTAGGCACGACTGGGTCGAAAAGGTGATCCACTGGGAATTATTCAAATAATTAAATTTTGACCATACATAAACTGATGGTCTCTCATTAGAGTCTGAGTGACAACAAGTCTCAGGCCTCCAGGATTCTTCTTCTTCTTCTTCTTCTTCTTCTTCTTCTTCTTATTATTATTATTATTATTATTATTATTATTATTATTTCACTCCAAGCGAGTTTTTCACATTAGCTGGTGTCTGAGTGGCAACGATTTCCCTCAGGTCTCCAAGACTGCTGCGTATTCTAGCCGATTTTAACAACGTTGTGGGCTGGATTATTATTATTATTATTATTATCATTATTATATTATAATAATAATAATAATAATAATAATAATAATAATAATAATAATAATAATACTCATGTTCCTTAATTGCAAAGCCCTCTGATTAAAAATGAGACCAAATGAATCGTCCAAGATAAAAGTAAAAATGTTAATCCTGATTATATGGTGTTGTTTATCCTCCGAATTCATATTTCTAATGAATGTCGTCACCTCAGCTAAATAATGGACCATTCTGTTTTTATTATAAAGAAAGAAAGGGAAGAAAAAGCACAAGCTACACAGAAAAATATAATAAAACAGAAAGATAGAGGGAAGGAAGGAAGGAGGGAGGGAGGGAGGGATTGCATGGAAGCGATAACGCTAATCTGTTTCAATCAAACATAATGAAAAGATGAAAAGAAGGAAAGAATATATATATATATATATATATATATATATATATATATATATATATATATATATATATATATATATATATATATATAGAGAGAGAGAGAGAGAGAGAGAGAGTTAAATAAGATTTTTATACTTTTTACATATCGAACTATTTAGCAATAGCTATTAAGTAAACATATAAAATGCTGTAATAATTGAATTATCATACTGTGGTATATCCACAGGTCCCGCTATGTATTATTATTATTATTATTATTATTATTATTATTATTATTATTATTATTTTCACTCCTTTTGAATTTTTCACATCAGCGTTAGCTGATTGTATTTCACTGGAGGCTGAGTGACAACAAGTCTCCTCGGGTTGCCTGGACTCTTCTGAGTATTCTTGCCGATTGCAGCAATGCAGTAGTTTGGATGGTTTCAATTCTTTCTCTGATTTCCATTTCCTCCAGTCTTTTTTCCAAGTTTATTGCGACCGTTCCAAGTGCACCAACTACAATTGGTATCACTTTCACTCTCATATTCCACAGCTTTTTCAATTCTCTGGCATTATTATTATTATTATTATATTATTATTATTATTATTATTATTATTATTATTCCTGAATAAACAGGAGCCATAAGCATCAGCGCCATTTTCACAAGCATCGCCATTATCGTGATCATGTTGAGTGCCACCGTTTGTTGAATGACTATTACAGTTATTACTGTGGGAATCATTGTTATCATTATAATTACAATTATCGTTAATATCATGATGTTAAAACAGCCTTTCTTTTTATTGTCATTGTTATTGTTGTTGTTGTTGGGGCGGGGATGAGGGGTGTTGGTCCCTGCTCTTTTCCGCTTCAGAGGGCGGCAGCTCAATTGATTAACTTCTGGTTATTTGACTTTCAAGTAATTTCCTTTCTATCGTCACTAGAAATCGGCCGACCTTGCATCCCAACTATTATTTGCATTTGTTTGTTTTCTTTCTTTTTTCATCTATCAGAATTCTTCTTTTTTCTTTGACTGTCAGTTCTTTCTTTTTCTCTTTCTTTCTTCAGAATCTTCTTTTTTCTCCCTTTTTTCATTCCTACTTTCTTCTACCACTTCTACGTTATTGTTATTCTTCTTCTTTCTTTCTTTCTTCTTTCTTTCTTTCTTCTTACTGGTTTTTTTTTTTGTCTGACTTTTTCTTTTTTCTTTCTTTTTTCTTTGCACATTTATTCTTCTTTTCCCACGGATTCTTTTTCTTCTTTATTCTATCTCTATTCTTTCCTTCTTTCTTCTTCTTCCCTATTCCATTTTTCAATCATTACTTTCCTTTCTTTTTCTTTCTTTGAATATTTCGCTCCCCATTTTCTTGCTTTTTTCTTCTTTTCTTTCTTTCTTTCTTTCTTTCTTTCTTCTCGTCCATGCTTTATTTATTTTTTTGTACATTATTCTTTTTTATCTTCTTTTATAACTGATTACATTTTCTTTCTTCTTTCTTTCTTTCTTTCTTTCTTTCTTTCCATTAAGATCTTTCAATCATTATTTCATTTCTTTTCTTTCTTTTAATTCACACTCACATTTTCATTCTTTCGTTTTTTCTTCCAACAATTTCATTTTTCAATAAAATATTTGTGTTATTTCTTTTAATTCGTTTATACTAATTTGTCCTTTCTTTCTTTCTGTCATTCTTTCTTTCTTGTCTTTTTTTCTTTCTGTCCTTTTCTTTCCTTTACATTTCCACATTTCTTTATTTGTTTGTTTGTTTCTTTCCATTTTAATTTTCCAATAAATTTGTTTTTATTTCTAAAAATTTTTTGCTCTCTTTCCTTCTTTCTTTCTTTCTTTCTTTCTTTTCATTCAGCATCAAAAGCCCCACTCCTGCCACCCCGGTTTCATCTCAGTAACTCTTGTTATCTCCCTCCTCCATATGTTGACCCCCTCACTAGCCGGTGACATTAACCCAGCACCTCCTTCTCACTTGTTCCATTCAACAACAACGGCCTCCTCCCACCACTCGCCCTTTCCCACTCATCTGATGTTTGTAGGCAAAATGCCCGAAGCTTTCTGAAAAAGGTCAAGTCTCCTATCGATTGGTTGAAGGCTGTTTTGTCAGTGAATACATTGCAAAGTGTATATAAATGCAATAATCGAGTGTTGTATATGTGCCCATTTGGTTTGTAGGGAAGAACATACAAAATGTTTGTGAATGGAGGAGTATATGTGAATGTTTTCATGAGGATGTATGAGTATTCGAGGTTTGATGAAGTTGTTTGACATTATTTGCAGTTGTATATGTGTGAATGTAATTGTGCGTATTTTCAGTGAATTCTGAGCTCTTGTGGTTGTATGAAATTATATGCTTATGGATGTGTTTGTATGCACTTGTACGAAGGACACTAATAACAATCATAATGATAATAATGATAATAAACTATATAAAGGCAAAAATAGATAGAACGTAGCAGAATAGCAAGTGCAGAATGTGTGGAGATAGAGACAAAACGGTAAATCATATAATAGGTGAATGCAGCAAACTAGCACAAAGAGAGTACAAGACTAGACACGAATATGTGGGAAAGGTAATTCACTGGGAATTGCGCAAGAGATTCAATTTTCACCATACAACCAAATGGTATATGCACAAACCTAAACCTGTCCTAGAGAACGAGACGCATAAAATTCTCTGAGATTTTGAGGAAGAGACGGATCACCTAATCCTGGCTAGGAGACTGGACCTAGTATTGATTGACTAGAAAAAGGGAACCTATTCTCTCGTGGATTTTGCCGTCCCGGCCGATCACAGAGTGAAAATGAAAGAAAGCGAAAACATAAACAAATACTTAGACCTTGCCAGAGAACTGAGGAAACTATGGAACATGAAGGTAAAGGTCATGCCAATTGTATTTGGTGCCCTTGGAAGAATCCCCAAAGCTCTGAAAAAGAATTTGGGTGAATTGGAAATCCGAGGAAGAATCAAACCATCCAAACTACAGCACTGTTGGGATCGGATAGAATACTCAGAAGAGTCCGGAGACCTGAGGAGACTTGCTGTCACTCAGCCTCCAGTGAAACACCAGCTACGGCAGGTGTAAAAAACTAATAATAATAATAATAATAATAATAATAATAAAGAGCGTACGGAAACGATAACGCTAATCTGTTACAATCGAACATAATGAAAAGATGAAAAGAAAGAATGAAAGAAAAAATAGTGAGAGAGAGTTGAATCGAGATTATTATACTTTTTATTACATATTAAACTATTTAACAATAGCTCTTAAGTAAACATATCAAGCGTTGTAATAATTAAATTCTTATACTGTGGTATATCCACAGGTCCTGCTAGTATATAACTATTTTAGTCAGTCTGAATTTAAAAAAAAACGTATTTCACTTAATCAGTTGTGAGTAGGTTGAGTTTTCACTTAAAAAAAAATATCTCAAACAGCGAAAGTTGTGTGATTTTATAATAAATACTGATACTAAAAACTAGTTGTCGTACTTGCAACATTGTTTCAGGAAATAGCACCAAATATTGTATGTTAAAATGTACAAAAATCCTTATTTTCGCAGCATTTAGCCTAGCAGTTGGTTTGAAAATTTAGCAATTCCAATATTCAAAACAAAATGGTTGCCATTTTAAACGAAACAAAATAAAATATTATAACTAGAATTCAATTTGAAAATATGCCCCTATAACCACCGACAACCTCGGATATACTGCTTTTTACCTAATGATTAAGCTGTAACAGTGATAACATTTTAAAAGATTGAAACCCATTTCCTCAAACGAAGGCAAAGTCTTTGAAAAATAGTGGTAATTCTTTATGTTAATTTGCAATTTTTGCCACATGGAAGACGTTACTGTTTAAAAATCGACCTACCCTAGCGGCCAGTGTTGCTGGCACGCAAAAAGGTTACGATGGCGGATCTTGTCAGACGAGGAAATGCGAGGTAGACATTAGTTAATATGACCATCTATTTCTATCGGTTTGTTTTACGTCTGAATGATTTGCAACGTAAAGTAGGGGTGTGTGGCTGGGGTGATATTAATTCAGCATTCAAAACAAATTTAACGTGAGCCATTAATTGCATTTTAAAGGTTAGAAAATTGTAGACAGTGGCTGATCGGAAATACGATAGCCTACCTACAGATACTCCATTTCACGCACACACACACACCACACACACACACACACACACACACACACAACACACACAAAGAGAGAGAGAGAGAGAAGAAAGAGAGAAATATGAGAGACGGAGATATATAATATATATGTATCAGTCTGTTCATAATATATATATATATATATATATATATATATATATATATATATATGAACACTGATACATATATATTTTATGATAATAATAATAATAATAATAATAATAATAATAATATATATATATATTATTATTATTATTATTATTATTATTATTATTATTATTATACTAAAGCTGGGCGAATCAATGTTTGTCTACTAAAGGTTTTTTTACTGTTTACTTCAATGTCACAAAAATTATAATAAATTATTCCTCAGTTTTAGGACCAAGTTATGTTTGAAAGAAATACATTTTAGTTGGTTCTAATTAGTCGTTAAATCAAGATTATTATACTTTTTACATATTGAACTATTAGCTCTTAAGCAAACATATTAAACATTGTAATAATTAAATCATCATACTGTGGTTTATCCACAGGTCTTGCTAGTTAAGCGGTTTATATCGTTAGGGGAAAATTGCTAAGTTTTTTCTGTTAATGGTCCAGTCACCTACAGTGAATGTGTATACTACTATTCTCTCTCCAGCTATGGTAAAACATTAGTGTGTGTGCACAAACTAGACTGACCGTTTTCGAAATGATTACCGTGTACTGGCGTGAAAACTGAATTTACCCTCTCACAAGTTATTTTTTATTAAAATATTTGACCGTTCGTGCTAACAAGGTCATGTGTAAGGTAGATTGGTTGGTTTAGTTTAGTTTGTTTTGTTTTGTGGCATGTCAACCTCGGTGGGTCATTTCATGCCGACAAAGATTTGAAATAAATTCGTTTTTAATGGATACTCAATTTTATATTATAAACACATTTTTCTATTTAACCCATAGATGGAACCCCAACAGGATACCACCACTCCGGGTCAGAGTGGACCTGGGAGCAATGGTGATGAAGGGGGGCTCCACATTCCCCAAACCTCCAGAACTGGAACCTTACCATCAGATGTAGGTGTATACATGTGTGCCTATGTGTGTAAGTATGCATGCCTGTTTGTGTGTGTGTCAGAGAGAGAGAGAGAGAGAGAGAGAGAGAGATAGAGAGAGAGAGAGAGAGAGAGAGAGAGAGAGAGAGTGAGAGATGGGTGAGAGAGAAGGAATTAAAAGGAGAGAAAGAGATGAGGTGTGTGTGTGTGAAAAATATTTTCTTTTGATCACTATTGTTTGTGTGTGAACGTTGAATTGTTCAAATTGGTTTCTTCGGATTGTGTGCTAACTTTGTCGGGAGAATGTTTTCGACGCACGTATTTTCGCAATTATGGCCGGCAAAGGTGAAGGTTTTGGCGGGGGTATGAAGCTGCCGTTCGGTCGACACGAAGCTCCTTCTCTGCAGGATTCTGTCTGACACTGACCATTTCTATTAGACGAGGGAAATTAGAATTTTGGTTCGCAAGTCGGTGCCGGGGGTCGTAAGGAATTTGATTTGGTTACTTTTGATGCACCATTGCAATGTGTCCCACTCGGTCTGCAATGCTGAGATTGGTCGCCGTGTGGTGCCTTGCATCTTGGAAAAAAGTATGGGAGGGGTGGTGGTTTAGGGGTATGTAGGCTTTGGTAGTAGAGGTCGAAGGGGAAATATCAGGCGAAAAAAAAAAAAATGAATGACACTTTAGAAGTCATAATAAAAAAAATCGGAAACAAGAATAAAAAAGAAGGAAAACGGGTGAAAAGCAGAATGAAGGAAGAAAAGCGGTAAGAAGGAATGAAGGAAAGATAAGATAAAAGATGAAAGGAAGGAAGAAAGAAAGGAAAGAGGGACGAAAGAAAGGCTCGAATAAGAACGGAAGGAAGAAACAAAGAAGAAAGATAAACGTCTGAAGTAAAAACGAAAGATGAAAGAATGAACGAAAAACGAAAGAAATGTGGTAGGAAGGAAGAAAAGAATAAAAATAGAAGAAGGAAGGAAGGAAGAAAGAAAGAGTAGAAGGAAGAATTGAAGAAAGATAAAAGAAAGAAGGTAGGCCGAAAGAAAGGCTTGAAATAAGTAAGTAAGTAAGGGTGGGAGGAAGGAAAGAAAGAAAGAAAGAAAGAAAGAAGAAGATAAATGAATGACAAAAGAAAGACAGACGCATGAGAGGAAAGAAAGAGCAAAGAAAGGGTGCGAAAAACGAAGGAAGGGAGGGAGGAATGAAAGAAAGAAAAAAGAAAGATAGAAGAACGAAGGAAGACAAAAAAGCATAGAAGAAAGAAAGAAAGGGATGATGGAAGGATAGAAGGAAAAGAACAAGAAGAAGGACAAGTATAATAGGTTACAAATCTGTAAAGGAAGATAAGAATATGGAAATACGCTAGCAACAAAACAAGTGAGATTTTTATAAGTACTAGCAAAAAACAACAAAACACACACACACACACACACACACACACACACACACATATATATATATATATATATATATATATATATATATATATATATATATACCAACCCCTTCATACGAGTGGAATGCGACACAAGGTGAATTTCTTTAGCGGAATTTAACAGATTTGAAATCAGAGTTTTCCTTCTCCTAGGCTGGTTACCCTGCTAATGTTAAAGAGCTCAGTCTGTCCTACTATTTACCCATAGCTGGAAGGAGAGTAGTTGGATGCATACCCTTCCTAAGAGTATTCGCGCATGTGCAATGCAATCAACCTCCTCCAGGATTTGAAATCAAGTCGTTTACTAACATAGAATTAAAAACAATTATTTAGTGACATAGAATTAAAAAATAGAACCCGAAGGAGGACTCTAAGAAATTGGTAATCGTTGAAAATTATTTCGTTTGAGATGTTTTAAAATATATGCTCCTTACTACATTTGGGGCGCTGGTAGGTGTTGTCAGTGATGTAATTACTTTGGGTCTCGGGGAGGTTTCGGGTCTTTCAGCATCATACTCCCATCGCCAGGCTGACCCTATCAGAGATGATCAAACTCTGATGCACCTACCACCTTTGAGACGCTAACAGAGATTTAGCTTTTATTTTCATTTGAAATGTCGATTTATTTCAAGAGCGAAGTGACGACTTTTCAAGGTTGTGTCTCAATATCAACGAGGTGTGTGTGTGTGTGGAGAGGGAGAGGGGATGGTTGATTATGTGTAATGAATCATAAAATAATAGGAAAAAATAAGTGTGGGTGGGTAGAGAAGTAAAGATGGGAAGAAATTGAGTTTACTCTAAGAAGCAATCAGGGAATGTGCTCACTTTCGTTTTTTTTTTCTCATGACTTTATCAGTTTAGCAAACACTATTAAAAGTGAACGCATGGACAATGTTTGTTAGCGGGGCAAAGGTCATCAAAACAATGTCTGACAGAAAATGAAAGTCTCGGAGAAGAAGAAATATCCAGGAAGAAATAAGCATGAACAGGCTAAGATAGATAGATAGATAGATATAGATAGATAGATAGATAGATATTAACAGATAGATAAGTATGGACAGATTGGGATAGATAAATAGTTAGTTAGATAGATAGATAGATATGAACTGAATAAAATAGATAGATGAATATGAAGAGACTCAAATATATATATAATATATATATATATATATATATATATATATATATATATATATATATATATATATATATATAGAGAGAGAGATAGAGAGTGAGAGATAGATAGATATATAGATAGGTAAGTAGATAGATAGATATAAAAAAAAGATAAATTGGTAGGTATACAGATATTAACAGACTAACACCCACTGAAATATATATATATATATATATATATATATATATATATATATATATATATACGGCAAAAGAGAAAGAGATAAGAAGATAGATATGAACAAAGAGTGTAATATATTATAGAATGATACTAATAATATATGAAACCAAGGACATGAAAATAGACCACGATGGATAAACCTGAGAAAGAGAGAGAAAGAGAGAGAAAGAGAAAGAGAGAGAGAGAGAGAGAGAGAGAGAGAGAGGGGGAGAAAGAGAGACAGAGACAGAAACAGAGGGTGAGAGAGACAGACAGACACAGAGAGAGACAGAGAAATATGAGCAAAGTGAGATAGATTGTTTCTTAATACTTCAATTCAATCTCAATATAATCTATCTATCTATCTATCTATCTATCTATCTATCTATCTTGAGTTAGGCTTAGTAAAGAGATAGAGAGCAAGCTAGTAAAAAATAACAAATGAAAAGCAAAACACCAGTCGTATAGTGTTTATATATATATATATATATATATATATATATATATATATGAATTTATACGTATCCCTCTCTTTCTCTCTTCCTCTCTTTCCCTCTCTCTCCCTGCTCTCTCTTTCTCTATCTATCTCTTTGCCTCTGTCTCTCTCCCTCTCTCTCTATATATATATTCATTACTACTGATTTCGTTCCTCACTAGATACTCTAAATCTAAACTATTCTTAGTTATACGTATAATAACAGACCCTTAGTAGTGAGTTTGATTCTCACTTGTTGCCTCACACTTGTGCCACGGCTATATGGATACATATTATGTTTTTATGTTCGGATCATTGTTTTTAATAATGTTTGACAGATACATGTAGATGTTAGATAGATACCTGTATCTAGCATTTCCTATGACAATAACCGTTACGATACAAATATCTCCATGAGCAATTGTTATGTAATGGCTTTCCACGCCAATACCTCCCCCCCACTAACCTCTGGATGTGGTGATGAGTAGGAGTGCTTGATAGATGGCAAATCAGAGTTCAATTCCCCATCCATAAGAAAACCGATGTGCTTGACGTTGGCTATGGACGGTGAAAAATTGTTTGCGGATATATCGATATGGTTGTTGATTGATTGATTTTAACGGCAAGTCAATCCGTCTTTGGTTATTTTCATGTCTAGAGGTTATGGAATTGCGTGCATTGTATGTTCATATTTAATTTTCCATTTTCTGCGTAGTTGTTTCTTAAGGTGTTTTTTTAGGCATGGTTCTATCGAATACGAACAATTTTTCATGAGATATTTCGGGTCTTACAACATCATACACCTTCACCTAGGTGACCCAGCTGGTGTTGCCCAAGCACAAACTTATAGTCAAGTAACGAGATCTTCAACAGCAAAATGAAGAATGATCGGCCATTTTGTTGTTGATTGCGGTTGTGGTTGTGGTTTTATTTTACGGCAAATCAACTCTTTTCGAGTCATTTAAAAATATGAAAACGATGACCTTGTATCGCATTCAAGTATAATAATACAAATATTGTTCTGAATATTCAAACAATTCTTGAAATTTAGTTGAAATCTTGCCAAAAATGGCGGAGCGTTCGTTGTACGGACGTACGGACGGACGGATATTTCGTTCATTGTAAAAAACATTGTTCTATTTTCCATTAGATTTCTTTTTTGGTATTTGTTGTCTGGGAAACATTAATCTTCGAACAAGTTTTGGTTTCTATTGAAAAATTATATCGATTCCTTCCATTTGAAAGATTTATGGACAACGACCTTCTTCTCAATGTTTTCCGACCGAATTAGGCAAGCCATATGAAATACATCGACAATGGAGTTATCATCAGTGTTTCTCAACGTCGAATGACAAGATGCGTAGAACGGGAAGTCCGTGGAATATGGTGGACGAGGGTCGGAGAGCCAACAGTCTTCTTGTGACTCAAGACGTTATTATATCATTGTAATGGTAATTAGATTTCATTCAGGAGGATCTCATTTTGACTTCAATGCCATTAGAGAGGAAATGAATTTTAAATGGTTGGGGCGGGAGAGGGCGGTAGGGACGGAAGTAGAAAAACGCACATATGCAACATTTGCACGCGTTGAGATCTTCAGAGGCATCCACTATGCATGGCAGGCGCGCAAGCTTGCATACATTCGCTCAAAAGACGAAGAGAAATATACACAGTTCGCAATGTGTAAACACACACACACACACACACACACACACACACAGACACACACACACACAGACACTCTCTCTCTCTCTAACTCTCTGTCTCTTTCTCTCCCTCTCCTCTCTCTCTCTCTCTGTGTCTCTTTATCTATGAATATATTTCTTTCTCTCTGTGTCTTCTCTTTCTATCTCTCTCCCATACACACGCGTGCACACACACATTCACGCACAAACAGACACACTCTCCCTAATACGCACATGCATTCACACAGATTCCTACGCGCGCACTCCCTCTGTTTCTCTTTCTGTCCCATTCTCGCATACATCACACAACCACACACACACACACACACACACACACTCTCTCTCTCACTCTCACACTCACATACACTTTCACACTCACATACACTTTTCTCTCTGTTCCTCTCGCTATCTCTCCCATACACTCATATATACATACACACATTCACATACTCACACATACATGAACACTCCACCCCCACACAATCTCTTTCTTTCTCTCTCTCTCTCTCTCTCTCTCTCTCTGTGTTTCTCTCTCATTCACTCACATGCACGAATACATCCAAACACACTTTCTCAATCACACATAAATGCACACACTTACCTACACACACAATCTCGCTCCTTCTCTTTCACACGCGTATATACGTGCATATAGGTTCTAGATCGTAAGAATCTAAACACTAGACTACTCCACTAAAAAAATGCATTAAGTTAGCCACATGCCTTTATTAAAACAACAACAAAAATGTTATATCAGTTTCGTATTTGATCATCTAATTGATGTTATAGCTATTAACAAAGACAAAATTATAGATTTTGGTGTGTGGTGAGCTTGATTCTCACAGAGTGCCTAGAATGTGGGCTCTTGTGTCACACGATGATACTCTTTGTAAATAATTATTTTCGTTTTCGCTCAACGGGTAAACGTGTATTCGGATATTGTTCTAAATGTTTATAGGTATTTACGTGTGTGTGTGTGTGTGTGTGTCAAGGAGATACTTATATTCTGTCCGCCCAGTCGGCTGGGGCGTTAGAATGCACCGACTGCACCTCTGCAGAGGGGTAAGACTCCCCCAATGGGGCCACCTGTTGGCTGCGCGTGGCGACCCGTGATGCTTAAGGATAGAACCCAGGTGAATGAGCAGTTCATGACTTGCAATACTCCACTTTGGCCCTATCTTGGGCTAGACGGGCGGTCGGAGAGGCCCCCTCCGATCAATCGGCTGGTCACGTCAAGCCCTAGCACCAATATGATTTCCCCAATCCTATTGCCCTCATGGCAAGCCCCAACCCCTTTTTATCATATGCTAGAAGGCGGTGACTGAGGGTCTACATGTCCTGGGAATGACGTTAAGCTCTATATGATGGTGTGGTTCCAGTTTTGGAGGTTTGGGGAATGTGGAGCACCCCTTCATCACCATTGCTCCCTGGTCCACTCTGATCCGGAGTTAGGGACCCATCTATGGGTTGAATAGAAAACATGAGTTTATAAACAATTGTATTATCCATTAAGAATTGATTTATTTCAAAACTTTATTGGCATTAAATGACCCACTGAGGTTGATATGCCGTAAAACCAAACCAAACCAAACCCAATATTTGCTGTGGTGATAGGGTAGTTGCGTATTTACTTTAGCCATGGATAGATAGTAAGGAAAACTGACTACCATTCTAGGAGAAGGAAGTCTCTGGATTCAAACAGCGAAAAATTGACCTTGTGTCACATTCTGCCAGTGAGGAGGGGGTGGTAGATAAATACTATATGCATTTACCAACCACTCCGTCAATGTGTTGTATACTGAATCATACAGTATTCAGTATACTACTGGTACATTCAACTACATGTGTGCCAGTCATAGAGTAACTCGCAACAGAGTGCTAAAATCTCGAAGTTGATGGTTCGCCAAATGGTTCCGTAATCCTTGCAATCTCAGTAATCACCCCGATGTTCTCAGACAGTCGTGTATAAATTGTCCTGGACCAACGCATTCACTTTCTACGCCAGGTACGATAGGCTAGTCGATAAAACAAGGACAGCAAGTGACACAAGGTCAATTTTAAGGAGAGTTTAACTGGTTTGAATACACAGTTTTCTTTCTTCTTGACTAGTTGCCATACTACGGTTAAAGAGCCCAGTCTGTGCTGCTATTTTTAAACAGATACATTTGGTCAATAAATGGGACCCTAACAGGTACAACCACTTCGATTTAGAGTGAACCTGGGAGTAATGACAATAAAAGGGGTACTCTACATGCCCCATATCTTCAGAATTGGAGCATCATCATCAGATGCCGTTAGAATAGATGCAGAAGACTTGGAAAACGATAGAAAGAAAAGTTGAAAACAAGAAAAAAAAGATACACAGGGAATTAAAAGAGTTGAAAAACGTTCTTTATTTTTAAGAGAGAGAGAGAGAGAGAGAGAGAGAGAGAGAGAGAGAGAGAGAGAGACAGACAGACAGACAGACAGACAGACAGAAAGCGACAGAGATGGGGAAGAAAGAAGGGATCTAAAAGCAAGGGGAGAGAGAGAGAACGAGAGTATATGTGTGTATGCGTGAGTGAGTGAGAGAGAGAGAGAGAGAGAGAGAGAGAGAGAGAGAGAGAGAGAAGAGAGAAGAGATGGGGTAGAGAGAAGGGATCAAAGAGAGAGAGAAGAAAGAAAGAGAGAGAGAGAGGTGATCAAAAGGCAAGAGAGAGATATAGAGTGAGAGAGAGAGAGAGAGAGAGAGAGAGAGAGAGAGAGAGAGAGAAAGCGAGAAAGAGAGAGAGAGAGAGAGAAAGCGAGAGAGAGAGATGGAGAGAGGAGAGAGAGAGGGTGAGAGAGAGAGATTTAAAAGGAGAGAAAGAGATGAGGTAGAGAAAGAATCAAAAGGCAAGGGATTGATAAATAGATATATAGATATGTGTGTGTGAGAGAGAGAGAGAGAGAGAGAGAGAGAGAGAGAGAGAGAGAGAGAGAGAGAGAGAGAGAGAGAGAGAGGTTTAGGAGCTGGGAGAGTTGTATGAGGAGAGTAGAGAAAGGAAATCAAACGGACAGATGGAATGAATAATAACTAATAAATGACAATTACACAATTTATTAAAGAGGAATTTTAATGAACCGCACTCCTAGGGCTTCATTGCAGAATTCTCAATTGCCCCACCCCCGCGCCTTTTCATTTATTGATTTCGTTTATGTTTTTACACCCAGACACACGCACATTGGATAAAATTGAAAAACAGATGCCATATGAGAACACATATGATTCTCGAAGTAACTCCTGTCCTTGTGCCAGGTTAAGTGAAATCCCATTTTTCTATACTTTCTTTTTTTTATTTTTTCTTCTTATTTAATTAATACGTCTCTTTCTTTCTTTCTTTCTTGATAATTACATTTTCTTTTTTATTCAATAATTATATTCTTTCTTTCTTTCTTTCTTTCTTTTTTTTCTTTCTTTCTTTCTTTCTTTCTTTCTTATTTTATAATTAAATGTTCTCTATAGCTAAATTTCCTTTATTTTTTGTTTGTTTGTTTGTTTCTTTCTTTCTTTCATACTTTCTTTTTTTTTTCTTTTTTATTCCATTCTTTTCTAAAGAGTAAAAACCTGCACACCTTTTTCTTCATTGCCAGATATTTTAAATCGTTTATGAAGAATCCGAGTAATTTTCCGCAGCCGTTGCATTGTCAGGTTACAAAATCACATTACTCGTCTTCAAAGGTGGCTCAGTCAAAAACTCAGAGAAAGGCTTCTTCGATCAGGAATTCATTTGAAAATTCATAATCCTACAACATAACACTGCAAGACTTCACAGAAGTTTAACTCTTTGCCATATTTCCCCCGGCTGTACCACATTTTCTTGGTATTTTCTTTTTACATGTATTAACCATACAGTAGCACTGACACAGCAATAGCCTGAAATAAATTTCTTCAGCTCAACAGTGATATCAGATTTCAATTGCTATTAAAATACCCACAGCTATATAAACATTAGCTTGGGCAAAGACACATTTATACGTACACATACGCACGAATACACACACACGCGCGTGCGCACACACATAAATTTGAAGACAAATTCTTAAAAAGCATGCTGGAATATGCACACACAGAGAACGACAAGTAAACAAAAGCAAACCGATATTTCCAAATTCTGTAAAGAGTATTGAAAATAATTGATTTTTTTTTCCGCGCCGATCGGCAAAGTCAACAAAGATGGCGATTCAAGAAAATGACATGGAAGCTAGAGAGAGAGAGAGAGAGAGAGAGAGAGAGAGAGAGAGAGAGAGAGAGAGAGAGAGAGGGATCAAAAGACAAGGACAGAAAAAAGAGAGAGAGAGAGAGAGACAGACAGACAGACAAATAAATAGAAAGAGGGGTAAAGAGAGAAGAGAGAAGAGAGAGAGAGAGAGAGAGAGAGAGAGAGAGAGAGAGAGAGAGAGAGAGAGAGAGAGAGAGAGAGAGAGAGACTGGCTAAATAAATTTAGTCATATTACTTGTGTTTAGAAAAGAAAGTCTACTGATCCAAATATCCAACCTGTCCATTTGATTATAGAAGATGAAGCAATTGAGAAGTTTGCATATGGCCCGCGGGTACGAACCTTACGTTAAGCTGTGTGTACGCTAGTACATGCGAGTGTAGCTAGGTGATCGGGTGTAGATGTTTACTGCGATGCTAGAATAACGGGACACCCAACGACACCAAGAGAGGAAGAGAGGCAGAAAGGAACACATATATAAACAGACAGATAGAAAATATGTTCATATATATATATATATATATATATATATATATATATATATATATATATATATATATATATATACAAGAAACTGTCAGTAACCATGTACATGCTAATTCAGATATAAATGGTTCATACATGATATTGAGCATTGTTTGATTATGAATATAGTCCTTGTTTGATTATATATACTAGCAAATATATGCACCCTTCGGGTGCAAGTAGTTAGGTTTTGATGTTACAAAATATTGTATCAAATTATAAACTATTTAGAAAATGATAAACTGAGGGGTATAATCGAAAAATAGAACAGCTTTAGATTTAACTCTTCCATCATTTTCTTTCACTCCCGTCTTTCATTTTTCCTAATTTATCTATTTAGTTAGATTATGAAGTATTTAATAAAATTACAGTTCTTTCGTCTTGTTTATGGATTTCTTTTTAAGATTTATCCCCGAGATTTTTGCTCAGATTCGTTAAGAGAAAACCAAACAATTAGAAATCAATAATACTAAGCATATATTTATTAAAATCAAATTTTAAATATCAATATGCAAATTAGCCTTCTCGTTCACACTGTAAACTGCTATTTTGTTGTATATATAAATACAATTACATGTTATTAGTACGTAGATATGGTCAACAGTATTAATAAGGTATAACAATTTTATCAATAATTGAGGTTTAAATAAAAATAAATTCATGGTAAATGTGACGTCAATAACTAAGGGAATCGTGACTTGAATAGTGATTTAGTTTCGGTTACAGACAGACAAACACACAATCTCCATTATAATAAGATATAATATATATATATATATATATATATATATATAAGGATTTGAACTCGGGTCGCCTTGTTCATTTCCTACGTCGATAACTATTACACCACTCTTGCCTCTATTTTCTTAATAGATCAAAGTTTCTTTTATTATATTTCTTGATTAAAAAGAAAATACAACCGCTGATCCTCTGTTTGGTCGACCGCTGTGTACGCATCGGCCGCGTGTCTGTTTATTGGTCAGAACGATAAAATGGAGAGAGAGAGAGAGAGAGAGAGAGAGAGAGAGAGAGAGACAGAGAGAGAGAGAGGGGGGGAAGAAGGAGAAGTGTGGGTTGTAAGGAGCGGCATGAAAACAAGACGCGTTATCTTGTCTTGCCTTTGTGAAAATCTTAGTTGGACATGGCTAATTCCGACCAGGTGGATTTAGGCACGAAGTGCTGAAAGAATTGAGGGGGGATAAAATCGGGGGAAAATCTGTAATAGAAGGGATTTTAAATAAAGTATATCTCTATTCCCTTCTCTTTATGTAGTTAAAATCAGATTTAACGTTATCTGACGAATTTCCATGCTGAAGGATTTTTCTCTTATTCTAGACATACAGTCTTGTGCAAATTCTTGAAACAAAACGAATAATTCCGTTATTATTATAGTATCCACGATGTCTCTGTAAGGCTTGTCAGTGTGTTCGTGCAGCGTTACAATTTTTGTACGCTTCCTTGGAGTAACGTCCATTGCAGACAATGACCGTAGGGCAACTAATCGACAGTCGAGACTATAGTGTCTGGGCGTGATAAAATGACGCAATCACGGATGGCGCAATATTTTTCAAGGCCAAAGAAAGAAATTTCATCATACACCCTGAAAATAGATTCATATTACTGCACACCACTAAAAATGGCCTCATCCGAGGAAAAAATAGAAATCAATTACACCCTGTCACTCCAGGGGGTCTAAAACTGACCGTATGGGGAAAGAAATGAAATTAAAGGGGTTATTTCAATTAATTTGCTTCTTGTCACACTAAGTTCCGGTTCAAGTAACTATTCTTAATGCAAATAATTTGCATACATTTAAGTATTCATATCTAATATCAATAAATCTATTGAATAATAATCATTTGTTTTCACTCAGTTATATATCGCCCTGTCGCCTGGAGCTATAGATACGCCGATTGCACCTCTCTGAGGGGTAAGACACCCCAATAATGTGGCCACCTGTTGGCAACCCGTCATACCTGAGATTAGTTGGATTTATGCCTTTCCCAAGAGTACACGTTCCATTTTGGTGTAATTATTAGCTAGCTAGTCTCGCATATCCATTACTACTGAATGGCGAGTTCGATCCTCGCTGGATACCCCATACTTGTGACCTTGTGTCACATCCTACTCGTGGGGAACAGATTGGGTAAATACCTACCTTTCCCAAGGGTATGAGCGCTATGTGAAATACAAACAGCCTCGTTCAGTATTTGACATCAGCTAACCGAGTCCACTTCTTAAGTCGATGACCGTTACTAAATGAGCACCACCAAAGTTACACATCGGGATAAACCTTATTTTCAAATCTTCTGTATTTTCTCAGTCGATCTTCCCGTCTGCCGAGCAGGCCGTTTATGTCTACACCCAACCGACCGGCCCGCTGGTTCAGCCCGGTCCGGTCTGGATTTACTCTGCGAAGGCTTACATGCAGCGTGTTAAATCATTATTACCCTGATGAAGAGATTCAAGTAATACTTTCTATTATTGACCAGGCATCCGTGGAAATCGGTTGTCACGCGCACTGCAAACCACATTCGATAGAACCGGGCACGAAACTATTGCAGTTGTGAAGCTTTGTAATTACGGCTCTGTTGCAAGTCATTGAGCTGGAAGACGTACTATAAAAGTCTCGCATTTAAGCGCCACGTATATGAAATTGTTATATTGGCATATAACAACTATTATAGGACGCAGGTAGTAATATATACGAAAATCGCTCCCTAATTATTATAGATAAATATTAATTAACAAGGGAAAAAGTGCTTGTCAATTAGCCGATTTTGCCGTTCCAGCGGACAGGAGATTGCAAATAAAACAAAGTGAAAGGGTAGACAAATACTTGGACCTGGAGCGTCCCATCGTAGTGTAATGGTTGAGCAAGCTAGACTTGCAGATCCATTATTATTGAATAGCGAGTTCGATCCTCGCTGGATGTCCCATACTAGCGACCTTGTGTCACATCCAACATTTTATAGTTTGTGTCGTCTGCATCTTGTCTTTTTTGTTTGTTTGTAATGTGAAACAAGTCAAGGTAAGAAGCAGACGACATCCAGCAGAAACTATTACGAATACAGACTACGTTGATGATCTAGAGCTTCTTGCAAATATACCTGCACAAGCTGAATCTCTGCTGCATAGCCTGGAACAGGCAGCAAATTCAGATAAGGCACAGTTCATATATCTTAAACTTTTAGATGGTACCAGAGTGACTCTCGATGCGTAGTGGCTAACATTCTGGACTGCGACATCGTAGTAAGCGTGTTCGAACTCCGGTCGCGCTATTACGTTCACTTCCGGAATAATATCCTTGAGAAAGGAAAACCCCTCATCAACCAGCTATGGGTTACATAGTACTGCTAGTGTTCTTCTACAAGAAAAGCTATGGCATTAAATCATCCACAAAGGTTGATAAGCAATTAAACAACGAAACCAATTTAAACCAAGAGGGTACCATCTCCTAATTTAATGTCAAGACTCTGAAATTAATAGACGAGGTTACATACATCGGTAGTAATATCTCATCTACTGAAATCGATGGCAACATACACACAGGTGAAGCATTGACTACTACTGACAAGATATCGACCATATGTAAATCTATAACATAAAATATAATCTAAAAATGGCCAATGTCTTGCGCTAGCCCCTGTATAAGTGTGTGTATGCATGCGTTGGCGTGTGTGTGTGCAGTTGTGACTTCCAATCCGCCCACGTATGCATGTGTGTCCTTATTTATTCGCCCATTGTCCGGCATAATCGATGCTTTGAGTGCCGTATTCAGGACTTGACCGAACGAGGTTCAGTGGCGAAAAATAAATCTCAACGAGCGGGGTCCAAATATCCGCGAATGTCCTCGGGAACTGAAGGACTTTTCTGTCCAGCGAAGGACACTGACAGTCACCATTAATCGACCCCAGGCGCGCAGTACATTCAAAGCAGACCTTGCGTCATCTTCAATGCAACCATTTCTCCCACCATCACCAGTCGCCCCGCCCCCAACTTCATGCACGGTTTTTCTTTCCTTTTTTTTCTTCAGTGTCCACCTTTGTGTTCCTGGCAGATTCCTTTGGGAGAGGTTCGTCATTGGATGCCACAGAATGGCCCAGGCGCTGGCTTTGTCAATAGGGGTCAGCGCTATCCTCATCCCCATCATCAGTGTGAGTGTGTTTTTTTTGTTGCTTTTTAAAAAAATTTATCTTATCGTATTTGTCAGTCTATAAGATGCAGGTTTTACAGCTTTTTCTGTTTTCTTTTCTTTTTTATCACTACATACTCCTCATTTTCTAGATGCAAACCTTAAATCTTCCGCAGTCATTATCTATATATTAATACGCTTGTTCCTTAATCTTTCAGCCGTTATCATCTTGCAACACCCTCTGGTTAAAAATGAGACCGTCCAAATCGTCCAAGATGAAAGGCAAATATGTAAATCCTAATGATCTGGTGTTGCTTATTCACCGAATTCTTATTTCTTATGATTGTCTTCACCTCAACTAAATAATAGACAATTCCGCTTTTACTAGAAAGAAAGGGAAGAAAAGGACATGATATACAGTAAAATATAAGAAAGAAAGAAGAAAGGGAGTAAGGAGAGCCAGGAGCGATAACGCTAATCTGTTTCAATCGAATCAAAATTATTATATTCTTACATATGGAACTATTTAGCAATAGCTCTTAAGTACACACATCAAACGTTGTAATAATTAAATTATCACACTGTAGTATATCTACAGGTCCTGTTATTCTATATAATAATACTGGTGTTCCTACAAAATACGACCGTTATCATCTTGCAACACCCTCTGATTAAAAATGTGACCGTCCAAATGAGTGTCGTCACCTCAGTTAAATCATAGACCATTCCGTTTTTATTATAAAGAAAGAAAGAGAATAACAAGGACATGTTACACAGAAAAATTTAATAAGAAAGAAAAGAGATTTGGGTAAAGATAGAAAGAGGGGGTGAACGCGCGGAAGCGATAACGCTAATATGTTTCAATCGAACATAATGCAAAGATGAAAAGAAGGAAATAAAGAAAAAAGTGAGAGAAAGTTAAGTCAAGATTATTATACTTTTTACATATTGAACAATTTCAATAGCACTTAAGTAAACATATCAAACGTTGTAATAGTTAAATTATCATACTGTGGTATATCCACAGGTCCCGCTAGTCGTATCTATGATACCAGATCATTGTAAACCAGCTGATGTATAAGTAACGAGGGAATCTATCGTCTTTTCACTAGCGTTAGACCAGGGAGCTTGTTTTGCTGAGGTGGTACACCGCACCTACCGTTAGCTCCCTACTTTACTGCACATATCAGATTAACCAAGCTGTGCTACTCATGTGCTGAGTTATATTTGGTAATATTTGCAGAACGTTCACCTGGGAGCGAACCTGATTCTCAAGCCAGCAATATTCTCCATACACTAAAGACTGACACAGTCCAAATCTTCTTAACTTTTTCGTTTACTCAGCTTGACAGACAAAACTAAGCTAAATAAATGAATAGATATTTATCGATTATAAATACAGGAACAGTTCTGGCCGCCATTTTAGGCGTTTAGTTTCCCTGTTGGTAAATCCCAGGGTAGAAAAGAGTGTAGCTCCCTGTGGCTGAAAATCTGTTGTATTCCTTGAAATCCTATGTAAAAAATAAAATTTAAAAAAAAAAGAGTGTAGCTCCTTGTTGTGGAAATTCCTGCTGTACTGCTGGAAATACTCGGTATAAAAAGGGTGCAGTCTCAGTGGATCTTCTTCTGACAGAAAATTCAGTTAGCAACTGATTCGAGGACTGTTGCAAAAGATTTTAAATGCTTAAATGCTTCTCTGGGCTCGTTCCTAATTGGCCCATTTACCGGAAATGCATGCTGCTGATGTAGGGAAAGTTGATAAATATGTGTAGTGTACAGTAGAAATTCCTCCCACGTTTTAAGTTGTCACTTGTGTAGTGCAAGTGAACTTAGGCAAGTGGTAATGGTAGCTCCATCTAACAAATATTTTATCATCCGGATAAGTTTATAAAAAGAAAAAATAAGTCAACCAGTAGTGGCGCCGGGTGTAATGGTTATTTTTATAGGAAATGGATACGTTGGGACGAGTTCGAATCTCGGACGAAGCTGTTTGCATTTCAAATAACGCTAATACCATTGGGAAAGGTATGAATCTAAAAATTATCTCTCAAGCTATGGGTAAATAGTAGTACAAACTAGGGTCTTTAACTTTTGCATGAAAACCGGTCTACGAGAAGGAAAATTCTTAATTTAGACCTGTTAAATTCCGTTAAAGAAACTGACTATGGGTCACATCCTACTCGTGTGGAGGGCTTAATATATATATATATAATAATATATATATATATATATATATCGGAATAAACATATATATATATCTATATCGGAATAAACATATATATATATATATATATATATATATATCGGAATAAAACACACACACACACACACACACACACACACACACACCACACACACACACACACACACATATATATATATATATATATATATATATATATATTTATCGGAATAAACAAATCCTTTAAATTATATATTTATCGGAATAAACAAATCCTTTAAAATATCGTTCAATATCGGCCAATACAACAAGATAAAATATATTTATTTGAAAATAAAATATCATAATGATTTAGAAATCTAGAAATGTA
>CM042140.1:65997037-66027037 GCA_023376005.1 Doryteuthis pealeii | reverse complement strand
TAAGTGGGTTCCTGGTTCTTTTAAACACGGAAGGTGGTTAAACAACCGTCTAGCTGTGGGAGTAATTAGTAATTAGTTTGTTCAACATTGTATGCATATATATATATATATATATATATATATATATTGGTTAGGAGGTTGATTTAGAAGGCTATCACAATGCAGTTTGGAATAAATAAAAAATAATAATACGGTAACAATGGTGTTGTGTGTTGACCTGTATTTTTTATTAATAAAATAATAATAAAATAATAAAAAATAAATAATAAATAATATAAATAAAAAATACAGGTCAACACACAACACCATTGTTACCGTATTATTATTTTTTATTTATTCCAAACTGCATTGTGATAGCCTTCTAAATCAACCTCCTAACCAATACATACACAATGCTTCAAGCAAATTATGAAACTCTCATATATATATATATATATATATATATATATATATATATATATATATATAATATATCCTTATTGTTTTTCAAGTTTTTTTCTTTTTTCTTTCAAGTTTCCTAACAATTCTTTTGATCATCTTGAAAGTTATTAAAACCTTTCAAGATGATAACATCAAAAGAATTGTTAGGAAACTTGAAAGAAAAAAGAAAACGCTTGAAAACAATAAGGATTCTGTCATGTTTAACAAATTTATTTGAATGAAAATATGCTGCACAAGCTCAGTCGGTAGAGCGTTCGGCTAGAAACTACAAGGTTTCGATACCGGCCCTCGCCAACTCAGCGTATGAGTAGCAAAGGGATCTGTGCGGTAAAGTAAAGAGCTGGTGGTAGTTGTGGCGCTCCACCTCAGACGTAAAAAAAACAATCTCCTTGGTCTAGCGCTAGTGAAAAGGGGATAGACTCCCTCACTGTATGGCTCATACTGACATGAGGCAGCCCTGACGACTTACTTATATAGATATTAGTATATATTTATTTGCATGGAAACAGGTCTGCTACCATTGGTTTCATGCTATCCAAACTTAATTGTTTCAGCGGAACAATCGTCGGACAGCGAAAGATTTTTTGAAAATGATAAATTGCTCCGCTTAATCAATTAAGTTTGGATAGCATGAAACCAATGGTAGCAGACATGTTTCCATACAAATAAATATATACTGAAATATATTTTTTTTATCTATTTATTAACACTCTATCACAGATATTGACCTCTCTCCTAATAACACTGCCTCTTCAAGTGTGATAGTGCCAACCATACACATTATATATATATATATATATATATATATATATATATATATATATATTCTAAAAATTACAAACTCACGTGAGGGGATTGAACGCTGACATCGGAATACTCCGTTATTATAATTTTTTTACAGACGCTACCGCTGTCAATAACAACAGAGACAAAAGATCCGTTGAACAGGAACAACGGTCATTTGACTAACGAACCCGAAAATTCATGATAAAAAATAATAATAAGTGAATCCAATACTCCATAATATCGAGTTCATTCATTTATTTTGATTTTTAGATGCTTTGTAATAACGCCCAATTAAAAAAAAACATAAATATATATATATATATATATATATATATATATATATATATATATATATAAAATAAAATGTTGTTATGGGTCCAACGGGAGAAAATTAAATATTTTATAAAAAGAAGGTC
Organism: Doryteuthis pealeii; assembly: GCA_023376005.1. Classification (NCBI taxonomy): domain Eukaryota; kingdom Metazoa; phylum Mollusca; class Cephalopoda; order Myopsida; family Loliginidae; genus Doryteuthis; species Doryteuthis pealeii. The sequence continues at coordinate 66,025,394 of CM042140.1, read as the reverse complement.
CGCAAAATGGATTATGATTTTAAAATATTTTCTGTTTTCATAACTCATGTTCGAATCAACCAGTGAGGTCTTTGAATATAAAAATTTAATAAACATAGAAATTTTAATGCTGGAATAAAAAGAGAAATTTTTGTGAGATTAAAAGAGAGAAAATGTGAATAATGAAGGGGCAGTGAAGGAGAGGTAAAAGGAGAAATGATTGGTTGTACTAAGGAGGGAGTGTTGTCGGAGAGTGGATAAAACCTTTTTAGAGAGAGAGAGAGAGAGAGAGAGACAGACAGACAGAGACAGACAGACAGACAGACAGACAGACAGACAGAGAGTTAAGGTCAAAAGAGAAAACGTTCCCGTAAGGTTAGACGAACATCGTATCAAAACCAGAACCAAAACGAAATAGATAGTCAGGTCTCTTTAAACTCACAAGCCATTTGCACCACAACGGTTCGGTTCTTCCCATCGGCTCACAGGCAAATGGAAAAACCCGCCCCTATGTTCTCGTCCATCACCAACAAAACCGCCGAGGGTGCCAGGCGTCAACCATTGACCCCCAGCCGTCAACATCACTTCTCGCTTGGCAAGTGACGCGAGGCGAAACTCAGTTATCGTCTTCTGTTCACCGAGCAGCGTCAGACCTTCGGTCGCCCTCCTGGGGAGAGATCAGCTGTCCCTCCCAATACCCCCGGGCACCTCTCCCCCATACACAGCTTCTAGACGCAATCGATTCGCTAATACATTTTCATTAACCGAAATGAATTGGAATGGTCGCAAGCAAATGTATGCTGACATCTGTTCCGTCTGACGTAGTCTTGATGTGCTGCCGGGTTGATGCCGTCTTCGTTACCGGACGTGAAAGTTGTGGGGATGGGAGGTTGGGTGGGCTATCGTAGTTTATGCAGAAAAGGTGGATGGATTAGGATGTGATAGTGTCAGACCGCAGACAGCAGGAAGCAACTATGGCGTCTGTTCCGTTCTGAAATAAATGCAACGCTTCGTCATATGGGCTTAACCTATAAAATCCTTGACGAGACTGTTTGCATTTCATAGTGCTAATACCCTTGGGAAAGGTATGCATCCGATTACTCTCCCTCCAGCTATGGGTAAATATTACGGCAGACTGGGTTCTTTAACCTTGGTTAAGTCACCAGTCTAGGAGAAGGAAAACTCTGAATTGAAATCCTGTTAAACTCCGCTTAAGAAATTGACCTTGTGTCACATCTGCTCGTGCGGAGGGATGGGTAAATACATGTGTTTTACCTTGCACAAGGAGAAAAATGACACATGGTATGAATCATGCTCAGAATTTCCTCGATTGATTTTAATGGGATTTCAACTCGTCTAAGATTATTTCATGTCTAGAGGTTCGGGAATCACGTTTATTGTACGGTCATATTTATATTTTTGTACATGGTTCTATCGAATATGAAATTTTTTTAAACAGATCTATTTTACAGATAGTTGAGACCTTAATAGGCACTATCACTTCGAGTCAGAGTGGAACTGGGAATAATGGCAGTAAAGGAATGCGCTACCATCACGAGATCTCTAGCATTGGAAACTCACAGCCAGATTCAGTGTAATATCATACCCAAGAAATTTATTTTGGGGGTCACGTTTCCATGTAAGCTAAACGTATCGCGCACAGAGAGAGAGAGAGAGAGAGAGAGAGAGAGAGAGAGAGAGAGAGAGAGAGAGAGAGAGAGAGGGGGGTACAATACATCATAATTAAGTGCCATAAGCACTATCAACTTAAAAAAAAAACAGAAATAAACTATTCATAGAATAAACGAATAATTTTCATTTGAATTAATACGCGAAATTTCTACCTACAAATGAAGTTTTTAATTCTAAACTGCCTTTTATTGTTAAATTTTAGGGATATAAAAGAAAAAAAATGTATTTAGATCTTATAAGGATTTTGCTAAATGTTCCTCTTACTCCTCTCAGATGTTTCCTAAAATTCTTTTAGTCGGGTCATTGATCAGGTCCTTTTGCTAGTATATATATATATATATATATATATAGAGAGAGAGAGAGATAGATAGATAGATAGATAAAAGGATATGAAAACACACAATGCTGTTAAAATGAAAATATTTTATATCATATTCATAGCTAATATTGAACAATATTTCGATTTATAAAAAAATATCATCAGTGCTTGTTTTTAATCCGGACTCATCGAGAGAGAAACAGAAAACAATTTAAATTCAAAACGACAGCATTGATGTTCCAAAAAGCGTGCAAGTCATGCGATCGTTTCGTCATTAGCACATCCGCTACGCGTTTCACAGCCAACGACATAATTGCATATCTTTAGTGTAACAGTTTTTGAAAGAAGAAGACATTTCAAATTCAAAAATAGACAAATTCTCTTTTCAAACAGGAAGAGTTTTAACCCGTTCATAGTCAGCCTGCAACGGATTATTTCAGAAAAGAAATATTTTTTCAAGTATTTTTTTTTAATGTAAAAAATATGAATTGTGTAAGGGTTTATTGGGATAATGTGAAATTTAAATTTGTTAGGAAGTATATGTCAGAAATGGTTATATATATAACTGGTTATATATATAACTGGTTATATATATATATATATATATATATATATATATATATATATATATATATATATATATATATAAAGCTATTTCTCTTGAAGTGGATAATCATGCATTCATGAAAAGGTCTTTTCTCTAATGAAATAAGTGCTGTGAACAATGGCATGATCGAGTATGCAAATTGACTCCTAATGCTGATTGGCTGATATATTGTTACTTGACAAAGTCGCAAGTACGCCACTCAACATTCAACAATTGGGTTAATCACGTGATTAGGTCTCTTGCCGATCGATAATTCTTGGGATCAGTTGCTGATTCGATTTGCTGCCACAATCGCCGCCGCCGCCAATGCCAGTAACTAGAATGTTAATTGAAAGAAAACAAGATCCAGTCGTCAAGCGAACGAATGTTTTCTTTCAAACTTCATTACCGGGAGGTCCAAAGATAATGAGAATATATTCTTCAATCTTTTCTGGTTTTTCAGTCAGGAAGCAGATATTCCATTTATCGCGTCTACCATTTTATTATTATTTTTTTCAGTTTTAAGAATTTCTTATATGACCGTTTTCACTGAAATAAGTGTAATTCATTACATATTTCATGTATAAAACTGTATTCGGATGTACTAGTATACTGAATATTGTAAGATTCAGTATACAACAGACACCCTCCACGCAAATTTATAAATTTAAACTCTTGTATTTTGGGAATTCCTTCAGTAATAACCATGTCTGACGATGCTGCATTGATGCAATTGAAATAAATTATAACAATGAAGCCAATTTAAAGTTTTTTCCTTCCTTAATTATATATATATATATATATGGAGAAAGGTAGACAAACACGGGATGTTGTTCAAAATGGATGTTTATTGTGGATAATGATGTCGACGTTATAACGTTTCGGTCTGTTAGACCTTCTTCAGGACGTTGGATTGAGTTCTTGCTTCAACGGTGAACATTTTCATACTGGTGAATTAGGAGGTCGGGAATATGGGACGGGTGGTCAATTGTTGGTTGTTAGCAGGAGTTGGTAGTGGGAGTTCTATCAATCTAATTATTTAATAATCCCCCCCCCAGATGGGGTGTCTTATTTCTCCCATATATATATATATATATATATATAATATATATATTGTGTGTGTGTGTGTGTGTGTCTATATATGTGTGTGCGTTTGTGTGTGTGTGTGTCGGTAGGTAGGTATTTACCTAACACGTTCATCACGTATAAATTGGGACACAAGGTCTGCAAGACTAGCTTGCTAACCATTACACTACTATGGCACGTCCATGTATGTATGTATGTATGTATGTATGTACACTAATATTTACATCGTTCATGTACTTGTAAACGTAATACATACATACATACATACGTACATAGCGAACGCTCCGAATTGATATGAACTTTTTTCTCTATACACTTTCTCATCTCCCATTTTGTTTTCAAAAGATATCCATCATTGTTCAGACAACACTTTTTCCATCCTAATATTCTGATAAAGGTTTGCGAAAAGGTTGTCGACTCAAACTTTGCCTATTTTCAATGTACTTAGAATTAAAGCAAAGAATCTGACTCTAAGTACATTCCTTGTTCTTGTTCTTTTAACAAGTTTTTAATAATGAGAAGAATAAATTATTATTATTATTATTATTATTATTATTATTATTATTATTATTATTATGGTTGTCGAAGCGAACAATGCATATCTTTGGTCTTCTGAACGTTGAAAAATTAAGCGATTCAAACTTTAAGCTGAACACTTTTATTTGACAAGTTTTAAATATTATTATTATTAATGATAATAATAATAATAATAATAATAATAATATTAATGATGCGTGGTGGTCAAAGCCAAGCTGCTGCTGCTGCTGCTACTAACACAGAACAGTGAGAGAGAATTAAAAGAAAAGCGGGGTTGGGGGGTCCTTGATTTCTTCCCTCTTTTTCTATCTTTCTTTTACCTTTTTGCTTGATTTGAGTGTATTGTCATGCGCCGGCAGAGGTCGGTTCCTTTGGCTGCAGGGAGGACAGGGCTGATGCAGGGTTAGTGAAGCATTAGTTTGCGTTCAAATAAGCATAATCAATAAACAAAACCAAGGAAGTACAGACACCAAATTTACAGTAAGAAATCATACATACATACACACGTACATACATAGCAATCGCATAATCTTTACTGATCAATGCACTCCTTTACTGTTAAGTTTTTAAATGCCATCCTTGGTCAGTTGAAAAGGACTTAAAGTAAGCAAGTCCTGGTTATGGAATCCTTTGGTAAGTGAATAAGTCCTATCCTGCGTAGTGGTAAAGGTCCAGTGATTTAATTCTATGTCCGTCGTCCACGAAGGTCCATGAAAGTAATTATGGTCAGTATGCTCAGTATGCTCAGTTCAAGTATTGTCTCAGCAGCAGAGTACTGCCAGTGATTGGCCAAGAGAGATCACATTTTTCTCTATAAATAGGAGTGGACTTTTGACACATACCTTATATAGCAAAATTTCTCAACATACATACATACACACATACATACATAGTAATTACATAATCTTTACTGATCATTGCTCTCCTTTAAAATCCTACAACCCTACCACCAAAACCTTTTATCTCATGATCCCTCAAGTGACTCAACAATCCCGCTGCAGATCCACAAAACTTAAGGCAAACGTGACACAAGAAAGGCGCCCTTCCAACTGGATCGATTGGATGGTGAAATTTGATGATTGTACACCACCGTATGTCTCATATGTCTTAAGACCAGAATCCGACTTACAAACTTTGTTACAAATTCTACAAGTCACATTATTTGTTACATACATACATACGTACATACATGGGCGCCCCATCGTGGTGTAATGGTAATAGTCTCGCATCCGTGATACCTAATAAGTAGATGTTGAATTAGTTTTGTATATATATATTTACCAACCCCTCCACACGAGCAGGATGCGACACAAGGTCAATTTCTTAAGCGGAGTTTAACAGGTTTGAATTCAGAGTTTTCCTTCTCATAGACCGGTTGCCTAACTAAGGTTAAAGAACCCAGTCTGCCCTACTATTTACCCATAGCTGGAGGGAGAGTAGGATTCATACCTTTCCCAAGGGTCTTAGCGTTAAGTGAAATGCAATTACCACGTCCAGGATTTGAACTCGGAGCGACGATTCCATTTCCCATGACTTTAACCATTACACCACATTAGTTTTGTGTATAAGGTGTGCTGCAATACACCACATGAATTTATAGAATAAGCGAGGTCACGTGGTTTAAACCCCAGCCAATCAACCGTCCGAATACGTGGTTGGTTAACTACTTAATCGGCTGATATTGACAGACGTCCATTTGCATTCATTGACGAACGACCTACCAGACTGAGGAGCACCAAGGAACAACCAAAGGATCATACCCAATACTAAGGAGGAACGCAAGGATTCTTAACTAAGGATCACGCTCTTCTTAACACAAAGGATCTCCGCTGGACAGCGCTCTTGCTTGAATACTAAAGGATGGCCACAAAAATCGTAATAGTAGAACTCACCACTTTTTTCTTTTCTGATTAACGTCAATGGACACTATACTTATATACGACCATATATATTTCTGTATGCTGAAACAAAAGCCATACTATGTGTTTTCTCAAACAACTTTCAATATAAATTTGTTAATCTCTGATTTATAAAATCTTTTGTTATCAGTTTGTTTCTGAAATGTTTCACCTCTTGAATAACATCGAACAAACTCGGAATGAACGGTTAGAAAATTCAATAAATGAAAATCATTCTATGAATTGTCACTACTTGACACAAAGAACTATATTGACGACCAAAGAAAAGTCTCACACCATCTTGAAAATCGAATAAAATGGCATCTTTAAGTGGATCAGAGGACAATAACAATTCGTAGATGATTTAAATCGATTTTATAGGAGAATATTGCTAAATACTTTTGCACACCATAGGTACAAACTACATTTTAGTCTACAATGCACATTATATATATATATATATAAAAGCAACGCTCTCCTGTAAAAGGGATGGAGCACTCTATGGCGGTCTTTACATACATACAGATGTACGTATTTAACTGTTTTAACAGTTAAAATCACCTTCGCATTCTGTGGATGACGATAGCCGAGTGGTTAAGCTGTCCGCCTGATGCTGAATCGATCGGGTTTCTATCCTGGCTGTAGGTAGCTCACAAAATGTCTAGCCACACTGAAGAGACTTGATAAGTCGAAACACGTGTCTGTGAATGATATATATATATATATATATATATATATATATATAAAGCTGGAACCAGACCAGAGATATTGTTTTTGCTGAGGTGGAGTGCTACACATACTGTCAGCTCCCGACTTGACCACACAGACCAGATTACCCAATCTGTGCTAATCATGCGCTAAGTTCGCGAGTACTGTTATCTAACCCGGAACCTTTCGATTCCTAAGCGGTTGCTCTACCAATGGAGATGAATATATATATATTGATGCTGGCACTGTGCATAGTACCATGTAAAAAGTTTGTGAAATGTACAAGCCATAGAGGCAATCCAGTGAGTAGCACATAGAGAGTATCAGACGGGCTTGACCTTTCACAGTTCAGTGTGGTTCCTCACCTTCATGACCTTGGCAGATAAAGAGGGTTGAGGGCTTGCCATTAGGGCAATAGTATTGGGACAATAATGTAGGTGCTAGGGCTTGATGTGATCAGCCGATTGGTCGGAGGCGGCCTCTCCGCCGATTCATCTATCCTAAGTGGAGTGTTGCATGTCATGGACTGCTCAGCAACAGGATTCCGTACTTAAGCATCACAGGTCGCAACCCACAGCCAATAGGTGGCCCCATTGGGGAGAATTTTACCCCTCTGTAGAGGTGCAGTCAGTGTAATCTACAGTCCCAGCGGACTGGGTGGATTATTATTATTATTATATTTACTCCTTTTGAGTCACTGGAGTCTGAGTGACAGCAAGTCTCCTCATCTCCCAGTGTTCTGAATGTTTCATCCTTCCTCTGATGCTTTTGGGACTGTTTTCCAGATATTTGTCAATTTATTATTATTATTATTATTATTATTATTATTATTATTGTAGTAGTAGTAGTAGTAGTAACTTGAAACCATAAAATTGCTTGAAATACTTGAAAAGATATATGTGCAAATTATTAATATGTCTCAAGACGCTGTGTAACATTGTATCTTAGAAAATAATTCCTTAACGTATTTCTTGGATTAAAAAAAAAACGTGTTTGTTTTATATATCCACCAAAACCAATCAATATGTTTACATAATGATTGTATATTTGTGTCTGTGTCTATGTTAGAAAATTTGTGAGTAAAGAGCAAATGGAAGGAAGTCACTTTTTTTTAAAGAACAGTCGAAATCCGCTTACCATTGTAGGATTTCGCCGATTAAATTCGCGTGCAAGCGAACTCATGATGAGCCAAGCTTATGGAGATTAGAGTCAATCAATTTGCCAATTTGCCTAAGTCAATCTTTGTCCACCAGGTGGAGCAACTTGGATCTTATAGCTCCCCATGTGCAAGGTTCGAAAATAGGATTTAGAAAGCCGATTTTCAAGGCAGACGCTTCCTTCGCATTTGGAAGACTGGTACACTTAACATTAACGATATTTGATTTGCTGTACAAGTACTAATGTATAATTGGCTTATTTGGACTCTAACGAAACACACTTCCTTCGCATCTGGAAGATTGGTACACTTAACATTATTGATATTTATTTTGCTGTTTTTTTTTAACAACTCCAGAACGAATCATCGTACAAATCAGTACCTGTACGACTCCTTACCTCCCATTACACAAAACATCCAAAACAGACGAGAAATACATATTGGGCACTGCTGGAGAAGAAAGAACGAACTCATAAATGACGTTCTCCCGTGGACACCTACAGATGGACAAATTTAGTTTTCACTACTGTGTTCGAAAACAGGATTTCGAAAGTCGATTTTCAAGTAGGACACTTACTTTCGTACCTGGATGACTGGTACCCTCAACTTTATCGATATTTGATTTGCTGTATAAGCACTGCTGTATGGTTAATCCACTTGAACTCTGAAAAAACATCTGGAGAAAAATGATGGAAACTACGCAAGAATGCTGAACATATCCTAGGACCATCTGCCAATGCAGTATCCAAGTAAGATGAACAAGATATATTGGGTATTGCTGGAGAAGTAATAACGAAGTCATAGCGAAGTTCTCAAAAGGATTTCTATACACTGATACACCAGAGTAGGCTGACCAGGAAAGATTTTTCATTGATCAGCTTTGTTGGATGTCATCAGGAGGCCTTGATTAGAGCGATGACGGATTGACAGATAGGGATGGTAATAGTGATGGATGTTCAATTCAAAATCATTCATGGAGTATATATATATAAGTTAGGGCTGAGGAGACATGAAGTCAATGGCGCTTGGTAACAGACAGTTTCTAGCCTATGCGATTTTCAAACTGTTAGGATAGCGTAGGCACAGAGTCATTGACCGATGGATATATGCACGCTCTCTCACCGATATTGAGCAAACTTTATGTATAAATATAGCAGATATATATATATATATATATATATATATATATATATTATATATATATATATATATATAAGTGGATAATATCAAGTGTTTCCTTGTAAACTGGCGTCTTTAACAAACGCTGAATTTGAAAAAAAAAAGAAAGGAAAACGGGAAATCCCACCTGTAGTAGTCAGTCGGAGTTCGCTTCTAGCTAGGAATAGTTGTTGTATCTAGCCACACTGAGGAGGCATGAAACGCCGAAACACGTCTGTGGATGACTTATTAATATATGCTCACGTACATTCGGTAGAGCTTTCTAAAGGGTAATTCAAATTAACTTTCACTACCAAGCATATAAACAATGATCGTTTGCTCGCAAACTAGATCTCTCTGTGATCGTAAAATATGTAAACAAGCCTATGTATTTAATAGTTTAAACACCAGCCCCGTTACAGCAGCTGTCGGAGTGGCCGAGAGGTTAAGAAATCAGGTTAGTAAGTAGTAAGTCGGAGTTCGCTTCTAGCCAGGGATAGTTGTTGTGTGTAGCCACACTGAGGAGGCGTGAAACGCCGAAACACGTGTCTGTGGATGATATATATATATATATATATATATATATATATATATATATATATATATATAATTTAGGTGTGGCATGTGTGCGAGACTTAAAAATCGATTGTCGGTGGTGGCACGATTTATCTCGTTTAGGGATTAGCAAAGTTAACGAGCGGCTAAATCCTCAAAGCTTAATCCTAAATCCATTATTTAACCGACCGATGTAAGCGTTATTTTAGTTTCCCGTCCGTTCGTGTTTCTTCTATTCTTATCAAAGTCACGTGCTATCTATCTCTCTATCTCTCTCTATATACATATATATATATATGCACTTTTATTTTTGTTATTGTGTTCAACACTGTAGGCGTTAGTAATGAATAATACCTAATGATGTCCGTGGTATTTGATGGTATAATATTTAACTAGAAAAATAATCCTCATATCTTTAATTTGAAAATTAAACAATGGACGTTTTATACCAAATATCATATCATGTAGTCCTAATAATGATCTATATATCTATCAATCCATCTATTGTTGTAAATATCAATATTACAGCAAATTCAAGCATCTTGTTGTTGACCAATGGATAACAATCTAACTATATATCTCTTTGTTCATATATATATATATCCCTTTCCATATATATATATATATATATATATATATATATATAAGGGCTTAAATACCGGTCACATTAGCATATATAAATTTACAAATTTATTTACCGCCCTGTCTGCTTGGGCGTTAGAATGCACCTCTGCATAGGGATAAGACTCCCTGAATGGGGACACCTAGTGATCGTGGGTGGCGACCCGTGATGCTTAAGGATAGAACCCAGGTGGTTGAGCAGTCCATGACTTGCAATATTCCACTTTGGTCCTTTCTTGTGCTAGACGGGCGATCGGAAAAGCCCCCTCCGATCAATCGGCTGGTCATATCAAGCCCTAGCACCTATATGATTGCCCCAACCCTATTGCCCTTATGGCAAGATCCAGCCCTTTTTATCATATAGGTGCTAGAAGGTAGTGAATGAGGGTCTTCATGTCCTGGGAATGACGTTAAACTCTGATGGTGAGGTTTCAGGTTTGGAGGTTTGGGGAATGTGGAGCACCCCTTCATAACCATTGCTCCCTGGTCCACTTTGACCCAGAGTGGTAGCACCTGTTAGGGCCCCATCTATGGGTTAAATAGAAAAACATGAGTTTATAAACAAAATTGATCATCCATTAAGAATGAATTTATTTAAAAACGTTGTCGGCATTAAATGACCCACCGAGGTTGATATGCCGTAAAACAAACCAAACCAAACCAAATGTATGTACCTCGATATATATGCGATAAATATATATATATATATATATATATATATATATATATATATATATATATATATAGGCTACATTAGACTGCGAATCTTATGGAAGTCAATTTCCACAAGATTCCAACTATGATTAAGCATTTTAATCAATAAAAAATCGTTACAGTGATCTATGAAGAACAATCCAGAGTAATATATATAGAATAACAATACAAACTCACGTCACTGAATTTTACGTTGCCGATCTAGTCGATCCAGTATCGACACATCCCGATACAAATATACATACATATATATGGGAGTAAGATGAGGAAATCAATCCGACAGTATGTAGAGAAATGTAGACAAACACGGGATATTACATTGGATGGAAGTTTATTATTGTAGTGTCTATGTTCGAACATTTCGGTTTACAAAGAAACCTTCTTCAGGACTATATAAAACAAGTAAAGGAAAAAAGATTTTTGTTGTTAAAAAGATGATGGGTGTTTTGAATGAGTTGAGTTTGGAAAATATGTAGAAAAGGTTCAAAATCGTTCGTTGATTAGCGTTCACAATTAAATTCAAAGCATCCATTACCATCAAGTATTAAAACTGATACTACATCTTTCTACTTCAAGAAAGGATCAAACTTTATGCCACAAAGGATCTCCACTGTAAAATTACTTTCAACTACAGTCCTTAAATGGCCACGTGAAGACAGATCAACAGACAAGGACTAAAACTGATACTACATCTTTCTACTTCAAGAAAGGATCAAACTTTATGCCACAAAGGATCTCCACTGTAAAATTACTTTCAACTACAGTCCTTAAATGGCCACGTGAAGACAGATCAACAGACAAGGACTAAAACTGATACTACATCTTTCTACTTCAAGAAAGGATCAGACTTTATGCCACAAAGGATCTCCACTGTAAAATTACTTTCAACTACAGTCCTTAAATGGCCACGTGAAGACAGATCAACAGACAAGGACTAAAACTGATACTACATCTTTCTACTTCAAGAAAGGATCAGACTTTATGCCACAAAGGATCTCCACTGTAAAATTACTTTCAACTACAGTCCTTAAATGGCCACGTGAAGACAGATCAACAGACAAGGATAAAACTGATACTACATCTTTCTACTTCAAGAAAGGATCAGACTTTATGCCACAAAGGATCTCCACTGTAAAATTACTTTCAACTACAGTCCTTAAATGGCCACGTGAAGACAGATCAACAGACAAGGACTAAAACTGATACTACATCTTTCTACTTCAAGAAAGGATCAAACTTTATGCCACAAAGGATCTCCACTGTAAAATTACTTTCAACTACAGTCCTTAAATGGCCACGTGAAGACAGATCAACAGACAAGGACTAAAAGTGATACTACATCTTTCTACTTCAAGAAAGGATCAAACTTTATGCCACAAAGGATCTCCACTGTAAAATTACTTTCAACTACAGTCCTTAAATGGCCACGTGAAGACAGATCAATAGACAAGGACTAAAACTGATACTACATCTTTCTACTTCAAGAAAGGATCAAACTTTATGCCACAAAGGATCTCCACTGTAAATTACTTTCAACTACAGTCCTTAAATGGCCACGTGAAGACAGATCAACAGACAAGGACTAAAACTGATACTACATCTTTCTACTTCAAGAAAGGATCAAACTTTATGCCACAAAGCATCTCCACTGTAAAATTACTTTCAACTACAGTCCTTAAATGGCCACGTGAAGACAGATCAACAGACAAGGACTAAAACTGATACTACATCTTTCTACTTCAAGAAAGGATCAAACTTTATGCCACAAAGGATCTCCACTGTAAAATTACTTTCAACTACAGTCCTTAAATGGCCACGTGAAGATAGATCAACAGACAAGGACTAAAACTGATACTACATCTTTCTACTTCAAGAAAGGATCAGACTTTATGCCACAAAGGATCTCCACTGTAAAATTACTTTCAACTACAGTCCTTAAATGGCCACGTGAAGACAGATCAACAGACAAAGACTAAAACTGATACTACATCTTTCTACTTCAAGAAAGGCTCAAACTTTATGCCACAAACGGTCTCCACTGTAAAATTACTTTCAACTACAGTCCTTAAATGGCCACGTGAAGATAGATCAACAGACAAGGACTAAAACTGATACTACATCTTTCTACTTCAAGAAAGGATCAAACTTTATGCCACAAACGGTCTCCACTGTAAATTTACTTTCAACTACAGTCCTTAAATGGCCACGTGAAGACAGATCAACAGACAAGGACTAAAACTGATACTACATCTTTCTACTTCAAGAAAGGATCAAACTTTATGCACAAACGGTCTCCACTGTAAAATTACTTTCAACTACAGTCCTTAAATGGCCACGTGAAGACAGATCAACAGACAAGGACTAAAACTGATACTACATCTTTCTACTTCAAGAAAGGATCAAAATTTATGCCACAAAGGATCTCCACTATAAAATTACTTTCAACTACAGTCCTTAAATGGCCACGTGAAGATAGATCAACAGACAAGGACTAAAACTGATACTACATCTTTCTACTTCAAGAAAGGATCAAACTTTATGCCACAAACGGTCTCCACTGTAAAATTACTTTCAACTACAGTCCTTAAATGGCCACGTGAAGACAGATCAACAGACAAGGACTACAACTGATACTACATCTTTCTACTTCAAGAAAGGATCAAACTTTATGCCACAAAGGATCTCCACTGTAAAATTACTTTCAACTACAGCCCTAAAATTGCTGGATGTATCGTAACAATTTTAGTAGTTGAAAACACTCATTGTCTATCCCAGGGGTTTTAAACACGCCGCCCGTGGGCTGAATGAGACTGCAAACTACATTTGTTTGACACGCAAAGAGAATAAATGTCGTGACTAATATTTTCCTAAAACTTTGTAATTTGTCCCTCGGCCCTGGCTATGTTTCTCCCCAGAGAATGTATTTTAATATCTCAGTCGTTTTATTTTAAGATCAAAAGCGGAAAAATAGAAATATGTTTATAATTTTATGGGCATTAGATAAACATACTGAAATTTAAAAACAAAAAATGAAATTTACATCGGCTTATTTCAAACATTTATTGTGTTGACACAGATTATATTCAATTAACTTATACAACAGAACATTGGGAGATTCGTCTGTTTTATAACGTGAGAAATGGTAGATTTGACAACTCATATTGACGTGGAGAGTAGGGTAGGTTGATTTTTCATTTTTTTAAATATCAAGTTTCATTTTTTTAAATATCAAGTTCTCTCATACAGCAAAAGTTGTGTCTTGGCATAGTAAATACTGATGCTAAAGATTAGATCTCTTACTTGTACCATTTTTTGAGGAAATAGTATCAAAGATCGTCTGCTTAAATGCACCAAAAATGTTCATTTTCGCGACATTAAGCCAAGAAAATAGTCAGAAAATTTAGCAATTTCAGCATTTAAAACTGTTGTACCGGCCGTTCCTACAGTGGAGAACATGCACCGGTTCTCACTATAAATAGTGAGACACCGAGTGGAAAGGTAGTACTGTTCCCGTTAACGACAAGCTAGTCGTACATGTACCATGATTGTAAATACCCTTGTTTATTTTACCCTATCTCGACTTGACTTCTTTTTACTGTTGGGACTAACATCACAACAAAAACAGAAAAGCTTGTCACTTTAAACGAAACGGATGAAATATTATAACTAGAATTCAAATTGAAAATATACCCCCATCACCACCGACACCTCCGATATGCTGCTTTTTACTTCATTAATTAAGCTGTAACAGTGATAACATTTTAAAAGATTGAAATCTATTACCTCAAACGAAGGCAAAGCTTTGAAAAAAATTGTGTACTAATTCTTTATGTTAATTTGCAACTTTCGCTACATGAGAGACGTTATAGTTCTAAATTCGACCTACCCTAACACGCACATCAGTGCAATAGAAAAATTCTTTTGTTTGATAAGATAAGAATAGGTACATTTGTCAACTCATTTTGGATATGAAAGGTGTACTTGAAATGACAAAGAAAAAAATAGAAAATCATTGAAATCTACTACCGGCCCTCGCCAACTCACAGAATGAGTAGCACAAGGATCTGTGCAGTAAAGTAAGGAGCTGATGGTAGGTGTCGCGCTCCACCTCCACATGCAAAAAACAATCTCTTGGTCTAGCGCTAGTGAAAAGAGGATAGACTCCCTAGCTGTCTTGCTGATATCGACTTTAGGCCACCCTGACGACTTTTACTTTTTGTATATATATATATATTCAGATGAATAGTTTGAACTTGTCTACATCAACACATGGCGCTATTACTAGAAACCAATTTGCAATTGACAACAAAAACAAAAGAAAACAAAATATAAATAAACAAGCAATAAAGAATCTTTATAATTTATCGGAAATCGATAAATCTCATTATTTTATGAGAAAGGGCGGAAGATCAAATGATACACTCACTGAGCAGTAATGGAGAGAAAAAGAAAAATGTGTGTGTGTGTTAGTGAGTGTGTGTGTGTGTGTGTGTGTGTGTGTGTGTGTGTGTGAGAAACAGGTGGATAGAGAGAAAAAAGAGAGAGAGAAATAGATAGAGAGTTAAAGAGAGAAATAAATAAAGAGAAAGAAAGAAAGAGAGAGAGAGAGAGAGAGAGAGAGAGAGAGAGAGAGAGGTTGAGGGAATTAATTAAGAAGATAGGGAGATAGATAGATAGATAGATAGATGAGAAGGGAGAGAGAGAGAGTAGGTGGAATAGAAAGAGATGTAAAAGAGAAAGAAAGTGAAAGAGAGAGAGAAAGGTTGAGAGATAGAAAAGAAGACAGAATGGAGAGAGAGAGAGAGAGAGAGAGAGAGAGAGAGAGAGAGAGAAATAAAAAGAGAGGTAAAGAGAGAGAGAAATAAAGCAAAAGAAAGAAGAGAAAGTTTGAGGGAAGTAGAAAAGAAGATAGGAAGATAGAGAGAGATAGAGATAGATAGATGCATAGAGAGGAGGGAGAGAGAGAGAGAGAGAGAGAGAGAGAGAGAGAGAGAGAGAGAGAGAGAGAGAGAGAGAGAGAGAGAGAGAGAGAGGAGAGAATATGAAAAAGGCAAATGATGTAGAAGTTTTTCTCTTTTTATTATGTGTTCATTATGTGAATTAAAATTCAGCCTCTTGTGCGACTATTTGTGACGACACCCACATCTACCAAAACGCACAAACCGAAATTTAAAATCAAAACAACAATTAAAAAATAAGTCATCTTCAATAAATAAATAAATAAATAATCTTATAAACGACGGTCTGAAATTTATGGCAAATTGCAAAAACTAATTTAGAAAACGAAAAAAAAAAAAAAAACAAAAAAAAAACATGAGAAAGAAAAAAAAAGACTTCTAAAAGACTCGAAAAATTTACTTGGAATGAGTTTCTTCAAGAAGCAATATGGAGGTACGTTTTGTAATGGTTAGAGTCTTTGGAAATGGACTTGTCAACCCGAGTTCAAACCCTGGACCAGGCTGGGTATTTGCCTCATACCCCACTTGTATGGGCTGGGCACAAGGCCTCGTTTTAACGTGGGCCCACCCACAAGCCGAAGCTCATGGGTGGGAAAGAACAAAAATTGCATCGATCCTTCGACATTCCCCTCAAGGGGGCGCCTCAGGCGCTGAGCAATAAACCCAGCCCTGTCCCTTTAAATCAAGGGGACAGGTTTTGCCTGGGGGATATCCCCCTGGGATCGACGCTATTATTTACAAAAACCTAATCCAGCGAAGCTACTGGACCCCCAGTTAGGCCGGGAGTTAGTAGGTCTGGACCAGGCTGTTTGCATTTCACATAGCGTTAATACCCTTGGGAAAGGTATGAATCCATATATTCTCCCTCTAGCTTTGGATAAATAGTAGGACAGACTGGGCCCTTCAACCTTGGTTAGGCAATCAAACTAGGAGAAGGAAAACTCTGAATTCAAACCTGTTAAACTCTGCTTAAGTAATTGGCGTGTATAGCATTCTGCTAGTGTGGAGGAGTATATATATATATATATATATATTATATATATATATATATATATATATAAACAATTTTTTTTGTGATGAAACAAAGAAAATACAGTGCTCAATCACAAATTGTGAGAGCTAATATTTATTTATTTTACAGAGTTTTCACAGATCAATGTTCATTATAAACAGCGACCCAGGTTTCATGTCAAGGGGCAATCATCAGGTTGTTGAGCAAGATCCCATGGTGTTTGTTGAAGATCTTTACTCAATGTCACATTTTGGACCGCAAATAACGTCAAATAATCTTCAACAAACACCATGGGATCTTGCTCAACAACCTGATGATTGCCCCTTGACATGAAACCTGGGTCGCTGTTTATAATGAACATTGATCTGTGAAAACTCTGTATATATATATATATAATATATATATATACTTCAAGAGGAAAGAAAAACATTGTGTAAACAATTGGTGGAGTTGCGGTTAAGTCAGTGGGCTGTGTAAAATAAAGCCGAAAACTATCCTCCTTATATTACGGTCAAGCCACCCTGAAAACACCAGGTCCCGCTAGATCACTGAATTTAAGCAGCGATGAGCTTTTTCAATAGTTAATTATGTGACCAGTTAAACAACAGCAGGTACTATAAGCAAGAGGAGTTCTTTATTTATCAAAATGACTTGATTCGGTATTAAATGACCCGAAAAGGGCTTATATGCCGTAACACAAAACAATCAACTTTCCTCTCTATAGAAAACTGGTTTGGTCGTCGGAGAGTTACAATGTAGCGTGTCTTGGGGCAGAAATAGCTTGGCTGAGCCAATCGATCACCAGGTCTGTTTTGAATTCAAATTTATCATTCTTCTAGACTGGTTGACATACCTAGTTTAAAGTCTGAACTATTTACACTATTTACACTTAGCTGGAGGGAGAATAGTTGGATTTGTACCTTTCCCAGATGTATGTAAAATAAAATACAAACGGCCGCATTTAGGATTTGAACACTTCCAGCGACGATAACCATTACGACACGTGTGCCTCCTCCTATCTTTTTAGACATGTTCTTATAATTATAATATAAACTTTGTTATAGTGGTGAAAGGCGTGTTAATGTTTACCTCGATACGCGATCTAATTTTTCTGGTCAAATTAATCAATCATTTTAAATTGTTGAGTTTTTATAAAAGTTTTTATTTAGCTTTAAGATCCGTAGAGCACATTGGATTATTGCTAAGAGCGCACTTGATAATTTTAATGATTGTTAATTTAATAAGATTCGTGATTAATGGCATTTCTTTATTAGCCTGTCATTTTATTGCTTTGGAGTATTTTCAGCACTTTTCATGTTTTTATTTTCATCTTGTGCCAGTAGACAGTAGGGCAGATCGATTTTGGAACGGTAACATCTCCCATGTGGTAAAAGTTGCAAATTAACATAAAGAATTATCAAACAAAGTATTTTTCTTCAAAACTTTCCCTTCGTTTGAGGAAATAGATTTCAATCTTTTAAAATGTTATCACTGTTACAGCTTAATTATTAGGTAAAAAGCAGCATGTCAGAGGTGTCGGTGGTGATGGGGGCATATTTTCATTTTGAATTCAAGTATAATATTTCATTCGTTTTGTTAAAAGTGACAACCTTTTTTGTTTGAAATGTTGAAATTGCTAAAGTTTCTAACCAATTTCAAGACTAAATGTTGCAAAAGCGAGAACTTTTCGTGAATTTTAGCAGATAATAGTTTATGTTATTTCCTCAAACAATAGTGCAAATAAGAAATCTATTTTTCGTATCAGCATTCATTATACCAACACACAGTTTTCACTGTTTGAGAGAATTTGATATTTAAAAAAAGTGAAAAATCAACTTATCCTAGTACACAGGTTAACATTTAGAGTAGAAATTATGCACACCAGTTGATTAACCTTTGTTAGCCGGGGAACGATTATCAAATGATTGATCTTAAAACGGAAACGTAGTTTATCGGTAAGTTTCGACTGGATAGAATCTCAACTAAAATAGGCCATTTGACTGGATTATTTATAAAAAAGAAATTGCGTCCAGTTGAGGAATCAGATTTAATAGCTAAACATAGAAGTGATTGTGAAGAGCTTAAGTTGTTTTAAAGGCCACAGGGATTATAGTTCCATTACGTTCAGTTGGTTCCTCCTACCTGCTCTAACCGTCAAGGTGTCTCAGGTAGACGGTCTATTTTCTTCGTACTTTGTTTTCTTCATCAATATATATATATATATATATATATATATATATATATATATATATCATCATCATCATCATCATCATGTCGTGCTTGCAGCACGGATATCCATGACAATCTCTCGCCAACCTTCCCTATCATTCATTGCACCTGGGAGGTCCTCTGCTGAGCAAATAGCATCCTCGCATAGCTGGTCAATGTAGGTCCTTGCCGGGCGCCCCACATCTGCATGTCCATGTGTTGGTTTCCACGGGAGAACGTCGCTTATGAGCTTGTCCCTGCTTCTCCAGCAGTGTCATGCATGCCTTGTCCGTCGCACTCGGATAGTTTGTGAGATGGGGGCAAGTGACCGTAGAGCTGCCTCTTCGTGGGGTGCTGCATCCACGACTTGTTCAAGACTGCACGCAGCATTAAATATCAGAAAGTCGGTTATTTTTAAGTAGAGTTTCGTTTATTTACTAAATAAACGAAACTTCTTTAATGCTTCATACAAATGCCCAAACCAGATATATGTACCTCCCACAAATGGACACATATAACAAAATAATCACAAATAGATATACTTACTAGAAGCATACGGAGACTCTTAGACAACCCATATATATATAATTATATATATATATATATATATATATATATATATTATTACCCATTTGAAAATCTAACAGTCACACACACAGTAACGAGATACATCCTACACACACACTCACACACATATATGTATGCACACACATACATTTATAATGTGTACATATAATGATATACACACAACTCCTAAAAACCTCCCTCACATATATAAGAAGACTTTTTTCACGGACAGATGGACTCGCTACTTCTAACACACTTCTTTACCCGGATTATAGTGGCCTGTCAAACCCTCAAAAATCTTTTAATTTTAATAAGTTTTTAAAAATAATGATCTCTTAAAAAAACAAAAAAAAATCTAAAAACAATTTCTTCAAACAAGAAATGTTCTCCTGACGATGACCTAAGGTCGAAACTACTTGAGAATAATAAACATAAAAGAAATAGTCCTGTTTGTCTTATTACTTTTTGTTCCTATTATGTATATACATATATATATATATATATTTAATTATGTGTGTGTGTGTGTGTGTGTGTGTGTGTGTGTGTGAGTGAGAGAGAGAGAGAGAGAGAGAGAGAGAGAGAGAGAGAGAGAGAGAGATTGTAATTATACTATCCTATCTTCAAACCTACTGGAAGCGTGTTTCTCTTACTTTGACAAAAAAAAAAAAAAAAAAGGATAATGATGATATATAATGCTAATATATTGAACGCAACATAATATAGTCTGTTTTTTTCTTTCTTAAGTGTGTTATAGGCTGGTAAACACGATACGTATATACTATATTCTTGGTTCGCCCTTATGTGTCATCTCAAATAATGAGCTAAACATGAGCAAACATGAAGCTAAATATTCAGAAAAAAATTCTTATCGATTACTTCACAAAATCACAATAAAAAAAACAAAAACAAAAACAAAAACAAAACAAAACAATACAAAGCCATTTTTGCTCCTGGACCAGTTTAATATTCTCTCGTTTCTGTAGTGACGAAAAGGGCGGGAAAAATACGTTTGATGACAAGAATCTGGTTTTTAATGGTGGTCGGTATTGTAATGCGAACGGCAAATCTTGCAGAGTTGATGTCAAACAAGTGACCTGATGTCCATTATTCAAGAGTTGAAATAGAGAGAGAGAGAGAGAGAGAGAGAGAGAGAGAGAGAGAGAGAGAGGGAGAAATAGGAGAGAGAGAGAGAGAGAGGAGAGAGAGAGAGAGAGAGAGAGAGAGAGAGAGAGAGAGAGAGAGAGAGAGAGAGAGAGAGAGTGTGTGTCTCTTGGTGTTGCTACTGTCGGCACAAAGGAAGTTATTGGAAAGCAAATTATAACAATATGAATAATGACCGACTGGTATTCTTCAAAAACTAATTCAGATAAGACGCAACAAAAATAAAACCTTAAATAACAACAACAACAACAACAACAAAAAAACATGACGGATAGAGAAAATATTCGACAATATAATGATTCATTCATTCTGTGGTATCCATGTGTCTTACAGGACCAGGGTGCAGCGGTGCAGGCTTGTGCAAGGTTGTATTGTAGACGGAGAATTGCCTAAATGAAGGGTAAGACCGATACAGCTTGGTATATAGGGGGTCAATTCTTACGTACTGGATAGGTACGTCGAAAAGTCGGGGGTCTTTTAAGGAAAATTGTGATATTTAAAAAAAAGTACCTGGTACCTATTCCTTAAGCATAACATTTATTTCTCTAGATGTAGATATAATGTGGTGGAGATGTGAGGAACAAAAGAACAAAACCCAGACAAAAGTGTGTAGGGTATATTTCGCTAGAGCTTCATCAGTATGATAACCTGATAATTCATTAAAACGACTGAAGATGCCGAGCTCAAAGCTCTAGCGAAATATATCCTACACACTTTTGTCTGAATTTTGTTCTTTTGTTCCTCACATCTCCACCACATTCTGTCGGATTCATTCCAATCCTCTTTCCACAAGTAGATATAATATAAATAATTTATTTCACATATAGATAATAAATTAGAATGATTTAGAATAAATTATTTCAATTTTTTTAAATAGATGAGATCATGTCATTTTTTATATTAACTTTTAACTTTAATCAATGAAGTCATTCCAGAATTTAATAAAGATAGACATCTCATTCAACGATGGCATATTGAAATTTAATAGTCTTGAATGGAGTTATCAGAATACTAATTAATCAGTATAATTTTACTCATCTTGTTATTGTCTAAAAAAACTACAATGGATAAATTACAAAAATCCTAATAGTACCGCGTACTCGTTCGGCTACTTCATTTTAGGAATGACCCACCCTTTAGAGGCCACAATTTCCTCTTAATCCCCTCCTTTTCGGTATACATGTCCGGTACCAGAACAAACTTGAAGACACCGCCGGATTGCCTTAAGGAGTTCAGTTCCAGATTTTTTCTTTGGATACGCTCGTACGCGCGTGTGTATATGTATGTGCACCTGTGTAGATGTGTATTTGTATGTGTTTATGTAAATGTATGTATTAACCCAATCACTTCGCACGAGCAGGATGTGACTCAGGGTCAATTTTCAAGCGGAGTTTAACATGTTTGAGTCAAGTGATTTCCTTATCCTAGACCGGTTGCCATCCTCAGTTGAACGCCCAGTCTGTTCTATTTTATCATTGCTGGCGGGGGAATAGTTGGATGCATACCTTTTCTAAAGGCATTAACACTATGTGAAATGCAAACGAGACTCGTTCAGGATTTGAACTCTTAAAAACCAACCAACCAACCATTCAGTTTTCTCTCCGGTCGTTAAACAGACTTTCTATAGAACTGTCAAGTATAAGACTTGTATTGTATTCTCCTGAGCTACATTAGATGATATTGACATTATTTGTAACATTCTTCAGGCAAGGCAGCCTTTAGCCACTTCTTTTGTCAACAAGGAGATTTGGGAGCAAAAGTGGAGGGTGGCGGTTGCTTTGAAGAGGGACAAGTGAGGGTATTGTGCGTATTTCTGGCACCATCAAGTGCTCGCTTCACTGGGTGTGGTGGAAAGCCAAAACTAGGAATAGCGAAGCAGGTAGTAGGGCACGGGCAGGGATGTCTCTCAAGGGTCACGTCCTTAGCAATATGTGAAGATCTTTCGGATAAGAGCCGTGAATTCAATGAAAAACCTGGATTAGTTCTTGAAATGAAGTAAGACGTATCTATCTGCATATTGATACTGTGAGGCGGCTTCGCGTATATCAATCTTATTATAATGGAGATTGTGTGTTATTCTGTCTGTAACCGAAACTATATTACTACTCAAGTCACAATTCTCTTAGTTATTTACGTTACATTTTCCATGATTTTATTTTTTATTTAAACCTCAATTATTAATAACATTATTTTGCATTAGTAATACTGTTAATCATATCTATATACTAATAACATGCAATTGAATTTATATATACAACAAAATAGCCGTTTAAAGTGCGAACTGGAAGGCTAATTTGCATATTGCTTTTAAAATGTAATTTTACTGAATATATAGTTAGTATTATTGATTTCTAATTGTTTGGTTTTATCTTAATGAATATTAGTAAAAATCTCGGGGGTAAATCATAAAAGAAATCCATTAACAAGAAGAAATGACTGTAATTTTATTCTTTACTTCCTAATTTAATTAGATAGTTAAATTAGAAAAAATAGCAATGAAAGACGGGGGTGATGGAAGAGTAAGTTTCAGTAGTTCTATTTTTCGATTATACCCACCTCTGTTTCAAATCTTTTTATCTGCATTCTTATTTAGTATCATTAACCTTTCTAATTTAATGTAATATTTCATTACATTAAAAATGAAATACTTGCGCTCGGAGGGTGTATATATTTGATAGGACATAAAAATAAAATCTGGAAACGCAGTTCGAATTACAATTTGTTCGTGCTTATTTTTGCACGAATGCTTTAGTGAAATGTATAAATAAATCTCTCGATACCCTTCAAATATCTTTTCACTGGATTGGTTGGTTGCTTGCTTAGATTTTACGACATTTCAACCCTTGTTGGGTTATTTTATTCCGAAGACATTTTATTTTATTCATTCTTGATGGATATTCAATTTTTATTTTCATTTAAAAGCTATTTTTTAAACACAATTTAAAAAAAATTCATTTTTTCTATTCAACCGATAGATGGGACCCTAACAGATACTACCACTCCGGGCGTGAGTGGACCTCGGGGTAATGGTGATGAAGGAGTACTCCACATTCCCCAGAGGACCAGAACTGGAACTCCTCCATCAGACAGACTTTAACGTCATACCCAGGACATTAAGACTCGCAACCACCGCATTTTAGCACATATACGATAAACAGAGTTAGGGTTGCCATAAGGGTCACCAGGTTGGGACAATCATATAAGTGCTAGGGTTAGACGTGATCAGCTGATTGATCGGTGGGGGCTCTACCACCGCCCGTCTAGCCTAAGTAGGGACCGAAATGGAGTTTTGCATGTCATGGACTGCTCAGTCCCTTTTTCATTTTTATGCGAATGTGCTTGGGAAAGGTGTAAATACATTTCTCTCTACCCTTCAGATATCTTGATCAAGGCCTTTTCACTGGGATGTCACAATACTTAATGGAAAATAGTAGTAGAGAAGTCAATTGATTGATTAATTTTCACGACATATCAACCGGTCTAGGGTTATTGAATGCCTAAGAGGCTAGGGAATTGCGTTCATTGTACCTTTATTTATTCATTTATTTAAATGGCATACCAACCAGTATTGGGTTATTGTATGCCTAGAGGCATATATCATCCACAATTTTAATGCACACATAGGAAAGGCATGGACTGCTATAGACAGACTATTAATCAAATGAAAGTATGATCTCACTGAAAGGTTAAAGCGGCAATTCTTCCAAGTATCAGTGCTATTGTACGACTGCACCACTTGGATCATGACAAAGGTCTAGAGAATAAGATAGATGGGAGCTAAAACCAACCCCAGTTAGTACAAAAACATTTTGCTCATTGTTGACAGAAGTCAACCATTAGGATATATTAGAACCACCGAAATGTTCTCCGCCCAACCAGGAAAAGAATTAGTTTTTAAAAAAGTTGTTTTAAAAGGAATTTAATAAATGGTGTAACTTTTGTCGCATGTGCCAGGACATGCTATTGACAAAACTCCAATGGTGTCACGGTAAGGTGCTGTATGAAAGACAGATCTCCAGAAACCAGTTTTAACAAAGACGAGGAACAATCAGACCATGAAACAAACTTGCTGACCAATAAAAGTCTGCAGAATGACATATTGTCGGTATCAGCCAAACAGTGAGGTAGTCTATCCACTTCTTGTTTGCGCTTGGTCAAGGATATGGTTTTTGTCAAGGTGGGGTGCCACACCTTCAATTAGCTCCCAGGCACTTTACCGTAGAGATAAGGTTACCCAAACTGTGCTATTTGTTAAGCATAAAAGTAAAATCTGCAGAGTGGCCTATTGTCTGTATCAGCCGAACAGCGAGGGAGTATGGGATATACTCCCTCGCTGTTCGTTTGCGCCAGACCAGGGAGATTGTTTTTTTTTGTCAGCACCCAGATACCTTACCGCACAGATCAGATTATATAGGCTGTGTTACTTATACGTAACCTTGGAATTTCTAGACGGATGATCAACCGACTGAGCTAAATGGACCCTTTTAATTATATATATATATATATATATATATATATATATATATATATATATATATATATATCTTCCAATTAGAGAAAGCCAGTGTGTCTTGGAAATAAAAATTCAAAACCTTGGTTCTTATCTGAGATCGAACATAGACGTTTGGATTTGCTGAGAAGTATGTAAATAAGTAAAGTACGTGACAGATGCTTATTAGATCGAAAACAAGTTGAAGATGGTAGACGGTTGGATAAGTGGCCATCATACAAACAAGTATGTCAAGTTAACATTGAAGTAACATCAGTTCAATGCTGCTCTATAGAGACTGATACTATGTTTCTCATAGCTCTTATAATATACTAGCAGAGTTACCCGACGTTACTCATAATTTAAAAAGTTAAAAATAAATCTATTATATATACTAGCAGAAAATTTCCCCCTCCGAGCACAAGTATTTACGTTTTTAATTTAATTTAATATTACTAGCAAATATATGCACCCTCCGGGTGCAAGTATTTAAGTTTAATGTAATAAAATATTGTATTAAATTAGAAAGGCTAATGAAACTAAATAAGAATACAGATAAAAAAGATTGAAACAGAGGGAGTATAATAAAAGATTTGAAACAGAGGGAGTATAAATAAAAATGGAACAACTGAAACTTACTCTTCCATCACTCTCGTCTTTCATTGTTATTTTTTCGATTAATTATTTAGTTATAAGAGGAAGTAAAGAATAAAATGAGTTATTTTATCTTGTTAATGGATTTCATTTAAGATTCATTGAAGAGATTTTTGCTTATATCATTAGAATTAGAAATCAATAATACTAAGCACATATTTATTAAATTCGATTTTTTAATATTATAGCAATTAGCCTTCCGTTTACACTGTAAACCGCTATAAGATTGCATGTTGTCAGTATGTAGAATAGTTAACAGTATTAATAATTATGACAATTTTATTAATTGAGGTTAATTAAAAATAAAATCATTGTTCAATAACTAAGAGAATTTACTTGAGTAGGAATTTAGTTTCGGTTACAGACAGAAAAACACACAATCTCCATTATAATAAGATATTGAATTAGAAAGACGAATGAAATTGAATACGAACACAAAAGAGATTACACTTGTTTTTACTTTATTCTAATTGATTTCAGTATACAATTATACATAGGATTGCTTTTAATACGTTTCGGAATAAAACAATAATATTAGAAATCATTAACACCAAGTAATTATTTATTAAACACGGTTTTATTAAAACCGGTATGCAAATTACTCACACCATATACTATGTAAACATTTATTTCTTAATGATATATAACACACATCGAAGGATTTTAAACACGTCAATAACACGAGTCTTTCGGGGCCTGTGAATATTAATGAAATTAACAGCGTCGATCCCAGGGGGCTATCCCCCCAGGCAACACCTGCCCCCTCAATTTAAAGGGGCAGGGCTGGGTTTCTTTCCCAGCGCCTGAGGCGCCCCCTTGAGGAGGAATGCCGACGGGATCAACGCATTCTTTGTGCCTACCAGCCATGAGCTTCGGCTCGTAGGTGGGGGCCACATGAAAATGTCCTTGTGTCACGCCCTCCTAAGTGGGATGAAAGGCAAATACCTTAATACCACAGGCCATTCGGGGCCTGTGTTTGTTAATGTAAATTAACAGCGTTGATCCCAGGGGGCTACACCCCAGGCAACACCTGCCCCCTTGATTTAAAGGGGCTGGGCTGGGTTTATTGCCCAGCGCCTGAGGCGCCCCCTTGAGGAAGAATGCCGAGGGGAAACACGAATTCTTTGTGCCTACCAGCCATGAGCTTCGTGTCACGCCCTCATAAGTGGGATGAGAGGCAATACCTTAATACCATGGGTTTTTAGGCAAATATATCTCAGCTAGACTTCAATGGTGACATTGTTAGTAAATAAGATGGTAATTAATATTGAATGATGATTAATTAAATAACAATTGAGAACATAACGTAAATAACAAAGGAAATTATGGTGTTGGTAGTGACGTAATTTCCGTTACAGACAGTGAGACACACAATCTCCATTATAATAAGATTTATATATAGATTTTAAAAATTCTGTTTCTATGTATTTGTTTTATTAACATTTATTCTTTATATATTTCGTTGTTTATTTTATTATTATTCTTGGTGTATTCTTTCTTTTATTAATCGTTTACTTGTTTTTATTTTGTTTTATTATTTATTAATTTATTTTATTTTTTAATCATATTCAATATATCATTCATTTATACCCTTATTATATCTTTATTTAGCTTTTTATGGAAAAAGAAGGGTAAAAAGTTTTCTCTTTAAATCCCCTCTTAAAAATAGTCAAAAATAGGGAATGGATTTCATTGAAGTTTGATCTTTGCAGGTCTCCACCAATTTTCCTTTATAAAAGGACGTACAGGTATACAAAACCTTTAATATATATATATATATATATATATATATATATATATATAATATATATATATATATATTATATATATATATCCTTTTGGGTTCTGCCAATTTTGCTTTATATAAGGACGCATGATCGGTCTTTGTGCAAATAAAAATGAAGACATGCATACATACAACATTTTTCTATATATATATATATATATATATATATATATATATATATATATATATATAAAGCCACAAAGCTCATTAAGGTCTAAATCAAAGATACTGGCCACTCTAACAGATGTTTCGGTTATTTTATACCGACACCCAATCCCAGCCATAAACGAAATCCTGGTGTCAATGAGTTTTTTCCCAAAAGCCTCCCAAAGTCATTACATTCATAAGATTACATTTCTAAAGTTCACACAATTACAATGAAGGTTAAAATTAAACAAAAATGGACACACGTGTATTTTGGCAGCATTTTCTCTTTTAAACATGTTTGGTTGAACTCGAGTGACAATTCCTGTCGTACGAGTTTCTGTTCAATCCTCAAGGTGTCTGGTCGTC
>CM042140.1:65977037-65992037 GCA_023376005.1 Doryteuthis pealeii | reverse complement strand
TTGTTTATAAAAATAACTTAATTCGGTATTAAAAAGCAACTAAATTTAGCGGAGTTGCCTATTGTTGGTATCAGCCGGATAGCAAGGGAGTCTATCCCATTTTTTCTAGCGCTAGATTAGGGAGATTGTTTTTGCTGAGATGAAGCGCCACACCTACCTTCAGCTCCCCACTTAACCTCACGGTTCAGTTTACCCAATCTGTGCTACTCATGCGCTAAGTTAGCGGGGACCGGTTAGGAACAGGAACCCTTCGATTCTTGGCCAGCTGCTTTACCGACTGAGCTAAACTGGCCCCTTCGGTATTAAACGACCCGAAAAGGGTTGATGTGCCCTAAAACAAAACAAACAACAAACAACCTTAGAATAACGGTTATCGTTGTAGGAAATATAATTAGACACCCGAGTTCAAGTTCTGGACGAGGTTGTTTTCATTTCTCTTCTATTTTTAAATTTTTAAAAATTATTATTAGTGAAATAGATCACTAATTAGGACTGAGCCTATTCTAGTAGTGACTACCCCAAGCGGATTTAACAGGTTTGAATTCAGAGTTTTCCTTCTTCTAGACTGGTTGCCTAACCAAGGTTAAAGAGCCCAGTCTGTCCTACTATTTACCCATAGCCGGGGGGGGTATTTGGATTCATACCTTTCCCAAAGGTATTAGTGCTATGTGAACTGTAGCTTCATTCAGGATTTGAAATCGGGTCGACGAGTCCATTTCCTACTCTAACCATTACACCACGCAACTCCTTCGCGCTAATGCCCTTGAGAAAAGCATAAATCCATCTGTTCTTCTATGGGAAAATAGAAGGGCAAACCGGGTTATTTAGCTTTGGTTAGGCAACCAGTCCAAGAGAAGGAAAATTAAATTGAAATCAGCTGTGTTTCGCTTAAAAACTGACAGTGTCATATCCTTCCTTGGTGGAATGATTGGATAAAAATATACGCAAACATAATTTATATAATTTATAAATGTGTGTATAAAATTTTGAGGTTGGTTGGTTTTTGTCTATTAAACCTCCCTCTGGCTATGGATAAATCGTTGGTCAGGTCAGTTTTTTTTAGCTTTGGTATGGGAACTACACAAGGATGCTTGGAATTGCCCACGTATACATGTATAATAAAAGATCTGGCTACTGGAAGTAAAAACTTAAAGCGCTTAATGTCGAATAACGACTAAAGCAAACTTATAATAGTGCACAGTAACTAGCTGTAACTCGGGTTTTATGTCTGACAATTGAGTAGATCCGTGAAACTCCAATTACAGTGAAGAGAGTACAGTACTACATGATTGTGTTTAGTTATACACACACACACACACACACACACACACACACACATATATATATATATATATATATGAAAATATTTTTATATCATTTTCATAGTTAATATTGAACAATATTTCGATTTATAAAAATCATTTTCGCTTTGTCATATATATATATATATATATATATATATATATATATATATATATGAATTAAGGTAGCGAGGGTATGGAGTCAACACCTGATTAGAGACAGTTTCTCACGTATTTGATCTTCAAACCAGAATTTTGCTCTGAAGATTGCATAGGTGAGAAACTATTTGTAACCAGATGTCCACGCTACCTTAAACGCTCAATAAATGATATTGAGCACTGTCTGCTTAGAAATATAGCACACATATTATCTACAATATATATATATATAAGTGGATGATGTTAGTGTTACTTTGATAGGATTCAACCAAAATTGAGAACTCAAATGTACATCTATAGATTTGTGATTTTTCACATATAAGGAGTATTATAAATAAATAGATAAATAGATAAATAAATAAATAAAAGGAAATAAATTTATTTCGACTTTATAATCTCATCAGTTCAATTTTTGTTGATTTTTGTCTTCGAAATCGAAATAGATTTATTTTCTAAAGGTATATATCCATATATATATATATATATATATATATATAATATATATATATATATATATATTATATATATATATATATATATATATATATATATATATATATATATTCTAAAGTATATATATATATATATATATATATATATATATAATATATATATATATATATATATATATATATATATTCTAAAGGTATATATATATATATATATATATATATATATATATTCTAAAGGTATATATATATATATATATATATATATATATATATATATATATGAATCCATATATTCTCCCTCCAGCTATGGTAACCAGTCTAGGAGAGGGATAACTCTGAATTCAAAATTCCTGAGGTCGGTCATTGATTGGGTTTGTAGCAACCCTTGATGCACCAATTCTTTCCTATTGACTGTGCCAAAAAGTGTGATATATGATATCAAGCGTGACTTTGGTAGGATTCAACAAAAATTAAGAACTCAAACGTATATATAAAGATTTGTGTATATATTTTTAACATATAAGGAGTATTATAGATAGATAAATAAAAGGATACATACCTTTAGATAATAAAACTATTTTTTCTTTATATTCTCATCAGTTCAATTTTTGTTGATTTTTGTCTTTAATATTTCACCGTCGGTTTTACTGGTGTGATTTTCCCGTTTCTTTATCTTTTGTTTATTCACTTTTTTTTTTTCACATATATCTTATTATAATGGAGATTGTGTGTTTGTCTGTCTGAAGCCGAAACTAAATCACTACTCAAGTCACAATTCCCTTAGTTATTGACGTCACATTCACCATGAATTTATTTTTATTTAAACCTCAGTTATTGATAAAATTGCTATACCTTATTAATACTTTTGACTTTATCTACATTCTAATAACATGCAATTGTATTTATATATGCAACAAAATAGCGGGTTACAGTGTGAACAGGAAAGCTAATTTGCATATTGATATTAAAAGTTTAATTTTATTAAATATGCGCTTAGTATTATTGATTTCTAATTGTTAGTTTTTTTCTTAATGAATATGAGCAAAAAACTCGGGGATAAATCTTAAAAGAAATCCTTTAATATAAAGAAATAACAGTAATTTTATTCTTTACTTCCTAATTTAACTAAATAGTTAAATTAGGAAAATTCAGCAATAAAAAGAGGGAGTGATGAAAAATGATGGAAGACTTAGTTTCAAAGTTGTTCTATTCTTCGATTATACCCCCTCTGTTTCAAATCATTTTATTTGGATTTTTATTTAGTTTCAAAAGTATTTCAAATTTAACATATTTCATTACATTAAAATTCAAATACTTGCACCCGGAGGGTGCATATATTTGCTAGTAATATGAAAGGATGAATGTTCTGCGAATACATTCGCTTACGAATAATGTGTACGAGCAAGAAATATTATTTTATGCATTTGCCATTCATTTTCTTTTTTATGAGCATGTCGGTTATCAGACAAAAGGACAACACATTCAATGGGACAAAAAGAAAAGGCGGAGTCTCATTAAAAAAAAAATGGCGCTTTTTTTTCAAGAGTCACGCAATGACGTATCACAGCTTCGAAGTTAATGACTTTTAACCTTTGGCTTTTTGTGTAATTTACAGACCGACAATCACAATACAATTTGGCGCCATGATCACCGGTCATCCAATTCTTTTCCAGACCTTCAGCGATTTTTTTGATCGACTATTATATTTTACTTCCGTCTACGTCACTCTATTCTCTTCTTCTGTTTCTCTTTCTTTCTTTTTTTATTATCTTCGTCTTCAGCAGTTTTACTATCAATCTTCCGGTTTGGGCTTTAATTTTTCAGTTTGCCAAGGGAAAAATGGGGTATGGGTATACGAAGCATTATTAGCCTCATCTTTATTTTCCTTTGTTTTTTTTTCTTGAGCAATATATGGTGCATCTGGAAACTGAGGGACAGATCCACTTGGGGCTTTTGTGCCAGAATCTTTCAATCCATATCGTCCAAGATGCAATACAAAAATGTAAATACTGATTATATTGTGTTGCTTATCCGCCGAATTCTTATTTCTTATGAGTGTCATCACTTCAGCTAAATAATGGACCATTCCATTTTTATTATAAAGAAAGAAAGGGAAGAAAAATGACATGCTACACAGAGTAGAGAGAAGATAGAGAGAGAGTGGGTGAGCGCGCGGAAGTGATAACGCTATTCTGTTTCAATCAAACATAATGAAAATATGAAAAGAAGGAAGAAAAGGAGAGAGAGAGAGAGAGAGAGAGAGAGAGAGAGAGAGAGAGAGAGAGAGAGTGTGGTGTGTGTGTGTGTTGTGTGTGTGTGTGAGAGAGAGAAGAGAGAGAAGAGAGAGAGAGAGAGAGAGAGAGAGAGAGAGAGAGATTATATTGAACTATTTCGCAATAGCTCTTAAGTAAACATATCAAAGGTTGTAATAATTAAATTATCATACTGCGGTATATTCACAGGTCCTGCTAATTATTATTATTATTATTATTATTATTATTATTATTATTATTGTTGTTGTTGTTGTTGTCGTATAGCTCCACGGTCCCAAAAAGTGTTGGCCAATTGCCTACCTAAATTTGAGTATCCTGTTTGTTTTTACCTAGGATCGAACCCTTACCACTGGCACCAGAATGAAATGCCCGACTACTTCACCGATAGTTAGACTCTGCTAGTGCTCAACAATGTAAATCTTTTATCTGATTCCTCTCTTCCACGTGCGGACAAGTAGGCACAAAAGCATGAACACATACGTCCTCGTGTCTACAAAAGCGGACTGACCCTCTACCCTGCTGAGAACACAATCTATGCTGATCAAAACTGACACGAGAACCCATTAAAACTGTCGATCTGCGCGCGCAGTGAAAGAAACGTTCGATCCAAAAAAAGCGCGCGAAACACGTCTGAATCACACACCATTAATGGCGAACATGGCCAGACAATGACGTCAGACAAAAGTGTATCGACAGAAAAGCAGCCTGGCGAGAAACTGGGGCCATGCGGCATGAGAAAAAAAAAGCGGGAATGGACTTCGCTTGTCGTCTGCTTCGACTCTTTCTAAAGCATCATTGAAAGTGTCGTTCAATGAGACTCCATGTTTGGTTCGATATCAATATCATATTCATTGACCATTCAACCGGAACCAACTTTTGTTAAATACCGAAACAGGATATTTTTTCGATAGCTTCCACTTTTCTTTGATTTGACTTTCTTTCTTATTCGATTATTATTACTACTAGCAAATATATGCACCCTCCGTAGGGTACAAATATTTAAGTTTTAATCTAATAAAATATTATATTAAATTAGATAGGCTAATGAAACTAAATAAGAATGCAGATAAAAATATTTCAATCAGAGGGGGGGGGGGTAAAATAAATAAAAAATAGAACAATTGAAACTAATCACGGTATCTATCACCAAGACAAAATTGCTGCCGGTGACGAAGAGTAGACCTCGCTGACACGACCACAATACTCTATCTCATCGCTTCTGCTATTTTAAGAAAATCATTTCTCGTTCTCGTTGATAGAATTTTACGGCATGTCAACTCTTGTTAGGTTATTTTATGCCGAAAACACTTTTGTTTTATTCGTTATTATTGGGTATTCAATTTTTTAAAACTAATTTGTTTCAACACATTGTTTGAAAACACATTGCTATCTATTTAACCAATAGATGGGACCCTGACAGGTACTACCACTTCGAATCAGAGTGGACATGGGAGTAATGGCAATGAAGAGGTATTCCACACTTCCTAAAGCTCGACAACTGGAACCTCACTACTAGATACTGTTTAATGTCATACCCAGGACACTAATACCCTCAGTCACTGCTTTCTATTATATATAAGATAAAATGGGCAGAGGCTTGACATAAGGGATAGGACAATCATATTAGTGGCTTGACGTGACAGGTCGATTGATTGGAGAGGAGCTCTTCCACTGCCCATCTATCCTAAGTAAGGACCAAAGCGGAGTGTTGCGTGTCATGGACTGCTCTGTCAGCAGGATTTTGTGCTTGATCATTATGGATAGCTACCAACGGCCTACAGATGGTCCCATAGGAGAGTGGGTCTTACCACTCTCTAGGGATGCAGCCGGCGTATTGTATAGCCCCAGCAGACTGGTAATCTCATTTTAGCGTTTGTTTTCTAATATATATTTGACTCGTAAGTTGAAGTTTATTGCTGAGGTCTTATATTTATAGTGATAAACTAACGCATAATCTGGACATCCATTGGGGCAAAGGACAAGAGATTTTTCCTCTTCCTGGAGAGGATAGATGCAGCAACTTTACTTGTAAAATCTTATTTGAATATTATTAAATTGTTGTAAGTTTCCATTGTTCTCATTGTTGTTTCTTTCTTTCTTATTTGACTTCTTTTTTCTTTCTTATTTGTCAGTCTTTCTTTTCTTTCTTTCTTCTTATGACATTCTTCTTTCTTTCTTTCTTTCTTTCTTTGCCTTTCTTATTGCTCTTTCTTGTTTTCTTGTTTTCTTTCTTTTTTCTTCTTCTTTCTTTCTTATTTGTCTTTTTTCTTTCTTATTTTCTCTTTCTTTTTTTCTTTCTTTCTTTCTTATTTGACATTCTTCTTCTTTCTTTCTTTCTTTCTTTCTTGTTGCTCTTTCTTATTGCTCTTTCTTGTTTTCTTGTTTCTTTTCTTTTTCTTTCTCTCTTTCTTTCTTATTTGACCTTCTTTTTTCTTTCTTTCTTTCTTGTTGCTTTTCTTATTGCTCTTTCTTGTTTTCTTGTTTCTTTCTTTTTTCTTTCTCTCTTTCTTTCTTGACCTTCTTTTTCTTCTTTCTTTCTTGTTGCTCTTTCTTATTGCTCTTTCTTTTTTCTTGTTTCTTTCTTATTTCCTTCTCTTTCTTCTTATTTGTCAGTCTTTCTTTCTTTCTTTTTCTTTCTTTCTTCTTTCTTTCTTCTGTTGCTCTTTCTTATTGCTATTTCTGTTTCTTGTTTTCTTTCTTTTTTCTTTCTCTCTTTTTTCTATTTGACCTTCTTTTTTCTTTCTTTTCTTGTTGCTCTTTCTTATTGCTCTTTCTTGTTTTCTTGTTTTCTTTCTTATATTCCTTCTCTCATTCTTTCTTATTGTCAGTCTTTCTTTCTTTCTTTCTTTCTTTCTTTCTTTCTTTCTTTCCTTCTTTCTTGTTCTCTTTCTTATTGCTATTCTTGTTTCTTGTTTCTTTCTTTTTCTTTCTCTCTTCTTTCTTATTTGACCTTCTTTTTTCTTTCTTTCTTTTTTCTTCTTTCTTTCTTTCTTTCTTGTTGCTCTTTTCTTGTAGTTAGTAAGTTAGTAAGTGTAGAATCCAGGGGCTAAGTCAGCGATATAACAAATACAAAGTGCTCAATACTAAGTAGAGCAAATCTATTATAAAATGGGTACAAGAGATAACCTACTCGAGTTTCACCATAAGGATCTTCAGTGTTAAATCCACTGAATTAATAGAGACACCGATTAATAGCAGTCGATCTCACGTGTGTGGTCATTACAACGAACATTTTAATGCAAAGACGACACACGTATGATCGACTCCTATTAATCGGTGTCTCGGTTAATTCAGTGGATTTAACCCTGAAGATCCTTATGGTGAAACTCGAGTAGGTTATCCCTTGTACCCATTTTATAATATATATATATGTGTGTGTGTGTGCGTGTGTGTGTGTGTACAGAATAGAATTACTCTACTCGCCAGTCCACATTTGAGTGAAAATCCCAGTCATAGATAACAGATACGGAAGCCATCAGTATCGATCAGGCCAGGCTTGTGTCATTGGACTGAAACACACGTACTGAGATTGAAGAAAACGAAAGAGGGTGTCAGAAACCAGATAAATCGGAAAAGTAAAGAAGAAGAAGAAGAAGAAGAAGAAGAAGAAGAAAGAAGAAAGAAGAGAGAGAAAAAAAGGAAGTGGACAGTGGTGAAAGGAGCTTCGTCTAATGTAGCCTTCGAGTTAAATCCGGGCGTTGTCGGGGAGGTTACGAATCGGTAAAACCCATCTCATGGTGTGAAAACGGGCATTTCCGGTTAGCACTTAGTTACATCAATCCCATAATGCCTATCACAAGGACACATACTGCTCCGGTATTTTGGTCCGATAGTTGATGCCAAATACGCTGTACAGCACCGGAAATAATCAGATGGAAAAGGGGAGGAAACAGTGGAGTAGAGGTATTGCAAGTGGGTGTCTGATTGATTCTGTGGAAAGGTTTGAGATAAGGTCATTTAGCTTAATTTATGCGTACATATGTGTGTCGACGTAGGTGTGGAGAGATAGGCAATATATATATATATATATATATATATATACACACACACACACACACACACACACACACACATATATATATATATATATATATATATATATATATATATAGTAATTTACTAAGCATAGCTTAGATGTGGCACAAAGCCTGAAGTATGGGACGCCTAATGAGAATCGAACTCACTAACAATAGTCTGCGAATCTAGCTTGCTAACCATTACCACACATGAGGTGCCCAAACGAACATTAAACCTCTTTATGTTGAACCTCACATTCTGCATCTATGGGGAAGTGGTTCTGCATAAAAACTGTGGTGTATTAATCCTCCTGGTGCATAAGTATTGTGTAATAGATAAGATAGCTGGTTGCGGGTTATTTAATGTCAGACTTGCAGTATCCGTGAAAGACAATAGGAACTTTGATTGACAGAGAGGTGATATCGACACATCCACCCCCACAAGAAAAGTTATTTTTTCTGAAGTAAATAATTACCAAAATCTCCAGCATTGAAACCGTTGATTCCATGTCCACATTCCATATATACATATATGTGGACATGGAGTCAACGGCACCTGCTTTCTGACAGTTTCTCGCCTATCCGATTTTCCGACTAAACACTTGGCCTGAAGATCATATATATATATATATATATATATATATAATATATATATATATATATAGGGTGTTTGGCATAAATTTGACAGTTTCATAAGGAAAATAAATAAGTTCTTGGTAACTACAAAATTGGATTGTAAAGAAATTCAACAGGCACGGAAATTACACTACTGTCAACAAGTTTCACTCAAAATAACCGCCATTAACGTCGATCAGAGTTTCAATCCTGCTCCTGAACCAGGAGCAAGCTGATGTTACAGTTTCCCTGGGAAACTAAAAAACTACCTTAATTCTGTCGATTAACTCGGCTTTTGTAGTACTGGCACGGCGATTGGTGTCTTTCTCAACAGCGCCCCATACATAATTATCCATGGGGTTAAGATCTGGGGAGTTCGGAGGCCAAACAGTGGGACTGGGGAAGTCGTAAAAATTCGGTGACAACCATTTTTGACTTTTCCCAGAGGTGTAACAGGAGGCCAAATCCTGCTGCCATACATATAACCTACCATTGGCTAACCTTGTTATCCAGGGATTGACTACAGTGTTTAACAACTCCACGTAAGCATCTGAATTCAACCTGACACCCTCTCTGAAAAAAATCGCCCCACCCCTCTCAGAAGACACACATCCGAAGTTTGGGGAAATTTAGTCTGCAAGACACGATGAAGATCCTTTCGACTGTATGCAAGCCATCTGTTATTCTACGTGTTGTGCTTTTGATCTTGGGCAAAATTTTTCTTATCGGAAAAGAACCAGATTGTTTGTGGTTCAGCAGGATATTTCACTTTGCTCAGAAGTTCCTTCACCTTTGTCAGACGATTTTCACGGGCCTT
This sequence comes from Doryteuthis pealeii, assembly GCA_023376005.1. NCBI lineage: Eukaryota > Metazoa > Mollusca > Cephalopoda > Myopsida > Loliginidae > Doryteuthis > Doryteuthis pealeii. Next base: position 65,982,404 of record CM042140.1, on the reverse strand, counting down.
TTCTGGGGAAGTTGACCTCTGCAACGCTTGTATGAGTAGTAGTGAAGGTCTTCATAGAGTGCAAGCTTCATGCTAGAGGCTGAAACATTTAATTCTCGTGAAAAAGTCCGAATTCCAATGCCACTGCCCTTCAGCACTTTTTTCTGCAGATTTTCGAGGAAATCTGCTGTACGAACGCAAACAAATCGTCTGTTATGTTGTTTCCTTCTAGCCACAGCCTCGTAGTCTCCATTGCAATTCTCCAGTTCATACTTGATTGTTTTTACAGTGTTCAGGGAGCATTGGGCAGCAATCATAATCTCCTTATTTTGATGTCCGGCGCAGATCATCATGATACAAATTATTCTCTTCCATGATTCAGGTGGGATCTGTTATGGATATGAATGAAGAAGGGTCCAAGCTTTTAAATGATGCGTAATGTGCGTCAATACCAACGGAGAAAAATAACCAAATATAAATATATCAAATTTATCTAGAACACCCTATATATATATATATATATATATATTATATATATATATATATATATATATATATTCACAGAAAAACACATTCATATATATGTGTTTGTGTCTGTGTCTGTGAATTGAAGCATTTCCTCAAAAATTATTTTCAACAGTTTCTTTGAGTTATTAACATTATTTCAATATGAAGATCATATCATCTTTGTAAACTTCAAATAAAAAACATACGTGGACATCACATCTCAATATATATATATATATATATATATATATATATATAATATATGTGTGTGTGTGTGTGTGTGTGTGTGTGTGTATGTGTGAAAGTGAGAAAAATGCAAATAAATCGAACATTTCTTTTTCGCCAGTTTCGTTGAGTAATTATTCTTGTTTTGAGAAAAAAAAATTTTTTTTAATCAATAAAGGTGTATTTTTGAAAATCGAGATGGTGCGTGACTTTTGGGACACCCTGTATACAAAATTGTGTTTAAGGAATGTATACTATAATATGTAATTACCCAACCCCTTCCCACGAGCAAGATTCGACACAGGTTTTTTTTTTTTACAAAAGGAGTTTAACAAGTTTGAATTGAGAATGTTCTCCCTCCTAGACCGATTACCATACCAAGGTTAAAGAACCCAGTCTACCCTACTATTTAGCCATAACTGGTTGGCGAATTGTTTGATGCATATCTTTTTCAAGAGCATTCGCTGTATGTGAAATACGAAAAGTTTCATCCGGGATTTGAAGTCAGGTGAACGTGTTCATTTCCTACGACGATAACATATACGAATATACCTATATCAATAATAAAAATATGTTTCGATTTCTTTTGTTTTTACAAATATCCTGCTTAATCTTTTGTTCAATGCATAGTTCAACCAGAGCAAAAGACAGACAGACAGACAGACAGACCATAAGAGTAACAGATGTACGCAAATAATATTGTAGACATACTTATAAATTAGTCAATATGTAACACTACGCAAACCAAGCGGTATACAAAACTTGACTAAGTCACATCGAAGTTCATGCAGTCACAGACGTCGACACATGAACGTATTAATTATTTTACAAACACAAAAGTCCTTATAAGTGGTCAAATCTCACATGCGTAGGTTCATGTGCACACAACACACACACATAGATTTACTGAAAACGTGCACCGGCAACGCTCACATACAAAAGCCGTGTGAATATGTCCCGGTGTTGCAGAGCTCTCAAAGTTCCGGTCCACAGCTTCCGGTTTTATTGTATGAGAATATTTTTAAAGCTATTTGTGGGAAATGGGAGAAAAGAAACAATATGGCGGCTTCGTTGAAATGAAAAAAAAAAGTCGCTGAAAATAGCTGACCAAGCCTAGAGAGAAATAAAATCATTATAAAATGTTAAGCTATGTTGGGTTTCTCTTCCTGATTTATTCGTTTGGTTATATTCGCCGATCAATACTATATTCAGCATATTCATTCAATTCTGTTTACAAGATTTTGCCTACATAAATCCATCACATTAATATATCACATTATATATATATATATATATATATATATATATATATGAAAGTACGCAGTTTGTTTGATATGGCTATGCCGACAATTTTGGGGAGAATATGTGCTTAATTGAAGTCATACCTAATTTGAAAATTAATTAGTTGATAATTAATGAATTAGGCGAATATATCTGTTTAAATGTAAAGCGTAAACAAATCGAGAAAAAGTCGTTCTCTGTATGTACATTTTGGCCTATTATGTCTCATCAGCTATATCAGTCTATAACTCTGCTGATGACCCGCTGTTTAATCTGTCAGTTTTTAACGTCATCTTCCTTTCAGAAGAACAAAATATATTTTTGATAAAATATATTCCTCTTTCCCTTTTCCTTCTTCATTCTTTCCATTCAATTGAAGCAGATGATAAGCATCTGAGGTATAGCATTATTCATGTCTTTTTCTTTTAATATTATCATCATCATCATGTCGTGCTGTTGGCACGGATATCCATGACAATCCCTCTCCATCCGTCCCTATCGCTCATCATTCTCGGGAGGCTCCCTGTGCAGAGTTCTTCCAGGCCGTTGTCGTATCAGTGCTGCTGTATGGCTACACCACCTGGACCCTAACGAAGCGACTAGAGAATAAACTAGATGGGAGCTGCACAACAATGCTGCGGGTGATCCTGAACAATACGTGGAAACAGCACCCCACGAGAAAGCAGCTGTACAACCACCTGCCACATATCACCCAAACCATCCGAGTAAGACGGACAAGACACGTGGGACACTGCTGGAGAAGCAAGGACGAACTCATAAGCGACTTCCTCCTGTGGAAGCCAGCACATGGGCACGCCAGTGTGAGCCGACCAGCAGAGACGTACATTGATCAGCTCTGTGCGGATACAGGATTAATATTATAGATTACTAATTTGACTTGTATTTTCTGTTATCCATTAAGTAATTATCATTGACAATGTTTTGTCTGAGAATTACATTTAAAATTGTTAAAAGACATTAGAATTAGATCCAATAAATGAATACGAAACTCATTACGGAAAATCAATTAATTAGCGACATTGAAGTGATCGCGGCAAAACCGCCCACAGAGGCCGAGAATAGAAACAAGAAAACTAATAAAATAGAAGAACCATTTTTAAAGTATATAAACTAGCAGAACCTCTGGATATACCAAAGTATGATAATTTGATTATTACAACGTTTGATATGTTTGCTAAAGAGCTATTGCGAAATAGTTCAATATGTAAAAAGTATAATAATCTTGATTTAACTCTCTCTCTCACTCTTTCTTAAAAAGCGGGGTTGTAAAATATTTACATCGATTTGCCAATAAAAATCTGGAGGGTAGGCGTTTAAAATATCTTCATTAATTTGCCGACAACAAAGTGACAAAAACACGACTCGAAAAATATCTAAGTTGGGTCGGAAATTCGTCTGATTCTGGCTCGTAAAACATTACATAAATTAAAGCAGGGGATCGGGACGACATAAGATCAAAATTACAAAAATATATTCCGTAATTCCCAATTTCAATATTACAAATAAAACAAACATGTAACTTTTTTTTCAAATCATTTTAATTTTACGTTGGGCATCTAAGCGACGTAAGACCATATGGAATGTTTCATTTTTAAAATTGGGTGAAATAGAATAAGAAAAAATAAGAAATCTGCGATTAACCGACACCAGATAATATGGATTTACATTTTTGCATTGCATCTTGAACAATTTGGACAGTCTCATTTCTAACCAAAGTGTGTTGCAGTATGATAACAGACGGAAGATTTTGGAACAATCGTATTAATATATAGATAAGACCCAACTGTAGTCTCTTCCTCCTGCTTCTCCCCCTCTTCCTTCGCTCGACAGTCAATCGTATTTAGACTATTGTTGTGGCCTGGTTAAGGGCCAGAATAAAGACACAAGAGAGGAAATGATTTAAACAAATATATTAACAAAGAACAGTAGTACAGACATATACAAATGAGACGGATACACACAAGGCTGTCGTCTCGGCTATCCGCTGAAATATGAACTCTCACTTAAGTGCAGAACCTGCTGCTATTTATAGTTGGATGAGTTCATGCGTGCATGGTAAATTACCATAACAACTATCAACGGACAAGCAATAAAAATATTGAACTAAAATCCCTGTGTATATTATTATAATACGCGTGTTCTTAAATCATCCAATGCAAAAATGTAAATCCAGATTGCCTGATGTCGCTTAATCGCAGATTACTTATTTGTGTCAGTTGCTTTTACGGAAGGAAAGTAATCGTTAATCTTCTTACTGTTCAGAAAGAAAAGGACTGAACGACATTTGACAATACCGATAGAAGATCCGCTCTCCGAACAGTCCCATGACATAGCAGCCCGACACTGACATCGTAATAAGTATTTACTTGATATAAAAATATACAGTGATTTGTACCTGTGGCTACTACTGAACAAGACATACTTATTTATCTCGCATCCCACTTAAGAGAGTATGACACCAGGTCTTTTTAATGTGAGACCACATAGGAACTGAAGCTCATGGGATGGTAGGTTTTAACAGAGAACACTGAACGAGTGGCGGAGGTGGGGACCGTGGAGTTAATAATTCCCTACCCCCAAGGACTAAGCGTGTCCGTGTGTGTCTGGCCTGCGCGAAGGGGGGTATAGCGAAGGGGGGTATAGCGAGATTGAACTCGCAACCTCCTGATCATGAGTGGTGAAATTGTTGTCACCCCTGTTAGCTGAAGTGGTTCGGCCACCGAGAGAAATAAATGCCGAGGCGCATTCTCTCGGACAGAACGTCTTTTTCAGTGGTGAGAACGGTGTGTCGTGTCTTTCGATCTTAAAGTGAAGTGAACTTTTGACAAATTGTGTAAGAACTACTGGAAGTGTTGCCGGCAGAATACTTTTTTCAGTTGAAGAAACTGGTTATTGCGGTCGTCACTTGAAACTAACAACTAGATAGGTTAAAAAAATGCGTAGATCATGTCGGTATTCACACACAATGGGGGAGGGGGCACTGGGCAATAAACTCAGGCATACCCCCTTAAATCAAAAGGCAGGTTTTGCCTGGGGGAATGCCCCTCTCTGGGATCATGCCATTAGTATTATTTTACCGGTCCAGAGGTCGAAGCCACTGGCACAGATTTCCGAAGAAACCAGGTAAGAACAAGAAGTAGTACGTCGTTAACGTTCGTGACCCTGACAACGTTACACAGGTACACTTACTTACTTGAAATATATATATATATATATATATATATATATATATATATATATGTGTGTGTGTGTGTGTGTGTGCGTGTGTGTGTAAAAAATAACGGTATGTTCAGATGGATGATATTTTCCAAGGTAATTTTCTTTTTTCAGCGATCATTGTGATGGAAGTATTGG
>CM042140.1:65952037-65972037 GCA_023376005.1 Doryteuthis pealeii | reverse complement strand
TTCGCTTTAGATAGGAATACATTATATCATATAACTATGTGCAAAAACTCTTTAGAAACAACTACACAAAAATAAAAATAAACGTTCAATGAACGCAATTACCAAACCTTTATGCATAAAATAACCCTGGACGGGTTGAAATATCGTTAAGATCAATTAATAATCGATTGAACTTATCTATTGTGTGAATTTTAGAATTGAGCTAAAACAGTAAATGCAGCCTGTAGAATATGTACCGTGTTTGGTAAAGGTGTAAGGTGTACTGCTCAAAAGTAGATTAGGAGGCTTTCAATTAAAAATTAGTCATTCAAAGATACACATTATTGATGAAGAACTGAACCCAATTCGTTTTATGCAAGGCAGATGCCTTCGTTATTATACACAAATAAGGACATTTTGATTATTTACTTTTTTCGTGGATATTGTTTTTTTGTTTTGTTTAAGGAGAGACAATTTTTACTAAGAAGTCTAAGGGTGAATAAGAGCGAGAACTTACCACAATTTTCTCTGTTCATAAGTTGGTACACATAACTTCAATAAAAATGGTACTTACCTGAAAAAAAGAGAAAACATATTTAGTAAAATGATCAACAAATGATATATATATATATATATATATATATATATATATATATATATATATATATATAAATTCTCAACAATTAAACTGATGAAAAAAGAACTAAAGTAAAAAAAACAGTCATATTCACATGAGAATTATCATTGGAAACAGAACTGCCCCCCCCCAACCAACCAAACAAACAACCAAACAATCTAAGCAAACCCAGATGAACACTGTGGCAGGTAGTACTGATAATACCTAATCTTGGTCCTATCATTTTGCTAGTAACATTATTTGTATTGTATTCTTTGTTTAATGACATATCAAACTATGTGAGTTATTTAATGCCAAAGCCATCCTTGTAGAAGAACATAATAGCGCGACTCGAGCTCGAACTCGCTTAGTACAATGTCTTAGTTCAGCACATGAGATACTACGCCACGGCGACTCCTTCTGGCACAACATTTTGAGTGAGCAAAGAGAAATTATATGTTATAGTTAATATCAAATTGGTATACGGCTCTTAGAACACACTGACTGTATACACCAAAAAAAAAAAAAAAAAGGAAAAAAAAGAGAGAGGCGTCCTGGATGTGAAACTAAACTACATATAATGATGAGGCTCTAGTAATGGATCTTTGGTGTCCGCGGAGTTTCCCTTCAATGCCATTACTCCCAGTTCCACCCACCTATGGGTCGAACAGATTTGGTTGAAAATGATTACTATTAGATAGGAATGATTGATACCATAAAACTGTGTACAAATTATTTGAATTAGATATGAATACAATATAATAAGTATTTATTTATTAGTATTATATACGAATACTTAAAACCATATAACTGTGTACAAATTAGTAGTAATAGATCGGAGTGATTAAAACCATACAACTATGTGCAACTTATTAGTATAACATAGGAGTACTTAAAACCTTATAACTGTGTACAAATTAGTAGTATTACATAGGAGTACTTAAAACCTTATAGCAGTGTGCAACTTATTAGTATTACATAGGAGTACTTAAAACCTTATAACTGTGTACAAATTATTAGTATTACATAGGAGCACTTAAAACCATATAATTGTGTACAAATTAGTAGTATTACATAGGAGCACTTAAAACCATATAATTGTGTACAAATTAGTAGTATTACATAGGAGTACTTAAAACCTTATAACTGTGGGAAAATTATTAGTATTACATAGGAGTACTTAAAATCATATAACTGTGTACAAATTAGTAGTATTACATAGGAGTACTTAAAACCATATAATTGTGTAAAAATTAGTAGTATTAGGTATGAGTACTTAAATCCATATATCCGTGTACAAATTATTTGCATTAAATAGGAGTACTTAATGCCATATAATTATGTACAAAGGATTAGTATTAAATGGCAGAACTTAAAACCGTTTAACTGCGAATTATTTGTATTTAATTTCGACATTACTCCCAGGTCCACTTTCATCTTTGGTTTGCATAAAAAATCCCTAAACATTGCACCATGGTAGGCGATCACGATAGAATTAAGACCATTTACTTAGAAGACTTTAATTTGACACTAGACTGTAATAACAGAACAGCAGTATCCACCAGATAAGGTTGTTAAATGTTATGCGTCAAAATAGGCTTGAGGCTTGCAAGAGAAGATATCTCATGAGAATTGAACTCGACACTAGAACGTTGGTTCGCAAGACAAAGGTGCTAAATATCGCACCATGGTAGGCGCACAAGAAAGAATTAATACTGATAAGGGTCGGTGTGTAGTAACGATCCTAAGATTGTGAGTGTTGGCGCTAATGCCCGTAGCATTTTGAGACATGTTGAGTGACACACGGGATGTGCTCAGATTAAACAACGATGGCAAATCCAGCAACGGAGAAGGAATTTTTCCCTTATTATTATTCTAAGACAGTTCATTCCTGTCAAACCCGTGCATGTGGAAAAGTTATATCAAATCTTTCACCCTCCCACCACCTTCATTTTCACCTTCAGCATAAGTCCCCCCCCCCTGTCTCATTTTTATTCTTCCCTAATCTCTATTCAAAACTTCTTACCCCACTCTCTCTCTCTCTCTGTATATAGTCTCATCTTTCCATCTCTTTCTCTTTCTACGCTCTCCTCCTTGACTTTATATTTTATTGCGATCCTGATATTTATTAGGATTCTAATGCATTCGCCTCTAGCTTGTCACTTCAAGTAGCAAGACGACATTTATATAAAGACGCGGGCTGGGCTGCTCATCGACAGGCGATAACGGATATAGTGTCTCATGCAAAGAATCGTAATATTTTCTTTAATAGGGGTTGCTATTTATACACCATAATCTTTCTAATGTAGTTTTCCAAACTTTGTGGCATAACATTTTAATGTGTCAGCGATAATATATATATATATATATATATATATAATATATATTATATGTGTGTGTGTGTGTGTGTGTGTGTGTGTGTGTGTGTGTGTGTGTGTGTGTGTGTGTGTGGTGTTAGAATAGGGAAGACATCAAGCCAAGGGCGCTTGGTAACTGACACTTTCTGGCGATATATATATATATATATATATATATATATATATATATATATATATATATATATCGTTTTGAAAATCGCATACATATAAATGCAATTGCACATTAGTATGTAGATATGGTCAGTTGTATTAATAATGTAAAAAATCTTATTAATAATTGAGGTTTAAAAAAATCATGGAGAATGGGACGATAATATATATATATATATCGTTTTAAAGATCCCATAGATGATAAAGTGTCAGTGACCAAGCGCCGTTGACTTGATGTCTTCCCTATATATATATATATATATATATATATATATATATATATATATATATATATATATATTACTATCCTGTAGCTTAACACGATACTTCTACGGCATACAATTGATACAAGCACTGATGACCTCTTTAAAACTGCCTTGATTATGGTTAAAAGGAGAACCGAAAGTACTCGGAATAACAATTCTTTCTGATGTTTAATAAATTCTTTTCGAGGTTGTATCGAAGAAAATCATGAAGAAAATTATTTGAAATATTGAAAAGAAAAGAAGAAAAAAAACAAAAAAAACTATGTATGTGTGTGTATGTGTGTGTTGAAGAAAATGGTTCAAAGGGGAAAAATATATATACGATGTTGGGGTGAAAATTAAATCGCTAGGTCCTCCCTTGGTTTGAATAACGGCAGTCACACGATATGCCATTCAGTTTAGAAGGTGCTGGAGTAATTGCGGGTGCATTTCATATCCAGGCACTTTTATAACAGTCTATATCTTTTGTTTGTCGGGAGTAGATACAGGGAAATTAATGTGATTTGCAACATATCGCATACATACTTAATGATGTTTCCTGCACAGTTGGGATACAGTAGAGTAACTGGGAGCCAGCTGACAGTTCCTAGAACCAGTTTTGTGTTATCCGTCTACAATAGCAAGTGGGTGCGTTTTGCTGAAATGAACCTTCGGGTTTGTACCGGACTAAACTAAGATTGATTAATACACATATCTATCTATCTATATATATATATCCATCTATTTATCAATTTTAACCTATTCATATCTATTTATCTCAACCTATTTCCTTCTTTCTTTCTTTTTTTCTTTCTTTCTCATGTTCATATCTATCTATCTATCTATCTATCTCAACATATTCATTTCCTTCTCTTTCTTTCTTTCTTTCTTTCTCAAACTATTCATATCTATCTATCTATTTATCTGTCGATCGATCGACCTTAATCTGTTCATTCTTTCTTTCTTTCTTTCTTTCTCAAACTATTCATATCTATCTATCTATTTATCTGTCGATCGTTCGACCTTAATCTGTTCATTCTTTGTTTCTTTGTTTGTTTGTTTCTTTCTTTCTATATCAACATATGCATATTTATCTATATATCTTAATCTGTTCATATCTATCTCAAATTGTTAATTTCTCTTTCTTTCTTTCTTCTTTCTTTCTCAGCATATTTATATCAATCAATCAATCAATCAATCAATCTATCTATCTATCTATCTATCTATTTCAACCTTTGTATACCTATCGATTTGTCTATCTATCTATCTATCTATCTATCTATCTATCTATCTCGACCTGTTCATTTCTTTCTTTCTTTCTTTCTCAAAATTCATATCTATCAATCGATCTTGACCTGATCCTATCTATCTATCTATCTATCTATCTAAGCCTGTTCATCTTTCTTTCTTTCTTTCTTTCTTTCTTTCTCTGCATATTTATATTTATCTATCTATCAATCTCGACCTGTTCATTTCTTTCTTTCTTTCTTTCTCAAAATTCATATCTATCAATCGATCTTGACCTGATCCTATCTATCTATCTATCTATCTATCTATATATCTATCTATCTATATATCTATCTATCTAAGCCTGTTCATCTTCTTTCTTTCTTTCTTTCTTTCTTTCTTTCTTTCTTTCTTTCTCAGCATATTTATATTTATCTATCTATCAATCTCGACCTGTTCATTTCTTTCTTTCTTTCTTTCTTTCTCAAAATTCATATCTATCAATCGATCTTGACCTGATCCTATCTATCTATCTATCTATCTATCTATCTAAAGAGAGTGAAAGGCTGTGAAGCAAAACGCCTTCAGCAAAGGGAGTAAATAAAAGTGTGCGGAAAATCAGAGTGAGGCAGGTACATTGAAATCAGGCAAAACAAATAGCAAACAGTTTTCACCGCCAATTTCAATACAGTTCGCTCCTGTGAATTAGCCATAACCAAGTTTCCTTGTCCAATAGAAGAGGTTGAAGCAAGCGGAAATTACTTTTCCGTCGGCCGATCGCCTATTTCCATGGCGTCTCTCATTAAAACTGAAATAGACCGGCAGGAAAAGCACTTTCAAACCCCGAAGAAAACTTATATGTCACCACAAACAGAGGCAGATAGCCACACCCAGAAGAGATGGTAACGGTCTCACTTGAGTCAGAGAAGAAAGTTATATATATATATATATATATATATATACAGAGAGAGAGAGAGAGAGAGAGAGAGAGAGAGAGAGAGAGAGAGAGAGAGGGGGGGGAGAGAGAGAGAGAGAGAGAGAGAGAAAAAAAAATCATGAAGTATTCCAAAAGTCCAGTTTATTCTTGATGGTAATGCGGACGCTATAACGTTACGGTTTTTGCATCCTTCATATCCACACACACACACACACACACACACACACTCTTCTCTCTCTCTTTCTCTCTCTCTCTCTCTCTCTCTCTCTCTATATATATATATATATATATATGTATATATATATATGTATGTATATATATATATATATATATATATATATATATATATATATAAGTTTAGGTTGCGTGGATATGGAATTACTGACATTTTTTCTGCGAGAAACTGTCAGTGATCTGGTGCCGTTGACTCCTTGTCCACGCTAGCATAACATATATAAATGGTTTATCCATGATTTTGAGCACTGCGTACTTATAAATGTAGCACCCATATCTCTCTCTCTCTCTCTCTCTCTCTCTCTCTCTGTATATATATATATATATATATATATATATATATATATATATATATATATATATATTAATACCAGACAATTAGATACATCTGATATTGTCAGAAATGTCTAACCCAAATTTTTATGCTTTCATTTTTTCTCGTATTTATATTAGATTTATATTTTATTTAAATTTATTTATTACATTATTTTGTTTTATTTTTTTACTTTCTATCTTATCATTTTTTCATATTTTATTAAAATTTTCAAAAATATAATCTAAAAAAAATGTTCATATTTTTTATTTTCATTTTAATTCTAATATTTTGTTTTGGCTGTTTGACGAAATTGGTCTCTTTATAGAGATACCAGCTGAAATAAATTTATAATAGCCAAATGACGGTTTGTTAAATTTTCTTATATATATATATATATATATATATATATATATATATATATATATGTGTGTGTGTGTGTGTGTGTGTGTGTGTGTGTGTGTGTGTATGTGTGTGTGTGTCGAACTCAAACCTATGTATATCCTTATCTCTATTAAAAGAACTAGCAAAAAAGAAAAAAAAACAAAACGCCCCCAGGCAGTGTAAATTTTTATTTTTGAAAGATATTGCCTGAGGACAGGGTTAAAAATTCAATGTGAGAGGGTTTGAATCATAAGTAAGTAAAATTATCATATTTATTAAAGGAGTAAAAATAATGAAAAAGATAAAACAATTTGAAATGGAAACTTAGTTCTGTTCCCCTCAAATAAAATGTTGCGTGCATCTATTAGTTGATAATTAAATAATTATTCTACACAAAATCGTTGGTATTTATTAAAGTCGCCGAGCTGACTAATGTCGGTATCAGCCAGACAGCGATGGAGTCTATCCCTTTTTCACTAGCGCTAGACAAAGGAGATTGTTTTTGCGTCTGAGGTGGGGTGCCACACCTACCATCAGCTCCTCACTTTACTGCACAGATCCCTGTGCTACTCATACGCTGAGTTTGCGAGGGCCGGTATCGAACAAGGGACCTTGTGATTCCTAGCAAAACGCTCTACCGACTGAGCTAAACCGGTACCATTTATTTGTAAACTTTTTAATTAACGTCTGAAAAAAAAGGGTGAGAGTAAAAGATATTTTTTAAAACTAATTACAGGGATATTATTTATTCTATATAATAACGATTTTGTGAGTAGTGACGTAGTTTCGGTTACAGACAAATGGAAAATTAATCTTCATTATTAATAGAGATGTATTTCATTAATTTTGAATTTATCCTAATAATTAATGCAAGCTAATTGTAGACCACTGAGTGTGTGTCTTTGAGCGATACGGAGAAAGAAATGCAGATGGTTTCCCTTCAATTTAAGATTGTGTATGTATATATGTATGTATGTATGTGTGTGCATGTATATGTATGCGTTTGTGTTTGTGTGTGTGTGCGTGCGTGCATGTGTTTGTGTGTGTGTGCGTATGTATGTGTGTGTGTGTGTGTTTCTTTGTGGACAATGATCGGGGCAATGATCAGTACACAAATAGAATGGATCAAGCGTCTTGGAAAAATTATTCTTGTCACTTCCATTCAAGATAAACATAGAACTCTTATTATTTTTTTTTTCCGCGGGAAACTTATAAATAAACGATTCCAGCATTCATTTAATGTCACCTGAGAGATAACAGTCAATGAAGAGTGAATAGCGAACCGAAAGTAACGGGAAAAATAAAGAAGCAACTTACAAAAACCGGAAATGTGGCAGCTGAGTTAATTCTACTTTGCTTTTTATTAAAACCGCTAAGGAACGAGCAAGCGGGGTTCTCTGCTCTTTGCATTGTCCTTATATTTGCTATAATTTACGGAAGATGTTCTTGTTGTTTCTTTTATCTTTAGTGCTCTTGAAAAGTGTTAACATATATGTAACAATTCAAATATACTAAACACACACACACACACACACACACACACACACACACACACACATATATATATATATATATATATATATATATATATATATATATATATATGCTTACGTTGAAAGGACTGGTTCCCGCTAGATCACCGAAGTTAAATAGCGAAAAGCCTGTTCAGTACTTAGATGGGTGACCATTTAAGCAACAGCAGGTACTGTAAGTAATATGATATAAAAAAGGATTTGATTCGGCATGAACTGACAAAAAAGGGTTGATATACCATAAATCAACCAACACAGACACACAGACACATACACACACACACACACACACACACACACACACACACACACACACATATATATATATATATATATATATATATATATAATAGAAAAACACAAAATTTTAAAAAAAAATGAATTTATTCTTGTTGGTGAAGTTGACGTTATAAAGTTTAGGTTTTTTAGTAAACCTTCAATAGGGCTTTAAGATAGAAAGATTGTTGTCTGAACAGTAATGGATATTTTTGAGCAACAGGATTTGGGTAGTTATATCTGTACAGAGGCCCATAACCGAATTCTGAACAGCGCTTAGTATTCAGTTATGAGCCTAACTACGACTGGTTGCCGGAAAACGGCAAAATAATATAATTTGCCTTACTATTTATCAATAGTTGAAGGGGAGAACATATGATTTCCTGACCTTCCCACTTTCATGCTATTACGTTCACTTTCGAACTAATACCATTGGGAAAGGTATGAACACCTATCATCCCCAGCTATGAGTTAAATAGTACCAATACTGTTCTACCGGGGTAGCTTTGGCATTAAATAACTAAGAATGTTGACATGCCATTAAACAATGAAACCAAACATCTATCTATCTATCTATCTATCTATCTATCTATCTAAAATAACCCTAGACGGATTGATATGCCGTTTAAATCAATCACTCAGTCAATCTCCCTTTGTTTTATTGTACTTCAATCGTTTTCATATTTCCTTCCTTTCTACCCCTCTCCATTCCTTCCTCTCCTTCATTCCTCCCTTTCTTCTTTCTCCCTTCTTTCATTCCTTCCTCTCTATTTCCCTTCCTCCCCCTTCCTTCCCCTTCCTTCCTTCATTCCTTCTTCAATTTCCTTCCTTTCCTTCCTCCCTTTCTTCATTCTTCCTCCCCTCCTTCCTTTCTTCCTTCCTTCCTACTTCTTTTCCTTCCTTCCTTCCTCCCTTATTTCCATCCACCTCCCCTCTTCCCCCCTTTCAAAGGTTACTTTGCCTTCCCTTTCTATCTCTTCATGTTTCTCCTTAATGTTCTCTCTCCACTACCCCTCTCTGTCTCACCTTTGCTTTTCTTCCACCCTTCTGGATCCCTCTCTTATCTTCTCTTTCCTTCTATTTTTCTTCTTGATTTATTTAAGATTTCAAACAAAAGATTAGAGTCATTTTCCTTCTTCAGGTGATATCTGACATTTCACAATGTCTCCAGGCACCATACGCTGATTAACCCAAAAATTGGCATCACGTGACAACACATCGAAGTATTTCATTTTTGCCTTCAGGGGACAACAATAATCGTTTGATTTCTTTTTAAAGGCAGTCGGTAGAAATCAAAACAGCACATGCATGCGCAAGAAAGATGAAAATGATATTCATAGAACTACTACTACTACTACTACTACTACTACTACTACTACTAATAATAATAATAATAATAATAATATGGTGCCCTTGGAACGGTTCACAAAGGTCTGGAAAAGAATTTTGTGGAATTGGAAATCAGAGGAAGAATCGAGACCACCCAAACTACAGAAATGTTAAGATCGGCTAGAATATTCAGAGGAGTCCTGGAGACATGAGGAGACTTACTGTCACTCAGCCTTCGGTGAACCACCAGCTACGGCAGGTGTGAAAACCTCATAATAATAGTAATAATGATAATGATAATAATAATAATGATAATAAAATACACATTTTCCTTAATTGTACGACCGTTATCATCTTGCAACACCCTCTGGCTAAAATGAGACCGTCCAAATCGTCAAAGATGAAATTCAAAAATGTAAATTCTGATTATCTGGTGTTGCTTATCTACCTATTTTTTATTTCTTAACTGTCGTCACCTCATCTAAATAATAGACCGTTTTTATTATGAAAAAAGAAAGTGGAGAAAAAGGAATGCAACACAGAAAAATATAATAAGAAATAAGGAAAGAAAGAGAGTAGGGGAAAGATAGATATAGAGATAGGGTAAACGCGCAGAAGCAACAACGCTAATCTGTTTCAATCGAACATGATTAAAATATGAAAAGAAGGAAATAAATAAAAAAAGAATAGAGCGAGAGAGAGTTAAATTAAAATTATTATACTTCTTACATATTGAACTATTTGGCAATAGCTCTTAAGTAGACGTATACATTGTAATAACTAAGTTATCATACCGTGGCATATGCTAGTATATGGATACTTCAAGCTACAAATTTTGAATATTACATATGAAAAGACCTGGAAACGTTAAGAAAAGGAAACCTCAAGAGAGAAACTGAGTCTCTCATAATTGCAGCAGAAAGCAATGACATATGAACAAATTATATCAAAGTAAAAATAGATAAGACACAACAAAACAGCAAATGTAGGGTGTGTGGAGACAGAGATGAGACGATCAACCATATATTAAGCGAATGCAGCAAACTAGCACAGCGAGAATACAAGGCTAGGCATGACTGGGCTGGAAAGTTGAGCCATTGGAAATTGTGCAAGAAACTAAATTTTGACCATACAATAAAATATTATATATATAAAACATAATCTGTTCTTGAGAATGAAACGTATAAAATTCGCTGGGACTGAGCTAAATACGGATCACCTGATCCTAGCCAGAAGACAAAAAAAAATTATCAACTGATATTTTTTGCAGTCCCAGAAGATCGCAGGATGAAAATGAGAGAAAACGAAAAGATAGACAAATACCTAGAAGTTGCCAGAGAATTGAAAAACTTGCGGAATATAAGGGGGAAAGTGATACCAATTGTATTTAGTGCACTTGGAACTGTCCCCAAAAGTTTAGAAAACAGAATAGAGGAATTGGAAATCAGAGGAAGAATTGAGAACACCCAGACAACAGCATTGTTAAGGTCAGCAAGAATACTCAGAAGAGTCCTGGACACCTTAGAAGACTTGAATCAACCTAGACTCCAGTGCAGGACACTCAGCTCACACTCATAAAAAACCCCACAAGGAGTGAAAGAATAATAATAATAATAATAAAACGAAAGGACCTAACCAGATAACTGAAAAAGAAAACCAAACAAACTTGGGAACATGAGGGTGAAGGTGATACCAATTATTATTGATGCACTTGGAACGATTCCCAAAATTTCGGAAAGGAGACTGAAGGAATTAGAAATTAGAGGAAGAATCGAAACCATCCAGAAAAACAACATTGTTGAGATCGGCTCGAATACTCAGGAGAGTCCTGGAGAAATGAGAAAGTTTGCTGTCACTCAGACTCCAGTGTAAGACTACCAGCAAACTCTGGTGGGAAAATCTCACAAGAAATAATAATAATAATAATAATAATAATAATAATAATAATAATAATAATAATAATAGAAGAAGAAGAAGAAGAAGAAGAAGAGAAAAAAAAAAGATGAAGTGGAAACCTCTAGAAAGAAAGTGAATCTCTTATAATCGGAGAACAAGATAATGCCATAAGAACAAATTATATAAAAACAAATGTAGATTAGACGCAACAGAACAGCATGTATAGAATGTGCGGAGAAAAAGACGAAACGGTAAATCGTATAATAAGCAAAGGCAGCCAACTAGCACAGAGAGAGTACAAGATTAGGCGCGACTGGGGGGGGGGGGGGAGGAGGTGATTGACTGGGAATTGTGCAAGAAATTAAATTTTCACCTAGGGTTAACTGACAAGAAACCGAAAACCTGCCATCTCGTGGATTTTACCGTCCCGACGGATCACCGAGTGAAAGTGAAAGTGAAAGTGAAAGTGAAAGAAAAATAAAATATAGACAAGTACTTAGACCTTGCTAGAGAACTGAAAAAACTGGAACATCAAGGTAAAGGTCATGCCAGTCGTAATTGGGGACCTTGGAACGCACCGAAGGATTTGGGAACGAGTTTAGGTAAATTGCAAATCAGAGAAAGAACCGAGATCATCCTAATAACAGTATTATTGATCGGCTAGAATACTCAGAAGAGTTCTGGAGACTTAAGCAGACTTGCTGTCACTCAACCTCCAGCGAATCACCGGTTGACGTGGATGGGAAAAACTCATGGAGTTAATTAATTAATTAATTAATAATAATAATAATAATAATAATAATAATAATAATAATAATATGAACCGGAGTCAGAAAGCTTTCATATGTGTACATGGAATAGGCGTATGTGAAAAGGTTTTGGAGGCGCGTGGTGTAATGGTTAGAGTCGTAAGAAATTGACTCGTCGAACCGAGTTCAAATCCGAGTTCAAATTTCTCATAGCGTTTGGGAAAATGTATGCACCCGACTGCTATCCCTCCAGCTATGGGTAAATAGTAGGGCGGACTGGCTCGGTAACCCATCTAGGAAAAGGAAAACTCTGCATTCAAACATGTTAAACTCCGCTTAAGAAATTGAACATGCCTGCTCGTGTGGTGTGATTGGTAAATATATATATATATATATATATATATATATATGTATAAACACAAACACATACATACGCATACGCACGCACACACACACACACACACACACACACACACACCACATATATATATATATATATATATATATATATATATATCGGTCGTATTCCTCGATATGAAGTCTGTAAAAACGAAACTACTTTTGATACACCTCATGTTCATATGCAACAAGTGGTGAATTTCTCCAGCATTCAGAGAGAGAGAGAGACAGAGAGAAGAGAGAGGAGAGAGAGAGAGAGAGAGAGAGAGAGAGAGAGAGGGGAGAGAGAGAGAAGAGAGAGAGAGAATCAACCCACCCTTAGCTGCAATGGTAGCAGTCGAATTATTAGTGATAGCAGCTGCGACGGCTGTTGTAACAGCAGCAGCTATGTTGACTTTGTTAAGTGTAGAAACAAAATATAATCGAACTTGTTTTGTTCGTCTTCTGTTTTTCCAGTTATCTACATTTGAACGAGAAACCCCCCCCCCCCGCCTCCACCGCCGCCGCCGCCTTGCAACCCCGGATCTCACCACTGATACCAACCGAATCTATCCGCCCCCCCGCAGTTAACTTTCACAGTAATAAAAAATTCCAATCAACGACTGGCTGTAATCATTTCTCATCTTACAATATTCCCATGACCATCATTATAACAGCCGATGTACATCAATTAGTTTTTATTTCTTTTATTTTGGTTAGGTCGGTTGCTCAGCTAATAAATAAGCTCATGTTTGCAAATTATTTCCGCTTTAAACCTACATTCAAATGTCTTAGGTTCTAATGCCCTTATACATCGTAGTAAGCAAGTCACCCTATTACATAAAAAAATAGATTAGTGAAATAGATCACTAATTAAGTCTGAACCTATTCTAGTAGTGACCACTCTAAGCGGAATTACCAGGTTTGAATTCAGAGTTTTCCTTCTCCTAGACTGGTTGGCTAACCAAGGTTAAAGAGCCCAGTCTGCCCTACTTTTTATTCATAGCTAGAGGGAGAGTTGTTGGATTCATACTTTTCTACGGGTATTAGTGCTATGTGAACTGTAGCTTTGTCCAGGATTTGAACCCGGGCCAACAAGTCCATTTCCTACGACTCTAACCATTACACCACGCACCTCCTACTAATACATTCACTTCCGGACTAACACCCTTGAAAAAGGTATGAATCCACTCATTCCCCAGCCATGTGTTAGATACTAACACACCAGTTCTTCTACAAGGGTGGTTTGGCATTAAATAACCCAGAAAGTTTGATATGCCATTAAACAAAAGAAACCGAAACCGAAACACGCACACGCATCCTTCCCCATCCCCGCTATTCCCACCAGAGCGATGAATCCACAGAAATGGGACAACACAAAACCAACATCAAAGACAACCAGCATACTGACCACTCGGCCGACACCGCGTCACCCCAAAGAAAAGAACACAGATAAGTGAAAGAACAGTCAGTTCAAAAGAAACCATTGTAAAAAGGGGAGGTACACCCAAAATATAAGAAAAATAAATAGAATTAAGAATATAATATTCATCACTTTGATCTTATTCTGATTTTAACTCTTCAACATATATTTTTCCATATTTCTCAAAAAACAAAAATTCGTTCTCAAAATCCATCACAGACAGACAGAGAGACACACACACACACACACACACACACACACATATATATATATATATATATATATATATATATATATATATATATATAAGGTGTGTCATAAAAGTATCGAGTTTGAAGCTGTATTTACCAAGCTAGAAATGGACAATGAATGGAACGTTATTTTTTCACAATATAAGGTGTGTCATAAAAGTGCCGAATTCGAAGCTGTATTTACCAAGATAGAAATAAATAATGAATAGAATGTTATTTTTTTTAGAATACAAGCTGTGTCAAAAAGAAAAAAAAATCTCAATACTTTTTTGACACACCTTGTATATATATGCCCCCAAATGTTCTGGGAATTTGGTCATGATTTACCTAATATTAATTTTCTACCGTATTTTTAAAAACATTCCCCATAAATACATATCTACCCAAACCCTTCATCACAGCTAGAATGTGACACAAGATCAATTATTGAGCAAAGTAAAGCTGGTTTAAATTCAAACTGTTCCTTTTCCTAGACTGGTAGCCTTACCAATGAATTACATGAATATATTTTGATTACATTTTAGTCCTGTGACCAAAATTTCGCCTTCCATCTCAAATCTGCGAACCGGGACTCAGTCTTGGATTTAAATTCAGAGCTGTCTCGTAGAATAATTTCCCATTTGGGTAAGAATGCCATATCTAGTATGTATTTAAAGTTAAAGAACAACCCAGTTTATTCTACTAATTACCCATAGCTGGGGGGATATTGATTCATACTTTTTGCGAAAGTTATACACACACACACTCACACACACACACACACACATATATATGTGTGTGTGTATGTGTGTGTGTGTGTGTGTTTGTGTGTGAGTGAGAGAATATGTATGTGGCTACGTGATTTATACATTTATTTAGAAATACACATATATACAGATAACGTTATATATAACTTTTATCAATAAGTATATGCATATTAATATAGATATGCTATCAAAATGAGTATATATATATATATATATATATATATATATATATATATAATATATATATATAACATTATGTGTGTGTGTGTGTGTACGTGTGTGTGTGTGCGCGTGTGTAATCAATATGTGTTTTGTAAGGTATAAAATAATCACCTTGATCAACTTTTTTTAATAATCAATAAATATTGAGCTTAGATTTGTTTATCATGAACCAAGATGTTGTGAAAGACCATTGTTAATGAGCATGCTTCTCACTGGGATCTATAATTTTCTGAGTTTGTGCCAAAATAAGCAACGCTGAAAGACTACACTAATTTTCCATGATCTGTATTTTTACATAGAAATTCTTGTCTTTACCTTAAATAAAACACCAGCAACAGGTGAGCTATATGCACACACACTCTAACCACCAAGTAATGCTCTAATAATATATGAATTAGATAAAAACTCTGGTTATTGAAATTCTAAGAAATCCCTGATTTGGAGCGGTCAGTCTTTTACTAATAACAAGCAACTTTATAATAGTTATTGTTTAATTTAAAATTTCTTTAAACACGTTTTTGAGATGAGTACCTATTGGTGAAAAATTTAGATTAAATGATGGGTTAGTGAAACAATACTCCTTCAGAAGAATACTCTACATGAAAAATATTCACCATTTTTCTTTCTTTTTTTGTCATAGATTTTAAATATTTTTAGCTCAGTCGGTAGAGCACCCGCTTAGGAATCGCAAGGTTCCTGGTTCGATACCGAGCTCCGCCAAATCAGCGAATGAGTAGCACAGATTGGGTAATCTGATCTGTGCGGCAAAGTGGGGAGCTGGCGATATATGTGGTTTTCCACCTCAGCAAAAACAATCTCCCAGGTCCAGCGCTAGCGAAAAGGGTATAAACTCCCTCGCTGTCCGGTTGATATCAACAATAGGCAACTCCGCCAACTTTACTTTATATATTAATACTCGTGTTCATTAATTGTACGACTGTTATCCTGTTGCAACACCCCCTAGTTAAAAAAAAACCAAATTGTCCAAGTGGTAATGCAAAAATGTTCATTCTGATTATCTGGTGTTGCTTATCCACCGAATTATTATTTCTTATGAGTGTCATCAATTGAGCTAAATAATGGACCATTCCGTTTTTATCATAAAGAAAGAAAAGGAAGAAAAGGGAATGCTACGGAGAAAATATAATAAGAAAGAAAGAAAGAAACCGGGCAGGGGAAAATAGAGAGAGGAGGTGAGTGCGCGGAAGTGATAACGCTAATCTGTTTCCATCGAACAATGTAAAGATGAAAAGAAGGAAGGAAAGAAAAAAAAGAGAGTGAAAGAGAGTTAAATAAAGATTAATATACATTTTACACATTGAACTCTTTAGTGATAGCTCTTAAGTAAATTTATCAAACGTTGTAATAATTAAATTATCATAATGTAGTATGTACAAAGGTTCTGCTAGCATACATAGTTAGCAGGCTAGTCTCGCAAGCTATTCAAAGTACGCTGGAGCAACTGTTGAATAAATTTGACCTTGTGTCAGTTTTCTTAGCTTTCGTCTGTAAATACCTGTGAAAAAAAAAATAATGTATCTATTTCAACAATGGTATTTCTTCTACTATTGTTTTTTATACTTATTTTGATAAGACCAATATTATCGTGGTGTTCTTAGTGGGTTTTTTAATACTAAAACAATTTAACAAATCACTTCACTTCGTTAACACTGTTTCTACGTCATTGAGTCGAACCATATAGGGTTATTTCTGTTGCTGCTACTGTATCAACATCAAGATTCCATTAAAAGTGTATCCACAACCGCCATTCACTGTTACTGCTGTATCTGCGATCGATTTTATATCTAAATGCGCAACAGGTTAAAACTCGCTAGTGCATAATCCGACATACCTCACGAATCGGGAACAAGAAACAACATCACTAATCCGGAATTTTTTCCCGCTTCTTTCTAATAGATGGGATTAGTCGAAACAATATTTTAAATTCATCTTTTTCGGTAGATTTCAATATATAGTTATTTACTAAGCTTAACTTAGATGTAGCACAAGGCCAGAAGAATGGGGCGCGCAGTGAGGATCGAACTAGCTATTAATGGTCTGCTAATATAGCTTGCTAACCATTACACCACGTGAGGTGCCAGATTTTAGTATATAGGATGACGTAACAGTTTATTTAAGTATTATAAAGCTGGAGCAAATGTAATAGGGTGGTTGATGAGAATAACTACTAAACATTTATTATAAACGAGAAAAATGAATAGTGACTCAATTTATCATTATTGACTAATATATATATATATATATATATAATATATTGATAATATAGTTTGCTATATTCATAAGTAAAGAGTGCTCAATATCATTTATAGATCCTGTATATCTGTATATATAAGTTAGGGTATCAAAGGCATGAAGTTAACGGCGTTTGGTAACTGACAGTTTCTCACCTATGCAATTTTCAAACCAAATTAGTTTGAAAATCTCAAAGCCGAGAAACTGTTAGTTACCAAGCGCCATTGACTTCATGTCTTCGCTACCCTTTCTTATATATATATATATATATATATATATATATATATATATATATATATATATATAAACCTGTTGATGGGGTTTAGAATACGCTGACTGTATCCCTTACTCGGATCTTGAACTCTGAGGAGTGTTGAGTACCCCTTCATTGTTATTACTCCCAGGTTCACTGTGACCCGGAGGAGTAGTACCTGTTAGGGTTCCGGTTATGCGCCAAATAGATCTATTGAAAAGATTTTCATATTCGATAGGACCGTGTGCAAAAAAGAAAAAACATCTCTCAAGAAATAAATTGGCAAATAATGTAAATATTAAACCTACAATGAACGCGATTCCCATAAACTAATGATGCTAAAATTAATTAAATAATAATAATAATAATAATAATAATAATAATAATAATAATAAAAGACTATACACGACTAAGTGGGAAAGGTGATCCACTGGGAACTGTGCAAGAAATTAAATTCTGACCATGCTACCAAATGGAATATGCAAAAAGAAAAGCCGTCCTATAGAATCTCGGCTAGAAGACCAGACCTAGTGGATTTCGCTGATCCGGCACATCAAAAATAAAAGAACTCGAAAAGATAGACAAATACTTTGACCTTGCCTGAGAACTCAAAGAAACTGTGGAGCATGAAGGTGAAGCTGATACCAGTTGAAGTTGGTGCCCTTAGAATAGTCCCAAAGGGTTTGGAAAAAGACTTTAGGAACTGGAAATCAGATGAAGAATCGAAAGTATCCAAACGACAGCTGACAGTCTGCATATTTTGTAGAAGGGTAGAATAAGTGTCTGATTTTTTTTAATCAGAGCAATGTTCAGAATGCCAGCTAGGGATTTAAAAAAAAGGAGATCATAGAAAGTCCAAAACAACAAATAAAACTTCATTTTTTAAATTAAATTAATTAGCTAAATTTCCGTCTGATAGATACATATAAAAGTTGAAGAAATAACTCAATCCAACGATCTGATGAAGGTATAACAGACCGAAACGTTATAATGTCGACATCACTACCCACAATAAACATCCATTTTGTACAACATCCCGTGTTTGTCTATCTTTCTCCACAGAGTAAAGTTTGCAGTGTGGCCTATTGTTGGTATCAGCTGGACAGCGAGGAGTCTATCCCTATTTCGCTAGCACTAGACCAGGGCGATGGTTCTTTTTTGTTGAGGTGCAGCGCTACACCTACCGTCCAGCTTCATATCAGATTACCCTATCTGTGCTACTCTTGCGCTGAGTTAGCGCGAACCGGCATTGAACCAGGAACCTTATAATTCCTAGGAGAGTGCTCTATCGACTAAGCAAAACTGGTCCTTAGATACATATACATATAAAATATTGTAATAGTTTAATCATCATGCCATTGTATGTTAGGATCGGATATAATACTCAGAAGAGTCCTGGAAAGCTGAGAAAACTTGCTGTCATTCAGAATCCAGTGAAATGTTATTAGATAAGGCGGGTGCGAAAAACACTCAAGTAGTGAAATAATTATGATAAAAATTGAATGAAAAAATTGAAGATGTGGTTTTGTGAAGTAAGTACCGTATTTGACGGCATATAAGACGCATGGGCATATAAGACGCACCTCCATTTCAGCAGGTTAGATTTAGGAAAAAGTTTTTAGTGCATTTAAGCAGAAACATAGCTGTATAAATGCAATTTGACAGTACAGGCAAGCAATAAGCATACACAAGACATCATTTGCAGGAAATAATAATAATAATAATAATAATAATAATAATAATAATAATAATAAAATAAAACTTCAAACTTCACCTACGATGTATAAGACGCAGGGCAATTTTTTGAGCCAAAATTTTGGAAAAAGAGTGCGCCCTATATGCCGTCAAATACGGTATTCATCTTATTTTCTGTTTCTTTTTCTGTGACGGTATTCAACCTGGGTCGGTTAAGTCGGCCCCCCTCAACGAATTCATCCGTAGTGAATTCCCGGAATGAGTAAGAAGGGAATAGGAAATTTACAAGCGGTTCCCAAACCCCGCATACAAATCCCGGTAAGGGGAATAAGATGCCCTTATTTGCCACGGATTTTCCACAGACGCAGTGACGAGTACGCCAAAATCCGTTCATACCGGACAATGATATAGACGCTCTTTGGATTTTTACCAGAGACAATTGTGCCAGGTTGCGGTACTAATACCACTGGGTGCCAGACCTGTCATCTTGGGTGACCCTTAAATTCCCGACAGCATGGCTCTGACACTACCAAG
>CM042140.1:65932037-65947037 GCA_023376005.1 Doryteuthis pealeii | reverse complement strand
ATTGCCCAGTGCCTGAGGCACCCCCTTGATGGGGAATTGCCGATGGGATCAACGCATTTTTGCACCCCATGAGTCACGGCTTGTGGTTGGTCCAAGGTTGGGTGATTCCAAGAATGTGACAGGGATGGTGTACATGTGGAGATTGGAAACCGTTTGAAATTGTATCATAAAGGCCCTTCCATAAGAGTGTTAACAATTTTTTAATCACCCTGTACATTTGATGTTTAGATTTTGATTCACAATCTGCTCCCTCTGCTCGAGTGTTCTCCCACTTTCCACAGTACGTATAAAAACTTGTAAAATCTGTGAATCTTTTAAGTTATAAGTATAAAAAATTAAAAAAATCTCTTTATTACGAGAAAATCAACAAAATTAACAAAAAACAAACTTTAATTAAAAAAATCCAAGATATTCAGACGGTGTGTGGAGGAGAGTTTCCTGTGGCGTAGTGGCTAACGTACGGGACTGCACACATTGTAGTAAGCGATTTCGAACTTCGGCAGCGCTATTATGTTCCCTTTTAGAATAAAACCCTTGGGAAATGTATAAACCCCTCATCCCGTAGCTATGGGTTAAATAGTTCCACTATCGTTATTCCACAAGGGTGTATTTGTCATTAAATAACCCACGAATGTTGATATGCCATTAAACAAAGAAACCTAACCAAGAAGCAAACCAAGATAATCTACTATAAAAATCATTCAATTCAAATGTTGTGTGTGTGTGTGTGTGTGTGTGTGCATTGATTGATTTAAATGGCATGTCAATCATTCTGGGTTTATAGTAAGCCAAGGGGTTACGGAATTGTGTTTATTGCACACTTATAATTACATTTTTATATAGTAGTTCCTTTAGAGGTCTTTAGCCCATAGTTATATGATATCAAGTTTTCCTATCTTATACGAATAATTTGCACACAGATGTAAGGTTTCAAATATTCTTATCTAATATAAATAATCATATAGTCTCAAGTAATTATTTCTCTTTAATAATTGTCATTTCTTTGCACACAGTTATATAGTTTCAGGTAACTAATGATTATCCTTATTAAACAATTATAGCTTGAAGTAACTAATAATAATCCTTAGCTTCTAGTAACTATTCTTAATACAAATGATGTACAGTTATATCAAGTATTCCTATCGAATATGAATATCTTTAAGAGATCTATTTGAGCCATAGATGGGAAGTGGTCAGGGTGGATCTGGGAGTAGTAGCAATGAAGGAGGTACTTCACACTCATCGGATCTCCAGAACTGGAGCTTTGTCCTCCGATATATTTTAGTGTTATACCCAGGATACTCATTTTATGAGATCTTACCAGTGTATTCTAGGCCTCAATGACAGTATATATATATATATATATATATATATATATATATATATATATTATATATATATGAGTATGTGCATGAATGTGCGTTTCTATCAGTTTATCACAGACACACACGCAGACAGACAGACAGATAGACACACACACACACACACACACACACACACGTATATATATATATATATATATATATGCAACACCTCTCCATACGTAAGATGGGACACAAGGTAAATTTTTTGAATTCAGAGTTTTCCTTTTCCTACATTGGTTGCCATACAAAAGTTAAAGAGCTCAGTCTGCACTACTATTTACCTATAGCTGGAGGGAGAATAGATGTATTTATACCTTTCCCAACGGTATTTAAACTTGTGTCACCGTGTCCATTTCCTACACTGATAACCATTACGTCACAAACACCATATATATATATATATATATATATATATATATATATATATATAATGAGACATAAAATCGAACGTTGTAAGGTGTATTTATTACGCGTTAAGAAATGACAAAGTTGTCAAGGTCAGATGAAGGTAAATGATTATATATGCATAGTTTAGGCTCTTCTACTGAGCTGATTGGCTGTCGAGTAGGTCAGGTGACTTGCCGAGGCGGGAAAAAGAAAGGAAAGAAGAGAAGCGAGAAAGAAAGAAAGAAAGAAAGAGAAAGAGGGGGAGAGAGAGAATGTGGGATTAAGATGCAGAAAAAAGAAAATTTTCGGTTGTAGAGAGAACGGTAAGTTTGGTTGAGCGAAATTATGTGCGACTCTCTCTGTGTACCTCTGTGTATGTGTGTCTGTATGCATGCGTCTCTCTCTGTGTCGATATATATATATATATATATATATATATATATTATATATATATATATATATATATATATATATATATATCAGGGCACCTCACGTGGTGTAATGGTTAGCGAGCATGATTAGCAGATTATTGATAGTGAGTTCGATTCTCACTGGGTGCCTCATAGTTTTGGCTTTGTGCCACATCTAATCTAAGCTATATATATATATATATATATATATATATATATATATATATATATATAAATTTCACGAGAAATGAACGTATTATCAAGTCAGAGATACTCGACTCTATCTTATATTAAAATGATTAAATAAAACAAAATTAAGTTTATCTAAATTGTTAAATTGGTTCAAAAATCTATCTTATTTTACGAGATTAATATTCATTTTTTTAAAAAATAGCCGCATATATGCAAAACTTATTTCCAGTGTTTTTATATATTATGAAAACGAAAAATAATTTTTTTTAGAAATATTTGCAAATACACTTTCTTCTTACTTTCTTTCTTTCTTTCAATCTTTCTTTTTCTTAGATAAGTCATTTCACTGCTATAAAATAACAGCCTTTCTCCTCGCCGGTGATAGAAGCTACGGTTCAAACCCAGGTAAAAACTAAGATCTCACAAACTAATTTTCAAAGCAGCACCTCCCCATTTTATTTGATTGGCACAATGAAATCTTCTTAGCTTATTTTTCATTAGACCGTCGCTTGGTAAATATCAGATATTATAACATTGACTATAGGAATTCGCTTTCTGTGAGATCTACATATTAATTTAGGATTATGCGCAGAGGTATTTGGTAAAAAAATTTAACGGTATTATTTGGCACACACACACACACACACACACACACACACACACACACACACACACACACACACACACACACACATATATATATATATATATACATATATATACACACATATATGCACACATATACACACACGTATAGATATACATGTATATATGCACACATACATATATATTGACACAGAGACATACATATAAGCACATACAAATATATATATATAAACACATACATATATATACAAATATACATATATATACACACAAGCACATATATATACGCATACACACATACACAAACACACACACACACACACACACACACACACACACACACATATATATATATATATATATAAGCACATATACATAAATACACACACACTCACTCACATGATTAAGATTCTGGTTTAGTTGATGTCGTTTTCTAAGAGAATTCAGACAATTTAAAACAATCTAAGGGGAAAATTATTATATTAATAGTAGTAATAATAACGATTTAAGAAAATGTGACGACGAAGGGGTAAAGAAGAGTAATGTTATAATGAATTGAAGAAGAAGAAGAAGAAGAAGAAGAAGAAGAAGAAGAAGAAGAAGAAGAAGAAGAAGAAGAAGAAGAAGAAGAAGAAATGTCAAAGGAGAAGGAGAATGAGGAGTTTTAGATTGATAAGAAAGGAGAAAGAAAAAAATCGATATTCTATACGTTGTGCCCGTTACAATTTGATACTACCTTCGATGCCCTAACAAACATGTCTTCCTTCTTTACGGCTTCACCTGTCTGTTTGTTTTGAGTATTAGGATTACCTGTTGCGCGGGAAGTGAGAAAATCACTTATCATCTCTAAACGATGTGCAGAAAAGTTAGAATAATGTTAATGGTGGCAATACCAGTTCATTTGAATATAATTAGGGAAATTATTTTAGAATTTAATAACAATAACAGGTATTGAGTAGTAGTAGTAGTAGTAGTAGTAAATGAGGTGGAACTGATGCCGATCAAGAAGAAGAACAACAACAAGAAGAAGGGGAGGAGGAACAGGAGGAACAGGAGGAGCAGGAGGCAAGAAAAGAAGGAAGAGAGAATGAAGAAATATAGTGAAGAAAGTAAAATAAAACTGTAATAAATCATGAGGAGAAGGGAGATAGATAGATAGATAGATAGAGAGAGAGAGAGAGAGAGAGAGAGAGAGAGAGAGAGAGAGAGAGAGAGAGAGAGAGAGAGAGAGAACCAGACAAATACAGTGTGGATTCAAAAGATAATTTTATTTTTGTTCTAAAATCCAAATCTATGTGATAAATCATAAATCATAGTAAGATTTCCTTATCTTGAATGTCGGCCTTAATTCTTTGCCTACTTAAACCGCTTACAACGGCTCTCTCCCATCAATGCCCAAGAAAAATATAAAAACTGATGGTTAGTTCATTATAATTGAGCAGAAGGACTCAAATTACAATAATAATATGGCTTTATTTGAAAAGAATGAGTTCTTAGGTGAATAGATAGTGAACATTGAAATATCTCATCGTACAGGTAGAATATAGCAAGAAGATTTGGTACAACCGTGTGGGAAATTTGGTTGGCAAAGAGGCTCACCGCAGTGGATATTAAACAAGGTAAAAAAACAAGGACTTAGATTACCTTTATTTGAATAGAATGACTTCCTTTGCCAAGAGAGTTAAACCGCTCACCGCAGCTCTCCCATCACTGCATATCACCCCTAAACAAGGTAAAAAAAACCCTGATGTTTAGTTTATCATAATTGAGAAGTAGGACTTAGATTACAATGATAATGGACTTTATTTGAATAGAATGACTTCTGAGGTGAATAGATAGGGAACTTTGAAATATCCTACCATGCAGGTAGAATATACCAAGAGGATTTGGTACAACCGTAGGGGAAATTTGGTGGGTAAAGAGTTAAATTTCCGTGTTCCAAGCAGTCTTTGTTCCATCTAAGTCTAAAGCCAGTTCACCACTGCTTAACTTTGGTGATCTAGTAAGAAAAAGTACTGTAAGCATGACTTGACCGTAAATTTAATTTTGTATGTAGATCAAATGTATATAGGGAAACTACACAAGGACTCTTCGTGTTGTCTTGAACAAATCTCGGAAACAGTTCCATACAACAAAGCAGCAGTAAGGACAGTTACCCTCTATCACGCAAAACACCCAAGTAAGACGAAAAGGATATGCTAGACACTGCAAGAGAAGTAAGGGCGAATTCATAAGTGATGCTCTCCTGTGGACACGTACATATGGACACACCAGCAAAAAACCTACATTGATCAGCTTTGCGCGGATACTGCATTTCGTGTGGAGGACTTACCAGGAGTAATGGCCGATAGAGACGAATGGCAATGTGAATCCTTGCTTTCAGCACGACCTAATGATGATGAATAATTAAATAGGAAATTGTTCAGCTGATGAAAAGAAACATCTTAAATAATAGTTCTAAAAACTTTTTCCTATAAAAACGTTTAAAAAATTGTAATTCCGAAATGTAATGATAAATGTTTATGATGTATTGATTGATTTTAATGGCATGTCAACACATCTGGGGTTATTTTAGGTTAAGACATTAAGGAGTCGCATTAATTGTATGTTTATATTTATATATTTGGTGTAGTTGTTTTTTAAGAGTCTTTTTCGCACATGGTCCTAGCAAATATAAACAATTTTTAAGTAGATTCAGGCGACCCATTCGCAGGACCCTAACACGTACAGTATTCATTTTCAAGATTAGTTTTATAATCATCGCCTTAAGACTAAGTTTAATTCTCCCCACTAAAGGGGTGCCCTGTGTATGACACTAAACTGCATCTGATGTTTATACTCCAGTCATCGAGACCTGATGAGTGTGGAGTACCACTTCGTTGCCATTATTCCTAGATCCACTCTGACCCGGAGTGGTAGTGTCTGTCAGTTTCCCATATATGGGTCAAATAGATCTGCTTAAAAGATCATATTCGATAGGGCAATGTGCAAAAAAACCCCCCAAAACTATTAGAAAACAACTTCAAAAAAGGTATTATTGGGATTATTCGGACTATTGTCCTCATCTTTATTGTTATCTGTACAACGTTCCAGTCGATGTGCCGCCCGGCCTTCTTCGGGTATTTCTTGTCGAACTCGGGAGCCTTCTCGAACTTGGGAACCTTCTTTTCAAACTCGGGAACATTCTTGTCGTAATCGGGAGCCGTCACGGAATTTTGAACCCAAATATTTATTCAATACCCGAAGAAAGCCGGAGGGCACATCGGTCGAAACGTTGTACAGATAACAATAAAGATGGAGACAATAGTCTTAATAATCCAAATAATCCAAATTATCAAGCCTCATCTGAAAAAAATTCAGAGAAATAGAACTGCAAAAAATGTAAATATGAAGGTAGGTATTTATCCAACCCTTTCGCTACGGGTAGAATGTGACACAAGGTCACAAGAATGAGGCATCCAGAAGAATTAAGTTGTTTTTCAGTAGTAACAGATTTGTGAGATTAGCTTGCTAACCAGTAATGGGACACCAAATGTAAATATGAATGTACAATGAACCCGATTCCCTAACTTCTAGGCATAAAATAATGTTGGACGGATTATCTTTATACAAACAACCTATATCAAATTTATTCTACTAATCATAGATGAATTTTCTCTTTAACTTTGATCTATATATATATATATATATATATATATATATATATATATATATATATATATATATATATAGATCAAATAAATATATATATATATATATATATATATATATATATATATATATATATATATATATATATATATATATATATATATATATATATATAAATACGATGAGGAAATTAATCCGACAATATGAGAAGAAAATATTATATTATTGTTACATTTTTAAAATATTTTCTTTCTAATATATATATATATATATATTATATATATATATATATATATATATATATATATATAAAAGGATATGAAAACACACAATGCTGTTAAAATGAAAATATTTTATATCATATTCATAGCTAATATTGAACAATATTTCGGTTTATAAAAATCATCATCAGAGCATGTTTTTAATCCAGACTCATCGAGAGAGAAGCTGAAAATAATTTAAATTCAAAACGAAACTATAATGTTCCAAAAAGCATGCAAGTCATGCGATCGTTTCGTTATTAGCACATCCGCTACGCGTTTCTAAGCCAACGACATAATTGTATATCTTTAGTGTAACCCCTTCGCACGAGCATGGTCAAATTTTAAGCGGAGTTTAACAGGTTTGAATTCAGAATGTTCCTTCTCCTAGGCTGCTTGCCTAACCAAGGTTAAAGAGCCCAGTCTGCCCTACTATTTACCCACAGCTGGAGGGAGAATAGACAAACCATTAAGATCAATCAATCAACTTAGTCTGAGACTGTGCCTTATTAATAAATGATCTACTGATGACTAACCGTAACCCTGAGTAGTGTGCAAGACTAAGCAGTTGAGCTTAGCCTAGTTTAGAATAAGCCTAAAAGTATAGAGTACCCAATGAGGATTGACAACCCAACACAGAATTAATGATACGCGGATTAGCTTGCTAAAGTCTCATCCTGCAACTGGTTGTCCAATTATTATTAGATATTAATGTGAAACAAAGAAGGAATTAGAAGCTTAATTAAAACTTTTAATTAAAGTCTTAAAGATGTCCAGGACAGCACAACTTGTTTCTCTCTGTAATTATGTTGTGTTGTCTCCTGGTGATATCATTTTATAATTACGTTTGGAATAGCGTCAAGCGGATTGTACAGTTGGCCATCTACACTGACTCACACCACGGCGAGTCTGTCGGCTCACACACGCCACGAAACCATATAGACGACAGATGTTGCAAGCTTTAGAAGAAGAGACACGCTGCCCTGAAATACACGCACAGAAAACACCATAAAAGGTTAATGGAATTAGTTGACCATATATTAGACACGGGAACGGAGGCGCGTGGTGTTATGGTTAGTGTCGTAGGAAATGGACTCGTCGACCTTAGTTCAAATCCTGGACGAGATTTTGTATTTAACAAAGCGCTAATACCTTTGGGAAAGCTATGCATATATATGAGAGAGGGTCTGCTTGGTGACTGATGCATCCTGTCAATTACATGTGTTGGTGGTCGAATCTGAGTGAAAATTCGTTACGTAACGGTTATCGTCGTAAAGAAGTGGACCCAACAAGCCAGTTCTGGAAGTCTGGGGAGTCTACAGTACCCCTTGATTGCCATTACTCCCTGGTCCACTCTGACCCGGAGTGGTAGCATTTGATAGTATCCCATATATGGGTCAAATAGAACCGTTTAAAAATTATTTGTATTTGATAGGACTGCGTGTAAAAAAAAAAGAAAAACGAGAATAAAAATTAAAACATTAAAGAATTAACTTTTACGAAACAATGGACCACAGAGTGAAAATGAAAGGAAGTAAAAAGATAAACAAATATTTGGAGCTGTGAGATAGGCGTCCCATCGTGGTGTAATGGTTATATGACCACATATTAGATATGAAAAAGAGGCCGTTTGGTGATTGATGCAGTTGGATATATCCTGTTAATTAAAGGGGATTTCCAGGGTGCCAATTGTGGAGGCGCGTCGTGTAACGGTTTTATATAAATTAGATTTCGAACCTTAACTTAGTCCGTCCTGTTGGGCAATTGAATACGCCAACTATAACTCTGCAGGGGATAATACCCTCCCATGGGGCCAGCTGTTGGTCATGGAAGCGGACCCGAAAAGCCTGAGTACAGCGGTCTATAATCCGATTACAAAGTGGTCCCCTGACATTTAACACTCCACTTTGGCCCTACTTGAGCTAGACGGCCGGTCGAAGAGGCCTGAACTGCCCAATCGGCTGGTCACGGCAAACTCTAGCACCTCTATAATTGTCCTGACCATATTCTCCAATTGATCTTATCGTAAAAACCCAACCCTTTTTATCATATATGTGCTATGGATGAGCGTCAACAACCAGTTTATTAATACACCTGAAATTAATTCTACCAATTCGATGATACACATGGAGTTAATGAAAACCTAACATAAAAATATTTCTACCAATTTAGAGTAGATGTTAACTTGAAACACGAGTCTGGGAATCGGCACAGGCTCTTGGATTTTAATTCAGAGCTATCACCTTGATTGGTTTCTCAGACAAGAGATTCTAGTTCAATTCATAAGGTCCAAATGCGGAAGGGCCTAAAAAACTATACGAAAAATAGTACCGCATTATGAATATAGATTACACTCCTTTGCATGTATTTGTTCAATGCGTGAAATTTTTCCAAAGATATTATATTCTGGATACCCCAAAACTTAAATTTCAAGCCACTCGCGAGCCTTTGGGGGTCTAAACCTTCTCAGGACCAAATAAGATCACACGTAAAGTTTAAATTCATAAGGTCCAAATGCTGAGGAGCAGATAAAGCACTACTTTACAAAAAGAAGTACGGAATTATATATATAGATTGCACTCCTTGTGTTAAAATGCATAAGACTTTTCCTAACATATTATGATGCCACCCGCCAGCTAATAGGTACCACGAGGTGACCTATAACCTTCTCATGACCGAATAGATGCCACATGTCAAGATTCAAGCCCAAATATTGAGGAGTTTATAAAACACAATTATACAAACAGAATCATAAAGGAAGATTTAAGAATCGACCATTTCTAGAAAATCACATCTCATCGCGTCATGAAATGATTATTATTACTTATTTATTTATTCAATTTTTTGCTATCTTAATATAATCTAGTTTCGTTATTCAGATGGGTTTAAATCCCAATATGCATACACAGAAAGAAAAAAAAAGATTGTAAGCCTTACTGATTGTTTGAAAGTTCGTTGGACAATTTTTGGATTCCTGCTTTGATAATAATTTTTATTTAATAATATCTGAATATTGGAAATGCTGTAAAAAAGAAATTTAGAAAAAGATAACAAAAAAAATTATGCAAGAAATAAATAAAAGTAATAAATCAAATTCCCCCCAAAAAAAAATGTATCGTATATTTATTAACGCACGCAAATACGGATGTTACCGCGGACGGGCATGTGGAACCCATTAAATAGCAATCTCTTTCAATTTGAAATATATGCAAATAATATGCATGAAGAAACGGTGATTGGAGTAGAATTCTCTCCAGCATCACGATGTTTGCTTTGAAAGCGCGAATATTTTCTGAAATAGTATTCAAAATGGCCAGGGTATTGCCAAGAAAAGGCAATCAAACAAAGATATAAAAAATAATGCAGAAATCCAGCAGACTTTTGCAGATATAATACATTTAAAGGGCCAGTGTCGCTTATAAGAAATACGATAAGCAGGGAATATAATAGTGTTCCGGGTTTAAAAAAGAAACGAAATAAAGATGGCATCAATCGCATGTCTAAATTTAGAGTTAATTCATGTACATTACAATATTGTACCAATTGAGGCTCGTGGTGTAATGGTTACCGTCGTAGAAAATGGTCACGGCGAGACGAGTTCAAATCCTGGACGAAGCTGTTTGCATTTCATATTGCGCAATACCAGATATGGGTAAATAGACTAAACTGGGTTCTTTAAGCTAGTTAAGCAACCAGTCTAGGAGAATAACAAATTTGAATTAAAACCTGTTAAACTCCGGTTAAGAAATTGATCATGTGTCACATCCTGCTGGTGCAGAGAGATTGATATATATATATATATATATATATATATATATATATATATATATATATATATAACATTGTACCACACACTGGAGTTTGAGGGACCCCAGGGCTCATTTGGGTAATCTAGCCGATCTTAACAGTGTTTTGGTTTGGATAGTCTCAATTCTTCCACTGGTTTCTGTTTGCAAGAATAAATACAATCTTACACACTCTCTCTCTCTCTCTCTCTCTCTCTCTCACACACACACACACACAACACACATACATACATATATATATATATGTATGTATCTGTGTGTGTGCGTGTGGGTGTGTGATCATTTTATGAAAAGCCAGTACATGTAAATCCATCTACCAATACTCTAAAAAGTAAGTTTGAGAGTCTCGCTCAAAGCAGTAAGGATGAAGGTCCCCGTGGCGTAGTGGCTAACGTGCTGGACTGCGAGATCCTAGAAAGTTCGAACTATAATCACACTATTGCGTTCACCTTCGGACTAATATTCTTGGAAAAGGTATAACCATCTCCCCCCCATATTAAATAGTACCACTACTGTTCTTCTACAAGGAGGGATTTGGCATTAAATAACCCAAGAAAGTTGACACGCCATTAAACAAAGAAATTGATAAAGCTAGAATCATGGCAACAAATATCTCACCTGACGACTGGGGATACAGGCGAGTCATAGTGGTTTTTGGTAGAAGCTTGTTTATCTGGGGAAAGTTGCATTTAAGCAATCCAGGGTTGAACATGAAAAACTTGAAGGGTTGAACATGAAGAAATGATCATGAATTTGAGCTTTCCACTTTGAAATGCAGTCACCAAGAACTTGTCATATCTGAGCCAGGATCTGCCCCATTAGAACTACGATCAAAAGACATCAGCCTAGTCCTAAAAGTAGGCCACCGACAGACCAACCCTCAACATCTGTCACGAATGTGATTGGTATACTCAAACTGGAGGTGGCAACCATTTTGATAATCTGATACGACACATGACCTTGTTTTTTTTTTTTTTGTTAAGTGGAAAATATACTAACAGATAAAAATGGTAATCAGGCAGTAATCTTACAGTGGCGACCTTGCACAAAAACATTAACAACCCGTCCTTTGGGACAGGGGTCCGGTGTGCTTCGGCCACTGGACCAGTGTGTTGAATTAACAGCGTCGGTCCCAGGGGAATATCCCCCCAGGCAATACCTGCCCCCTTCATTTAAAGGACAGGGCTGGGTTTATTGCCCAGCGCCTGAGATGCCCCCTCGAAGGGGAATGCCGACGGGATCGACGCAATTTTTTCCACCTTGCCACCCATGAGTCTCGGCTTGTGGGTGGTCCCACGTAAATAGGGCCTTTGTGCCTGACATTGCACAGAAACAGGATAGTTAGAAGAAAGCAAAGAACCATTTATTCAAATTTTCGTAGAGGTCTTCTCTTACATTTCCAAAAAATGAATACAAAGTCAGAATCAGTGAGACTTTATTCCCTTTATTCCCTTGTTTTATTGGTCAGTGTCTCCGTGGAGATTTTCTTCATTCGATTTGTAGATTTCCATACTTTACCTTTTTTTAAAAATTATATATAAAAAGAGATAAGCATATATATGTATTTACCAAACTGCTCTGCTCGAGCAGGATGTGACACAAGGTCAATTTTTAAAAGAAGTTTAACAACAACAACAACAACAACAATCTCAACAATCTTGCTGTTTCGATAGTTTCGATTCTTCTTCTGATTTCCGATTAATCTAAACTTTTCCAAACCCTCGGGAACCGTTCCAAGTGCATCAAGTACAATTGGGAAGTCCTTCACCCTCATGTTCCACAGTTTTTCAGTTCTCTAGCAAGGTCCAAGTATTTGTCTATCATATCGTTTTCGATTGCTATCATCTTGCAACAACTTCTGGTTAAAAATGAGACGGTCCAAATCTTCCATGATGATTGTAAATCCTGATCGTAAATCCTGATTATCTGGTGTTGTTTATCTGCCGAATTCTTTTTTTTATGAATATCGACACCTCAGCTAAATAATAGACCATTCCGTTTTTATCAGAAAGAAAGGGAAAAAAAGGACATGCTATACAGAAAATACAATGAGAAAAAAGAAAGAAAGCGTAGTGGAAAGATAGAGGCGTTGAGCGGGCAGAAGCGATAATGCTAATCTGTTTCAATCGAACATGATGAAAATAATAGTTCTTAAGTAAACATATCAAACGTTGTAATAATTAAATTATCATACTGTGGTATATCTTCAGGTTCTGTTAGTAAAAAATAATGTCGGTACTGCCAATCCTCAAATACGAATAACGCGCTACATGAATGGCATCCCCAGAATAGGGTAGGCTGATTTTTCACTGTTTTTAAAATATCAAATTCTCTCAAACATCAAAGGTTGTATGTTGGTAGGATAAATACTGATACCAAAAACTAGATCTCTTACTAGAACCATTTTTTAAAAGGAAATAGCACCAAATATCATCCGTTAAAATGCACTAAAATTCCTTGTTTTCGCAACATTTGTCCCACAAATTGGTTAGAAGATTTAGTAATTTCAATATTTAAAACAGAAAAGCTTGTCATTTTATTTTACTAAGATAAAACGAATAAGATATTTTAACTAGAATTCAAATTGAAAATATCCCTTCCATCATCACCGACACTTCTGATTTGTTGCCTTTTACTTCACTAATTAAGCTGTAACAGAGAGGCCATTTTAAAAGATAAGAAATAAAGATTTACATTGTATATGGTGGGAATAATTTCCACAATGATTTTAACAAAATTGGGTTTGATAAATAATTATTTGCTGTAGCTGATTTCTAATAGTATCATGTTATTTTCAAACGTATTAAAAGCAATCCTTTATACAGAAATCAATTAAAATAACATTCAAATAAATGTAATATTTTCACATTCGTTCTTATCTAGTTTCGTTAGTCTTTCTAATCTATATATTAATACTCGCGTTCCTTAATTTTACGACCGTTATCATCTTGCAACAACCTCTGGTTAAACATGAGACCGTCCAAACCGTCCTCAAACGAAGGTAAAGGTTTGAAGAAAAATATTTTCTGTAGTAATTATTTATGTTAATTTGCAACTTTTGCCACACGGGAGAC
The DNA here is from genome assembly GCA_023376005.1 of Doryteuthis pealeii. NCBI lineage: Eukaryota > Metazoa > Mollusca > Cephalopoda > Myopsida > Loliginidae > Doryteuthis > Doryteuthis pealeii. The sequence goes on along the minus strand of CM042140.1, from coordinate 65,933,287 downwards.
ATTACAGTTCAAAAATCAACCTATCCTACCCCACAATCAAATCAGGTTATAAATAAATGAACTGTATTGGTTTGTGCTAATAGTATTTTCTTCAAGGTTTATCGTGGTTATTTTGGGAAATCAAACTAAAGACATGTAAAAAGTAAATGTGGCGGAGAGGCCTATTGTCGGTATCAGCCTGACATCGAGGGAGTCTATCCCCTTTTCGCTAGCGCTAAGCAAGAAAGATTGTTTTTTGCTGTGGGAGCGCCAAACCTACCGTCAGCTCCTCACTTTACCGTACAGAGCAGATTACCCAATCTGTGCCACTCATACGCTGAGTTGTCGGGGACCGGTATCGAAATAAGAACCTTGCGATTCCTATATGGGTGCTCTACCGACAGAGCTAAATCGGCCCCTAAAAGCAAATTTGATTGACAATGACATCTTCCTAGTTGATAAATGTCTAGTTTCAAATAAAAAGTAATTGAGAAGCGTTAGGGTTAGGGTTAGGGTTAAGAAGAAAGAGAGAGAGAGAGAGAGAGAGAGAGAGAGAGAGAGAGAGAGAGAGAGAGAGAGAGAGAGAGTGAAAATTTGGGGAGGGGGTGCAAAATAGAGTGAGGTGTACTTATGATTACTATGGAAATGGTTTGGAGTCTTTAATCAACCTTCGTGTGTTAGTTAATGAATAAGTCATCCTTGTAGAACAATAGTAGTACTATTTAACCCATGGCTAGGGGAGATGAGGGGGATTCATACATTTTACAAGGGGTTTTGTCCGAAAATAAGCGTAATAGCCCGACTGAATTTTTAACTAGCGTATTACGATGTCGCAGTCAAGCATTATCTACTACACCACGGAAACTATAGAAATTTGGGGTGTTTTGATGTTTGTATAAAAAGTGGCAGTAATTCTGAGAGAGAGAGAGAGAGAGAGAGAGAGAGAGAGAGAGAGAGAGAGAGAGAGAGAGAGAGAGAGAGAAAAGAGAGAGAGAGAACGGGGAGAGAAAGTATGTGAGAGAGAATGTGTGTGTGTGTGTGTGTGGTGGGTGTGTGTGTGTGTGAGAGAGGGAAAGAGAGAGAAAGTGTGAGAGAGAGAAAGAGTGCGCGTGTGTGTAAGGGAGAGGGCATGGGAGAGAGTATCTGTGTATGAGTGTGTGTCTCTGTGTGTGTCTATGAGAGAGATAGAGAGAGAGAGAGAGAGAGAGAGAGAGAGAGAGAGAGAGAGAGAGAGAATATGCATGTGTATGAATGTGTGTGTGTATGAGAGA
>CM042140.1:65924537-65927037 GCA_023376005.1 Doryteuthis pealeii | reverse complement strand
AGTATATATATATATATAATATATATATATATATATATATATATATATATATATATATATAATGATATAATGCTTCTGATTATTTTCAAAATTTAAAATGAGATTCATTTTATTTTTAAATAAAATTCATTTTATTTTTAAATAAAATTGATATTATTTTTAATACAGACAGCACAATTTTTTTTGATTAATTCCAACGTTTGACTAGCAGTGTTCTGTTTTTACTAACGGTCTTTTTCCCGTCTTATATTTTTGTTGATGACCGACCCACGTGCGGTTGATACATTATAATGCAATAGGGTCCTCATATTAGTTGAGGATGGGCCGAGTGTTGCTTTTTAAACCGTCAAGAGAATTGGGCCCCGAAACGGTTTGCACACTTTCTCTTCTGATGAGCCTATTTCAGTTGTAAACATCGTTTGTTTTTTCATTATATCTTATTCATATATGTATATATATATTATGTTTTTTTCCTCTAGCTTTTCGTTTAGGAGCAACTGGTTGCTGTAAAGTTAATGTGTTACATAGTCCCTTTCTTTTCAACATCTTGTCTTATTGTTGTACTGCTATTAATCTGAATCGGGTCGTCTCTTCTCAGTGTCTGTCTTGGTTGGCTTCTCTCTATTGTTCTTTCATCCTTCTTGGGATTTCTTGGGATTTCTCATCTTTGTGTCCGTTGCTGTTTTTAGTAACGCACACAAGTCTTAATATTGTTTTTAGACGTCTTTATTCAACCCAAGTATCAACACACTTCTACACTACCTTACATAGTTTATAGGGAACCTCTGAATTATATATATATATATATAAGTAAAGTCGACGGGGCGGCCTAAAGTCGGTATCAGCCAATCAGCGAGGGAGTCTATCCCCTTTTCAATAGCGCTAGACCAAGGAGATGTTTTAGCATCTGAGGTGGAGCGCCACACCTACCATCAGCTCCTTACTTTACGCACAGATCCCTGTGCTACTCATACGCTGAGTTGGCGGGGACCGTATCGAACTAGGAACCTTGTGGTTTCTAGCCGAACGCTCTACGACTGAGCTAACCGTATCATATATATATATATATATATATATATATATATATATATATATATATATATATATATATATATATATATATATATATATATATATATATATATATATATAACAAATGGTATTTTATTTTTATTTTGATCTGTATTTGTACATACGAGTTACAGTAAAAAATTATCCGCATTTTTATCATAACTTATCTTAACTCTCAAACTGTGTTCTGCGCATGTGTGCCTATAGTTGGCACTGCTGTGGTCACGTGATGAAAGTTAGAACCTGAATGCACCATTTTGCTTGTTGTCTTTACAGTGTAAACATGGCCGCTCCACTAGCAGTATACACCAAAGGAGTGACCAATTTCTCAGGAGAAATTTCAGTGGCTGAAATACACCTAAGGCTTTTAGCACAATGCGGGGATAGCTCACTAGTCCGTAAGTGTATATGAATGGATAGAGAAGTTTAAAGTGGCCGGACAAGCGTGTTGCACGAAGAGGGAGTAGGACACCCATCAATCTCAACAACTGATGAGAAGATTTAGAAAGCTCAAAAGATGGTAGTGGTGAACCGGGGAGTTATCACTAATGAGGTAGCTTGCTCTCTGCAGATTAGTCATGGTTCTGTTTATTAAATCATCCAGTATGACACCTGCTTCCATAAAACAGAAATGCGGATAATTTTTGAATTTCCCTCGCAAGGTCGAAACTAGTTGAGAAGAATATATATATACATATATATATATATATATATATATATATATATATATATTCTGAAGAATAAGAGGAAGAATATTGCTGAAAGGTTGTTATTATAGCCACGACATTTCAGCTTTCTCTGAGATGAGCAATTATCATTATTATTCACTGATGTATTTGAACTAGTCTCCTAACCCTGGTTGTTATTATAGTCATAACATTTCAGCTTTTTCTGAGATGAGTAATTTTATCTGATGGAATAATAATAATAATAATAATAATAATAATAATAATAATAATAATAATAATCTATTAATAATGGAGATTCGCTTCCGGTTTTTGTCTGGAACAAAAATTACGTCACTGCTTATGTCACATTACCCAAAATCGTCATAACATAGAATAAATACACACAAAATTTGAACATACATTAGACAGTCCTCATTGTTTTTAAAACAAGTTTTAATAAATACATGACTGTTATTATATATCTATATATAGTTTGTTTTATTTTAATACATATTAAAGTTTACATTTCAAATTGTTTTTTTTTTCTAATCCTTTAATGAATTTGAGGATTTTACTTACTTAGGGTACAAACTCGCTGACATTGAAATTTTTACTCCCACCCAATATGTTTCAAAAATCTATTTTTACATCGCCCGGAGGGTGTTTTTTTAAATTTTGTACTAGTAATAATAATAATAATAATAGGCAAGTATTGTTGAAAACCACGGAGAGTTTCTTTTTCAAGATCTTTCATTTTTCTA
>CM042140.1:65869537-65897037 GCA_023376005.1 Doryteuthis pealeii | reverse complement strand
TTCTTTCTTTTCTTCTTTTATCATACAACCCTAAAACTTTCTTTCTTTTTCTTTCATTTTACTACCCTAAAAGTTTCGTTCTTTCTTTCTTTCTTTCTTTCTTCCTTTCTTTCTTTTATTCTTTATTTCATTTTACAATCCCCAACATTCCTTTCTTTTATTATATAACCCTAAAACTTTCTTTCTATCTTTCTTTCTATCTTTCTTTCTTCCAAACCAATCAGCTATTATTCTCCCTTTTTTTCCCATTCGCTTTCTTTCTTTCTTTCATTCATTTTATAACCCTAAAACTTTCTTTCGTTCTTTTTTCTTTCTTTCTTTTTTTCTTTCATTTTACAACCCACAAAACTATATTTCCTTCTTTCAAACGAATCAGTTATTATTCTCCCTTTTTTCCTTTCTTTCTTTCTTCATTCATTTTTAAAACCCTAACACTTTTCCCTTTCTTTCTTTCTTTCTTTCTTTCTTCCTTTCTTTCAAGTTACTTACTTATTTTCTTACTCGTCATTTCTCTCTCTTTGTCTCGTTCTTTCTTTCTTTCTTTTTTTCTTTCTTTTTTTCATTCTTTCTTTCTTTCCTTCTTTTATTTCATTTTTCAACACTAAAACTTTCTTTCTTTCTTTTTCTCTTTTTTCATTCATTTTACAACCGTGATACTTCCTTCTTTTCTTTCTATCATTATTTATTTGAAACTAATCACTTATTTTTGTTTTCGTTTTTCCTTCTTCTATCTCCTTGTCTCTTCTTTCTTTCTTTTTTGTTGCTTTGTTTCTTTGTTTCTTTGTTTTTTTCTTTCTTTATTTGATCTTACAGTCCTAAAATGTTCTTTCTTTCCTTTTTCCTTCTTTTTTTTCATTTAATCAAATTTATCACCTACTTTGTCGTTCCACCTTTCTTGATTGTTTTGTTGTTGTTGTTTCTTTCTTTCTTCCATTTTTCTCCCTCTTTGTCTTTACTTCCTCCCCACTATGTTCCCCCTCTCTCTCTTGTCCTGTTTTGTCAATTTCCTAACTCCTCCTTCCCTCTACCTCCCTAAATTTTTATCGATATTTTCTCCTCGTTCCGGTAATCATCCACTTTACTCCCCAACCCCCTCATTCTCACTTTCATCAGAGCTCGCAGTGTTTCTTTTTTTATCATTATGATTATGATGATGATTGATCCGCTGATTATGATGATAATTATCAGCATCACCAGCACCCCCTCCCTTCCTCCATCACCGGCAATTAACATTCCCTTTAGGGTAATTAATTTTCGTACCAATCAGCATCATCAGCAGTAGTGACAATGGTGGTGATAGTTTTACCAAACTCATTTAATAATAATAATAATAATAATAATAATAATAATAATAATAATATTATTATTATTATTATTATTATTATTATTATTATTATTATTATTATTATTATCTGGAAATCAGAAGAAGAATTAAGACCACTCAGACAATACCATTGTTGAAATCAGCTAGAATACTCATAAGAGTCCTGGAGACCCGAGGAGACTTATTGTCACTCAGATAATCAGCTTACGCTGGTATGAAAAACTAGACAGTGAAAATAAAAGTAAAAATGAAAGAAAACGAAAAGATAGTCCAATATTTGGACCTTGCCAGAGAAAAAAAACAAAAAAAAAACAAAACAAAAAACAAACAAACAAACTGTGGAATATGAAGGCAAAGGTCACTTCAATTGTAATTTGAAGAATTCCCAAGTGTTTGGAAAAATGGTCATTCTGAATTGGAAATCAGAAGAAGAATTGAGACCATCCAAAAACAAAATTATTAAGATCGGCTAGAATACTCAGAAGAGTACCGGAAACCTGAAGAAGCTGTATCCTGGGTATGATACTAAACTGCAGCAAATGATGAGGATCTAATGCTAGGGAGTGTAAGTACCCCTTTAAGATCATTAATCCTAGGTCTACTGTGAATCTAACACTCACAGTAGACCTAGGATTAATGATCTTAAAGGGGTACTTACACTCCCTAGGATTGGATCCTCATCATTTTTACCTATTATGGTCCAATACAAAACAACTTAAGAAATTACACAAAAATGTGAATAAGAATTAATTATATCAAATCCAACATTGATAATACACATAAGAATAGTTAGTGACAGATATGAAACAGTTAATCACATAAATAAGCGAATGCAGCCAACTGGAACAAATGTACCCCTTTATGATCATTATGAGTAGACATGGCTGAGTGGGAAAGATGATCTACTGGGAATAATGCAAGATATCAAAATTTGGCAATGCTGACAAATAGTATATGCACAAATTAGAATCTGTCCTAAAAAATGAAGCATATAAAATTATCAGGGACTTTAATGTATAAACCTATCCTCAAATCGTAACCAGAAGACTAGACCTAGTTTTTAACTCTTTGCGTACCAAATCTCCCCCACGATGGTACCAAATTCTCTCGGCATTTTTGTATATATGATGAGTTATTTCAAAGTTTCCCCTCAGAACTTATAGAAAAAACAAAAGGTGGCAGGGATGGTCACTTAGTGACTTTTCAGTGTAAACAAGTGAGAGCCGCTGCAAGCGGTTTATGTTAGAAACGTAGTGGTGGGAGAGCCACTGTGAGCGGTTTAAAGTAGTAAGAAGAAAAGAACTTGTCATCTAGTGTATTTTGCCGTTCTAGTGGACCCTAGAGTAAAAATAAAATAAAAGAAAGCGAAAAGATAGATAAAAACCTCTCTCTTGGTAGAGCAATGAAAAACATTCTGGAACATGTGGTGACGGTGATACCGATTGTAGTTGGAGCCCGAGAAACGGTCCTGACAGGTTTGGAAAGGAAACTGCGATAACTGGGAGGTCCAGTCAGAAGAACCATGAGACTTTAAACTACTAAAATCTTTGCCGCTAGAAGAAATAGAAAACCTTGCTGCTTTTGAAAAAACTAAAGAAGCGACGCAGTCAAGGCTACTTTTGTCACTGAAATACTCAATACTAATTAGCCGAGTGGAAAAGCTAGCATTCAATTACTCTCCCTTTAACTATAGGTAAATAGTAGGGCAGACTTAGTTCTTTAACAGCCAGTCTAGGAGAAGGAAAATTTTGCGTTCAAAACTTAGGAAATTGACCTTGTGTCACATTCGGTGTGTGTGTGTGGGGGGGGGGTAAATATGTATATTATATATATTTTATTGGTATTTCCGCATCAAACTATTTGGCTTTCTATAGAAGACAGACAGACATACAGACAGACAGAAAAAGAAGCGTCCAACCGTTTAATATTAAGTATGTGAAAATCTAATCGGTACATAAGCTTTTCGTATCACTTCTTTTTTGTTTTTTTGATTCGCAAGAATAATGAACATAGAAATCATGATTAGGTGAAAGCGGAAATAAACACCGGAAAGGTGATTCAAAAAGCGGAAGTCGTGAAGCGTAATAAAAAAAAAGAGTAATTGCGATGAGATTATTTTTCTGGGCAAATTGAATGATGATGATGATGATAATGAGGATGATGATGATGACGACGCCGATGATGATGATGATGATGATGTTTTTCTTTTGCTCTTTTTTATTTGTTCTTTTTGTTTTTATTCTATTTTATTTAAAAAAAAATAATTACCGAACGTTCTTTTCTTTTTCTTCTTGCTTTGGTTCGTATCTTTTTCTTCTCTCTAATGTTCTATAGATATTGCTTTTTCTTTCTTTCTTTCTTTCTTTCTTCCCTACTTAATCATTTTTCCACACCTACCATCAGCTCCTCATTTTACCGCACATACGCCTGTGCTACTCATACGCTGAGTTGGCGGGGGCCGGTATAGAACCAGAAGCCTTGTGGTTCTTAGCCGACGAAAGCAATTAAGTATAGTAAAGTAAAAGTAAAGTCGTCGATGTGGCCTAAAGTCGGTATCAGCCACACAGCGAGAGAGAGTCTATCCCCTTTTTACTAGTACTAGACCAAGGAGATTGTTTTTGGTGTATTAGGCGATCCGCCACACCTACCATCAGCTCTTCACTTTACCGCAAAGATTCCTGTGCTACTCATATGCTGAGTTGGCGAGGGTCGGTATCGAACCCGGGTGCTCTACCGACTGAGCCAATTAAAATAAGTGTAATCTTTTTATATGCGTTCTCATTTAATTTCGTTAGTCTTTCTAATTTGATATATTTCATTATTTTAAAATTAGAACACTTACTCCCGGGGGCGCTTATTCTTGTTAGGAATATGGTGAGAAAAAACTAATCAACTGGTCTAAGAACATTGATCGAAGGGTTTTAAAACTCCTAAGTAATATAAAAAAATCAGTGATGCAGTTCGGCCGGACAAAGTTTGCAAATGGGAAATAACACGAGATCTCCTAATACCTCGACGAGAAAATACGAGAGTTTCGTATTTTGCCGGAGCAGACTGACTTTAATGTTATGAGGGGGACGGAGTGAATTGGGCATTGGGGGATTATTATATACTTTGGAGAACAGATAACAGTCAACTAAGAACAAAGTAATGGGAGATACAAACAATAATATCCAACGAATTTGTGGAAATATTGTGGTTAGCACAATGGAGCCAGTAGCATTGCCTGAACCACCAGATTTTACTACTCAATACAATAAGTTTATTGATAAGACCTCTCCCCCGGCCTTCGGGTCGGGGGTCCAGTGAGCTTCAGCCACTGGACCGATTGAGTTATAATAATAGCGTCGATCCCAGGGGGCCATCCCCCAGGCAACACCTGCCCCCCTCGATTTAAAAGGGCAGGGCTGGGTTTATTGCCCAGTGCCTGAGCCCTCCTTGAGGGGGAATGCCGACGGGATACACGCAATTTTTCACCCGCCATCAATAATTTTAATATTCCTAGGAATTCTTTCTAGTAATTAGAATCGACATTGAATAAGTAAAAATTAAAAAAAAGAGTTGACAATGACAGATGACAGCAACATTGTAATCTTCGAGAATACTTCTGGGGCTTTGAGTAGGTTTTTAACGTCAATCTTTCAAGTGAATCCTATTCGAGATAGCAGACCAAGTATGGTCATTGTAAACAGAGAAAAATATCAGTTGATAACATTCCAGCAAACTACAGAGTAAAAATTAAAAAAGCTGAGGGAAATAACTTGACATTTATATTGGCATTTGAAGGTGACAACAGTATCCGACATTAATGGAGTTGTTGAAAGGTTCTTGAAGAAAAATATTCAGATAATAACATATATATATATATATATATATATATATATATATATATATATGTGTGTGTGTGTGTGTGTGTGTGTGTGTGTGTGTGTGTATCAAAAAAGTATCGTGACTTTTTGTACTTTAGACACACCTTGTATTCTGAAAAAAATAACGTTCCATGCATTATTTTTTTCAGAATACAAGTTGTGTCAAAAAGTACTAAGGTTAAAGTTCTATTTACCAAGATAGAAATGAAGAATGAATGGAAACTTATGTTTTTTAGAATACAAGATGTGTCAAAAAGTACAAAAATCTTTTTTGACACACCTTATATATATATATATATATAATATATATATATATATATATATTTGTCAACAACTCCGCATGAGCAGGATGTGATACAAGGTCAATTTTTAAGCAGAGTTTACTATGTGAGCATTCAGAGTTTCCTTCTCCAGGACTGGTTTCCTAACCAAGATTAAAGAGCCCAGTCAGTCATAATATTTACCCATAACTGGGGAGAGAATAGTTGGATGTATACCTTTCTCAAGTGCATTAGCGCCATGCGAAATTCAAACAGCCTCGTCCAAGATTAGAACTCATCTTGCCGTGTCCATTTCTTACGACAATAACCTTTATACCCCCCATATATATATATATATATATATATATATATATATATATATATATATATATATATATCAAACAAATTTGGTTTAAAAAAAATGGAATCTTTATTGTTTGGAGTTTTTTTTTCTTATAATTTTTTTAATGTTACCATCTTGAAAGGAGTTTCAGTTAACTTCTGAACAATTATCAAGGCTATTTAAGTATGTTATTATTTCTTATGTGACGCTAAATAACGCTAGTGGTTTATTTTTTCTCTTATCCGTGCCTATATATATATATATATAAAGGCACAACTAATACCATTAATGTTACCCACGAGACTAATTAAGCATTAATCAAACAATAAGTCCTATTTCCATTAAAACTTGACAGCTTACTATTGTCACACACAGACACAGTTTAATTATTCATCAAAGTTCACTGTTACTGAATCACTGAAATAAACATTAGGGACATTTTAATCCGACTAAATATTCCGAAGTTACTGATTAAGACGGCAGACAGTTGACGGTAAGCGACAAAAGTCGTTTGATTTGACACCTTGGACGTACTCAGTTCTCTTGGGCACCTAAACCCTGATCAATGCCGATTTGCAATGAACAGTCCATGACTCATTAAGTTTAAAAATGACAAAGATAAATCCACACTTTAAGTAATGTGCTTAGCAAACTATGTTTGCAGATCATGACACGTGTACTGAGTTTTTATCGCTACTGCTACCTCGTTCTTCTGATCGTGTGATCTATAGCCGACTAAAGTAAGCTTACTAGGACCAGTTTAGCTCAGTCGGTAGAGCGTCACAAGATTCCGGGTTCGATACCGGCCCTCGCCAACTCAGTGTATGAATAGCACAAGTGTTGACAGTATTTTGTATTATGAGGTGTGCTGGAGCCATACCACTTAAACTTATAGACTCTACGTGGCCGCGTAGGATAAAGCCAGCCAATCGACACGCTCGAATACGTGGTTAGTTAACTATTTGATCGCCGATCTTGAAAGCCGTTCATTTGCACGTATTCGACACGGACGAACAACCAAGGATTCTGCTTAACAAAAAGATGCTTCACTAAGGAACAACCAAAGGATTCTGATTAACACCGAGAAACAACAAGGGATTCTTCACTAAAGAACAACCAAAAGATTCTACCAAACACTAAGAAACACAAGTGATTTCCACTGTAAAATGCTCTCTTAAGTGCTGTCTAAAAATGGCCACAAAAATATGTACCGTAAAATGAGGAGCTGATGGTAGGTTTGGCGCTCCACCTCAGATGCTAAAATAATCTCCTTGGTTTAGCGCCCCACCGACTGTACTTTATTTTTACTTATTAACTTCACTAAAAAAGGCAGAGGTGTTTTCCGATGTATAATGCTTAGTGGTGCTCGTTGTGTAATGGTTGACGTCGTAGAAAATAAACTTAGTGAAACGAGTTCAAATCCTGGACGAGGCTCTTTTGCATTTTCATAGCTTTAATACTCTTAAGTAAATGTATGATTCTAACTATTATCCCTCCGGTTATGGGTAAATAGTAAGGCGGAATGGGATCTTCAAATTTAGTATAGTAACCAGTGCAGGAAAAAGAAAATTGAATTTAAATCAGTTAAACTCAGCTCAAAAATTGACCTTGTCTCGCATCTTGGTTGTAGTAAATGTTTGGTAAATATTTATTAGATAGGAATACTTAATATCATATAACCCTGAACAAAACTGGTCTCTTTAACCTTGATATAGCAACCGGCCAAGGAGAAAGAAAACCCTGAATTCAAACCTGTTAAACTTCGCTCAAAAATTGACCTTCTGTCGCTTCCTTCTCGCGCGGAGGGATTGAGCAAACATTTACGTGTTAACGAACTAGGCTTGTAGACCATTGTTAGTGCGTTTGATTCTCACTGGATGCCCTATATTTTTGGTCTTGTGTCGACTGGCTAGTACAATGCGTATAACTTGAACAAGATATATCTTGGTAAATTTAATTAATCCTTTGCCTACCAAATTCCCCCCAACCCCACACGCCTGTACGAAATTTTCTTGGTATTCTTACCTTTGTGATGAGATGTTTTAAAGATCACAAAGTTGTTCACGTAGCAATTTTTCAGTGTAAACAAGTGACACGTGCTAGAGTCACAGTCAGCGGCTTATGGTAGAATCCCAGTGGCGGAAGAGTCACTGTGAGTGGTTTAAAGTACGCAAAAAGCTAATACTGCGAAAAATAAAAGTATATATGGAAACTACAAAAGAACACTACGAGCTGTCTTGAAATAAATCTTGGGAGCAGCCCCCCCCCCAAAAAAAAAGCAGCTGTACGGCCACTTTCCCGCTATCACCCAAACCCTCCAAGTAAGGCAAACAAAACATGCTGGACACTGCTGGAGAAGCAAGTACGAGCTCATATGTGACGTTCTCATGTGGAGTCCTTCACATGGATACAACAGCGTCAAACGACCAACAAAAACTTACATTCATCAGTTCAGTACAGACACTAGATGCCGTTAAAACAACTTGTCAATAGGATTGGCCTGTAATAACGGGTGGATATATATATATTATATATATATATATATATATATATATATATATATATATATATATATATCCGTCTTGCACAGGGCCAGATATAAACAGCATTTAAGTATTCTTGAAGCTGTTTATGTTTTATTCTACCACCCCGCCCTGTGTACTCTTTACCTGCTGAGAGATATTTCAAATCCTGGCGTGACTTGAAGGGTTTAAAAAATTTTTTTCTTCCCCCTCTGACTCACCAGTCTCCCTCCATTGGTTCCAAGAATATTTCTCTTAATCTATATACAAACTGACTTTGTATAATGTCTCGGCAATACATATGGTTCCACTACTCGTAGTACTTTATAAATTCGCTTGTACCAAAATGTATTCATATATATATATATATATATATATATAGAGAGAGAGAGAGAGAGAGGGGGGAGGGAGAGAGGCTTTAAGGAGTTCGTTTTGTCTTAAATTAAATTCACAAAGCTAATAACTATTCTTAATACAAATGATTTTCACACAGTTATATGGTATCAAGTATACCTATCCAATACGAAGAATTATCTAACAGTTCTAAGAATGAACCTGGGAGTAATGGCAATGAAGGGGTGAATCCACACTTCCGAGAGCTTCAGAACTGGAACCTCACCAACTAATCCTAAAGAAAATACCAAGCGTTTAGAAGCATTCAGTATCAATTTGAATTCAACCAATCATGGACCACGCTTAAGAAAGAATAACATTATCTGCATATTATATCGTGTACGACCAAAATGTGAAGTAGTTCAATGTTTATCACGCATGTTGGAATTTTTTGTATATAAGGTGTGCTACAATACACCACTTAAATTTATAGACTAAGCTTCAGCCATTCAACAGACTGAATGCGTGGCTGGTTGATTACTTAATGACTGATCCTGAGAGACGTCCATTTGCAATCATTGATGAAGGACTTGAAATACTGAGGAGCACAAAGGAACAACCAAAGGATTCTTTACCAAGGATTTCCGCGGGACAAGCGCTGTTGCTTGAAGCCGAAAGAATGGCCACTAAATTCGTAACGACACCTAGGACTCATCTTTATTTAAGAAAGAAAATACTTGTGGAGTGGACAGCAAGGGATACGATAGTCGAATTCTAAGCCCTGTTGACGGGGCTATTAAAATTAGAGCAACACGGATTTGTTGAAGTGCACATATTCCGTTCAACAACTGAATTATTCTGAAAATAAAACGACGGTTCCGCAGAGTGGACACAAAAATAAGAGAAAGTATAGTGTTCTTTCTCCGGCTATGTACGCTCTCTATTGTCAATTCTTGGCAAGCTTTATTTGGCGAGAATCAACATGGCGTACACGACAATAACCCATCACTTACTTATTCAGTTAGGATAGAAGCCAATTTTCCCTTTTTGGAAACTCTTCTGCGACTTTTCTTTGAAGTTTCTGGTTTTTGTGGCAGAATGATATTAGTCGACGGGTGTGTGTGCGCGCGTGTGTGTATGCGTGTGGGTGTGTTTGGTGTGTGGGGGCAGAAACTGAGTGGGTGGCTTAATGGGCTTTTCATTGATATCCAATTTGAAGACGGGCCGAAATTTGGGCGCCTCTCTGTAAGTGTATTGACATCTGTTCATAATTACACACACCACATACACCACACACACACACACACACACACACACACATATATATATATATATATATATATAATATATATATATATATATATATATATATTATTGTAATACATCATATATTATTGCCTGATATACTTCTACTCGCATCACTACAGTTGATGTAATTAATTGCGCATTCCCATGTAAATGTAATCATATTTCAGAGTGGTCAAGAAAGATACTCATGTACGCTATCAACGGACATGCATGAGCACTCACGCATATATAATTCTATCTATCTATCTATCTATTTATCTATCTATCTATCTATCTATCTATCAATGTCGTATGTACTCACGAATCATGCGACTTTCTGAGACCTAAAATGAGACGGAAATTGTAGGCGTACCAGTTGGTCTAGGCCTAACCTTGTTCAACTATTTACAGACACAAAGTTTGTATCTCCCGATTGGTATTATCCCCTAATATCATGCTGAAATTTCAGTATAAAAATGTCTCATGATACGCGAATGTATATGTATATTTTCTTTTATTTTCCACATATGCTTAGATAATCTCGTATTGTGTCTATATTTTTGGTTTACGAAACTACTCTTGTGGTTGTAGTATCTAATTTTAAAGGCTCCTTGTGTGGATCATAAGTATACTTTTTTGTTACTATTATTCCTATTTCTATAGTTTGGTTTATTGGTATATACTTCGACTTTATATACTACGTACTCTTGTCGACATTTTCCTTCCAGGGGATATTCTGCTTTGTTAATACAGTAACAATTACGGGGGCTTATTGTTTTGTTTTTTTAATTCTTTTACACTTGCTTTTATTGATTGTTCCATACGTTGGGCATACAACTATAGGTTAGTTTGACCGTATATTTTATTGAAGATTTTATGTAAGATGTTAGATGGGGGAAGTGTTTTTTATTAGTTTTAAAAAATCTCTGCCTAGTTTCTTCTATAAGAGGGATGTGAGCTCTAATGACCTTGACATATACACCTATGTATGTATTTATCAGTTAAATTCCACCTCTTGCTTGTAGATGTGCTGATGGCCAGTGATAATTTACTGTATTTCGCAAATAGTAGTAGTAGTTTAGAACATCCCACTTCATTTGAAGCAACTCTGTCCGTTAGTTTCCTTGCTCACTTGCTTTCCCAGTCCTATATTTTGGATGTCCATCCGCAGCTTATCAAGTAAGTCTATACGGTGGCGGTCCCTTTACGCCCGGTAGTTTTTTTTACAGCTATTCAGTAAATTTAATTAATCATGCTCTATTCTAGCAACATATCTATCAATATTAATATATATTAATATTACTAGCAAATATATGCACCCTCCGGATGCAAGTATTTAAGTTTTAATATAATAAAATATCATGTTAAATTTGAAAGGCTAATGAAACTGAATAAGAATGTAGATAAAAAGATTTTGAACAGAGGGGGTATGATTGAAAAATAGAACAACTTTGGAACTAACTCTTCCATCATTTTCCCTTACTCCCGTCTTTCATTCGTAAATTTTCCTAATTTAACTATTTAGTTAAAATGGGAAGTAAAGAATAATATTACAGTTATTTCTTCTTGTTAATGGATTTCTTTTAAGATTTATCCCCGAGATTTTTGCATATTCATTAATATAAAACCAAACAATTAGAAATCAATAATACTAAGCATATATTTATTAAAATCAAATTTTTAATATCAATATGCAAATTAGCTTTCTAATTCACACTGTAAATCGCTATTTTGTTGTATATATAAATACAATTGCTATTAGTATGTATATATGGTCAACGGTATTAATGATGTAAAACAATTTTATAAATAATTGATTTTTAAATAAAAATGAAATCATGGAGAATGTAATGTAAATAACAAAGGGAATTGTGACTTGAATAGTAATATAGTTTCGGTTACAGACATACAAACCCACAATCTCCATTATAATAAGATTATTAATATATATATATATATATACATATATTAATGTATATAATTATATGCATAATTACACATAATTCAATATAGTTGTATTTTTTCTTATATATAATTCTTATATATATAATCAATATAATTAATTAATATATTATTAATATATAATTATATATGCCTGTATAATTCTTATATATATATATCAGTCGGTAGAGTGTTCGGCTAGAAACCACAAGGTTCCTGGTTCGATACCGGCCCTCGCCAACTCAACGTATAAGTAGCTCAGGGATCTGTGCGGTAAAGTAATGAGCTGATGGTAGGTGTGGCGCTCCACCTCAGACGAAAAAAAACAATATCCTTGATTGTGAAAAGGGGATAGACTCCTTCGCTGTATGGCTCATATCGACATTAGACCGCCCCGACAAATCAAGTAAGCAATAAGTAAAGTAGGTGGAGTAGTATATTATTCGTATCAGCCGGACTGTGTGGGAAACTATCTCTTTTCACTAGCGCAAGACCAGGGAGATTGTTTATGCATCTGAGGTGGAGTGCCACACCTACCATCATCTTCCCACTTTACTACACGGAATCAAGCCATGCTACTCATGGGTTGTATTGTCAAGAACCGGTGAAACTTGTGGTTCCAAGACGGATGCTCTAGCGACTGAAAAATGTTTTCCTTTTAAATTCAACATAAGAGAAAGTTACTCTGCTAGCCCCTCTCACCCCACCCCGAAAAACTCCACAGAATCTCAAATTCACCTAAAAATCGAAGCGGGATGGTAAAAGGACCGACAGTTCTACCCTTTATAAAACCGACCTGCTAGTGAAACCAACAATACGGCGCTTTTCACTTCATGTTGGCTGGTTGGTTGGTTGGATTTACAGCATATCAACCCTTGCTGGTTTATCTTATGCCGAAGACATTTTGTTTTATTCATTCTTGTTGGGTATTCAATTAAAAAAAATATCAATTATATTTTAAACACAATTACTTAAACTCTTTTTTTCTATATAACCCATAGAGGCGAGCCTAACAGGTATTACCACTTCAGGTCAGAGTGGACCTGGAAGTAATAGCGATAAAGGGCTACTCTACACTCCCTATAGTTCCAGAATTGGAACTTCACTACTAGATGCAGTTTAACACAGGACACTTTCCACTTCAGGGGAAACAAGTGGAATCAACGGTGATGATGATATTAACAGAATCAACATTTCACCCCTCATCAGTACAGCTAGACTTATTTTTCAGCAGCTACCTCTGGTCGGGATCGAGACCCGAACGAACTTTCGCTCGTCAAGTCTCTTACCGATGGGTCCACAAGCAGCTGCCTAGAATAGAAGGCAGAATAATCGCTATATTTCCTAAACCGGAAATATACTCACCAGAGGTCTCTAACTTATGTAAACAAGTGAGACTAGCATATATATATATATATATATTTATGTATATAAGAGTGAAAATTGACACACACACACACACACACACACACACACACACACACACACACACACACACACATATATATATATACATATCCATAAGAGCGAAAACTTAATCGCTTGATTGATTTGCTGTTAAGATGAAGAGTGAATAAAGAATGCCATCATCCATTATCTTGTTAAAAATACAACATATTCAGCAGAAATCAGTTACAGAATAGACAGACTTAATGAATTGTGTGAACGGCTGTCAGTGACTTGAATATTTACGCTCTCTTCAATGACTATTCCTTTATATCTAGGCTAGTGTTAATAATATACAGTGTCAATGAATTTCTTACTTTTCTTGTCACAAAAGAGAATAGAATTAAAGAGCAACGTAAGCAGAAAATATAGTTGTGTGTGTCCTACAATCAATAATAGCATAACCGTTATCAGAAGAGGATATGGAATCGGAGATCAGTGTTCAAATCCTGGACGATGCTGTTTATATCTCACTTTCCACTGACGCTTTTAAGAACGGCATGAATCTATATGTTCTCATTTAGCTGTGGGTAAATAGGAGGGTAGACTGAGCTCCTTAACATTGATAAGGCAATAAGTCTAGGAAAAGGAAAGCTAAATTCAAAGTAGCTGTACTTCGCATAATAATAACAAGCCTTGATAATGGTTCAGAAAAGAAAAAAACTCATATGGACAATACATTAACTCCTTACAAGATGATAACATTAAAAAAGACTGTAAAAAAAAGAATGTATCACATTCTGCTCGTGCTCGAGGGGTATATATATATATATATATATATATATATATATATATTCTGTGTGTCTGTGGGTGTGTATGTGCGTGTGTGTGTGCGCGCGCGCGTGTGTGTGTAAATATATATGGTAACTACTCAAGAATGGTGCGTGCTGTCTGGAAAATTACTTGGAAACACACACACACACACACACACACACACACAAACACACATATATATATATATATTCTAAGGAATGGAACACTTTGTGACGGCCTTTACACGCAAAGCGATGTGTGTATTAAAAACAGTTAAAATCCCCTTCCCATTCTGTCAGTGAAGACAGCTTAATGGTTACGGTGCCGGACTGGCACCCAACCGATCGGATTTCAATTCCGGCTGTAGGTAGCTTACAAAATGTCTAGCCACACTGAGGAGACTTGATAAGTCGAAACACGTGTCTGTGGATGACCCTATATATGCCCCCCATCCCCTAGGGTTGAGCACTCTGGGGGGGGGATCTTGCTGACGGCCGCCAACTCAAGCGTAAACGCAACGCTCTTCTAAGGAATGGAGCACTTTGTGACGGCCTTTACACGCAAAGCGATGTGTGTATTAAAAACAGTTAAAATCCCCTTCCCATTCTGTCAGTGAAGACAGCTTAATGGTTACGGTGCCGGACTGGCACCCAACCGATCGGATTTCAATTCCGGCTGTAGGTAGCTTACAAAATGTCTAGCCGCACTGAGGAGACTTGATAAGTCGAAACACGTGTCTGTGGATGACCCTATATATATATATATATTATATATATATATATGGCGTGTCCATAAAGTCTTTACTTCGTTCACCAGCTATCACTCCCCTGTGAAAGGACTACGTTACAGTGAACATGCCAAGAATTCAAGTACCATCTTAATGGTCTTCGTGCAACCAATGGTGACCATGTAAAAAAACATAAAAGTCGTCGGGGGCGCCTAAAGTCGGTATCAGCCAGATAACGAAGTAGCCTATCTCCTTTTCACTAGTGATAGACCAAGGAGATTGTTTTGCCGTCTGAGGTGGAGCGTCACAACTACCATCAGCTATTCACCTTACCGCTCATATCCCTGTGCTACTCATACGCTGAGTTGGCGAGGGCCGGTATCGAACTCGGAATCTTGTGGTTCCTAATCGGACCATGTAGAGGTGTATTAAATTAATTAAATAAACTTAAGCATCAACTTCTCATTTTGTAATAATTTTCACATATTTGTCTGTTCATTTGCTTTTGTAATAAATCTTATTATAATGGAGATTGTGTGTTTTTCTGTCTGTAACTGAAACTATATTCCTACTCAAGGCACAATTTTCTTAGTTATTGACCTCACATTCTCCATGATTTTATTTTTATCTAAACCTCAATTATTAATAAAATTGTCTTACATTATTAATACTGTTAACTATGTCTACATACTGACAACATGCAATTATATTTATATATACAACAAAATAGCGGTTTACAGTGTGAACAGGAAGGCTAATTTGCATATTAATATTAAAAAATCGAATTTAATAAATATGTGCTTAGTATTATTGATTTCTAACTGTTTGGTTTTATTTTAATGAATATAAGCAAAAATCTCTTCAATGAATCTTAAATAAAATCCATTAACAAGAAAAAATAACTGTCATATTATTCTTTACTTCCTCTTTAACTAAATACTTAAATTAGAAAAATAACAATGAAAGACGAGAGTGATGGAAGAGTAAGTTTCAGTTGTTCCATTTTTTATTATACTCCCTCTGTTTCAAATCTTTTATTATACTCCCTCTGTTTCAAATCTTTTTATCTGTATTCTTATTTAGTTTCATTAGTCTTTCTAATTTGATACAATATTTTATTACATTAAAACTTAAATACTTGCACCCGGAGGGTGCATATATTTGCTAGTTATTATAATATCTTAAGTTGTGAAGAGATTTTATGGACATAGTGTATAATCTGACATAATTTGATTATGTCACTATTAAGATTTGAACCAATGTACTGTTTTTGTTACTAGAAAAGACAATCAACTCAGTGAAATCTTGAAGGGTTAGACAACTATGTGTTACATAATTGTTAGTACCCTAACAATTATGTAGGGTTAGTGTAGAAATCAAAATGGCTGTTAGAAATTACGGCTAGCAGTTTTTTGAGTGGGTGTATGTGACGATATCATGGAAGATTGATTGGCATCTCGCGTTAACCACTTTTCCGGTAGATACAGTGAGAATTAGTAGAGAAATGAGAAACAAGTACTCTTCTGGTTTTGATTTGAAAGAGTTAGTTTAGTCAATTACTGGGCAAGCGATAAGCGCGCTCCCATACTCACACTGCGCAGTTAGTCTGGATGGGGATTTCTAAATAAAATGATATAAAGAAAATCTAAGTCTTTGGTTATTTATTCAAAAACTACTAATGACCTAGGGCTTCTGATAGACAAGAAATCCCGAATAAAAGGCCAGACATGAAATCTCCAAGACGAAGTTCGAGACACTAGAAGAAGAACTCCCAGCTATATAAGATAGTGAAAGATGATTAGAAGAAGTATATAACATATGTATACTTTAAGATGGAAGAAGATTGTGTGTCTCCAATCAGCAAAATAAATTGGTGTTTGAAATTAATTTTTAAGGGATTAAAATGAAGGTAAAACAAGTTGGCAGAGTGGTCTATTTTCGGACAGAGGGGTTCTATCCCTTTTTCACTAGCGCTAGATCAGGAAGATTGTTTTTGTTCAGATGGAGCGCAACACCTAACATCAGCTTCCACTTTATCGCACAGACCAGATTACCCAGTCTGTGCTACTCATGCGCTGAGCTAAATCGACCACTTCAAAATGAAGATATTGAATGTTAATTTTCAATGTATTCATGTACTTCTTTGAATGCCTATACAATAAAATCCTTCACCCCACCCCCCATTTATTTAAATTTCTTCCTTGTTCATATCCAAACAAATATTTCAACTTACCTTTGTCTCGTTAATTTGAAATTCTGAGATTAACACTTTTAAGACTGTACTTACCTGA
Organism: Doryteuthis pealeii; assembly: GCA_023376005.1. NCBI lineage: Eukaryota > Metazoa > Mollusca > Cephalopoda > Myopsida > Loliginidae > Doryteuthis > Doryteuthis pealeii. The sequence goes on along the minus strand of CM042140.1, from coordinate 65,879,941 downwards.
AATAAAAGAAAAGAAAAGGGTAAGTCAATCATTGAACATATAAAGAAAATTAGGACACATAATATTTCTTATTATAATGGAGATTGGGTGTTTTTCTGTCTGTAACGGAAAATATATTACTATTCAAGTCACAATTCCCTGAGTACAACACATTCTTCATGATTTTTATTTAAACCTCAATTATCAATAAAATTGTTTTACATTGATAATACTGTTGACTATATGTACATACTAATAACATGCAATTGTATTTATATATACAACAAAATAGCGGTTTACAGTGTGAACGAGAAGGCTAATTTGCATATTTATATAAAACATTCATTTTGATAAATATGTGCTTGGTATTATTGATTTTTAATTGTTTGGTTTTATCTTGATGAATATGAGCAAAAATCTCAGGGATAAATTTTAAAAGAAATCCATTAACAAGAAGAAATAACTGTAATTTTATTATTTACTTCCTATTTTAACTAATTAGGAAAATTTAGCAATGAAGGACGGGAGTGATGAAAGAAAAGTTTCAGTTACTCTATTTTTCGATTATACCGCCCCTGTTTCAAATGTTTTTAATCTGCATTCTTATTTAGTTTCATTAGCTATTCTAATTTAATATAATATTCTATTACATTAAAACTTAAATACTTGCACCCGGAGGGTGCAAATATTTTCTAGTATATATAATGGAGATTCCGTGTCAATAACCTTAGAAATTGCATAAGTTTATCAGTGAGTATTTAATTTATAGTAAAAGTCATTAATATATACAATAAAGAACAACCTTGTATTATATATACTCAAAAATGAAGTATAAACCTTATACGGTCCACATTGTTCATTAAAAGAAGTTTTAATCAATATATGCACGGTATCATAAATTTATAAATAGCTTGTTTTATTCTGTTATGTATTTAAAGTTATCTAACGTATATAGTTTTACAAGCAAATTATTAACAAACAAAAAATTGTCACATAATGTTCTTCTACATTAAATTTGAATATTTTTGTTTATTTAACTGTATCCGGTTTATGACCTTTTACATCATTTTAAAAATCGATTAAATCGACTTTAATATATATATATATATGAAAAAGCATCAGCTAATGCTGATGTGAAAAACTCACAAGGAGTGAAATAATAATAATAATAATAATAATAATAATAATAATAATATACATTTGTAATTGGGGCCCTTGGAACGGTCCCCAAAGCCCTGGAAAAGAATTTGGGTGAATTTGAAATTAGAGGAAAGATCATCCAAAGTACAGCATTGATAAGATCGGCTAGATTACTCAGAAGTGTCCTGAAGACCTAAGGAGAATTGCTGTCACTCAGCCTCCAGTGAACTAGCGGCTACGGCAGGTGTGAAAAACTCAATAATAATGAGAAGGAGAAGATGTGGAAGACCAAGGATGAGCAGAAGAGTATGGCCGCGTGTGTGTGTGTTTGTGTGTGATTGTGTTACGTAGCGCCTTTTCTTTTCTTCTCTGTCTAGTCTTCTATCTTCTAATAGTCTTCTAATGGTCGGGTATATCTTCTACAGGTCTCGTCTGGTCTTTCTTATCTGGGGATTCCGTGTCTGGTTCTGCTGGGGACCATTTCTTATCAGAAGCCTTGTGTCATTGTTAGCTTTTAGTAATAACAACAAGACTTCGATTACCTTTGATGTTATTTTATTCTGGATCCCCAAGATCCAGACAACTGCGCGCTGAGAGTCACACCTTGCTAGCTTCTAACTCTGCAACTGACTAACTGCAACTAACTACTGCAACTAACTGCTGCAACTCTTACTGAGTTCCTTACACCTTAAACCGGAAGGGCTTCTATCACTTCCGATTCTCACGATTCTATCCCCAGAAAGCAAGGTGAGAGTGAGGTCAAGCATTGTCACTCACTCTCAAGGCCATCAGCTGTACTGATTGCCATAAGGATCTCTATACTACCTTAAAAAGTAATAGGGATCCAATTAATATGTAACAATTGTGTGTGTGTGAGTATGTGTGTGTGTGTGTGTGTGTGTATGTGTGTGTGTGTGAGAGAGAGAGAGAGAGAGAGAGAGAGAGGAAATATATATATGTATATATATAGAGAGAAAATAGATAGATAGATAGATAGATAGATAGATAGAGAGAGAGAGAGAGAGAGAGAGAGAGAGAGAGAGAGAGAAAGGAATATATATATATACATATATTTAGATGGATAGATAGAGAGAGAGGGAGGGAGAGAGAGAGAGAAAGGAATATATATATATATATAGAGAGAGAGAAATAGATAGATAGATAGATAGAAAGAGAAGAGAGAGAGAGAGAGAGAGAGAGAGAGAGAGAGAGAAAGGAATATGTATATACATATATTTAGATAGATAGAGAGAGAGAAAGAGAGGGGGAGAGAGAGGAATATATTTTATATATATAGAGAGAGAGAAATAGATAGATAGATAGATAGAGAGAGAGAGAGAGAGAGAGAGAGAGAGAGAGGAATATATATATATATATAGAGAGAGAGAGAAATAGATATATATATATATATAGATAGATAGATAGATAGAGAGAGAGAGAGAGAGAGAGAGAGAGATAAAGGTATATATATATACATATAGATAGATAGATGGATAGATAGATAGAGAGAGAGAGAGAGAGAGAGAGAGAGAGAGAAGAGAGAGAGAGAGAGAGAGATGTAACAGAAAATGATTTATAACCAAATAGGGGGACTTGAAGTCAGATTAGCAATAACATGCTAGAGAAATGCAGAAGTAGAAAAGAAAAGAAGGAATTGCAGACGCGAAGACCTCTTCTGTGTTTGAGGATATCGGGTGGTCTTCTGCGGGGGGGGGGGGGGATGGGGGTGATGGAGACAGGGTTCGGTGACATGATGACCGTCTATGAAAACGAGAAAGGCAATAATGACGGAATGAATTGTGTCAAGAACACAATTGTGGTGAGAGGCAATAAAAACGAAACGGGGGGGTGGGGTGGGGGCTCTGTGCAAGAGATTGATGTTTTTGGTGAAACCGGGCGTATTTAGCAATACAAGGTTAATTATAAACAATAGAATAGAATATGAGAAACGGAATACGCGCAAAAGAAGGAGGAGGGGGGGGGAGAAGAGACATAGAAAAGTGGAGATGGTGAGAAATAGAGATATACAAGCAGAGATAGATATAATGAGAAACGGATAAAAAAAGTCACCAGCTAAAAACTCTATATATATATATATAATATATATATATATATATATATATATAAAGTTAATCCTAATGAGTCAAATATATCTACTAATAGTTTCGCTTAGTAGCTCATCAGGGCAAGAATCTGACTAAAAAGAGTTGGAGCAACCGTACTTTTATTACAAAACCTAGACCCCACTGTGGTCCAAACAAATTAGCAAAAATAGAAAAATAGAAAAATCCAAAAACAAAAATAAAAACAAAAAACAAAAAAACTTTTTACACTTCTTATTTTCCTATTTCTAATTTTTTCCTATTCTACTTCCTAAATCCCCTACCCATTTCATTTCACGCAATCATATATTCTATCACCACTGCCATATATATATATATATGCATATATATATATATATATATATATATATATATATGTGTGTGTGTGTGTGTGTGTGTGTGTGTGTGTGTGTGTACAGTGTTTGAGGCCATAAAATAACTTTTCGAATGTTGAGTTTCTAATAATGCAGGCACTTACTGACACATTAGGAAAAATGGCTCCACACAATCTTTCTTTCTCTATCTGGTCCTGTCCTGAACTAAGCTAAGTTTAATAAAACTATTCCCCCTCCCTATCTCTCTCTCTCTCTCCACACACAACACACACACTCTCTCTCTCTTCCCCCCCCCTTCTCTCTCTCTCACTCCGAATGGCGCTTGTCAACACGCTAGCGAAAAGGCACAGTTGATGCATTCTCATATTCAAATTTAGCAAGGACTATCAAATGAAATATTATATTCAATATGAAAACGACAAGCACGCAATCGGCACACAGACAAAGCGTTGAGACATTAAACAAGTGTGGTGGCCAAGTCAGGACGTTGAATTTGTCGTAAAAGGTCGAAGGAGGCCGAAGACAAATGGTCATACGGTGAGAGGTTGCGATGAAACAGGCACATTACACGACAACCCTTTCAACAAAGATGGCGGATCTGGCGAATATGGGATTCACTCATGTTTTATGTCAGCACGGCGAAGTAAAAGGGCGGGAAAGAGGGCGGTCGACTTTTTACACTGAAGAATGATCGGAGAAATACTGATGTCAAATACATATATAAAAAACACACAAAAAAAGCTTTATTGGGAAGTGTGGTTTCTAGGGTTTGGAGGTCGGGTAGAGTGATGGTTTTTCCTTTTTTCTAACCCAATGAAAATTCGTACATTGTGCTTGATATTGATGCATAAGAAATTTAAAAAAGATTCTTTATCTGATTTTTTTGGACTATTGTCCTCATCTTTATTGCGGTAGTTATTAACACAACATTTCGGTCGCTCTATCCTCCGGCCTTCCTCGGGTGTTTCCAGTGTATCCGAATATAGTGATGATACAACCTGGGAAATCCTTTTGTCATCTTTTGAATAGATCTAAAAAAAAAAAAAAAAAAAAAAAAAAAAACTCCGACGCCTGTTTGATCAACTATCAAAACTATTAAAAATTATTTCCCTAGTAATGTATCATCACTCGGATACATTGGAAACGCACAATAAGAACGAGGACAATAAAAAATATGCCTCCTCAGGGCACAAGTATTTAAGTTTTAATGTAATTAAATATTAGAAAGACTAATGAAACTAAATAAGAATGCAGATAAAAGGATTAGAACAGGGGGGGTATAATCGAAAAATAGAACCACTTTGAAACTAACTCTTTCATCTTTTTCCATCACTCCCGTTTTTCATTGTTAAATTTTCCTAATTCAACTATTTAGTTAAATTAGGAAGTAAAGAATAAAATTACAGTTATTTCTACTTGTTAATGGATTTCTTTTAAGATTCATTTCTGAGATTTTTGCTATATTTATTGAAATAAAACTAAACAATTAGAAATCAATAACAACAGTTGCATATTACTTGAAATATAATTTTTAATATCAATATGCAAATTCCCCTTCCCCTGTACACTGTAAACCACTATTTTATTTTATTTTATATATATATATATACATATATATATATATATATATATATATATATATATGTATACAATTGCATGTTATTAGTATGTAGATAAGGCCGACAATATTAATAATGTAAAACAATTTGATTAATAATTGAGGTTTAAATAACGATAAAATCACGGAGAATGTGACGTAATATAACTAAGAGAATTGTGACTTGGGTACTGATATAGTTTTGGTTATAGACAGACACACAATCTCCATTATAATAAGATGTCTGAATATAGTGACTCTAAGTTCAGATCTTGAAGGCTAATTCTTTATTTTCTGATCTAGGTATTTTGCTTAGCAACCATAGAATGCATAACAACCTGAACATGGTCATCCAAATTAGAAGCAGTAAAAAACAGAAAAAAAAGAATAGTCAATTGTGACTTGGGCACTGATATAGTTTCGGTTACAGACAAACAGACACACAATCTCCATTATAATAAGAGATGTCTGAATATGGTGCCTCTAAGTTCAGATCTTGGAGGTTAATTCTTTATTTTCTGATCTAGGTATCTTGCTTAGCAATCGTAGAATGTATAACGACCTAAACATGGTCATCAAAATTAGAGGCAGTAAAAAAAAGAAAAAAAAAAGAATAGTACATCTTATATAAATTTCCTGAAATGCCACTGATATTATAGAAATTAGATAAGCTAATTTCATTGAATACACAACATGGCAGACAAATGAGAGACTGAAATAAACAATTTCAAATCTCGGAATCATATCTTACAGACTACACAAACGAACTTACTTGATAGCTGACATTCTGGGCTATTTTCATATTTTCTTTCTTGTTTGGAGGTAAATTCTTAGATTGATAGATAGATTAGATACGAATAGGTATACATACATACATACATACATACATATCTGCATTTAGCTAGAAACCACAAGGTTCCTAGTTCGATACCGGCCCTCGCTAACTCAGCGTATGCGTAGCACAGGGATCTGTGCAGTAAAGTAAGACGCTGATGGTAGGTGTGGCGCTCCACCTCAAACGCAAAAAAATCTCCTTGGTCTAGCGCTATTGAAAAGGGATAGACTCCCTCGCTGTATGGCTCATACCGACATAGGCCGTCCCGACGACTTTACTTACTTTATATATATATATATATATATATATATATATATATATATATATATATATATATATATATATATATATATATATATATATATATACAAACTTATGGTCTAATTTTGTTGCAAACCATCCTCTACATCTTTTTCCATTACTATCCCCCGCTCTCCATGCAATAAATCAAATAATTATCTCCTGACCAACCAAGAATTTTAACCCACTTCTTCCTAACACCCCCATTTCTTAACAAGCACCTAGCAACCTCCTTATCTTATCTCCCCGTACAAACTACAATCCTCTGATGTTCCCCCCTTCACTTTCCATGATAGATATCCTCTGACCAACCAAATCTTCACAAACATTCCCTTACCCTGAATTCATCACCAAACTCACTTTCCCTTCTATAAATACAAATGTATGTAGCATGTTTTGAATAAACAGACTGATGAAGTTCCCGCTTAAAGCAGAATGAAATATATCTCTCCTATATCTACTTGTTTGAGTTATTATATTTTGTCCACTTTCCTTTTTCCTTACCTCATATATATATATATATATATATATATATATATATAGAGAGAGAGAGAGAGAGAGAGAGAGAAAAGAGAAAGAGAACGAGCGAGCGAGCGAGAGGGACAGAGGGAAAGAGACAGACAGACAGACTGAGATAGATAGATACAGAGACAGAGACAGAGAGACAGATGGATGGAAGAGAAGCGAAACGAATGCTGGCTTTAAAAAATTAAGGTACCTATAGTATATACAGTGCTAGATAAGAATAGATAGGAAGATTTATAGATATTAATGAGTGAATGTAACACACACACACACACACACACACACACACAGATATATATATATATATATATATATATATATATATATATATATATATATATATATATATATATAGTGAGATAGATAGATAGATTGATAGATAGATAGATAGATTGATAGGAATTAATAAACAAAACATCCTACGCCGGTGTCCGGTATAAAAATGATGTTTTATGAAATATTTAAGAAGAGAAATAGAAAGAAAAAAAGAAAGAAAAAAAAAAAAGAAAGAAAAAAGAGAGTGAAAGTACAATAGATACGGAAGAATTACAAAAGAAAAGAAGACAAAAAAAAAGAAAAACAAACAAGCAACAAAAGAAAAGAAAAGAAAAAAGAAAAGTAAAGAAGAAAGACAAAAAAAACAAAAAAAAAAAAAAAAAAACAAAGAAAATGTTTTTAGTTCAGGCACGAAAATTAGAAAAGCAAGTAAATAAATAGATAAATAAATAAAGAACTAAATAAATAAATAAATAAATTAAATAATTAGGGGAAAAAAGAAAGAGACAAGCGGTGCAGTGGGTTATTGTCTTTAAGTGCACACGTGCGTCAAAATATTTTGTATGTCACGAGGGAATTTCCTTTTCTTTTTTTTTTCTTCTTTTTTTTTTCATTCAGTTATTCTGTTTTCCCTTTGGGCGCCAATGTTCATTGCATTGCAAGTTGATCAGCGACATGGAGTGTGGTGACGCCCGATCATGCTTCGTCTCCTTTCGTCTCACTCCGCCAACATTCGTGTCACGTCGACAGTCGAACCTCCGGGGGAAAAGTTCGTGATGCGTTTACGAAAATACACACCAAGGATTCTAAGGAGAAAATATTGCGTGGAAAACCTGGTGGGTACTGACGGTTGTTAACATCGACATCTAAACATTATATTACACACAAGCACAGACACACAGACACAGACACACACAGATACACAGACACACACAGACACACACACACACACACACACATATATATATATATATATATATATGAAAAACAAGTAAAAAAAAGTAAAATTAAGTCGTCGGGGTGGCCTAAAGGAGATTATTTGGGCGTCTGCAGCAGAACACCACACCTACCATCAGCTCCTCACTTTACCGCACAGATCCTTGTGCTACTCATATGCTGACTTGGCGAGGGCCGGTATCGAACCCGGAACCTTATGGTTACTAGTCGAACGCTCTACAGTGTTCCAAAAAAGATGAATTTATTACTATGTTTAAGTCGACGTTTAAACGTTTCGCTTCATGTAAAACCTTCCTTAGGGCAAAATGATAAAAATCACCAATCACGTCACGAACTTTCAATATGAACGCTGATCAATGAACGGTTATGAACCTTTTTCTCCATACACATTTCTAACTCAAATTCAAAAACATCCATCACATTTTGAACAACAAAACATATTTTTCTCTTCTTTTTATCATAATGTCCCGAAGAAGGTTTTACATAAACCAAAACGTTTAAATGTCGATTTAAACATCATAATAAATTCATCTCTTTTGGAAAACTTTGTTTTCCCTGTTTCTATATAATATTGGATTCATTTCCATATTTTACCCCCATATATATATATATATATATATATATATATATATATATATATATATATATATTAGAGGCTGCATAAATACTCGTGTATACACACACACATGGTTCAAACATAAACACACGTGTACTCACACATGTTCATTGACTAGTAATATTGACATTTAAACATTATAACATACACAGAGACACATACACATGTATAGATAGATAGATAGATAGATAGATAGATATTAACTGACTGAGATAGATAGATAGATAGATAGATAGATAGATATGAATGAATGAAGGAATAAATGAATGAATGAATGAACGAATGAATGAACATAGATAGATAGATAGATACATAGATAGGAATGAGTAATCAAAAGAAATCCTACGCCGGTGTCCGGTATAAAAATGGTGGTTTATGAAATATCTAAAAAGAAGAAGAAATAAAGAAATAAAGAAAAGGAAAAAAGAGATTAAAAAAAAGAAGAAAATCTGTCATGTCTTATGCCCTTTTGTAATTTATCCATGCAATAACAACATTTTTCGGCACTCTTGAACTTTCTCGACCGTAGGAGCGGTGTTTAACTAATTCTTATACCTTAAAAAAATATGACCATTAAGCGATAGATAGGTTTGAACAATTCTTTATAGTATAACACTAAGAGTTTTTTATTTATTTTGCCAACGTAAATTAGAACATTTCAGAACACACCACCGTACACTGGTTAGGATTAGGGTTAGGGTTAAGATTAGGTTAAAGATCCCCCGTTTTACATTTTAAGAATGGTCCAGAGTATCTTGACGAAATTTCTGATGCAGAACCTCGTGTGTAGAAGTTTTCTTGTTCATCTGAGGTTCTCCTTTTTACAGTTTTCTCAGCTCTCTGGCAAGGTCCAAGTATTTGTCAATCTTTTCGCTCTCTTTCATTTTCTCTCTGTGATCGGCTGGAACGGCAAAATTCACGAGATGACAAGTCTTCCTCTTCTTGTCAATCAAAACTAGGTCTGGTCCCCTGGCCGTGATCCGTCTGTACTTCAAAGTCCCAGATAATTTTGTGCGTCTCATTCTCCAGAATAAATTCAGGCTTGTGCATATACCATTTAGTTGAATGGGGAAAATTGATTTTCTTGCACAGTTCTCAGTGGATCAACTTTCCCACACAGTCGTGTCTAGTCTTGCACTCTCTTTGTGCGAGTTTACTGCATTCGCTTATTATGTGATTGACAGTTTCGTCTTTTCCCCCACACATTCTACACCTGCTATATTATTATTATTATTATTATTATTATTATTATTATTATAGAATTTTCTTTTTTGTTGTTTCATCTATCCGTAAATATTAGCTGACATTCGTCAGATATTAATATTGATGTGTGCACTTCATGTCCAGTGAGCCGGAGATAGGATTTCATATTAAAAATCCGGTTCACCCTACGTTCACCTTCGTGTGTACATCTGACTCATTTCCTTAGCCTTTTGCATACATTCTCTATTCATATTGCAATATACGCCTTTTTTTATAATCCAGTGCCAGCATTGAAAAATTCATAAGTACAGCGTTGTTCTAAATGTGTTGAATACAAAAGTATTGTGGTTTTGAATAAGGACAACAAACAATTAATATAGCATAGGATTATAATGCGAGACGAAAAAGCTTTTATTTTATCGGACGAAGAAACTTTGTGGGGAAAAAAAAATTAAGTTTAAAAATAATTATGTATTTAGAAAAGCGTAATTAGGAAATGTCGTTCTTTTATCTCATTAAGGATAATATTTTGATATTTT
>CM042140.1:65847037-65867037 GCA_023376005.1 Doryteuthis pealeii | reverse complement strand
AATTCTCTAGCAAGGTCTAGGTATTTGTTCATCATTTCGTTTTCTTTCGGTTCAAACTATTTTTAATATCGTTAGGTGATAAGTTAAGGCCTTTCTAGGAACTGGAACTGTTGGATTTATTTTAGGTTATATATAATATATATATATATATATATATAATATATATATATATATATGTAAACACGGTTTGTTTAGAATGGCTTTTTGCCGATAATTTTTGGGAGAATAAGTGCTTAATTGGAGTCGTACCTAATTTTGAAAATTAATTAATTAATAATGAATTAGGCGGGAATACCTATTAAATGTAGGGTTAAACAAATCGAGAAAATTCTTTCGTCTATGTTAAATTGTTTTCATAACATATTTAGTCGGAGATCTTAGGGAAATGGACACATCGCCCCGAGTTCAAAACCTTGACGATGCTCTTTTCATCTCCAATTCTCTAGCAAGGTCTAGGTATTTGTTCATCATTTCGTTTTCTTTAATTTTTGACCCCATGATCCTCCGGGCCGACAAGTCCACTTGTTTATAAGTTGATTTTTTCTTGTTGATTAAGACTAGGTCTGGTTTTGAAATACGTGTTAGATTAGAATGGAAAAGTTTAAGGATGAATCATCTTAATGCCACATGGTATTCTTTCTATTCGTGGAGAGGTGTCAGGTGGCGAAGTTGGAGAGAGGAGGAATGAGAGGTGAGAGTGTGGACTGAGTCTGGTCAGATACGTTGATAGTGAGACATGGGCTCTTATTTTCGGGAGTTGTGACTTGGGGGAGAATAAAGATCTAATGAGAACAAATAAGTTGCTTTGTGTTATTTCTAAAAAAAAACAAAAACACTCTAAATGGCACAAGGCAAGATGTCTCCCAGCACCCTAAGTTGGTTTCCAGACTCGAAACATCAAGGAATTGTCAGCCAACTCAGCATCGGTTCAGCAGCCTGGATTCAAGCCCTCCCCGTAGAAACAGGAGATTAGATGAGTATACAACTATTATTTCTACTATCAAAACATCGTCACCCCATTTTGAAATGAGATCACAAGGATACAGTTTTTTTTCCGGGATTATTTGATCCGTAAATAAACGAAACGGAAATAAACACGAAGAATGATCAGATTTCAAACAATACAAATGCATTTTTAGAAAATCAACTCCATGAAAATCACTTGGCATATTCTATTGTAGTGTTCTTCTTTACTCTTATTTTTAAGATTAGATTGATTGATTTTAACGGCATGTCAACACATCTTGGGTTATCGAGGTCTGGGTGTCCGATGGCTTGGGCCATTGGACTATTACTGAAATTAATGGCGTGATCCCAGAGGGCACCCCCAGGAAACACCTGCCCTCTTCATTTAAAGGATCAGGGCTGGGTTTATTGCCCTGTGCACGACGAGTGGGCCCACATTAAATGGACCTTTGTGTCTGACCAGTATAAGTGGGATGTGCGGAAAATACAACATATCTAGGTATATCTTATGCCTAGCGGTTAGGGAATCACGTTCATATTCACATTTTTTATGTAGTTGATTCTTTTTTTTTTTGGACACGGTCCTATCGAATGAGAATCATTTTTTAAACAGATCTATTTGACCCATAGATGGGACCCTTACACTAACAGTCATTCATATCTACTGCTGCTGATTTTTTTTATCAATGGAATCCAAGCACTGCAACAATGATGGAAGAAGATTATCTATCTATCTATCTATCTATCTATCTATCTATCTATATATCTATCTATTTAAGTATATTCATACCTATATAAGATCAAAGTCGTTCTTTCTTTCTTTCGTTCTTTCTTTTGCAGCGTTTTATTATAAATCTCCATACCAAAATGGACCGAGAAGTAATGCAATCAAAGGCTACACTCCATACACCCCAAATCTCACAAACTGGAACCTCACCATCAGATGCAGTTCAGTGTCAGCCCCAGGACTCCACGTTATCTGTGGTGGGTTGTTTTACTCCTCCCCAGGGGATACAGTCAGCTGGGACTATAGAATACGCCGACTTCACGCCTGAGGAGGGGGAAAGACTTCCTCCCAATATTGGCCTTGAAATAGAGACAATAAAATGAGTTTTTAAGTAGATGTATTTTGTATGTGAATTTATTTAAAATTAGATGACCTGCGAACCTTGTGTGTTCTTGTTTAAACAGCGATCCATGATGATATTGTTACTTCTGTTTAAGGAGGAGTAAAATATTCTAAAGATCATTTCGTAGTTATCTCCCTGATATCAAGAATTAGGATAATTAAAAATAATGTTTAACGAAATTGTCACCCAATTGCAAATTGGACTGGAAACTTCTTTATTATCTTAGAGCATTTAAGTGCACGCTGTAATAACATCGCAGTAATGAGGACTGTTTCTGCTGTTTCTAATGGAGGCGTGGCATAATGGTTACAGTCGTAGGACTCGTCGACCAGAGTTCAAATCCTAAAAAAGGCTGTTTGCATTTCACATAGCGCTAATACACCAGTGAAATGTATCAATCCATATATTCTCCCTCCAGCTATGGATAAAATAGTAGGACAGACTGGACTCTTTAACCTTGGGTATGTAACCAGTCTAAGAGAAGGAAACGCTGAATTTGAAAATCCTGAGATCAGTCATTGATGGGGTTTGTCGCATTCCTTGTGCACCAATTCCTTCCTATCGACTTTGCCAAAAAAAAAACCCCGGATGGTCCAACACAAGCCTTCACCTCTATAAACAAGCCACTGTATAGGTTGTTCATTGGATGAATGCCTCATGCGTCGAAATCGACGAGAGATTCCATTTAATGAGGGTGTTTCTGCTGGTTTATTCATATGGTGTTTGCTACTTATTTACGGAAAAAAGGCAATTTCTACAAGGAACTCGATCGTGAGTTCGTAAATAACTCAGAAGTCCAACTTGATCTTTACATGGCCTGTGTCATAAATGACGCGTGAGACTTTTCAATTTTGATGAACGAGGTTCTACACGCATACTATTCAAGTGCGCGATCCTACTTTACTCACATATACATATACGTACGAGGGGAATTCGATGAATAAAGGGAATTTCTTTGTAAAAAGCAAAATAAAATTTGTTTTATTTTTTCTCCATAAATGTAAACTGTGCATCGTTTGTAGAAGGTTTATTATCAAAATTATCTTAATCTCTGAGAAATATTTGTTTTCAGGCTATTCAAAATGGCGACAAATCAAAGACTGTTCAAAGCTTGAACAGAGGTTTGTCATAATACTTTTTGGTGGCTTGAAATTTACAAAAGAATGCTTGATGAGTACGGAAAATGGATCATATGATCTTTAGGCACCCCTTTTTGATCTCGATTAAGAAAGGACGTTTTTCCTTTACACCATCAATATCCGGTTGTTTGTTAGGGGTTGGGGTTAGGTGTTAGGGTTAGGGGTTAGTTTTATAATTTTTTTTAAATCTAAAAATCGTCTGTTAAGACAACTGGATATTGACGGTGTAAATGAAAAACATGTCCTTTCTTAATCGAGATCAAAAAGGGGTGCCTAAATGTCATATGGTCCCAGAAAACTATACTTTTTGACAAATGATGTTCAGCAGGTGATTTTTGTCAGGATAATTCCTTCACTAACTTACGCTCAAGGCATATTTGAAAAACTATGTGTATTAATGATTCTTTTGAATGGCAAACCCCCAACCCTTTTTATCATATAAATATATAAAACGGTGACTGGGCGTCTTAGTGTCCTGGGTATGACGTTAAACTATCTAAATGGTAAAATTCCAATTCTGGAGCTCTGGGGAGTCTGGGGTGCCGCTTCATTGCCATTACTCCCAGGTGCACTCTACTCCAAATTAGTAGTACCTCTTACAGTCCCATGGGTTAAATAGATTAAAAATGAGTTTAAAAATGTGTTTAATAAAATAAGTTTTTAAAAACTGAATACCCAATAAGAATGAATAAAACAAAGTCTTCGACATAAAATAACATAAGGGTTGACATACCGTAGAACCCAAACAGGCATTATCTTGACCTTTTCCATTCATTTTCTTCTTCAACCTAAACAAGTTATCTCCCTTTATATAAAAAAGGGACATTTTCTTCTCTCTTTTTTTTGAGATTTCTACATTTCATTCATTATATAACCTTTTCTTCGGTATTCTGGCCATTTTCAAGTTAAACATATTTTGTTTTGAATTATCCGTTTATTCTTTAATTTTTTCCTTGTTTACAATTTTGAAGCGTTCTATTATAAAATTCTGATTTACTCTTTCTTTATTTCGCCATTTTATTTCAGTTTCTTTTCTTTCTTAAATATACATTTAGAATACACCATACATCATTCATTCATTCGTTCGATTGTTTTTTCTTCTATTTATTAATTTATCCAGATTTTTTTTTTTTGATAATGTTGTGTTCGTTCCCTCTTGTTCTCTTTTCTTTTTCTTTCTTTCTTTCGTTTCTTTATTTCGTTTCCGTCTTTTTCAACCTTTCTTTTCTTTCCTCTTTATCTTTCTTTCTTTTCTTTTTTGTTCTTTCTTTTGTTTTCTTTTTTCTTTATTTTTTTTCGTCTTTTTCTACCTTTCATTTATTTCCTCTTTCTTTCTTTCTTTCTTTCTTTCTTTCTTTACTTTACTTCGTTTCCATCTTTTCTCTACCTTTCTTTCCCATCCTCTTGTCTTTCTTTCTTTATTCTTTCTTTCTTTTTCTTTCTTTCTTTCTTTATTTTGTTTCCATCTTTTTTCGACCTGTCTTCCCGTCCTCCTTTCTTTCTTCTTTCTTTCTTTCTTTCTTTCTTTCTTTCTTTATTTTGTTTCCATCTTTTTCGACCTGTCTTCCCCGTCCTCCTTTCTTTCTTTCTTTCTTTCTTTCTTTCTTTCTTTCTTTCTTTCTTTTACTTCGTTTCCATCTTTTCTCTACCTTTCTTCTCCGTCTTTTCTTTCTTTCTTTCTTTCTTTCTTTCTTTCTTTCTTTCTTTCTTTTTCTTTCTTTTTTCCATCTTTTTTCGACCTGTCTTCCCCGTCCTTCTTTCTTTCTTTCTTTCTTTCTTACTTTACTTCGTTTCCATCTTTTCTCTACCTTTCTTCTCCGTCCTCTTTCTTTCTTTCTTTCTTTCTTTCTTTCTTTCTTTCTTTATTTTGTTTCCATCTTTTTTCGACCTGTCTTCCTGTCCTCCTTTCTTTCTTCTTTCTTTCTTTCTTTTCTTTGTTTCCATCTTTTTCGACCTGTCTTCCCCGTCTTCTCCTTTCTTTCTTTCTTTCTTCTTTCTTTCTTTCTTTCTTTCTTTCTTTCTTTCTTTCTTTATTTTGTTTCCATCTTTTTCGACCTGTCTTCCCTGTCCTCCTTTCTTTCTTTCTTTCTTTCTTTCTTTCTTTCTTTCTTTTGTTTCCATCTTTTTTCGACCTGTCTTCCCCGTCCTCCCTTTCTTTCTTTCTTTCTTTCTTTCTTTCTTTCTTTCTTTCTTCTTTCTTTCTTTCTTCATTACTTTACTTCGTTTCCATCTTTTCTCTACCTTTCTTCCCCGTTTTCTTTTTTCTTTCTTTCTTTCTTTCTTTCTTTCTTTCTTTCTTCTTTATTTTGTTTCCATTTTCCTCTTTTATTTCCTTATTTCTTTTTATTCTTTTTTGGTTCATAATATTCTTTTTGCATTCTTTTATTTACTTTTCTTTTTTTTTTTTCTTTTCCTTCTTTTCTCCCTTTCCATATTTCCTTTATTTCCTTTTTCTTTCGTTTTCTTTTTCTCTAGTTTCCTCAATTTTGTTCATTTACTTTTTCTTTCTCTTTTTTCTTTCTCTTTTTTCTTTCTCTTTTTTCATTTCCCCCTTCTCTTCTTTACCTTTCTTTCTTTCTTACACATTTTTTCGTTTCCTCAAATTTTCATTCATTTTAAATTTCATTTCCTTTTTCTTTCTTTTATTCTCTTGCTTCCTTCTTTTCTTCTTTCTTCATTTATATTTTCTTTCTTTCTTTTCCATATTCTTTCCGTTTCTATCCTTCTTTTCTTTCTTTCTTTTCTTCTTTTCCATTTTCTTATTCTACTTCGTTCTTTCATATTTTCTTTATACTTTTTGATTTTCTTAAATCTTTTCTCTTCTTTCTTTCTTTCTTTCTTTCTTTCTTTCTTTCTTTCTTTCTTCTTTCTTTATTCTTCTTATTCTTTACTTTTTTCTATCCCCACCCTAAATGTATTTTATCCCTTTCATTCTGCACCAATCCCCTTTGATCGCATTGCCTCCATTTCTTGCCTACCTCACGTGATATGACGTCAAGAGTGATGGAAACCAATCAGCAACGAATGCACACCCGCCTTATTTACAGATAAGTAGTATCTTTCCAAAAAAAGAAATCTACAAGCACTTCCTGTTAAAACAAGACAGTAAGGATGGGCGAAGAAACAGGCGCGTAAAATCCTCACAAGTCTATAAATACGAACTGTTTTATTGGCTACTCTTCGCTATTGATAGTTCAGGGCGGCCCACAAAGGCTGGTAGTGAAACCAAAGAACAGGAAATAGCGGCCATATTGGTTTGTGAATAAAGAATTTACTGTCGGGAATTGTGGAGTTTGGTGATGAAAATTATGGCGATTACTACTGGGTTTGCCTCTGTCGGTAGGACTTATTGGTTGGCTAGTTACACAGGGGAGTGCGAATAGATCGGATTCAGAAATGATGAGGGGTGGAAATTTAACGGTTGATTCGAAGCAAAAGTCAATGAACGAGACGAAATGGGGGCAAGAGCATAGAGTATCTCATGAAAACGAGGCTTTCCCGATGATACACCACCATACTCCAAAAGATTCT
Source organism: Doryteuthis pealeii (assembly GCA_023376005.1). Classification (NCBI taxonomy): domain Eukaryota; kingdom Metazoa; phylum Mollusca; class Cephalopoda; order Myopsida; family Loliginidae; genus Doryteuthis; species Doryteuthis pealeii. The sequence continues at coordinate 65,860,271 of CM042140.1, read as the reverse complement.
AACTTTACTATATATGATAGAATGTGCGTGTGTGTTTAAATGTAAGGCGTATACATGCATTACTATCTATCTATCTATCTATCTATCTATTTCGACTTGTTCGTATCTATCTGAGTTTGTTTCATCTCTCTCTCTCTCTCTCTCTCTCTTTCTATCCCCCCTCTTCTCTCTCTATCTATATCTAACTATCTACCTATTTCTTCTTGTTCGTATCTATATCTGCTCATATGAATCTCAGTTTGTTGATATCTATCTATCTATCTATCTATCTATCTATCTATCTATCGCAATATTTTCTTCACTCACAAGAGAAGGGAGAAATGAAAAGTTTGAGATAGATAAAATATCTATCTAGTTTTCTTTCTTTCTTTCTCTCTCCCTTCCTCTAGCTCTCTCTCTCTCTCTCTCTCTCTCTCTCTCTCTCTCTCTCTCTCTCTCTCTGTCAACCTATCTATCTATCTATCTATCTATCTATCTACCTATCTCTTCTTGTTCGTATCTATATCTGCTCATATGTATCTCAGTGTGTTGTATCTATCTATCTATCTATCTATCTATCTATCTATCTATCTATCTAACGCAATATTCTCTTCACTCACAAGAGAAGGGAGAAATGAAAAGATTGAGATAGATAAAATATCTATCTAATTTTCTTTCTTTCTTTCTCTCTCCCTCCCTCTCGCTGTCTCTCTGTCTCTATCTCTATCTATCTATCTATCTATCTATCTACATACCTATCTATCTATCTACCTATCTCTTCTTGCTCGTATCTATATCTCAGTTTGTTGATATCTATCTAGTTTTCTTTCTCTCTCTCTCTCTCTGTCTGTCTCTGTCTCTGTCTCTGTCTCTCTCTATATATATATATGTTTGTATATGTATATATCGTAATCTTTTCTTCTCTCTAAAGAAGAGAAAGAAGAAAAAGAAAAGATTGAGAGATCTATCTATCTATCTATCTATCTTTGAATAACCTAAATAAATAAATAGATTAAAATGGGAGAAGAAATTTACAAAAAAGAAGACAAAAAGAAACCTAATAGCCAAAATTAAATGAAACAAACAAAAAATCTTTAGAAGTTTACAAGGTACGACATTTCCAGTAGAATGCATGTGTGGAAAATTGAATCAAATACAACCACAGGAATCAGAAAAGTATGAAAAACAACTCTTAAAAAGAAAGAACAAGAGAGAAGGAGAGAAGAGAGAGCAAGAGAGAGAGAGAGAGAGAGAGAGAGAGAGAGAGAGAGAGAGAGAGAGAGAGAGAGAGAGAGAGAGAGAGACAGAGAGAGAGGCTGGGGTGGGTGAAGTTTAAAATCACACAGAAAGACAAGATAACAAGATTTAAGGATGTGGTCCCCTTGAAAGAAAATTACAAAGATAAATATAAAAAAAGAGACCAAGTAAACAAATAATAGTCAACAAGAGACAAAACAAAAAGAGAAAAAGTGAAAAAAAAAAAAGTCTTAAAAGTTGAGAAATTATTTTTGAAACTGCGGAAGGAAAAGCAAATCTGTTCAAGGGAATTCAGTCCGAATCGATTCTAATCAAATCACGTGACCTTAATTTTTATATCAGTTTATTCTATTATATCTTCTTCAAATCAAGATGGTTGCCGTTTATTCAAGCAAGCTGTGTCAAAAAGAGATATTGTGCTTCCTCTGATTAAATAGGCACGATGGTAGTGACAGTGCTTTTCATGACACTGATCGCGCGCTTAAGGCCAGCATTTTAAAGGCTAATTTTCATATTAGATTTACAGTAGTTTTTAAACACTGAACTACACAATTTCTTGGGTTATTTAATGCCAAATCCATCCTTGTAGAAGAACAATTATTTTCTTCCTCACATTTGAAGATCAACAAAAACAGCCACACAACAAAAACAGAGGCCCGTAGACTTTTGTTTACATCAATAATTTATTTTTTGCTTAAACCAACGAAAGCCCTGAAGGTCTATTGAAACTTGACAACGACAATGTTGGCCGAAGACTTTCATGTAGACTATTCAACCATCGTTCATCATCTCAGAAAGCTCGGAAAAGTATGCAAGTTGGCTGTGTGGTTCCCCACGAACTTAAATATTGTAATTGTTTTTGTTGAATAAAATTTGTTGAAAAAAGCCGCAATAATGACAAAAATAAAAATAAATAAACAGCCGGAACTAGGTAATCCGAGCGGGTTGATATGGAGGATGCGCTGTTGCCCAAGCAGCAGATCCCGCCTTTCCACATTTCCGCTGTGGTCCAAAAGAAAGGTAAAAAACCAATGCATTTTGGCAATGGCAGTGTCGCAGGAGTTGCTGGGTAGCGCTGAAATTCAGCGTTACACCACCTTAAGGACTCCAGCTCGTGATTTGTTTTCGGGTTTTACTCCCTTAGCCTTTCCTCGAGATCATGAAAAGCTTCTAGGCAGCGGTGGTCTTTATAACAGACCCCCCACATACACATACGATATATATAGAAGGTGTGTCATAAAAGTATCGAGATTGAAGTTGTATTTACCAAGATAGAAATGAACAATGAATGGAACGTTAATGTTTTTCAGAATACAAGGTGTGTCAAAAAGTACAAAAAATCTTGATACTTTTTTGACACACCTTGTATATGCGCTGTCAGATAGTTAATTTTTATCAGTCCCTAAAGAGAGCTCAATGTATAATAATCAATAAATTAGATTATATACAGAGCAATATTTAACTTTCAAGGAAAAAAAAAAACTTAACAAACCGTCACCCCGTTATAATATTTATTTCAACCAGACACTAAAAAAAAAAAAATTCTTTAATCCTTTTCTTTTTTTTTTTTTTTATTTTTTAAAAATTTTTGAGTTTCTGGTTGAAATAAAAAATATAACGGGATTGACGGTTTGTTAAGTTTTTCTTTCTTTGAAAGTTAAATATTGCTCTGTATATATCTAATTTATTGATTATTATACATTGAGCTCTCTTTAGGGATTTATAAAAAAAATCCATGTATGAGTATATGTTTGCACCTACAAAAGCATACAGTATGGTTGTACAATGTAAATGTAAGATAATAATAATTAAAAAAAAAAACATAATGCTTTTTGCGGACCTTCTTTTCTATAAATATATATATATATATATATATATATATATATATATATATATATATATATATAAGTAAAGAAATAAAGAAATAACAAAAGAACATTTTGCATTAGAATCTCTAAGTCTTTTGTTATTTCTTTATTTCTTTACTTATAAATTTGCTCTGTGACTCTAACATTAAGAACACACATTGAGCTCTCAAACTGCGACAGATTTAAAAAAAAAACTCTTGTGTCGTAAGGAAGATTTCTTCTCTGAACCTTTGGATTATATATATATATATATATATATATATATATATATATATATATATATATATATATATCTGTAATTTATACATCATTATACTCTAATGTTTAAATTTAAATTTTTTTTATTTTACTTGTCTATTTATATCTTAATATACTACTCTGTTTTTTTCTGTCCTGTCACTTTTTTGTCTGTCTGGGACACCCTAGAAATCAACCTTGAGATGCATCTCTTTTTTTTAATTCACTTCCTGTTTCTATGGTTACAATCCTACACTGTTAAAAATATATATATATATTTTTTTTTGTTTTTGTTTGAATTTATATATATTCAGCTCTTTGGTTTTTTTTGTGATATGCTTGTCCATAAGTGAATTGAGACCCATCTGATGAGACGAAAATTTGGTGAGCCGGTTTAAATCAACTTAGATTTATATGGGCCCCAATTTTCGTCGAAATAAATTTATTATGGGATTACTGTATTGAGTTCTTCCTTCCTTTATTGATATATATATATATATATATATATATCAGCCTTCAAAATACTTTAAAAACATGAAAGAAATCCTTTATTGTAATTCTATCCTTTGATTAAAATGTCATTTCTTAATCCCTCTCTGAACGGAACAGGACAACGTCTCCTTTTAGTTGGAAACTCACAGTACAAATCTGTTCTTTTCGCTTTAGTGTAGAAACGGAGTATCGAAGTGGTTAAAAATAATCTAATTCCCTGGGCGACGTCTTCTCAATGTTCGTTGCTTATTTCTGATTGGCCATTTGCAGGATGTCTTATCGCTGTGAAGGGAAATCATCATTAATTCAATCGTCAGTTATAAATAGCATCGGCTTGGCACTCATAATCAGATTATATTTTCTCTCTCTCTCTCTCTCTCTCTCTCTCTCTCTCTCTCTCTCTCTCTCTCTCAATATATATATATATATATATATATATATATATTACAATACATACATACAATAAATTAAGGAAAAAAAACTTTAAATTTGCTTCATTACAATAATTTATTTCAACCGCATTACTGCAGCATCTTCAGGTATGAGCAAAATCTCCCAAGAAACAATGGTTTAAATCTAGCAATTTGGGAGCCGGTGTCTTATTTTGAGAGGGTAGTAGCCCCTACTAACCTCTCAGTCTAGGAAAACTGAATTTACTCATACCTGAAGATGCTGCAACGATGCAGTTGAAATAAATTATGGTAATGAAGCACATTTAAAGTTTTTTCCTTCATTTATTGAATATTTTGCTCTGTCCGTCCACTCGCTGGCACTAAGCACATTGAGCTCTCATTACGGTTTACCTGCATCATTTCGGTTAAACCACACATGTAGAAAGATCCTAACTACCAGAATATATATATATATATATATATATATATATATATATAGTTGTTATATATAAATATAAATACACAATTGGTCTAGACGAAGTTGGTTAGTCAACTCTATTTCTTTAGCATTAATCCTTTCGAATTAGTAATTTCACAACCTTCTCATGCTTAAAAACATTCAGTAGATTTATTTTTTATAATCTTGACATATATATAGTTATTTACTAAACTTAGCTTAGATGTAGCACAAGGCCAGAAGTATGGGGCGCTCAGTGAGAATCGAACTCACTAACAAGGGTTTGCGAATCTAGGTTGACGTGAGATGCCCATCTTGGCATATATATATATATATATATATATATATATATATATATATATATATATATAAATACAAAGTCGCTCCTACCATTGGTTTCTGAATAAAACTTTTTCGGTGTTATTCGTCTTCAGGGTATTTGCCTGCTCATCCCACTTATGAGGGCTGGACACAAGGTCTCGTTTTTACGTGGGCACATAAAAACTGTAAGGATCTGGGGGGCATAGCCCCCTTGGATCGATGCTATTAATTGTACTTTACCGGTCCAGAGGCCGAAGCACACTGGACCCCCAGCCGAGGCCGGGTATAGAAGGTAAGTCTCAAAGCATAGAATCTGGAACAGATACTACACTTTGATCCTCCCTCTACGCAATTTTGGAATTAAGTTTTACACCGCCCGGAGTTCGTGTTTTTTTTTTTTTTTGTCAGTATGAATAATTTTTAAACAGATCTATTTGACACCTAGATGGGACCTGAACAATTGCTACTTCACCGAGTCAATGTGGACTTGGGAGTAAGAGCAATAAAGAGCTATTCCACACACCTCAGTGCACCAGAGCCTAATCACTTAGGGAGTCCTAGTCCTCTGTATGCAGTCAATGTCGACCGGGTATTTTTGGACCTATGGAACTTTTTTCATGATACATATTTACCAATCCCTCCGCACAAGTAGGATGCGACACAAGATCAATTTTTAAACGTAGTATAACAGGCTTGAATTCTCCTCTACAGATTGCCATGTGCCCAGTTTGCCCTACTATTTACCTATAGCTTGGAGAAGAGTTTGATGCATACATTTCCCAAGGGTATTAGCACTATGTGAAATGCAAACGGACTCGTCCAGGATTTGAACTCGAGTCCATTACCTGACAACGGTAACCATTACACCAAGCGCCTCTACCATTTAATCAGGTTTTCATGAATGAAGACACCAAAATACCAAGAAGGGTGAGATATGATTATGACGGACAATTACAAAGGAAAATAGCCTATTTGTAGACAGGACGCCGTTTCTGTCGGTATACAGGTATAGTGTTATTATGTGTCGTAGCTCAATTTAAGGCATTTTCCTATTGGGTACTCGTTGACCAAAAAAATTCGCCTATTCTGCAAGGATTCAAAATTATATATATATATATATATATATATATATATAATTTGTGTGTGTGTGTGTGTGTGTGTTTTGTGTGTGTGTGTTGACTATCCTAGGGTATCATAGGGTTCTAAGTGGAATCTGACTGGCACCCATCGCCGCAAACAATATTGAATGTTTTCAAATTTTGATCCTTTGCACACCTACTATATATTAATATATATATATATATATATATATATATATATATATAAGTTAAGGTAGTATGGACATGAAATCAATCTGAAGATCGTATAGCTGAGACGCAGTAACTGGGTGCTTTTAACTTCATGTTCACGCTGCGTTAACTTGATATATATATATATATATATATATATATATATATATATATATATATATATATATATATATATTTCTGCCGGTACTCGCAGATCAGCTGACATAATGAAGCAAAAAAAAAAAAAATTAAAATTACGTTCTGGTGAAAACCTAATATAATTTCCTGGTGCTACAAAACCCCAAGGTTGGCTTATATCGATGCTATATATATATATATATATATATATATATATATATATATATATATGTGTGTGTGTGTGTGTGTGTGCATATATTGTGAAAGAGAAAAAATGAGAGAGGGTACGTTGGTGGGGGTAGGGTTGTGTATACGCAGTCTGACATGTTATCGATTTTCGTTTTTAAGATAAAATGTCTGGTACGAATGAATTCTATATAACTTAACTCGACATTTAGAAAAAAAATACCAACCCCCAAGAAAACAAGAAACAAAACAAAAAAAATGGAAAGGTGTGTTAAAAATGTATGTTTTCTCTGTGTATGTGAGTTAAAGAATACAAGTAGAGTACAAAACAAAAAAAAGTCAATATTTGGCGGGCTACATATATTTAAAAACACATATCTTATGTGAAAGGAAAATGTTTTCTCAACCACATTGGCAATCGATAATGCTGATCATGTGATGTAGTCGGTGCAAATCCTTCGTCTCAGTGATTTGAGAAAATCTCCTAGAAAATCTGGATCTACCATTAAATGAATTAACTAGCTGAAAGCATTATTACGCACACGCACACGCACACAAGTACCGAGATTTTTTGTACTTTTTGACACAACTTGTATTTTGAAAAATGAACGTTCCATTCATTGTTCATTTCTATCTTGGTAAATACAGCTTCAATCCCGATATTTAATGACACACCTAATATATATATATATATATATATATATATATATATATATAATATATATATATATTATTATTATTATTATTATTATTATTTTTAAACTCTCCCGGTGTGAAAAGATACCCGATAACTTACTTTTCAAAAAAAATTTTTTTTTTTCAAAATGACATCTGGGTAAAAAATTTTTTAAAAAAGTAAAGATCAACGCACCCGAACTTTCTGAACATAATCATCAATATCGTATGTAGTGACCAAAAGAAAAAACATGTAAAAGTTACATATGTAAAAGTGCTCAATACGCTAAGTAGAGCATCATTAGAAGGATCCAAATGAGTCAGATACTCTCTACCTACGTTCCATCTTAATGGATCTTATTCTGAAGAATAATTCGGGTGAAACGTAAGTAGAGAGTATCTGACTCATGTAGTTCTTTTATATATATTATATATATATATATATATATATATATATATATATATATATATACATATGTGTGTGTGTGTGTGTGTTATGTATTTTGGCAGCAAGTTATTGTCTAAGCAGGTACAATTGAAGAACACAGAATATTTCTCCTAACACCTAACCTAACACTCTACAACCTACAATCCCCCGATGAAGACCGGCGAAATGGTCAAAAGTGCTAGGGTAAAAAGTATGGGACAGTTCCACTACCAACTCGATCCCTATTTACGAAATACCACTAGAAAGAATGAAGATAAAGATAATAAAGAAGAAATATTCCGTGGTCTTCAATAGTAGCTCCTTAGACTATATATATATATATGTAGAATTAAACAAAAGACACATCTCCTGTTTAACAATTTTATCTTTGATCTTTTCGAGTTTTCTAGCCAACTTTAAAAATTTGGGTGGAATTCGTGGATAAGTCCACCAAAGTTCAGGTCCCGAGTACTTTCGGCACTTCGAAGTGCCATCATAAGGGTGATGTGTTCCAGTTTTTTAAATATTATATTAACGTAGAGGCTGGAAGGAGAAGAATTGATGGGAAAGGTGTTATATGCATTTTAAAATGTGTGTACTGTATTGGAAATTAATTTTGTTTAAGGATGGCTTGTATTGCCGAAAGTACTCGGGACCTGAACTTTGGTGGACTTATCCACGAATTCCACCCAAATATTAAAAAGTTGGCCAGAAAACTCGAAAGGATCAAAAATAAAATTGTTAAACAGGAGATGTGTCCTTTGTTTAATTCTACATGTATAAATGAAAGAATGCTGCCCAAATACACACACACACACACACACACACACACATATATATATATATATATATATATATATATATATATATATATAACTTAACATAGCATGGTTATGGAATCAACATCTGGTTAGTGACAGTTTTCTGCCTATGCGCTGTCAGTAGCCAGGTGTTGACTCCACGTCCACGCAACCTTAACTTAGATATAAATGCTCTATCTATGATATTGAGTACTGTCTATTTACAAATATAGTACCCATATTACCTACATTATATATATGGAGAAAGGGAAAGGGGGAATTATATATTTACTAATTCCACCTCACTAGCAGGATGTGGCACAAGGTCTATTTTAAGCGGAACTTAAAAGGTTTGATTTCGGAGTTTTACCTCTCCTAGACCGGTTGTCATACTAAGCTTAAAGAGCCCATTCTGCCCTATTATTTACCCAAAGCTGGAGGGAGAGTAGTTGGATGCATAACTTTCCTAAGTTTATTAGCGCTATAAGCAATGTAACCAACCTTGTCCAGGATTTGAACTCGTGTTACTCTATCCATTTTCTATGACGATAAATTATGCACAAGGGGTGCTTTAACTTAAAAATGTGAGTGAGTGAGAAAGAGAGAGAGAGCGAGAGCGAAGAGAGAGAGAGAGAGAGAGAGAGAGAGAGAGAGAGAGAGCGAGAGAGGGGGAAGATATAAAGAGAGAGTGAGATAGATAGATAGATAGATAGTGAGAATGAGAGAGTGAGGGTGAGAGAAAGGGAGAGAGAGAGAGAGGTGAGAGTGAGAGAGAAAGTATATAAACCACAAATGATTACACCCATAAAACCTTTTGGTAAAATGTTAATTTTCTTCTAAACCAAAGAGATCAGCATATTATTTCTAAATGGATAAAAACAATTCTGGCTAATTCAAAGAATGTATATCATTTGTGATGTAAATATTTAGATATCTACTTAGTCAACGCAAAGGAAACTAAAAATATCACGAAATTATATATTTTTATGAACATCCTGAAAACTCTACTGGCAAAAATAGAATTGCATAAATATATCTAAGATATATACTTAATTATATTCTTGTTTATAGTTTCAACACATTAGACATTGGTAATGGATATTACCTAATAATAACTGTGTTGGATTATTTTTGTATATATATATTTACCAACCCCTCCGCACGGGCAGGATGTGACACAAGGTCAATTTCTTAAGCAGAGTTTAACAGGTTTGAATTCGGAGTTTCCTTCTCCTAGACCGGTTGCCTAACCAACGTTAAAGAGCCCAGTCTGTCCTACTATTTACCCATAGTTGGAGGGAGAGTATAATTCATACCTTTCCCAAGGGTATTAGTGCTAGGTGAAATGCAATTACAACGTCCAGGATTTGAACTCGGGGCGACGAGTCCATTTTCTATGACTTTAACCATTACACCATGAGCTTCCTACTAATTATTTTTGTGTATAAGGTGAGCTGCAATACACCACTTGAATTTATAGACTAAGCGAGGTCATGTGGATTAAACCTCAGCCAATCAGCGGCTCGTGGTTGGTTAACTACTTAATCGGCTGATATTGACAGAAGACCATTTGCACTCATTGACGAACGATCTGCCAGACTGAGGAGCACAAAGGAACAACCAAAGGATCATACCGAATATTAAGGGATACTAAGAAGGAACGCAAGGATTCTTTACTAAGGATCACGCTCTGCTTAACACAAAGGATCTCCACTGAACAGCGATCTTGCTTGAAGGTTGGCTACAAAAATCGTAACATAAAAAACATAATTGTACAATGCTCCACTAGAAATCGTTGCATCTTTGATTGATAAAATTAGTATTTTATAAAATTTTGCTTGGACAGGGCCGGCGCAAGTAGCTCGCCAACCCCTAAACTCTGATACAAACCCTCCTTTGGTAGAGTACGTGTTTTATTGGTGATACTGCATATTATTTTCTCTGAAAATGTCAGAAACCAGGTGCCGTTGAACCCACGCTATCTTAACTTAGATATAAATGCTCTATCCATGATATTGAGCACTATTTACTTATAAATATAGCACCCTCACTATCTTGAAAAATACTCTAAATATATTATCGCTCTCTCTCTCTCTCTCTCTCTCTCTCTATATATATATATATATATATATATATATATATATATTATATATATATCCTGTAAACTTCTGTTGACTGTTTTTTGAGCCAATTCTTCACTACAGATTTCACTTCCTCGTCACTGGAATAATGTGTGCCTCTCAAACCCCATTCATAGGGCCGAAGAGAGGCAAACATTATTCCAGTGACGAAGAAGTGAAATCTGTAGTGACGAAATGGCTCAAAGAACAGGCAACACAATTTTATGGGCAGGGATACATGCTCTCATTCAACATTGCTTGAGAGAAAAGGTGACTTATGGAGAAGTAGGATGTGATCCACAGAGGGCCAGCTTCATTCTGATGTATGATACATGTTTCTGTTGGTGATTATACCTGTCCTAAACAAAATGGCATTACTTTTTCGATCGGATTTCAATTCCAGCTGTAGGTAGCTTACAAAATGTCTAGCCACACTGAGGAGACTTGATAAGTCGAAACACGTGTCTGTGGATGACCCTATATATATATATATATATATATATATATATATATATATATATGTGTGTGTGTGTGTGTGTGTGTGTGTGTGTGTGTGTGTCCCTCCGGATGCATAGAATATGACCAACGTCAATTTATTTAGCGGACTTTAACAGGTTTAAATTTAGTGTTTTCCTTCTCCTAAACCGGTTGCCATAATAAGGTTAAAGAACCCAGTCTGACCAACTATTTACTCATAGTAGGATAGGGAATAGTTGGAGGCAGAACTTTCTCACTGCTATTATATGCAATGCAAACAGTCTCGTACAGGATTTGAAATCGGTTTTCCGAGTCCATTTTCTCCGACGATAACCATGACACAACTTAGAAATTATATACAGCCAGGATAAAGGGTTAATAGATTATTCGGCACATTTGCGCGTGTGAAGATTCTTGGGAGGACCATAAAGTTGAGTGGAGAGAGAGAGAGAGAGAGAGAGAGAGAGAGAGCGCAATGGAAACTCCCTTTTCATAATTTAATCAGTTGAGAAAGTGGCGAAGGCGTAATGGACAGGCAGGTAAGCTGGCTGGGCGAGCGGCAGGGGGTGGAGTTAGGTTGGGATGTCTGGGATGAGGGGTGGGGCGATGGTTCGAGAGTGCGGTAAAGATTACCACCACCGTTGCTACACCTTCTGCATGGGATAGGCTAAAATATCGATTGGGACAGATTTCCTTCTTTTAACTCTCTCCTCCCTCTCTCTTTCTTTCATTCTCGCACATATACGCATGCACATACACACACAAACACACACATAACATAAGATACACATAAGATAAATTATATATATAATAATACAAGAATAGTAATATATCTAGTAAAGACGGCGGAGTGACCTATTGTTGGTATCAGCTGAACACTGAGGGAATCTATCCCTCGGAGAAAATGAAGAAATATTCGCAATGGAATTAACAATCTTTTACTATTATTACATCGGTGGTAAGGTATTTATAAAAGAGTGCTTTAATCAGTCCCTCACTTGTCGACTCTATTCTCTCTCAGGGATACCTATAACGAGGAATTTATCAAGAATTCTAAGAATGGGGGATAGTTCAGGCATAAGTGGATTCATGCCTTTTTGGAGAAGTGAATTAGAGTGATTCAAAATTGTGATCTTTATTTTTCCATACTTTTAATACTACAAAAAAAGTTTCCCAACACATATACTGACAAAGAAGCATACGTGGATTCCATAACAACACGGTGTCTGTGGATGACTATATATATATATATATATATATATATATATATATATATATATATATATATATATTGATAATATAGCGTGTTATATTTGTAAGTAAAGATTGTTCAATATCATTGGTAGTCATATATATCAAATTTAGGGTAGCGTGGACATGAAAAATAGTCACTTCATTATTAATGAAAGACTCTTCAGATGAAGATGAGTTGGTTTGAAAATAGCATTGTCGTGTAACTGTTAGTAACCAAGCGCCGTTGACTTGAACCAAGCTAGCCTAAACTTTATATATATATATATATATATATATATATATATATATATATATATATATATAGAGAGAGAGAGAGAGAGAGAGATAGATATATATAGATAATATAAATATGAGTGCCATATTTTTAGGTAGACAAGCTCAATTGATACAGCATTTATATTTAAGTTAAGGTAACGTAGACATGGAGTCAACACCTGGTTACACACATAGTAACCAAGACTCTATATCCACGATACCTTAACTTAAATATATATATATATAATATATATATGTGTGGTGTGTGTGTGTGTGTGTGTGTGTGAAGGGAGAATGAAAAGTGAACAGATATACATACATACATTCAAAGAGTAAATATATTTATTTGTAAATCTTTGTAAGTGATGTAAAAAGAACAAAAAATATAAAATAAAATATTAAAAAAATATTAAAAAAGGTATATAAATAGAAAAGAAAGAAAAATAAAACTTTAGAAATGAATAAAGATTAGAATGAAATACGTAAAAGAAAAGAGAAAGAAATGTACGAATGAATAAATGATATCGATTCTAAATAAATGATTATCACTTGTTTGAAGGTTCGTTTAAATCAAATGCAAAAATTCCCCCCACTTTAAAAAAAATTCATT
>CM042140.1:65824537-65834537 GCA_023376005.1 Doryteuthis pealeii | reverse complement strand
TGACTGAAAGAATAAAAAATGACGAGAGGGCAGATAACCGAATGCATAATAAAAAATGAAAAAAAAAAAAAACTAAAAGCAGACTGGGGAATGGGGAGTGGGGTAAAAAGGGAGGATGGAATTAATTTTAATTAGACTTGCCACTTTTCATTTAAGTAAATCGCCTGACGTCAGCGTCGCTTGACGTCGGTTGAGAGAAGCGGTGTGTGGAATGGACTTGGAGTAATTAACAGTACGAAGCAAGGCGCTATCATTTTTGGCAGTGTTTTTAACGAGAAGTGACCAGTAGGCATCATTTCGTTGCCTTGTGGCTGGTGTCAGGGGATTTGAATAATTTGATTAGTGACCAGAAACGGAAAACTTTCTTTTTCTTCCTTCTTTCGTGTTCATTTTTTGTTGTTGTTGTTGTTGTTGGGGGAGGAACTTTTAAGTATAAATGCGGGCGCGAGCTTATTCTAGTGCATAATGCATGTGGGTAAAAATATAGATTCAAAAGACCCACCCCACCCCCAAGAAAACAATCAATGACACAAACACTCGTTTTAGCACACGCATATATATATATATATATATATATATATATATATATATATATATATATATATGTGTGTGTTTGTGTGTGTGTGTTATTTTTAGAATAATTTTGATATGGATTTCTTAACTATATATATATATATATATATATATATATATATATATATATATATATATATAAAGATAAATCTAATGAGTTAGACGAACCTACTAAGAGTCAGATCTAAGCCCTGAAGAGCATTAAGCGAAACTTTTAGTAGGTTCGTCTGACTCATTAGATTTATCTTTATTATTTGCTCTACTTAGGTATTGAGCACTTTTTACTTATTAGCTTTAGTCTCCTGGCTGTTTTGTATGAATATATATATCTTATATATATATATACATATAAATTGTTTTTCTTTTGTCTAAAATATTGTAGCAATAGATTATTTTTTGTTAGTACGATTATCTTGGTCTTTTCTTTTTTCCAAAATTTTTTTTCTTCCCGGTTGATGTTTGGTAGTATATTTTTACAATCAAACTATTTGCTGGGTTTTTTCTCACCGCAAGGATTTACCAATAAGTTTGGTATATTAAATTATATACATATATATATATATATATATATATATATATATATATATATATATTATTAATATGCTTGTTCCTAAATCTTCCGTCCTTTATCTGGGTAAAAATGAGAACGTCCAAATTGTCCAAGATGCAATGAAAAATGTACATCCAGATTAACTACTGTCGCTTAATCGCAGATTTTTAAAAATTTTTTCCCCATTTTATTTTCCCCATTTTTAAAAATAAAACAATCCAAATTGTCTTACGTCTCTTAAATGCCCATCGTAAAAATTAAAATGGATCGAAAAAACAAACAAACCCCAAAACAAGTTACATGTTTGTTTTATTTGTAATATTGACATTGTGAATTATGGAATATATTTTAGTAACTTTGATCTGATGTCGTCCTGGCCTCCTGCCTTAATTTATGTTTTAGCGAGCCAGCGCCATTCAAATTTTCGAACTAACTTAGATATTTTCCGAGTCGTGTTTTGGTCACTTTCTTTTTTGTCGGCAAATTAATGTAGATATTCTAAGTATCTTCCACCCAGATTTTTATCGGCAAATCAATGTAAATATTTTACAACCCTCCATTTTAGAGAGAGAGAGAGCGAGAGAGAGAGAGCGAGAGAGAGAGAGAGAGAGAGAGAGAGAGAGAGTTAAATCAAGAATATTATACTTTTTACATATTGAAGTATTTAGCAATAGCTCTTAGGTAAACACATCAAAGGTTGTAATAATTACCGTACTAATTTCTAATTTTATTGTTTGAATCCTATGAATGATTTTATATAGAAACCAATTAAGTATAATTAAAATAAGTGTAATATTTTTTATATGCGTTTTTATCTAATCTAGTTAGTTTTCTAATTTAATGTATTTAATTACATTAAAAGTTAAATACTTACGCCCAGTGGTCGCATATATCCTTGCTAGTAAATCTTATCTTATTATAATGGAGATTGTGTGTTTTCTGTCTGTAACCGAAACTATATTCCTACTCAAGTCACAATTCTCTTAGTTATTGACATCACCATTCTCCATGATTTTATTTTTATCTAAACCTCAATTATTAATAAAATTGTCTTACATTATTATTACTGTTAACTATGTCTACATACGAACAACATGCAATTATATTTATATATACTACAAAATAGCGCTTTACAATGTGAACGGGAAGGCTAATTTGCATATTAATATTAAAAAATCGAATTTAATAAATATATGCTTAGTATTATTGATTTCTAACTGTTTGGTTTTATTTTAATGAATATAAGCAAAAATCTCTTCAATGAATCTTAAATGAAATCCATTAACAAGATAAAATAACTGTCATTTTATTCTTTACTTCCTCTTATAACTAAATACTTAAATTAGAAAAAATAACAATGAAAGACGAGAGTGATGGAAGAGTAAGTTTCAGTTGTTCCATTTTTTTATTATACTCCCTCTGTTCAAATTTTATTATCTCCCTCTGTTTCAAATCTTTTTATCTGTATTCTTATTTAGTTTCATTAGCATTTCTAATTTAATACAATATTTTATTACATTAAAACTTAAATACTTGCACCCGGAGGGTGCATATATTTGCTAGTATAATATAATGATACCCGTGGAATAACGATACCGTTAAAATAAATATGATTACTTTATGGAATAACTAGTAACTGCTTAATTTCTTTCTTTTTTTTTTTTTTTTTTTTTTTTTAGATCGGCAGTGGATAACGACTGCTCGTGAAAAACAGTAGAGAGCCAACATCGTCTCCCTGCGACACCTTCCCGGTAGAAAAGGAAAGAAGAGAAAAAAGTTAGTCATAGTCCATCGCAGCCGATACAAACCGGTACGTGTTACCTGACATTATACGTGCGTTGAAACCTTCAAGCTTCGCTTATCCAATTACAACTGAACCATATATTGAGCAAATCTATTTTGAGATCAGAATTTATGAGGGATCAACGAAGGTTTTTTTTTCGTGAACTAATGAGTCTGGTTTGAATACTGCTTCCTTGTGTGTGTGTGTGTGTGTGTGTGTGGTGTGTGTGTGTGTGTGTGTGTGAGTCTGTGTGTGTGCGTGCCCCCCCCCTGCTTTGTAGCTTAATATCCTTTCAGTGATCAAAACTGAAATATTTATCGTCTACACGAACCTAATTGCTACAAAAGATGAATTAAGCGATAAATATTTAATTTCATGCACTGATCGAAAGGGGGCTCTCTATAATTGTTGCTTCGTTTTAATGAATGAGACGTTGTATATCTGTTTTCTCTGGTCTTCTACTCGAAGTGTAGAGAGACGCACGCGCGCGTGTTTGCACGAAACAGAAAGAGGAAAATAAAGATGGCCGCCTGTACGTTTTCGAGATTTCTAATTGTGTAAGCAGATTTCCTTTGATGTTTAACTAGCAGGACCAGAGGATATACCACAGTATGATAATTTAATTATTACAATGTTTGATATGTTTAATTAAGAACTATTGCCAAATAGTTCAATATGTAAAAAGTATAATAATCTTGAGTTAACTCTCTCTCTTTTACTTTTTTCCTTTTTTTTTTCTTCTTTTCATCGTTTCATTATGTTCGATTGAAACAGATTAGCGTTATTGCTTCCTTGTGCTCACCCCCCCTCTCTCTCTCTCCTTTTCTCCTACTCTCTTTCTTTCTTTCTTCCTTGTTCTATTTTTTCTGTGTAAGCTGTCGTTTTTCTTTCCTTTCTTTCTTTATGATAAAAACAAAATGGTCCATTATTTAGCTGAGTGAACGACACTCATAAGAATAAGAATTCGGTGCATAAGCAACACTAGATAATCAGGATTTACAATTTTTGCATTTGGTCTTGCGTGATTTAAACGGTGTCATTTTTTACTAGAGGGTTTAGCAATACGATAACGGTTATACAATTAAGGAACACGAGTATTGATATATAGATGTTTTGCTGTGTTTTTTTATTAATGGCATATCAACCTTCATGGGTTATTTAATGGCAAATACATCCTTGTATGTATTTACCCAACCCCTCCGCACAAGCAGGACGCGACACATGGTCAGTTTCTCAAGCGGTATTTGAGGGGTTCTAAATCAAAGTTTTCCTTCTCCTAGACTGGTTGCTTCACCAATATTAAAGAGCTTATTCTGCCCTACTACTAATTGGAGGGAGAATAGTTGGATGCATATATTTCCCAAGTATTTTTGCGCTGTATGAAATGCAAACAGCATCGTCCAGGTTTTGAACTCGTGTCATCGAGTTCATTTCCTTCTATTATAACCATTACACCACGCTCTTTCAATGCCATCCTTGTAGAAGAACAGTAATGTTACTATTTAACCCATGGTTGAGGGAATGAGGAGTGCATACCTTTCATATGTTTGTTCGTCCAAAAGTGAACGTTATAGCGCGATTGGAATTTGAACTCAATTACTACGATGTCGCAGTTAGCCACTACTGACCGCTTATCTATCTATCTATCTATCTATCTATCTATCTATCTATCACACTATGTTCCTATCTATCTGTTTGTATGTCTGTTTCTTTATATCTGTATCAATCAATTTATATTTATTACGGTCAAGTCACGTTGAAAGCATCGGTTCCAGCTAGCATCGCCGAAATTAAGCGAGGATGAGCTTGTTCAATGCTTAAATAGATGACCACTTAAGCAATTGTAGGTACTATAAGGAACTTGAGTCCTTTGTTTATCAAAAGGAATTGATTCGGCATTAGATAACCCGTAAAGGGTTGAAATACTTTAAGACAAAACAAGCAATATATTTCTCTGGTTATCTGATTGTCTCCCTTGATATTAACTTTTTCCTTCTCCTATGTTGATAAATAATTGCTTTAAAAGTCAATGTGAAACTATCCTTGTTCAGAATTGGGTATTCGAGATAAAAATAAATCTTATTCCATATTTCCATAGTTCATACGCTTCCAGTATTCATTCCATATATATATATATATATATATATATATATATATATATATATATATATAGTAGATGTTGTATATTGTTGTTCGTAATTCATTCTTAGTCAACAACAATAGCAGTCATTATTTCTTTTTTATAGATTGTTAGTCGCCAATACTGCGTCATTTGGTTTGAAATCGATAACCATTAAATATTGATAATACGTTTCCGAATATAGCTCTAAATGTTGCAACTATATTCTCTTCGATGTATGTACGCATGAGTGCAAAAAGCACACTCAGGCATATATATATATATATATATATATATATATATATATATGCGTGTGTTTATATATATATATATACATATATATATTTTTATATATATATATTCATATGAATGCCTGTATTTGTAAATATACGCATACATTCGGTTTCTTTGTCGGTAGTAGAATGATTTATTAATAGGAGTAGTCGTTGTCATGGTGTGTACCCTTTGCGTTCACCATTTCGGGCATACATACCTAATCATGTGTGTCTATTAGGTCATTGTGCAACTCATTCTTCTTTGTGTGGGAGATACTAACCAGGATTTCAGGAAGGGGGTGCACGGTACACGCAAGCAAAACATTTTCCCGGATGTTGCCTTTGTGAGCAGCAACCTTTTTCTTTATAACAGTGGGATGACTCAGTGACTCACTCGAATGAAACGGTAGAAACTAGCTGTTAGGGTAAACCCTTCTTTGGTTTGGTTTATTGGTTAACTGCATATTAACTACTTTCAGGTTATGTAATGTCGAAATTTGATTAATATCTAAATGATTAAGAAAGGACAAGTGGAGTAAAGAAACAGAACATGACGGTACATTTCATTAGAATTTAATGACTGAAATTCGTTCATAATTTTAATTGTTTAAAATTTGTAAACATTTAAAAAAATATATAATCAGCATAAACATTTAATCAAATGCAAAAATAAGGACAATAATTTTTCCATTAAGATAGAGACAATAATACGCAATGTTGGTAATCTCAGAATTAGAGAAGGTTTATTAATAGCTAAGTTACAGCCTCGCATAAACAGTAGGTTAGTATTAAACACTGAATATATAATTAGTTAACATACACATTCCATAAATACACACATAAAAATAAAATAAAATAAAGAATGAAATTGATTGAACAACGGAATTCACGTCTCTTCCGCGTGGCGTTCTAACAACCCAATACGCATTGTAATTGCCTTCAAAATATAAATAATGATAATCAGCATTGTTTTTGTATTATGTTGGTCTCATGAGGGCTGGGTTTATCCGCCAACACTATACCCCCTCCACACACATATGCACGCACACGCACACATACATGTATATTATTACTGTACACTATTCATGTTCCTGACACTAATACATTATTCTATGTACTAGACATGACACTTTGATGAGTTGTGGTGCACCTGAGCACAGTACACAATAAATTTCATTATTATTAAGACGAACTCATGGGCACAAGCGTTAAAACGAAAGATAGTTAAAAAGCCTGTTTTGACTGTGGTACTGAATTGAACAGAAGCAAATGGCGTCTGCCGTCCGTAGGCCATTTCTCCACGCGTGTTGTTTTTACTTGAGTTGAATAAAGTTGGCTGAGTGGCCTATTATCTGTATCAGCTGGATAGCGAGGAAGTCTAACCCCTTTTCGCTAGCGCTAGACCAAGTGGATTGTTTTTGCTTAGGTGGAGAGTCACACTTACCGTCAGTTCTCCGCGTTACCTTACTGATCAGATTACACAATCTGTGCTTCTCATACACTGAGTTGACGGGGACCGGTATCAAACCAGGGACCATGTCATTCCTAGGCCGGTAAAAAGGCGTCTAAAACAATCAATATCAATTCTTATTCTTTGGATTATTCGGACTATAATCCTCATCTTTATTGTCATCTATACAACGTTTTGGCCGATGTGCCCTCCGAAACGTTGTGCTTCCTCAACACCTGTACCCAGCTATGGTTAGCGGAATAAGAATAGGATAGCCCTGTGGATTGAATAAAGGGTTGGGTTCAAAGTTCTGTGATGGCTCCCGATTATGATAAGGTTCCCGAGTTCGAGAAGGCTCCCGAGTCCGACAAGAAATATCTGAAGAAGGCCGGAGGGCACATCGGCCGAAATGTTGTATAGATGGCATTAAAGATGAGGACAATAGTCCGAATAATCCAAATAATACTAATTATCAAGCCTCATCTAAAACATTCAGAGAAATAATTTCAATTCTTGTGTTTGTTACTAAAATCAACAACGTACCCAATAATAAGAAGTCCCAAGAGATCCCAAGAAGGAAGATAGAAGAACAGATAGAAGTTCAGATGCCCAGATCCATACAGAGAAGAGACGACCCGATCCCGTTTAATAGCAGCACAACAATAGGATAAGATGTTGAAAAGAAAGTGACTATGTAACATATTAACTTTATATTAATACGATACTTGTTAACAAAAAGCAAGAAAAAACATAAAGCAACAGATAGGTCGTATTGATCCTAGTAAAACATTTAAGTGAAATGCAATCAGCCGCATCCGGGATTTGAACTCGATGTGACGAGGGTAATCTAAACATTAGCTTCATAAATGAGAGTAACCTCCCCTTGTTTATTTCCCTTTGAGGAAGCCATATGTTTTGGTCGGCCATTTTCATTTCACCGTAAATCTACACTGAAAATACGAATTTGTTCGAATCAATACAACTACATTTTTTAACACGAAAATATCACAAAATGTGTTCTTAATTGTGCTTGCGCATTATTTGAAATGAACTTTATTGTTATTAAGAACACATTTTATGATATTCTCGTGATAAAACACGCTATTGTATTGATTATGGTGAAATGAAAATGGCCGACCAAAACATAACGGCTTCCTCAAAGTGAAATAAACTAGGAAAGGTTACTCTCGTTTATGTAGCTAATGATCAGATTACCGTGACGAGTCCATTTCCTACGACGATAACTATTACACAACGCGCATCAACGATGGAGTTTTTATGTAAGTTCTTTTACTTACCAACAATGGTTTCATACATAAGACAGGAACATAAAGTTGAAGATATAAGAATAAAATCAGGAACTTACCTGAAAAGAAAAAGAAAACATATTTATTATGATATCAATAGTAACAATAATTTATAGACATGTTTATAAGATGTTTATGAATTAAGGTGTTTACTTCGCATCCCACTAATGCGGGTATGACACAAGGTCATTTAATGTGGGACCAACCATGAACCGAAGCTCATGGGATGGCAGGTAGATCCCGTCGGCATTCCCCCTCAAGGGCACCCCAGGCACTGGGCAATAAACCCAGCCCTGTCCCTTTAAATCAAGGGGCCTGGTATTGCCTGGGGGATGCCCCCCCCCGGGATCCCACCGTTAATTTCAATAACAAATACAGGCCCCGAAATGACTGTGTTATTAGTGATTTTAATATTTATGTAGTATTTATGTAATACTATGGATTAAATAGAAAAAAGATGAAATTAAAAAATTTGTTTAAAAATTGATTTTAAAAAAATTTTCAATACCCATTATTAGTGATTTTAATATTTATGTAGTATTTATGTAATACTATGGATTAAATAGAAAAAAGATGAAATTAAAAAATTTGTTTAAAAATTGATTTTAAAAAAATTTTCAATACCCATTATTAGTGATTTTAATATTTATGTAGTATTTATGTAATACTATGGATTAAATAGAAAAAAGATGAAATTAAAAAATTTGTTTAAAAATTGATTTAAAAAAAATTTTCAATACCCATTATTAGTGATTTTAATATTTATGTAGTATTTATGTAATACTATGGATTAAATAGAAAAAAGATGAAATTAAAAAATTTGTTTAAAAATTGATTTTAAAAAAATTTTCAATACCCATTATTAGTGATTTTAATATTTATGTAGTATTTATGTAATACTATGGATTAAATAGAAAAAAGATGAAATTAAAAAATTTGTTTAAAAATTGATTTTAAAAAAATTTTCAATACCCATTATTAGTGATTTTAATATTTATGTAGTATTTATGTAATACTATGGATTAAATAGAAAAAAAATGAAATTAAAAAATTTGTTTAAAAATTGATTTAAAAAATTTTCAATACCCATTACGAAATAAATAAAACAAAATATATTCGGCATAGAATAACCCAAGAAAGGTTGACATGCCGTAAAATACAACCAACTAACCAAGCAAGCAAGCAAATCACTGAAGTGAATCAGCAATAAACCAGTTCAGTAGATGGTTCATCCCAGTTATAACAAGAAGTACAAGCAAACGTGAATCCATTTGTGTGTGTGTATGGGGGAGGGGTTATGTTGTTGTAGAAAGAAGAATCCTGGTGTTGAAAAAATCCTGGTTGATACAAATCTGTAGCAAACCTCCAATCGAGAGATAAGTCAGCAGTCTTTCTTGGAGAAGAATTTTCCAGTGTCTAATTTCAAGGCAGTGCAACGATGTGAAATGCTTTTTTGTCCTGTCATCCCATTGGCCAATTTCTACCGGAAGTTGCTTGCTCCTGCTTGACAAAGTGTATATATTGAAATGACGATTTTGCTTAAATCTTATGCCTAAAATGGTCACTTCATGTAGTGTAATGGTTAACAAGCTTGTGCCACATGTAAGCTAAGTTTAGTAAATAACTGGCGCCTCGCATGGTATAATAGTTAGCAAGCTGATAGTGAGTTCGATTCTCACTGGGTGCCCCATACTTCTGGCATTGTGCCACATCTAAGCTAAGCTTAGTAAATAACTATACCTAAGAGAGTCCAACAAACCAAACTTTGTTAATTGACTGGTTGGTTTTAATGGCATGACAATCCGGCTAAGGTTATTTTATGCTTAGATATTTGGGAATTAGGTTCACTGTATATTAATATTTACATTTTTTGTATAGTTGTTTCTTCACAGGTTTTGTTTATGCACACAGTTATATGAAATCAAGTATTCCTATCTAATACA
>CM042140.1:65812037-65819537 GCA_023376005.1 Doryteuthis pealeii | reverse complement strand
GAGCGGACGGAAGCGATAAGGTTAATCTGTTTTCAATCGAACATAATTAAAAGATAAAAAGAAGGAAAGAAAGAAAAAAAGGTGAGAGAGTTTCAAGATTATTTTACTTTTTACATATTGAACTATTTGGCAAAATGTCTTAAGTAAACATATCAAATGTTGTAATAATTAAATTATCATATTGTGGTATATCTACTGGTCCTGCTAGTTATCATAATTATTCACTATCTATTCACCTTAGAACTCATTCTATTCAAATAAAATCCTATTATCCTTGTAATCTGAGTGCTTCTGTTCAATTATGATTAAGTACCCATCGGTTCTTGTGATTTGCTTGCTTGATTATATATACTAGCAAATATATGCACCCTCCGGTGCAAGTATTAATTAGAAAGGCTAATGAAACTGACTAAGAATGCAGATAAAAAGATCTGTGTAATCACTCATGTTCCATTACATTGGTAAATTTTCCTAATTTAACTACCTTGAAGATTATCTACTATCAAACAATTAGAAATCAATAATACCAAGTTATTAAAATAAAATTTAAATATCAATATGCAAATTAAAACTGTAAATCGCCAATTGCATGTTATTAGTACGTAGATATGATCAACAGTATTAATAATGATAACTGAAGGTTTAAAGAATGAAATCATGGAGAATTTGACGTAAATAATTAAAGAATTGTGACTTGAGTAGTAATATAGTTTCGGCTTCAGACAAAAATGCAGTCTCATTATATATAGATATATAGTTCAGTCAGTAGAGCGTTCGGCTGTTCCTAGTTCGATACCGGCTCTCGCCAACTTGGTCTAGCGCGATAGATGATATTACTTTACTTTAACTATATATATATATATATATATATATGTGTGTGTGTGTTGTGTGTGAAGAAAAAATGGAAGTGAATCCGACAGTATGTAATATTGTAAAAAAATTTGAAAAAAAACACATGTTTGTAAACAAATAATGTTTATTTCGCCTTCGCTGTAGTGTTTCGGTCTGTTTTGATAGACCTTTATCGGGGCTTTTCGTTGGTTAAGGAAAAAAATGAATTAATACTGAAAATAAAAGTCTGCGAGCCTCTGTTTTTGGTGTGTTGGGCTTCATTTCATCGATCTTCAAATGTGAGGAAGAAAAAATCTTTTAAAAATTGTTTGCAAACGCCAGCGTCTTTAAAATTTTAAAACACCGTAATGTCTTTCCTGTTTATGTTAAGTGAAATCTGTGTGTGTGTGTGTGAGTGTGTCTATTATTACTACATTATAATTAATAGAAAATACCCTATTTAATTGAAATAACGACATTCCCTTTTTATACTGCGTCATAAATGTGTGTGTGTGTATGTGTGTATGTGTGTGTGTGAATTTTATTTAGTGTTATATTTTATTTTGATTAATTTTTTACAATATTTTTTTTATTACAATATTTTTACTACGTGATGAACTTTCTTTTACAATATTTTTACTACGTGAGGAGTGTGTGTGGGGATTATTTAGTAATTATACATAATTATTATTAAATTATTAATTTATTTAGTAATTACAATATTTTTTACTAAGTGATGAAAATTTTTACAATATTTTTAACACGTGATGAGTGTGCGTGTGTGTGTGAAATTTATTTAATAATTATTACATTATTATTATTATTATTAAATTAATAAATTATTAGTAATTTTACTACTGTGAAATACTAAAAGGTATAAATTGAGAAATAAGAGAGAGAGACAGACAGACAGACAGACGTTTATGCTGTGGTCTTGTTAGGGGCCAGAATAAAGACACAAGAGAGGGAATAAGTTAAACAAATATACTAACAATGAACAGTAATACAAGCATATACAAATGAGAAGGTACTTGCGAGGTGGTCTATCAACTGTCCGCTGAAATATTGACTCTCGCTTAAGAGCAGAACCTGCTGCTATTTATACTTTGAAGAGTCATGCGTGCGTGGTAAATTACCATAAAAAAATTATCTCCTGGATAGTTAAATGAATATATTTATATTTATCCGAAGATTTCATAGCCGGTCACTCATTGGTATGAGACGGGAAAATCATAGCAATACAACCGGTTATGAAATCTTCGGATTAATGGAAATCAAACTGAAGAGAAAAAAAAATATGCCGACATGAATTTATATCTGATCAAAGGTACACATTTATTCACACACACACACACACACACACACACACACACACACACACATATATATATATATATATATATATATATATATATATATATATATACATATACAGGGTGAGCCAAAAGTAGGTTAACAGTTGCTTCATTAAGTTTAAATGTTAACTGTAACCCTACTTTTGGCCCACCCTGTATATATATATATATATATATATATATATATATATATATATATATATATATATATATAATGTGTGTGTTTGTCTGTCTGTAATAAATATATAGTTACAATAGTTATTGACATCACATCTCCACACAAACCTCACACAATACACCATATCTACATATTAATAACATGCTATTATATTTATATATACCAAAATAGCGGTTTACAGTGTGAACAGGCTAATTTGCATATGATATTTAAAATGTGTAATAAATATGTGCTTAGTATTATTATTTCTAATATTTTAATATATAAACAATCTCTTATGAATCTTAAATCTAATAAATACTTAAATTAGAATGAAAGAGAGAGTGTATTCTAATTAATACGTATTCTTTGATTCTTAAATACTTGCAATCATATATATATATATAATGTAAGTCTGCATTTAAGTTCCTTTAGCTGCGAAATGAATATGTCTAGGCAATCTGTGAAAGCATCAGACATTCACAGCTGGCTGTTAAACTGCTCCATTTAATTGCCAAGACAGAAGCGGAGATATTGCCATTCTAATCTTCTCATTTGAGCCATTTCTTCTCATCTACAAAATATTGCTTGTTCCTTTTTCCTCTGTTAATTCCGCTCACTTCCCTTTGATATTGCCCACCTTAAAACTTGCTTATATTGTCCTGCCTTTATTTTCCCGCTTTAGCACTGAGTTTACTAACATGGCTGCCATCTATGCACTTTCGTCTCTTTTTTTCTCATGGACAAACAACTTTCATATTTACAGAGGTATTTTATTATTTTTTCCCAAAATTCTTAAACCACTATACATCAGTATTCCAGAAACCCGTCTTCTTCTTCTTCTTCTTCTTCTTCTTCTTCTTCTTCTTCTTATTATTATTATTATTATTATTATTATTATTATTATTATTATTATTATTATTATTATTATTTACTCCTTTTGAGTTTTCACATCAGTGTTAGCTGATGGTCTTTCACTGGAGTCTGAGTGACAGCAAGTCTCCTCAGGTCTCCAGGACTCTTCTGAGTATTCTGGCAGATTGCAGCAGTGCAGTGTTCTGAATGGTTTCAATCCTTCCTCTGATATCCAAACTTTCCAGCCCTTTTCTAATTTTTGGGACTGTTCCAAGTGCACCAACTACAATTGGTATCACTTTCACTTTCATATTCCATAACTTTTTCAGTTCTCTTGCAAGGTCCAGATATTTGTCTATTTTTTCATTTTCCTTTAACTTCACCCTGTGATCTGCTGGCACTGCAAAATCCACCAGTTGACAAGTTCTTTCTTTTATTATTATTATTATTATTATTATTATTATTAGACTCCGTGAGAGTTCTTCACACTCGCCTTAGCTGGTGGTTCACCGGAGGTTGAGTGACAGAGTGTTCTAGCCGATTTTAACAATGCTGTTCATTGGATGGTCTCGATTCTTCCTCTGATTTCCAACTCATCCAGTCCCTTTTCCAAATCATTGGTGACTCTTCCAAAAGCACTAATTACAATTACAGTTCTCTGGCAAGGTCCAAGTATTTGTCTATCTTTTCGCTTTCTTTCACTTTCACTCGTTGATCCGCCGGAACGGCAAAATCCACGAGATAACAAGTTGGTGGATTTTACCGTATTATGAGGTTTTCACATCTGCCGTAACCGGTGGTTCACTGAAGGCTGAATGACATCCAGTCCAGGGCTCTTCTGAGTATTCTAGTTGATCTTAACAATGCTGTAGTTTGGATGGTATCGATTCTGGCAAGGTATAACTACGTGTCCATCCTTTCTTTTTCTTTCATCATCACCCTGTAATCTGCTGTGACTACAAAATCTACCAGTTGTCTTTTTCTTGTTTATCAATAATATATTTGGTCTTGTTGGGATAAGGTGATCCGTCTTTATCTCAAAGTCCCAGAGAAGTTTAATGTGTTTCATTCTCAAGAGCAGATACTGGTTTATGCATATACTATTTTGTTGTATGGTCAGAATTATTATTATTATTATTATTATTATTATTATTATTATTATTATTATTATTATTTTCTTCTTCTTCTTCTTCTTCTTCTTCTTCTTCTTCTTCTTCTTCTTCTTCTTCTTCTTCTTCTTCTTCTTCTTCTTCGTTTAAATTTTAAATTCGCTGTTTTTTCCATGTGTCTGTCAACGAAATCACTTTTGCCTGATGAAGAAGAAAAGAGCTAATGTGACATTTTTTAATTCTGAAAGAAAAGCTGTAACTAAGTTATCCATTCGTAAATTCCTCAGGAATTGAGAATCAAAGGATCTTTTAATGGTTTCGGTAAGAAAACAATTGTGAAGTGTTTCGTTTGCAGCTATCTATGAACTCAATATAATCAACTGTTTTGCCGTTGCTTTAGTGATAACTGCCGCGTCTGGTGCAACTGTTCAAATGCCAGCCAATAGTGGACACAACAGAAATGTGTTGGACTGTGTATGAGGATACGAAATGAGACCGTTCATAAAATGGCGGTTATATGGGTAAACAGTGTGTTATGACGGGAACTCGGAGCGGGAAAAATATAAGCTAGTGTGATCTAGGCCAATAAACAATGCAATAACGGGGAGAAGAGGGTAGCTAAGTGAAAGATAATATGATAGAAGAAAGGACAGAACTTTCTTTTTTGTAGGTGGAAAGAAAGACAAATATCACTCGCTTTTTCTTAACAATCTCTCTATATATAATATATAAAGGCCAATTGGTGTATATGTATGTATGTATGTATGTACAAGGTGTGTCAAAAATATCGAGATTTAAGCTGTATTTACCAAGATAGAAATGAAAAATGAATGGAACCTTATTTTTTCCAGAATATAAGGTGTGTCAAAAAGTACAAAGTTTAAAGTTGTATTTACCAAGATAGAAATGAAGAATGAATGGAACGTTATTTTTTTTCAGAACACAAGGTGTGTCAAAAAGTGCAAAAAATCTCGATACTTTTTTGACACACCCTGTATGTATGTATGTATGTATGTATGTCCGGATTAAACTACGAAAATTACACAATTGATTACAATATATATATATATATATATATATATATATATATATATATAATATTACCGATTCTTGCATTTTGTACAAAAATTATGAAGATTTGATTTATATTCGAAGATATTTAAAAATTAAAATCTACATAGAAATAGGATTGAAATTCTACTTAAAATTTCTAGCATTTGTAAATCTAAAAAAAAATCAGGATTATTTGCTCTCCTTCAACCCAGGCAATGCTGGGTAGTCACTTCTGGTACATATATAAAGGCCAGTTGGTGTTTTTGTATGTCTCTATGTATGTCCGGATGAAACTACGAAAATAAAACATCTAACGACAAAGTAAATATATATGCACATTAAATATGAGCAGAGCTTGCTTTTTACGCAAAAACTATGAAGATTTGATTTAGATTCGAAGATATTTTAAATTAAAATATACATAGAAATAGCAATGAAATTCTACTTATGAATGTCCAAAATTTTTAAATTTCAAAAGTAAACAAATCAATACACCAGGGTTTCGCCTCTAGGTAGTATAGTATAAACAATATTCGTGTACATATGACTGCATTGCTGGATAATTTTCAATTTAGCAAAGTGTTTATACATGAAGAATAATGTATATATGCACACACACACACACACACACACACACACACACACACACATATATATATATATATATATATATATATATATATATATATATATATATCGATATATATTAATATATATCGTGATATATATGGATGCGCGTGGTCTAATGGTTAGACTCGTCGACCGGGTTCAATTCCTGGACGAAGCTGCTTGCATTTCACATTGCGTTAATACCCTTGGGAAAGGTATTAATCTAATTCTCCCTCCAGCTATGGGTAAATTGCAGGGCGGACTGGGCTCTTTAACCATAGCTAGGTAACCAGTCTAGGAGAAGGAAAACTATGAAGTCAAACCTGTTAAACTCCACTTTAAAATTGACCATATGTCGCATCCTGTGGAGGAGTTGGTCAATATATAGATATAGATTTGCATTTCCCATTGTGCTAATAACCTTATGAGAGGTATGAATCTAACTATTCTCCCTCCAGCTATGGGTAAATAGTGGGACAGACTACGCTCTTTAAACGTTGTTAGGCAATCAATCTAGGAAAATGAAAACTGAATTTCCACCTGGTAAACGCTGCTTAAGTAATTGACCTCATGACACATCCTAAAGTGGCTTCTACTTGTTGTATGGGGAAGATATCTGTTGCCAGACACCCTCTCGAGCAAGAGCAGCACTATCTCCTCCAGGCACTTATTTTATGTGAGGCAATATCGAGAATGAATGGAAGCATAAAGTTACCAACACCAGTGACCACACCAAACCCATGATGTGGACTGGGTGTTTGCTTTTCATCACTACCAGTAAATATTTTTTGGGAGGCGGGGAGATCAAGCTCTTGTTGCTCTACCGGAATAACATCATTAGAATTTAAAATTTTAAAATCTAAAAAATAAAATATTCAGTCTCGATACTTTTTAATCACAAATCATAGATATTAAAGTATAAATTCCATACGAGGCTATATTTACTTCCAACTAATCACCCTCAAGCTATGGTAATAATCGTGTAGATTTGAACTCTTTAACTATGATACGTCAACTTGTCTAGAAGGGAAAATTTGAATTCAAACCCGTTAGATTCCGCTTAAGAATTGGCCTTGCTTCATATTCTGTTTGTACGGAGGGGTTGGTAAATATATATGAATGTATATACAACTGTTGACAATAACTATGTGGACATACGTTCAAATCCTAGACAAGGCCGGTTGCATTTCACTCAGCACTAATAAAAATTGACCTTGTGTCACATTTTGCTTGAGTGAAGGGATTGGTAAATGCGTATCTTACTCCCCGTTTATGACTTTGCAAAATCCATGAATCGTTCTACCACCATGTTATCATGTTACTATTCAACCGAGCAAACGCAAGGAATTTCAGCTCCATTGCTAATATCTATAACTATTTTTTCAGAGGAACAGGAGAAAGAGCAATATATTGTCAAATTGGCCCTTGGAATCTGTTGGACTATCTATGGGTATATGATGTAGGCAAATCATCACATCTATTTATGAATTTTCCCAACATCAGCAGGAATCTGGGTCTAAGTTACGTTCGT
>CM042140.1:65794537-65807037 GCA_023376005.1 Doryteuthis pealeii | reverse complement strand
CCAAGTTTGCCCTACTATTTACCCATAGCTGGGGGAGAGTAGGATTCATACCTTTCCCAAGGATATTAGCGCTAAATGAAATGCAATTACTACGTCCAGGATTTGAACTCTGAGCGACGAGTCCATTTCCCAAGACTTTAACCATTACACCACGCGCTTCCTATAATAATTAACATAAGTTAATGAATGTAGTGGTTGGGATGATTGTCGCCTAGCAGCTGAAGAGATATAATGCATGCATTCTCTTTCATTTAACTGTTATTATTCTGGCACTAAAGATTGATGGTATTCAACATTCTTTAAACTCAATTCTTTAACGCATACTTTATCTTTTCTATTTAACCCATAGATGGTACCCTAGCTGATACTACCACTCCAGGTCAGAGTGGACCTCAGTGGAAGCGACTGGGACCATAACCTGTTAAGTTTTTAAATGCCATCCTTGGCCAGTTGAAAAGGGCTTAAAGTAAGTAAGTCCTGAGTTATGGAATCCTTTGGTAAGTGAATAAGTCCTATCCTGCGTATTGTTAAAGGCCCAGTGATTTAATCCTATGTCCGTCGTCCACGAAAGTCGCAGTAGTTATGAGTAGTACTGCCGGTTTAAGTATTGTATCAGCAGCAGAGTACTGTCAGTGATTGGCCAAGAGAAATCACATGGTTCTCGTCGAGTCTATAAGTAGGAGTGGTCTTTTGACACACAACTTATATACCCAAAAAACTCAACACTCAGAATAGTGGTGATGATGGGGTACTCCACACTCCCCAGAGCTCCAAAATTGGAATTTCACCATTAGATGAAATTTAACGTAATACCCAGGACACACAGACCCTCAGCCAACGTCTTCTGGCACATATATGATAAAAAGGGTTGGAAGTTTGTCATAAGGGCAATAGGATTAGGACAATCATATAGGTGCTAAGGTTTGACGTGACCACCCGATTGATCGGAGGGGGCCTCTCCTATCGCCCGTCTAGTCGAAGTAAGGGCCTAAGTGTACTGTTGCATGTCATGGACTGCTTAGTCACCAGGATTTCATCCTTAAGCACCTCAGACCACCACTGGGGGCCCTCTTACCATTCTACAGAGGTGCAATCGGTAAAATCTACTGCCCCAACCGACACGACCTTAATAAACTACTCTTATTTCGGGTCAGAGTAGACCTGGAGATAATAGCAACGAAAGGACACCCCACACTTACCAGTGCCTTAGAACTAGAGCCTCACCATCAGATGCAGTTTAGTTTCATACCCAAGTCACCCCTTACTGTGGCGGGTCTCGCCTGTAGAATGGTGAACTCGCAGATGGCACGCGAAAGAGAGGAGGCCCCCAAAAGCGGCTCAAAGTCCATATGAAGATGACGCTGAAGAAATGCGCCATCACACCTTCAAACCTAGATGATCTGGTCTCCAACAGACAGGGTTGGCGAGACACGTGCCGCACAGGAGCTGAGTTTAACAGGGCTACAGAGCGGCGACGTCTTCGTCGTCAATTTCCCTTGCAATGAGTGTGATCGCAACGGCAAGTCCAGAATTAGACTAACTAGCCACCACTACTGTTGAACAACATGGAGTGACGTCATCCTCTTCTGCGACGGATTTCTAAAAGGAGAAAAAGGAGTGTAAGCCCCACCGAATAGGGGGTGTTATGTGTTAGTATATCCCGGATATTGGGGATAAGAAGTATATCTGTCTATTAGTCGTTATTCTCCAAGGACCAATATACTCCTTTCTGTTTTTTCACTTGCTATTGGATTTTCAGTTTACGTCTCCACTTCTTTCTAGTCTCCCCATTCAACCTTCGCTTTAAATGAATTTGCGGCTCGTGGCCCGCATCTTTTCTTTTATGGCAGCTGCTGCTCCCAAACGTTATGAGGTAAAATGTGTGGGGGGAGGCGAATAAGGGTCTGCGGTCAGCCTAATTATGAGCATTTGATAGACAGGTCTCATTTACCAAATCGTTCAATGGTCTGTTTAACAGAGATCTAGACCTCATCTCCAAACTGTGCTTTGCCACTTAGACCGGAGACATCGCTGATAAATCTGACAGACCGACCAAAAGATTGACAGTCCGACAAACAGACAGACAGACCCAAACAAGCGTGTAAAATAAATACAAGACAAACAAGAATGAATCCCTTTTACATTGCAACAAAAGTGAAGGTTCTAACTGGACAGTCGGTATCATAGCTGACTTTGACATCCTCAAAAGAAAAAAAAAAAAAACTCTATTAATTCTACCGTCATGGAACAGATGTGGTTATTATTTTGCTTGTCAGGTTTCCATCTGCTCATTTCCAGCCAAAAGAAGAAAAATACCCTTTCTCTTGGAGGTCAGTCTTTTAAGAGCAAAATATATATTTACCTTTCTGGTTTCTTTCTAAGTATGATAACCATGCGACAAAAACGATCTTGGGGGCTTTTTCTAGTATAATGGTTAAGAAATGGACTCTACTACCCGAGTTCAAATCCTGGACGAAGTTGTTTGCATTTTGTATAGTTATAATACCCTTGGGAAAAGTATGCATCAAACTACTCTCCCAGCTATGTGTAGATAAACGGGCAGACTTGGCTCTGTAACCTTGGATAGGTAACCAGTCTAGAAGAAGGAACACTCCGAATTCTAAACCCGTTAAACTCCGCTTAAGAAAATACCTTGTGCAAAATTCTGCTCGTATAGAGGGTTGATATATATATATATATATATATATATATATATATATATATATATATATATATATATATATATAAGATTTTTGGATGTTTGTTTATTTTTTAGAAGCATTGATGAATAAAGTATATATTAAATTTTTACTTGAAGGCACTTACAACGCATGTATCGCATAAAATTCGATACTTTTCTTATAGAAAATGAACTTGACAAGTGTAATCCCGGCAAAGGATCGCTCTGTGTAGAGAATATCGTACAGACTGTTTCGACTTTATTAAGTCTCATCAGCGATATATACTAACAGCGATCCTTTACCGGGATTACACTTGTCAAGTTCATTTTCTATATGAAAAAGTATCGAATTTTATGCGATACATGCGTTGTAAGTGCCTTCAAGTAAAACTTTATATATATATATATATATATATATATATATATATATATATATACACGGTGATTTTCTGTTCTCTCTGTTTAATGCCCTTGGGAAATGCAAGAGTTCATCTCTTACATTTGTAGGTTAATCGTAGATCAGACTGGGTTCCCTAGCTTTGGTTAGGCAACCAGTCTAGGAAAAGGAAAACTTCAAACCATCATTACTCCCTAACAATCCGACCTAGCGTTGCATCCTAAATCCAGTCTGCATAATACAACCTATTCAAGTAGTACAATAACACCGGTGCATAGGGGAAGTTTTCAGCGATAAGACATTACTTTTACTCATAGTTAACCACTATATATATATATATATATATATATATATGTGTGTGTGTGTGTGTGTGTGTGTGTGTGTGTGTGCTTGTGTATGTGTATGTTGGTGCATTTTATCATGTGTTATATTATGTATAGTAAAGGCTGCGTACGGTATATATATATATATATATATATATATATATATATATATATATATATATATATATTATATTATATTATATTATATCATATATATTTTGTATAGTATGTATATTATATCTATCTATCTATTTAGATAGATAGATAGATTAATAGATAGATATGATATACATAATATACAAAATATATATAATATAACAATATATAATATAAAACAATATTATATATATATATATTATACATACATATATATATATATATATATATATATATATATATAATGTTATTTTATATTATGTTATATTATATACTGTTATAATGTATATATTTTGTATATTATGTATGTTTCTCTCTCTCTATCTCTCTCTCTCTTTCTCTATCTATCTATCTATCTATCTCTATATATATCTATATATCTATATATATTCGGCATTAAATAACCCACAGGCTTGATATGCCATTAGACCAAACCAAATCAAACTAAAAAGTTAACCATATTGGTTGTGTATCTTGACAGCAATGAAGAAGAGCCAGCATGTCACGTACGTAGCCACGCCAGTGACTGCCGTCTTGATTCCGGCTCGTATTGGTGACACCACGCCTTGTTACCGGTGATTCTGTCCAGGACACTGTCACTGTCAGACTGGTTGTTGTTCAGGAAGACGTGACAGATTTGTATTCAGTGGCCTTCTGGTTCTTGTCTGATCATCCTTGACTGACCACCTGTTACAATTTTTGGCAATATTCTCAGGTAGCTAGAATTGTTCCCAACGCATCGAAGAAGGCGACATTCAACTCTTTTCACAGTTCACTGGTCTAAATCCGCCGATTCGCACGGATGAGCTTATGGAAGCGCTCTTCACTTCGTGGTGTGCTAACGGTAGAGATGCATCTTAAACAGGGTTTCACACTCGCAACGATGTTTCCATTGCTGAAAGGCATTACCCACCGCCTAACTGTACTCCGTTCTATTTTTGGAATTCCTAAACGTTATGCAAAGATTCAATAAAAATCAGTTTGTGCAATGGTTCTTCCTGATGTTTTTAAATCACAAACTTACATTTAAATATTCACTTCTAAAATTCCGGAATTCTCAGATTAATGTCTTTCTTATTTCTTTCTTTTTCTTTTTCTTTTTCTTAGGTTTTGCCCTTCCTTCCTTCCTTCCTTCCTTCCTTCCTCCTTCCTTCCTTCTTTCTTTCTTTTTTCTTCTTTCTTTTTATCTTCTTTTTTCCTTTTCATATTCCATTCATTCTTTTATTTTTCTTTCTTTCTTTCTTTCTTTCTTCTTTCTTTCTTTCTTTTTGCCTTCTTTTTTTTGTCTTTTTAATTCGTTTCTTTCTTTCTTTCTTTCAATCTTCTTTTCTTTTCTCCTTTCTTTTTTCTTTCTTTCTACCTTTCTTTTCTCCTTCTTTCCTTCTTACCTTCTTTCTTTCTTTTCTTTTCTTTGATTTCTCTTTTTTTCTTTCTTTCTTTCTTTTTTCTTTCTTTCTTTCTTTCTTTCTTTCTTTCTTTCTGTCTTCTTTCTTTCTTTCTACTTCTTTCTTTCTTTCTTTCTTTCTTTCTTTCTTTTTTCTTTCTTTTCACCTCAACGTTTCGGTCTGTTTACTTTTTTCTGATCGCCTGTTTGCTTTCTCATTCGAAATGCAGTCACGTGATATACTGCCGGCGGCAATTCAAGCCACTACAACTCAACAGCTCTTCATAATTAATGTTTGGTTATTGAATGGTGACAATTTCATAATCTGCGCATGTGCAATGCTGGAAAATTTAATGGAGTATTTACTGATTAATCGAAAATATATTCTCTTGATTCTTTTTTCTTTTTTCTTTTTTTTTCAGAAGTAAAAATGAATTGATTCAACGCGTCGCTTTTATTTTCCTTGTGAAAAGCAAAAAATCGATACTCTTCAACTTCGCGTCGTATTTTCGCTCTTTATATTATTTGTTAGTTTTCCTTGATGTCATCGAAGAGACTTCAGAAATAGAGAGAAAAAATGTTGTTGTTTTGCCTCCCCCTCTTTCTTCCTTTGTTTTCCACGTTGGCGTCGTTGTATAATTCTTATGTTTTCACACTATCACTTTCTACTCGTCATTGCTTTTGATAAAGTGACAACAAAACTCTTACCATTCTCAGTATTCTAGTTTGGACTTCTGCAGATTTCAGCATTGCTGTGGTCTACGCCATTTTAAAGTTTGGTGAATAGAAAAGATACAATTGTGTGCAAACTATGTTATATCCTGTATATTATTTTATATTCTGTAACTGTTTGCAAAAAAAACCTTCTAAGAAACAACTATAAATAATAATAATAATAATAATAATAATAATAATTAATAATAATAATAATAATAAAAGCTGTGGAATATTAGAGGGAATGTGATACCAATTGTAGTTGGTGCACTTGGAACGGTCCCAATAAACCTGAAAAAAAAAAGAGTGGAGGATCTGGAAATCAGCGGGAGAATTGAGTCCATCCAGACTACTGCACTGCTGCAATCTGCAAAAATACTCAGAAGAGTCCTGAAGACCTGAGGAGACTTGTTGTCACTGAGACTCCAGTGAAATACCATCGGCTAACGCTGGTGTGAAAAACTCACAAAGAGTGAAAATAATAATAATAATAATAATAATAATAATAATAATAATAATAATAATAATACCAGTTGTAGTTGGTGCACTTGGAACAGTCCCAAAAGGATTAGAAAAGGGCTTGGAAAGTTTGGATATCAGAGGAAGGATTGAAACCATTCAGAACACTGCACTGCTGCAATCTGCCAGAATACTCAGAAGAGTCCTGGAGACCTGAGGAGACTTGCTGTCACTCAGACTCCAGTGAAAGACCATCGGCTAACACTGATGTGAAAACTCAAAAGGAGTAAATAATAATAATAATCAGGAGACTATACCTCGTATTGATTGACAAGAAAAAGAGAACCTGTTATTTCGTGGATTTTGCCGTTCCGGCCGATCACCGAGTGAAAATGAAAGAAAGCTAAAAGATAGACAATACTTGGACCTTGTCAGAGAACTGAGAAAACTGTGGAACACGAAGGTAAAGGCAATTGTAATGAGTGCCCTTGGAATCATCCCCAAAAAGTCTGGAAAATTGGGTGAATTGGAAATCAGAGGAAGAATCGAGACCATCTAAACTACAGAACTGTTAGAATACTCTGAAGATTCTTGGAGATCTGAGGTGACTTGCTGTCACTCAGCCCCCAGAGAACCACCGGTTACGGCAGGTGTGAAAATATCCAGAACAATAATGTAATGGAGATGCGATGTCAGTCAGTCTGTAACTGACGTCACTGTTTACGTCACCATACCCCCAGAAATTACACAAGTTTATCAATGAGTATTTAATTTATAGTCATAGTCAAAATCATTAATACGTAGAATAAATCTTATTCATTAACGATATCTCTATGAAAATCTGAGTTAGATTTGCCTCAAAACATCCCATGTTGTTAGTGAGTTTAAAATCCTGCAATGTGTCTTATATATCACTGAGAAATAAAGGTGTACATAATATATGGTGTGGTTAATTTGCATACTGGTTTTAAAATTCTATAATCTTTCCACAATTCATTCAATTTGTCGTTTAAAAATTCAAAGATGGGACATTCACCACCTATGATGGTAGTTTATTCCGTGAATCTACTATCTAATAAGTGTAATCTTTTTATATGCATTCTTATTTAATTTTGTTAGTCTTTCTAATTTAATATATTTCATTACATTAAAACTTAACAACTTATGCCTGGAGGGCGCGCATATTCTTGCTCGTTCTGTTAAGAACTTTTCACTATATTACAAGTAACAAAACATTACA
Source organism: Doryteuthis pealeii (assembly GCA_023376005.1). Lineage (NCBI taxonomy): Eukaryota > Metazoa > Mollusca > Cephalopoda > Myopsida > Loliginidae > Doryteuthis > Doryteuthis pealeii. The sequence goes on along the minus strand of CM042140.1, from coordinate 65,799,684 downwards.
AGGGTGAGTAAAAAGTTTTGCAATATTTTGGATACTTAAAATTCAGGTACTTTTAGCCGAGGTTGTGAAAGTTACAAATCACACAGGACTGTGAAATTCCAAGCTAGCCTGATACTCTCCAAGTGCTACACTGAAATAATTTTGCCTTAGATTTGTTTTACAATTTTTATTAAAAGAAGTTTTAATTTATGACCCCTAGTATTGATTTGTTGAGCACTATTCAATAAATCAAATTTTGTTGAATAAAATTAATTTTCTTTTGTATATATCCATTGATTGTTGTTTCTTAAAATTTTTTGCACATTAAATTTTCCAGCGTTGCGCATGCGCAGATTATGAAGTTGAAACCATTCAACAACCAACAATTAATTACACTCGTTTACAAAGAAATTGAGGCAAGCACAAAAATAGCTGTTTTAACCTAATTTTGGGGTGCTGAATTCAGATTTGAAATCCATTTTTATTCTTCACCTTAGTTTTTAGATATGCATACTGTACATTTTGTACACATATTGTACATAAAGGCGTATCTGCATTCAGGGTTAATTTCTAATATTGTGTGACTTATGTCTTTTTTTTAGTTATTATGCAATAAATGTAAGTGATAGCATTACATTATATATATATATATATATATATATATATATATATATATCAAGATGGATTATGGCAGTTAAGCATAGCCAACACGTCTCAATCAACAGCCAGTAGTGCACTGGCCAGTAGTGCACTGACAGTCAGCAGATCATCCAAGAAAACACATTTCTAACTGTCTGCGGTACTATGAATTGTGTACATTGTGTCATCCAAGTATATTTATTCCGTCAATGTTCTTTATCTATCCTGTTTTATCCGTAATAACCTGCTGCAACTGTTGAAATAAGCACATGTATACTCTGTATATACTAAAATAAGACTATTTAAAAGTCAGAAAACTAGAGGTGATAGAGCAAAACTGTTTATAAATTTGAATTAAGCGCACCCAAATTAGTAAAAAACACCTATTCAGATTCTTGCCTCAGACAAAAAGTATTTTATTGTAAACCAGTGTTATCTACACTAGCAAATATATGCACCCTCCGGGTGCAAGTATTTAAGTTTTAATATAATAAAATACCATATTAAATTAGAAAGGCTAATGAAACTGAATAAGAATACAGATAAAAAAAAAATTGGAACAGAGGGGTACGATTGAAAAATAGAACAACTTTGAAACTAACTCTTCCATCCTTTTCCATTACTCCCGTCTTTCATCGGTAAATTTTCCTAATTTAACTATTTAGTTAAAACAGGAAGTAAAAAATAAAAATACAGTTATTTCTTCTTGTTAATGGATTTTTGCTCATATTCAAAAAGATAAAGCCAAACAATTAGAAATCAATAATACTAAGCATATATTTATTAAAATCAAATTTTTAAGATCAATATGCAAATTAGCAATTCCATTCACATTGTAATCCGCTATTTTGTTGTATATATAAATACAATTGCATGTTATTAGTATGTAGATATGGTCAACAGTCTTAATGATATAAAACAATTTTATTAATAATTGAGGTTTAAATAAAAATAAAATCATGGAGAATGTGATGTAAATAACAAAGGCAGTTGTGACTTGTATAGTAATATAGTCTCGGTTACAGACAGATAATCTCCATTATAATAAGATTTAGTAAAGAAGCATTAAATTTTGCCGCTACATACCTTTTTCTGTTGTTAATTGTTTCAATCAGGAAAATGATTTTGATACCAACACCCAATGAAATTTATTTGAGAGAAGCCATCAATAGCGCGTACGATGCGTTTAAAAAGTTTAATAGTTTTCGTAGAACAAAAAAAAAAACATCACTATTCATGAATTTAATCAGCGATATACAAAAAGTACAAAAACTCAAACCCTTTAATATATATATAAATTTACCAACCCCTCCACACGAGCAGGATGCGACACAAGGTCAACTTCTTAAGCGGAGTTTTGAATTCAGAGTTTTCCTTCTCCTAGACTGGTTACCTAGCCATGGTTAAAGAGCCCAGTCTACCCTGCTATTTACCCATAGCTGGAGGGAGAATTGGATTCATACCTTTCCCAAGGGTATTAGCGATATGTGAAATACCAACAGCTTCGTCCAGGAATTGAAATCGGGTCGACGACTCCATTTCCTACAACTCTAACCATTAGACCACGCGCCTCCATAATCATATATGTGCTAGAAGGCCAAAGATGAGAGTCATAGTGTCCTGTGTATGAAGTTAAACTGCATCTAGTAGTGAAGTTCCGATTTTGGAGCACTAGGGAGTGTGTAGTACTTCTATATACCATTACCCCAGAGTCCACTCCGAACCAGAGTGGTAGTACCTGTTTCACATCTAGAGAGTCACATCTATGGGTTAAATTGGTAAAAAATTAGTTTATAAATGTGTTTAAAATGAATTAATAATTTAAACTCATTTTAAACACGTTTATAAACTCATTTCTGGTGATTATTTTAATATCCAGCAAGAATGAATAAAACAAAAACGTCTTCGGTTTAAAACAATCAAAGCGTTGACATGTCTAAAAAAACCAACCAACCAACCAACCAAACAACCAACCATAATATTATCTACTTTTTTCTTTCTTTTCTTTTCTTTTTTTTGTCATTACTTATTATCATAGTTCTTGAAACAATTTAATAATGTAAATATAATTCATTATAATTAAATGGTATCAGCTTTTTTACCTGACGCTTTCATTGCCTTTAAACTATTGGATAACTTATCTAAATAATCAACAAAGACAGTTATTAGTATTATTTGGATTATTCGGACTATTGTCCTCATGTTTATTGGTATCTGCACAATGTCCAATTAGACACATAGCATAGTGGATAAAGGCGTTGGGTTAAGACAGTTCTAAGTGACAGTTAATTCTAGGCTGCAGATTCAATCCTGGTCAAGGGCAACGGTAACATAGATTAGTAATTAGCACAGTTTAACAGCTGTACCCCAGCTATGGTTAGCGGAATAAGAACAGGATATCCCCGTGGATTGAATAAAGGGTTGGGTTCAAAGTTCCGTGATGGCTCCCGATTACGACATGAAAGTTCCCGAGACCGGAAAGAAGGCTCCCGAGTCCGACAAAAAGTACCTGAAGAAGGCCGGAGGGCACATCGGCCAAAACGTTATACAGATATCAATAAAACTGAGGACAATAGTCAGAATAATCCAAATAATACTAATTATTAAGTCTCATCTAAAAAATTCAGAGAAAAGGACAGTTAGGTTTAATTGCATGTGTTACTGCCAAACTACGATATAAAAACTGGAAATCGGCGATGAAACGCATTTTAGTAGCAGTAAAGGAAATGAATTAGGATACAACAACGCAGAAAAGGAATTTCAGAATCCATTTCAAATCAAGGACATGAACTGTGTAAAACGACATGATATTTTGTATGGTAAGAAGTATCCTAATAGACTTCCAAGCAGAAACCACAGGGGATATTATCGATATAACCAAAAGTCTCCTATTCAGACTAAAACTAAAAATCCGTTAGATAGACGAGGAAATCCTATGGGATGTCGGATATGGAAAAGCGTTTATCACTTCGCTAATGTGTCCAGAAAATTGTTTATTGTACCTTAAAACATTTGTGTCCAAACAAATAATTGTCTATGATAAAATTCTAGTAGTTATAAAAATAACCGGTAGTATGATAATCAAGTCCTTAACCCCTGAATGACCTGGGAGCAGTTCTCTTATTGGTTGGTTTAGTCATGTGACACCCAATCTGTGAGAAAATGTTAGTTAGTTAGTCAGATTAAGCCCCTAGCGTTTTTCTGGTTATACCTATAATAGCTATTCTCCATGCGTAAGGTGTTGGGGATTCGTGTCAATAAAAAATGACAAAAAATATATCCAGTCTCAATGTTCATGAAAAAAAAACTAACATGGAGATAGTAACACGATGATAACCCGAAAAAGATGTTCTCAACAATTCCTTACACAAATGATTTCCAACAAAACTATATTATTTCAATATGGATACTTTCTAAACAGGTCTCTTTGACTACAGCTCCAGATCAGAGTGGAACTGGGAGTAATAGCAATAGTAAATACATACTCATTAAGCATCACTATATTCAGAAAGAAGAATGTGCTTACTAATTAAAAACAAATATGATTTGTCGCCATATTTTTAACCGGTTTTCTCAAGAATCTGCCAGATTATTTCCGGTCAGATATTCGGTGGATTCTACTCATAGACTTTATTACACCCTGTCAGCTGGGGCTCTAGAATACACCGACTTGGTAAAATCCCTCCAATGGGACCGCTTGTTGGCCTTTGGTTGCGACCCGTGATTCTAAAGGACGCAATCCTGGTGGCCGAGCAGTTCATACATGTGACATCTACTTTGACCCTTATTTTACGGCTAGACGCCCCTGATCAATTGGTAAACCCCTCAAGCACTAGCGCCAATATGATTGTCCAGACCCTATTGCCCTTATGGCAAACCCCAACCACTTTTTATCACATATACGCTAGAAGGTGGTGGCTGAGGGTCTTAGTGTCCTGGGTATGACGTTAAACTGCATCTAATGATGGAGCTCCAGTTTTGGAGATCTGGGTGTGTGGAGTACCCCTTTATCACCGTTACTTCCGGGTCCACTTTGACCCAAGTGGTAGTACCTGTTGTTATGGGTAAAATAGAAAACTAGTTTTAAAAGTATGTTTAAAAATTGAGTTTGAAAAAAAAATTGAATACCCAACAAGAATGAATAAAACAAAATATCGCCGGCATAAAATAACCCAATAAGGGTTGACATGTCGTAAAATTCAACCAACTATCCAACCAACCAGACCGTCTGTATATTTCCTTGGGCGCCTTAACAGAAGAGATAAATTCTACCACTACCTTTCCTACAACAAAAATAGAGAGCACAGGTTGTGCTGAGTCACCTTGACATTGGCCAAACCTACGTGACCCATCTTCTTTTACTAGAGGGAACAGAATACCCAATATGCACTACATGCCAAGAGAGATTTACAGTGAAATATGCACTTCTAGAGTGTGTTGACTTTGATCTAATGCTAAAAAAATAAAATAGTTTGAAAAAATGCACGAATATAAACCATCCAAGATTTTCATTTCCTAAAAGATTGTAC
>CM042140.1:65777037-65789537 GCA_023376005.1 Doryteuthis pealeii | reverse complement strand
AATGAATATTGTTTTTCGCAACATTGTCACAAAATCCACGTCGAGTGGTAACACATTAATTAATGATGAATATACAAGGTGTGTCAAAAAAGTATAGAGGTTTTTGAATGTTTTTGACACACCTTGGATTCTGAAAATAATTAACGTTCCATTAATTGTTCATTTCTATCTTGGTAAATACGGCTCAAATCTCGATACTTTTTGACACACCTTGTATTCTGAAAATAATTAACGTTCCATTCATTGTTCATTTCTATCTTGGTAAATACAGCTTCAAACTCGGCACTTTTATGGCACACCAAGTATTCTGAAAATAATTAACGTTCCATTCATTGTTCATTTCTATCCTGGTAAATACAGCTTCAAACTCGGCACTTTTATGGCACACCTAGTATTCTGAAAATAATTAACGTTCATTTCATTGTTCATTTCTATCTTGGTAAATACAGCTTCAAACTCGGCACTTTTATGACACACCTTGTATTCTGAAAAAATTAACGTTTCATTCATTGTTCATTTCTATCTTGGTGAATACAGCTTTAATCTCGATACCTTCATGACACAGTTTGTATGTAATTGAAGGTTATGTAATATTAACTGTAAGTTCTGGATCTTGCCCGGGTCATATAGTATTTAGTATACATTTTTTACATCTCATATTGCTCCCCATTGGATAGCTGTACGTATCGCTCGATGTGCTTTTTGGGAAAATATTACAACGGAAATTTCTTCATGTTCATCCCCATTTATCTATAACGCAATAATACTACTTTGTGAAAGGGAGTGAGACTCAATATCAACAGTGTTATTATTAATACAAGTAGTTCTAATTAACAGAATGCTCGATATGGAAACTCATTAAATTTTCAAGTTTATCAGTTATTTTCTTTAGCCTATTTTTTTTCTATCTACTCATACCACGGCCGGTAACTGGTCCCAAGGAACTCCAAATGAGTAGTTGATTATATTTCTATTTCAGAGTAACAAAAAAAACCCCAAAACAACAACAAAAAAAAAACAGTCCACTTTCGCAGTTTGTGTTCTGAGCTAAAAAAAAGTGTATAACTGAATCATTACTCAACAACTTTTTTTCACTTTTATAAAATTAGATATGCATATATTTCAGAAAGATTCTTTTCACTTTTTTTAACAATTAAGATGAAATATTTGATTTTTATTCTGATTATCTTCGTAATTTTTTAATCTATTTTTACTAATATTTTATGTCATTTGAACAATTCTCAAGTCATTTCAGCCGCAGATATCCCCCCCCATCCTACACGTTTCAGTCGAGATTTGTTTTTAAACACAGAAATGACTCACGAGATGGAAGTTGAAATTAAAAATACAATCTAATTTATAACAATGAATTCAGAGGTAAATATAGGTACTACCACTGGATTCCTCATATACTCTTATTTGATCTTGGTACAGAACTTTGTTTTTAATTGTATCCCTAGACAGACAAACAGACAGATAGACAGAGACGCCACAATATAGATTAATATTTTTTTAAAGTGTTTTTAATCATCTCCTCAGTAGTAATTTCCAATTAGATTAGTTGACAAGTTCATATACCTCGGTAGCAATATCTCATCTATTTAAAACGATGTCAACACGCGCATTGGTAAAGCCTGGACTGCTATTGACAGGTTAGCGACCATAAGGAAATCTGATCTCTCAGACAAAATAGAATGCGTAGTAAGCAGCAATGTTGATTGGATTTTACGGCATGTCATCCCTTGTTGGGTTATTTTATGCTGAAGATATTTTATTCTATTTATTTTTGATGGGTACTCAATTTAAAACAAAACTCAATTTTGTTTTAAAATCATTTTTTTTATTCAATCCATAGATGGGACCCTAACAGGTACTACCACTCTGGATCAGAGTGGACCTGGCAATCATTAAGGGGTACTCCACATTCCCCAGGCCTCCAGATATGGAACTTCACCATCAGATAGAGTTTAACGACCCTAGGACCCTCAGCCATCGCTGGGCCAGTAATACAAGTGCTAGGGCTTGATATGACCATCCAAGCAGTTGATGTGTGAGTACTGCTATATGGTTGTACCTTTAATGAAGCGCTTGGAGAAAAAGCTTGGGAACTAGACAAGAATGGTGCAATGCTGTTTTGAACAGCCCCTGTCAGTGTTTGATTAGATCTGACCATAACTGACTATAACAAAAAGCCATATCGTAAAAGATGTTCAGATCAAGTAAGCGTGGTGTAACGGAAATGACTCAAACCAAAAACAGACAATAAAAAGGGAAAAAGTGAAAAGGAAAAAGAAGCAGGGTATAGATAGGGATAAAATGACATTCTTAGAAATAGCAATGAAATAAATAAAAAATGCAATAAAAATATATCAAACCATAACAGTAAAAAAAAGTAGATGATATAGATTATAGATTATGAATGAATACGACCAGGACTCCTGCGTAATCGAGTACTCCCTCTGTAGATACTACAAACAGCAACGTTTCTAGGACATTTCTGCTATATTTATGTTTTTTTTCATAGTTCTTTTTTCTCTCCTTCTCTGTTTACATCGTTTGACTCTCTCTCTCTCTCTCTTTCTCTCTCTCTCTCTCCTTTTTGTCCAAGCATTGGTGTTTTTCCGCATTCCCCTTTCTCATACTTTCTTATTTTTCTCTCATTTTCTTTTCTCTTTTTACTACTCCTCGTTTCTCTCTCTCTCCCTCTCTCTTTCACTTTCTCTCTTCTTATCATTTGCTTTCATCACTTTACTTTTTCTTTCTTCTTCATCCTTTTTTCATTCGTTTACATCATTTTTTTATTTTGTTCATTTTTATTTCCCCAGTCACATTCCATATCTTTACACACACACCGATGACCACTCCAGGACATAGTCACAGCGTTGTGCATCCAGCTACACAATGACGTCTATTTCTTTCTTTTTCTTCTTTCTCTCTCTCTCTCTCCTCTCTCTCCCTCCCTCTCTCTCTCTCTCTCTCTCTCTCTCTATTGCACACGCACACACACCGATGGCTACTCCGGGACATGGCCACAGCATTGTGCATCCAGTTACACAATGACGTCTATTTCTTTCTTTCTTTCTTTCTTTTCTTTTTTCTTTCTTTCTTTCTCTCTCTCCCTCTCCCCTCTCTCTTTCTCTCTCACACACACACACCGATGGCTACTTCGAGACATAGTCACAGCGTTGTACATCCAGCTACACAATGACGTCTATTTCTTTCTATATCTTTCTCTCTCTCTCCCTCCCTCTCTCTCTCTCTCTCCCCTCTCTCTATTACACACACACACACACTGATGGCTACTCCGGGACATGGTCACAGCGTTGTGCATCCAGCTACACAATGGTGTCTATTTTAGCGACGCACTCAGGCGACACAAACCCTCAAGAGGAATATGCCATGTCCGTACGAGTCATCACACGCCCTACAGATGCTAGTCGGTTCCTTGGGGAACTGGAACCGGATTGAATTCGTCACACATCAAATTTGGTTGCTGATTCGAGTTGAATTTCAGCTTTGTAAGAAAGATTGATTTCGTGTAGGACAGATCTCCTCGCACCAGGCGAAAGATTTGGTCAGTCTTAAATGAAAATAAAAATTATATGTGCATTTTATAAATGGAAAGAAACTACTGTGGATTACTCAACACTGTTTTGGTGAATTCAGCATCATGTGTATACATAGAGCCTTCAGTATCTCAGTATCATTACAGTGGTACATTGACTTAAGGGTTTAATTCGTTCCGCTCGTAACTCAATTTCCTCACATATCAAATCAATTTTCCCCATTGAAATAAACGGATTTGGTTTGGTTTGGTTTGTTTGGTTTGGTTTTACGGCATATCAACCTCAGTGGGTCATTTAATGCCGGTAAAGTTTTGAAATAAATCAATTCCTAATGGATAATATAATTTTTTTATAAATACATTTTTCTATTTAACCCATAGATGGGACTTTAACAGGTACTACCACTCCGGGTCAGAGTGGACCAGGAAGCAATGGTGATGAAGGGTTGCTCCACATTTCCCAAACCTCCAAAACTGGAACCTCACCATCAGAGTTTAACGTCATTCCCAGGACATGTAGATCCTCAGTCACCGCCTTCTAGCACCCAGATAATAAAAAGGGGTTGGGGCTTGCCATAAGGGCAATGGGATTGGGAAAATCATATAGGTGCGAGGGCTTGACGTGACCAGCCGATTGATCGGAGAGGTCCCAAGTAAGAATCAAAGTAGAGTGTTGCATGTCATGAACTGCTCATCCACCTGGGTTCTATCCTTAAGCATCACGGGTCGCCACCCACGGCCAACAGGTGGCCCCACTGGGGGAGTCTTACCCCTCTGCAGAGGTGCAGCCGGTGCATTCTAACGTCCCACCGACAGGGTGGGAAATAAACGGAAATAATACTAATCGTTCTAGACCGTCAAAAACACCTTAATTTTTTTCCTACGTTTTTGCTGTTGAAAAGGAAAACTTTAACTGTATTATATAAAAACATAATAAAATAGAATGTAATATGTTTTAATGTTTATTTTTTTATATATAATATTTTTCTTTGGCGTAATAAATTTGGAAATTAAAATGTTTTAGTGAAATTATTTAGATAAGCGTATTTGAAGACCAATCGTTCCTCCTCATCCATTCTCGCCTTTTAAAAAGAGAGGACGCCCTAGTATGCCCAATATGCAAAGTACAGCTCACTATCAAACACATCCTCTTAAACTGTAACAGTCTCAGACAAACACGCACCAAATATTATCAAACCAAAAAAACCTAAAAGACCTCTTTAAAAACACAAACACAGAAGACATTTTAAATTTCTAAAAAAAAAAGAAACCTTTTCATCAATATCTAACAAAAGATAAAACCACTACTTTAAAGAGTGAAATCCATATGTAAAAAACATTCTATATAATCTTTTCTGACATTAAATGACACACAGAGCTTGATATGCCGTTAAACAAAACTCAAACTCAAATCAATCGTTCCTCAAATTTTAGCTCTCAACACAAAACAAAAACTCGTAATCAATCGGCTGGTCACGTTGCTCCATACCACCTATATGATTGTCCCGATCATATTGCTTTTATAGTAAACATTTCTTATCATATATGTGCTAGAAGACGGTGATTGAGGGTCTTAGTGTACAGCTCTTCATCACCATTACTCCCAGGTTGACTCTGACACGGGGTGGCATTATCTGTTAGGGCCCCATCTATGAGTTAAATAGATTATTAAAAATGTGTTTTAAAAAGATGAGTTAAAAAATTGGATACCCAACAAGAATGAATAAAAATGCCGTTAAAGTGCCCTGGGTATGACGTCAAACTGCATCTAATTACCATTCTAGAGATCTGGGGTGTGTGGAGTAGCCGTTCATCGCCATTACTCCCAGGTCCACTCAGACCAAGAGAACTAGTATCTTTTTAGCGTTCCATCTATGGGTTAAATAAGAAAAATGAGTTTTAAAAATGTGTTAAAAATTGAGGTTTAAAAAAAATTGATTTAAGAAAAATCGAATACTTACCAAGCATGAATTAGAACAAAACGTCTTCGGCATAAAATAACCCAACAAGGGTTGACATACCGTAGAATTTAACAAATTAAGCTAAACCATGCCGTAAAATACAACAAAGCAACCAACATAAATTTTGGTTTGAAGTTAATGTCCAAGTTCAACTGAGCCCTCCGGGCACGACGCTAAAGAAGCAAATCCCAATAAGATACAAACCAGGCATTACTCCACAAAAAAAAAGAAAAAAGAAAAAAACTTCTTCGGTCAGCGCCCATGCTTGGCTAAACTTTCCCAGTCGCCAGAATTTGTCTCTTCCAATCCACACAGGGATATTAGCTAGAGGAAAAAATTATTCAGCTAGTATGGCATCGTCTTGTGCAGTCATGCACACTGCAGACCACTAACGGTACGCATGGGTGGTGATAGCCATTTCCGGTGGAGCGAAAAACCAAAGAATTGAAAAACTATTACTTTAAGAGGAGAGTGCAGAGGTTTACCTACAAAGAAAGTGTTAATAATGATAGATAGATCAAGAGTAAATACGGATTGTCTCATTTGTTGAAACCTTGAAATATCCTGAAGCTACAAGCCGAAAGCCTCTAGATTAGTCGCTACAAAAAAGAATCTTGTATCTTCTGTATTAGGGGAAATATGTTCTTAGGTTAAAGCTAAGGTTAAATAGCAACGTCTTGAAGCTTGGTTAATTGGTTTATGGACAAAATTAAACACAAAAGGAGACCAACCAAAACAAGTTGCTTCACATTCGAGTAAGATTTTTTTTATTACACTGGCCTGCAATGTTTTCAAAGTTGAATATAGTAGCTGATTTTAAGTTAGTTTTTTTACACTGAATCCAAAAATCATGTTCATTCTTTCTAATCTGATCAAACAAACTTTATTGAAATATATAGAACAGAATTATAGCTGTGACAAGTAGAGTCCACAGGCTTTGGAATAAGTGTTATTATTATGTACAACTTATTGTGTAGTATCTTAAAAACCAGACCTGACTTAACACAATGAATTGTATTTTTGAATTCAGCATAAAATGGCGATCATATATCGCTTGATAAACCTTTGACTTTCGGAGAAAAAAAAATTGATGCAGGCCAGTGTTATTTTTTCTCTTTGTTAATGTTTAAATTGTTTGGTTGGTTGGTTGGGTTTTACGGCATTTCAACCCATTGGGTTATTTTATGCCGAAGAAGATTTTGTTTTATTCATACTTGATAGGTACACAACTTTTTTTCTTTCTAAACACATTTTTTTATAAACTCATGTTTTTCTATTTAACACATAGATGGGACCCTAACAGATACTACCACTTACTCGGTTTCTTCAGAAACTTGTGTCCAGTGGTTTCGGCCTCTGGGCCGGTTAAATAATATTAACGGCGTGATCCCAAAGGTCTATCACCCCAGGCAACACCCGCCCCCTTGATTTAAAGGGGCAGGGCTGGGTTTATTGCCCAGTGCATGAGATAACCCCCCCCCATTGAAAGGGAATGCCGATGGAATCCACGTATTTTTTAAACCCGCCATCCCAGGAGCTTCGGATCGTAGGTGGTCCCACATTAAAAAGACCTTGTGGGATGCGAGGTAAGTAACAGGAATTACCACTCCGGATCAGAGCGGACCTGGAAGTAATGGTAATAAAGGGGTAGTCAACATACCCTAGAGCTTCAGAACTGGAACTTCACCATAAGGGCAATAGAATTAGGACACTCATATAGGTGCTAGGGCTTGACGTGACCAGCCGATTGATCGGGACAGATCGGCAAGACATTTACTTTTGCCTCACAAGTAATTCTAAAAACAAATTCATGGGGTAAATCTCTCCCCCCCATCTTTGTAATTCTTTGCTTATTTTAAACCGCTCACAGGGGCTCTCCTACCATACGCAAGCAAAGTAAAAAACTGATAGTTGAAGATAATTAAGCAGTCGTACTCAGATTAAAATGATAATATGACTATATTTGAATAGAATGAATTCTGAGGGAAATAGATTGTGAACATTGAATTATCCTATTATACAGGTAAAAAATATACCAAGAAAATTGCTTAAGCTCAGTCGGTAGAGCGTTCGGCTAGAAACTACAAGGTTCCTAGTTCGATACCGGTCCCCGCCAACTCAGCGTATGAGTAGCACAGGGATCTGTGTGGTAAAGTAAGGAGCTGAGCTTAGGTGTGGCGCTCCACCTCAGATGCTAAAAAACAATCTCCTTGGTCTAGCGCTATTGAAAAGGGGATAGACTTCCTACCTGACTGGCTGATACCGACTTTAGGCCACCCCGTCGACTTTACTTGTAATGAACTAACCATCTGTTTTTGTAGTTTGGTTTATGGTAGGATCACAGCGGTGGGAGATCCGCGTTGAGCGGATTAAAGTAGTCAAAGAGTTAAACATTGACTTTGGGTCACACCCTGCCTGTGAGGGAGGGGTTGGGTAGATACAAGCAATTTACAAAAAATGTATCAAAAACGAGACAAGAAAACGCTGAAAATCAATGAATACTGTAAATGTTGGGTTGGTTGTTTGTTTGTTTGGTTTGGTTTCTATTTTTAATGGCATATCAACCTTTATTGGTTATTTAGTGCCAAAGCCGTCCTTGTAGAAGAACAGTAATCGAACTATTTAACCCATAGCTGGAGGAAAGTAGGGGTTTATAACTTTCCCAAGGGCATTAGCCCTTGAATTTCTATATTGTATTGAAATAGTATTGTATTCAATATGACCAGGATTGAACCTGCAGTCTAGAGATAACTGTCACTTAGAACTGTCTTAACCTAAGTCCTTTATCCACTGGGCCATGAGTCCAATTGGATAAAAAACGTGGTACTATTTAACCCATAGCTGGAAGGGTGAGGGATTTATACCTTTCCCAAGGGTATTAGTTCGAAAGTGAACGTAATAGTGATACTGGCGTTCCAACTCGCTTAATACGTTGTCGCAGTCCAGCACTTTAGTTACTACGCCACGGAGACTCCACTGTATATTGTTTCAAATCATTTATTCACCCATAAAATCGTATAATAAATGTGTGTCCATTTCCTACGATAACCATTACACGGGCACCTCCACAAAGCCATCCTTGTAAAAAAACAGTAGTGGTACTATTTAACCCATAGCTGGGGGATGATAAGGTTTATACCTTTCCCATGGGTATTAGTTTAAAAGTGAACGTAATAGCGTGACTGGAGTTCAAACTCGCTTAATACGATTTAACAGCTCAGAACGTTACCTACTACGACACGGGGAGTCCCCCGCAAATGTAAGAAATAATAGTATATTTTGTAATATCCTTGTAGAAGAACAGTAGTGGTACTATTTAACCCATAGGTGGGGGATGATAAGGTTTATACCTTTCCCATGGGTATTAGTCTGAAAGTGAACGTAATAGCGAGACTGGAGTTCGAACTCGTTTAATACGATGTCACAGCTCAGAACGTTACCTACTACAACACGGGGAGTCCCCCGCAAATTTAAGAAATAATAGTATATTTGGTAACATCCTTGTAGAAGAACAGTAGTAGCACTATTACATCCATAGGTGGGGGATGATGAGGTTCATAACTTTCCAATGGGTATTAGTCTGAATATGAACGTAATAGCGAGACTGGAGTTCGAACTCGTTTAATACGATGTCGCAGTTCAGCATGTTATCTATTACGACACGGGGACTCGCTTGAAAATTTAAGAAATAATAGAATGTTTGGTAATAAACACGACACAAATTGAATTTGGATTTTTTAAAAAACAAAAAAAACCCATAAAAACCCGAAAAAATGTACATATTTTTTTTTGCGTTCTGGTCTATTCACCAAACGATGTTAGCGATTTTCCAATGCAATATAATCTTTCAGGAGAGACTGAGCGCGGACATCCGTGTTCGTTCGTGCGTATATCTTTACAGGCAGGCGTTTCGCTTTCCTGCCATTACGACTGGAAGTTTGTCTTTTGTTTTAGCTCGTCGCGCGCATTTGCGCTGTGCATTGGAGCACGCTTCGCATCACAAATAGTGTTTACCTTTAGACACGCAAACGTAAAATTGAGACGCCATGAAAAGATCTTAAATGTTTAGCGATCTGCGCATGTCACAGCTTGTCTGGACGGTCGATGTATAAATAAGATGACATTCTGAAAAGCAAGAGAAGAAAAAAAGGGGGGGGATTTTAGGCTCTTTAGGATATGCAATGTTGTATTTCCTTCAACTATTATTGAATGGTCGCGCTCAAGGGTGGCTATGGTTGTAATAACTTTTATTGTCACCCTTACTTAAGTTTTGAGAATGTGGTTTACCAAAGCACTCTTATTGTGGTCCACTCACGTTGTAAAAACCTGTCTCGTTTGACCACCGAAATTAATCAGTGGTGAATCTATTTAATACTTAATTGGAAGACCACTTAAGCAAAAGCAGGTACTGTAAGCAACCTAAGTCCTTTGTTTACCAAAATGACTTGATTCAGCGCTAAATAACCAGGAAAGGGTTGATAATGATTATGAAAGGGTCATAAAACAAAATAACCAACCAATCACAGTTAAGCAACGATGAGCCTGTTCAATACTTTATTGGGAGACCACGTAAGCAAAATCGGATACTGTAAGCAATCCGAGGATTTTGTTTACTAAGATAACTTCATTCAGTATTAAATAACCCGAAAGGGGGTTGATATACCGCAAAATAAAGCAACTAACAAAAAAAATTAAGCGACTTGATTCGGCATTAAATGACCAAGTACTCTTGACTAACCCGGTGTGGTAGTACATGTTAGGGTCCCATCTATGGGTTAAATAGAAAAATGTATTCACAAAAAAATTGTATTATCCATTAAGAATTGATTTATTTCAAAACTTTATCCGCATTGAAGAACCCACCGAGGTTGATATGCCGTAAAACAAACCAAACCAAAAACCAAGTACTCTTGATTTTCTTATGGCGATAACCTCAACAAAGCCATCCTTGTAGAATAACAGTAGTGGTACTGTTTAAATAAGATGAGCTTTTGGAGAGCGAGAGAAAAAAGTGGTAGAACTTAAGGGTCTTTACAATCTGCAATGTTGTGTTCCCTTCCAATTATTGATAAGTCTTTGTAAAGAGTGGCAATGGTTGTAATAGCATTCATTGTCATCATAACTAAATTTTTGACTCAATATTGCTAATCTTCTGGACATACCAAAAATATAACACATTTTGTCTAGAAGACTGGCGATAGGACAGCGTTCAGACACAGCAACCAAAGTCCTTTGTTAATCAAAAAGACTTGATTTGACATTAAATGACACGAAAGAGAGTTAATAGGCTGTAAAACAAAAGAACCACCAAACAAATTACGTATTTGTTAACCTTCATAACATACTAAAAACATGACATCTTTGTCTAATATATATATAGGTGTAATTGTTAGAATCATAGGAAATGAACTCGTCGACGCTAGTTTCAACCCTGGATGAATACCCTTGGGAAAGGTATGCATCCACCTAGTCTCCCTCAAACTATAGTTAAATAGTAGAGCAGATTGGACTCTTTAACAGTCTAAGAGAAGAAAAACTGTTAAACACCGTTTAAAAAATTCACCTTGTGTCGCATCCTGACTTGCGATTATTCAAACCAAGTCTTATTTATAGATACAGAACCCATATTATATATATATATCTCTCTTTCTCTCTCTCTCTCTCTCTCTCTCTCCACACACAACACACACACACACACACACATATATATATATATATATATATATATGTGTGTATATCGAATCCTTTCAATAGGTAATGGCTGGTAGGTATCAACGTTAAGAAAGGATATTATGTTACAGTCACCTTGCTATTTATAGGAAAGAGCTTAAAATACTTTAATGTTTTTTCACACCATGAAACATCGCTGTATGGCAGTGATTAGAATATTGTCAATAACTGTCAAGAGGGGTGCCTTAGCTGGAATTCGATCACCTTTATGTCGATTTCATTTTCCGTGCTTGTCAAGTACGAAGAGAGTTCAAATCCTGGTCGAGGCTGCTTGCATTTCACATTGCGCTTATAACCTTGGGAATGGATACCCATCCAACTACTCTCCCTCCAGCTACTGGTATAAATTAAGATAGACTGAGCTCTTTAACCGTGACTAGGTTAACCAGTCTAGGAGAAGGAAAGCTCTGAATTCAAACCTTTTATACTCCGCTTAATTGGCCTTGTTCCCCATCCTGCTCGTGCGGAGGGGTTGGTAAATATATATGTATAGCTTTGTGATGATGGATGGAGCGGGTAGGTGAACGGACTTAGCGTAATCCTAATCCTGTTTATCGTTTTAATCCAGTGATTACTGACGTCATAAGAAGTATAAGGATAGATAATAAATAGAGAGGTTGATTGAGAACAAGTGAGGGGGGGGGGAGAAAGGCAATGGTCCTGTGTGCTACTGCAGGAGAGTGACCTGCGGCTAAATAGAGAATAAAGAGAATGGGGATAAAGAAAGTTCGATGCAGAAAAGAAGAAAAAGGAGTTAAAGAAGAAAAGCGAGTGGGGATGCATTCGGTCGTATAATACAAAGGAAAAAGGAATAGTTACAGTTAACAAATAAAAGAGAGAGAGAGAGAGAGAGAGAGAGAGAGAGGAGAGAGAGAGAGAGAGAGAGAGGGGGTGGTGAGAGTGACAGGGCGAGGAGAGGGGAGAGGCAATAGAGCGTGTAAGATACTGTAAGAATGATATTTAAAATAGACACACTGTGCTTTCTTGGTAGGCAGGGTAGGCAGGGTCTCCCCTGACTAAAGTTATTAAGGTTAAATGTTAAATACAATAAATACATTTCAATTTATTGTCGATTTATATAATGTTATTGATAGAGCATTTATACTTAAATGGTTTGAAGATCGCATAAGCGAGAGACTGTCAGTAAACCAGGTGCCCTTGACTACCTTAACTCAAATATATATATATATATATATATATATATATATATATATATATATATATATATGCTGGAATATGCTGGC
>CM042140.1:65754537-65772037 GCA_023376005.1 Doryteuthis pealeii | reverse complement strand
GTTCAATAAGTAAAAAGTATAATAATCTTGATTTAACTCTCTCTCTCTCTCTCTCTCTCTCTCTCTCTCTCTCTCTCTCTCTCTCTCTCTCTCTCTCTCTCTCTCTCTCTTCTTTCTTTCGTTTCATCTTTTCATTATGTTCGATTGAAGCAGATTAGCGTTATCACTTGTGCATATTCCCCATCTCTCTATATTTTGCCTTGTTTCTTTCTTTTTTCTTTCTTTCGTTCCCGTACTGTTTCTTTCTTTCTTTCTTGTTATATTTTTCTGTGTAGCATGCCCTTATCTTCCCTTTCTTTATAATAAAACAGGATGGTCCATTATTTAGCTGAGATGACGACACTCATAAGAAATAAGAATTCGGCGGTTTAGCAACACCAGATAATCAGGATTTACATTTTTCATTTTGGATGATTTGGACGGTCTCATTTTTAACCAGAGGGTATTACAAGATGATACCGGTTATATAATTAAGGAATTCCCGCTAGATCACCGAAGTTAGGCAGAGATTAGCCTGTTTAATATTTATATGGGTAACAATTTAATCAACAGCAGATACTGTAATTAAACCGAATGTTAGAATGACTTGGTATGATATTAAATAACCCGAAAAAGGTTGATATGCCTTAAAACAAAACAACCAACCAACCAATCAACATATATCTGTGTTTTGTGGTTGGTTGGTTGGTTGGTTGGAT
The DNA here is from genome assembly GCA_023376005.1 of Doryteuthis pealeii. Taxonomy (NCBI): domain Eukaryota; kingdom Metazoa; phylum Mollusca; class Cephalopoda; order Myopsida; family Loliginidae; genus Doryteuthis; species Doryteuthis pealeii. The sequence goes on along the minus strand of CM042140.1, from coordinate 65,771,339 downwards.
TTTACAGTAATTTCAACTCTTCTTAACTTATCTTATGTCGAAGATATTTTGTTTGATTCATTTTAGTTAGTTATTCAATTAAAAAAAACCCTCATAGATAGGACCCTAACAGGTAACACCACTCCGTGGAGTGGACCTGGGAGTAATTGTGATGAAGGGGTACTCCACACTCCCTACGGCTCCAGAATTGGAACTTCATCACCCAGGACGCTGTGTTTTGTGGAAGCGCGTGGTGCTCTGGTTACCGTCGTATGAAATGGAAACGACGAGACGAGTTTAAGTCCTGGACGAGGTTTTTTGCATCTCCCAAAGCGCTAGTACTCTTCAGAAAGATATTAATTCAGCTATTCTCTCTCCAGCTATGAGATCTTTAACCTAGCTACGGAAACCAGTCTAGTTAAACTACGCTTAAGGAATTGGCCTTGTGTTACATCCTGCTCGCGCAGAGTGGTTGGTAATATATATATATATATATATATATATATATATATATATATAGAGAGAGAGAGAGACAGAGAGACAGAGAGACAGAGAGAGAGACAGAGAGAGACAGAGAGAGACAGAGAGAGACAGAGACAGAGAGAAGGGAGGCTCAGAAACATCGAAACCAGTTCCAACTCAAAGAAGTATTTTCCACTAACCCAGGTGGTTCCAGTACCGAAACAGAGATATATTGAATTTCAAGACAAAACTCCCCAGAATCGGAAAGGGTTGTGTAACTTTCGACAGAGCCTGATGTCTGCTCAAAATTGACAGTACCGGTTCAGGTTTCAATTCCTGTGAGCCACGTAATCGAATCTATTTCTTGAGTCTTATCAAAATTCTGATTGGCATGGTTACGTGATCACCCAAATAAGAAATCGACTACGCATTGTTGATTAAGCAGAGAAGACTCGAAATAAACATTTCGTTGTGTGCACTCTTATTTTTTTATTTTATTTATGGACACGCCAACCAATGCGCATGTGCAGAAACCGCGGGTGGGAGTAGATACAGTGAGATAAGTCAATAGATACTGGATTTTGTTACGTAGTGTATGACTGACAACAGTCTGATGATAGTTGAGTTACAAGTCAACAACAAAAAATAACTTTCTTAAACGAGTGGGTTTTAGCTTATTTTCTATTGACTTAGATCTTCAGTGGAAAATCAAATCACCCAACCCCTTCAATTTTTCTGAAATTTTGTCCGAAGCTATAACATTTTTACAAAAGTTGTTAAATTTGAGCTTCCAAATCCAGAAATTGACGGAGGTAAGTCGATTCCAAAAATTGATATAACTCTCCAAATTGGCGACTGTTTGTAATCTATTTTGTCTGTTTCTGATTTGCAAAATTTTAACTGATGTTGTAGCTTCGGTTCTGAGCAAAAATTAAACTATCTTTTTGGTACTAATGATGTTCAATATATGTTAAATAATAATAGAAAAAAATTGTCATAAGTGCTGTGCCACATCGGGATATTGATCTTGCTATGAAAAAATCAGAAATCATTAATAACTTAACATTGGTTCCGTTTAAGATTTATTTAGAGCATTTTTAGATTCCTTGGGCTAAAATGCTTTTATAAACCCATTTTCAATTGTAGGGAAGCTCTAGAACTTTTACAGACAAAAATAGATTACAAAAAGTCGCCATTTGTCGCCAACCCCACCAAATTTGGAGAGCTAAAAATCAACAAAACTCAAAATTTTTGGAATTGGAAGCTCAAATTTTGGGGATTGGCTAACGTTAACATATTGGACACCTGGAAAAAAATTCAGAAAGATTAAGGAGGTTGGGTGACTATTTTACTTTTTACAGTATGCTTTGACATAGAATTAGCCGGGTGGAATAACAAAGTCACCGGTCACTTTTAATTTTCTCTGAATTTTTTAGATGAGGCTTGATAACTTATATTATTTGAATTATTCGGTCCTCATATTTATTGTGATCTTCACAACGTTTCGGCTGGTGTGCCCTCCCCCCCGGCCTTCTTCAGGTATTTCTTGTCGGACTCGGGAACATTCTCGAACTCGGTAACCCCCTCCTTAAACTTAGGAACCTTTTCTTCGAACTCGGGAATATTGTTAAACTCGGGAGCCTTCTTGTCGTAATTGGGAGCCTTAACGGAATTTCGAACCTAATCCACGGGGGTAGACTGTTCTCATTCCGGTACATGTGTTAAGCTGTGTTAATTATTCTGTGTTATTTTTGTCTGTTGTCAGGATTGAACCTGCAATCTCCAGATAATTGTCACTTATAACTGTATTACCTCAATCCTTATATCTGTTACGCCATGTGTTAAACTTGATCAACGGATTAGATAAAGATTTTGGTTCGAGAACCTTGCATTTCTTTCTCGGTTTGAATCTCAAGCACTGGTTCCAGTGTGAAATAAACTGCAACCTGATTTTTTAAAATAAATATAAAACTACTTTAAATCTAATAAAAAAAATAAAGGTGTTTAATTTATCAATAGTATTTATCTATGACTGAACTTTTTCTCGCGTTATTTTCTGAGATCAAATTTTCTTTTCGTCGTCTGGATTTTTATGTAATAATCAACTCGTGGAAGACTAGAATTCAAGATATTTTTGCTGTTGATGGACTTGAAGAAACCAAAAATGATATCACTTAAGTGATGGGAAAACAGATATTCTGATAGTTGAAATTGTTTTTGAGGAAAGGGACATGTATTCTCTCACGACTCTTTTATTTCATCATTGTTTTATTGCGTACTTTTTGCCAGTTTTAGTTGCTTAGATACCAACATTCAAAGTCAAGTTTTGAAATGAAAACATTTCACAATTGCGTCACGTGGTCTCGAAGAGAGTTTGTGGAATAAAAAACGAAATGAAGTGATGATTAAGTCAGACACATGTTCACAGAAAAATACCACTCACTTTATTATAAGTGTTGTAACTTCCCTCTGTATCTGTCTCAAAAGTGAGGAAGACATGAAATGGTATTTTTGAAAGAACGATTTATTGTTTGACAAATCGTAGCTCACCCCCAATGACGGTGCCGTTTCGTAAGTCCCGAAATGTAAATCTTCTTAGTCGCTCTACTCGTCACTCACTAACTGACTGAACCTTCCCAAAATCCTTATTTCTCGTGTGTGACCGCTTCTCATAACTACCGCGAGAGTTCCAGCGATTGACATTTTGTTTTTGATCTCATAGACGGTCGCCAAATTCATTAGTGGTGGAAGGCGGACACTTCATTACAACAATTTTAAGAGAGAATAATAAAGATAGTATACCTGGAATAATTTCATTTTCTTGTAAATACAGAATATATTCATTACTTACCTGCAAAAGAAAGAAAATTAGATTATTAGACATTTCATTATTAGAAAAAAAGTAAATGATTCTTATTCAATAGCAAGTTGACATGTAGTGGAGTTTTTATTCAATAATTCTGATATATATTTTATCGAGAAGAAAAATGTGCTTATTGTTTAAAAACATTAAGTAGTAAAGTCGACGGACAGCCTAATGTCGATATCAACCAGACAACGAGGGAGTGTATCCCCTTTTCATTAGCGCTAGACCAAGGAAATTGTTTTTGCGTCTGAAGTGGAGTGCCAAACCTACTATTAGCTTCTCACTTTACCACACAGATGCCTATGCTACTCGTACGCTGAGTTCGCAAAGGCTGATATTGAACCGGGAACCTTGCGATTGCTAGGCAAGTGCTCTACCGACTGAGCTAAAAAAACAGATTTAGACATAAAAAAAATTGATGTGTTTGAGACCGTAATTAGATATAATATTTTTTGATGAAGTAAATTTTCACTACTAGTTTTGAACATACAAAGTATTGCTGGTCATGTAAAAGATGGGTCTAACCTCATTCATTGTGATAAAATATCGTTCGTATGTTATATCAAAGGCTTTCACCAGAAATGGTATTTTAGACATGAAATCATCACAGAAATTAATGAAATATTTTGATATGAAATGATCACAGAAATTAATTGTATATTTTGGCATGAAATTATCTTCGAAATTAATGGTACATTTTGACAAGAAGTGATCTCAGAAATTAAGGGCATACTTCAACATGAAATCATCTTAGAACACACACACACACACGCGCGTGCACGCGCACATGCACATACACATATATATATATATGCATATATTTATTATAGTGTGTACAGAAATAACCTAGTCGAGTTCACCATAAGGATCTTCAGGGTTAAATCCACTGAATTAATCAAGATATTGATTCATTCAGTGGATGTAACCTGAAGATCCTTATGATGAAACTCGAGTAGGGCATTTCCGTACACACTATAATAAACAAATCCGCTCTACTTACGTATTGAGCACTTTATATTTGTTATAAAGCTGACTTATTCGTGTAACACTTATACCAACCAAATATTGAGACTAACCCAATATTTTCACCGGTAAGTTATTCCGTTTACACACACACACACACACACACACACACACACAACATATGTATATATATATATATATATATATATATATATATATATAATTAATATCAATTTTTCATTGTAGTAGCATTAGTAGTTAATCCAAAGTTTACTTGATGTCTTCGCTAATAATAATATATATTATATATTATATATATATATATATATATATATATATTTTCAAAGGCATGTGCTATTGAATAACACGGAGTACTTTTTGTTCAATTTTTTGTATTGTATTTTTTCCATTCGTCTGGCGATCTTTTTGGTGTTTGGATCCAATTGATATAGAATAGAAAACCTAACATCAACATAAACAGCATTTAAAGTTGGATACAACATATATCTTTAATAACTAACAAACTTAACTTACACCCCTTCTTTAAAAAAAAAATACACTCTCAAATTTAATAAAAACATAGATCAAAGAACTAAAAAATGAACTAAAACCAACTTATATACCCCATGATGACGACTGGCGAAACAGTCGAAAGCGCTCGGGATAAAAGTATGCGGAATATTCTATATCAATTGGATCCAAACACCAAATCGCCAGATGACTGGAAAAATACAGATCCAAAAAATGAAGAAAAGTACTCCGGTTGTTCAAAAGTACATGCCTGAAAAGTAAAGTGCTGCCAAAATACTCAACATTTATAATATATATATATATATATATATATATATATATATATATATATATATATATATATATATATATATATATTAGGGTAGCGAAGACATCAAGTCAACGGCGCTTGGCAATCGTAAGTTTCTTGCCCATACGATTTTCAAATATTCTCCGTCTTTGTCTTGTCTCTGTCTCTTTCTTACTGTCTCTCCCTTTCTCTCTCACATATATATGTGTGTATGTGTGCTTGGTGCCGTTTTTGTGTGTGTGTGTGCATGTGTTTTGTAAGTGTGTGCGTGTTACCTGTATGCAAATGCGCATGTATCATTGACTGTAAAAAGATGCACAACATATTGTCGCGCTTCGAATTTCTTTTAAATCCATCTATACTGGCATAGTATACTATGATTAGGAAGACGAAAACTGAAACCGTCGAAGCGAGTTCTAAATCCTGGCATCGATTTATTCCAAAACATCAGACCAGAAATTACTCTTTGTTGCTGGTACCATGGAACACTGTAAAACCTATCGAATGTTATTCGAAGAGTAGATTGGAAATACCAAGTAACCCCGTTGAACTGAAAAATGCTAAGGAGTAAACAGCAGGGTACGCCATTGATCTTCTAGGTCATTCGATCTGTTGTATTAATATTGGTTTATTAATATGTACATATTTATGTATTGAAGAACATCAAGAAAGAGCAATTATTCCGCTAAAAATGAAGATGTATCGGCTGACTTCTGATTTAGGTCGAAAAATTAAAACGGAAAGTTTTTTGGTGGTACCCAATGACAGTTTAACTATAGTCTATGAATTAACATTTTGCAAATTGGGTTATGGTTTTTGGGGATTAAGGTTGTTTTTTATTATGTATTGCTTTAAAAAAATAAACAACAAAAAAGCAAAACAAATTACTATAGATTTAACTAACCATTGAAATAAATTATTTAATCTATTATTGAGACAGTTGTTTGTGTTAGTATTGCAATGCATAATTTCAATTAAACTTAGTTTAAACAAATATTTTTCAACATTAAATGTATAGTAATTTGGGTTTTTTGTTGTTTATTTTTTTAAAGCAATACGTAATTAAAAACAACCTTAATCCCTAAAACCGTAACCCAATTCGTAAAATGTTAATTCATAGACTGTAATTAAACTGTCATTGGGTGCCACCAAAAAACTTTCCGTTTTAATTATCCGACCTAAATCAGAAGTCAGCCGATGTATCTTGTTTTTTATTTTTTATTTTCTTTATTTTATGAAACCGTGATATAACGCCTACACAGATAAAATTCGATTTTGAACTTATTAGTCTGTCTTCTATATGTTATTTTATCCACTCCCTGGGTGAGCTGGAAAGTACCAACTTGAACAGATTGATGCCAGTCAAGGGGATGTATGTCTGGCTTAATAGAGGTCGGTTTTACACTGCAGGATACTTGAACGTATAATGTTCACTTTCACGTTTACTTTCACTTTAATTTTGACTTTTACTTACAGTTTCACTTACAGTTTTCCCTTTCATTTTTACATCTAATATCACCAAATTGATCCCAGTCTTCTCGGCATGTTACCCTCATCAACCGATACGCCGGTAGTGATTGTGGCACTTGGAGTTTTAAGATCAGGCCTCTAGCAATATTGCTCGTTTTTTTTTTTTTTTTGTTTTTTTTCAAAGTACTATCTTTTTATGCCCGCCCTCTTTCAATCCAAATTTGAATTTTGATACACTGCGCATGCGTATACATGTGAATAGCATTCTTTCTATCAGACACACTTTATCTTTAAATTTCTCTGTACACATGCCTATTTTTCATCTTACAACTATCTATCGACTAGTATCTTTATATACAAGTCGGTTTAGTTTGGTTAATTTGTTTAACGGTATATCAATTCCTTATTGGTTATTTAATGCCAGAATTTGATTCACTTTTAAATCTTTGATTGTGATCATAATTATAATTTCATGATCTCCAAGAATTTGGACAAAAGAATCGAAGAATTGTAAATCAAAGGAAGAATCAAGATCATCCAAACAACAGTATTATTCAGATCAGCTAGAATACTCAAAAATGACTTGCTTTACCTCATATTCCATAGAAAGACCACCAGCTTACTCTGGTGAGAAAAACACTCTAAAAGTGATATACTACTACTACTACTACTACTAATAATAATAAGTAATAAGTAAAAGTCATCGGGGCGGCCTAATGTTGGTATCAGCCAGACAGCGAGAGAGTATATCCCCTTTTCACTAGCGCTAGACCAAGGATATTATTTTAGCGTCTGAGGTGGAACGCCATACCTACTATTAGCTCCTCACTTTACCGCACATATCCCTGTGCTACTCATGCGCCAGTATCGAACCAGGATCTTGTGATTCCGAGCCGAACGCTCTACCGACTGAGCTAAACCAGACCTAATAATAATATATTATTATTATTATTATTATTATTATTATTATTATATCACTTTTAGAGTGTTTTTCACACCAGAGTAAGCTGGTGGGCTTTCTATGGAGTATGAGGGACAATATTTATTATCATTATTAATAATAATAATTCAAAAGAGATAAAAATGATGGAATAATAATAATAATAATAATAATAATAATAATAATAATATTAATAATAATAATTTCCTTTTCATCTACATCTTTTGACAAATGACCTGGATTCACATAGAAACCCCTTTCCGAAAAATCGTGTCTATCTCGTCTTACCTTATTCCGATCAACGGTAATTCTTCCCTTTCTTACGTTACTTCGGTTCCATTTTCTTTCTTTAATCCCCCACCCCCCATGGCGTATGTTTGCCTTCCAATTCACAACACGCGTTCTCTATTCGACACCAACTCTACCATTCCCCCATTCACGATCGACTTTTTTTTTCTGCTTCTTTCCTGCTCGATCTGCTTCCTCGTTATTTCCCGCTCTTTTTTTACTCATTCCCACGCGTTATTACCCCACTCTCTCTTTCTTTCCTCTCTCTTTTTTTTCACCCCCACTCTTTCTTTCTCTCTCTCCCTTTCTCTCTCTCTCTCTTTTTCTCCCCCTCTCTCTCTCCCTCTCTCTCTCTCTCTCTCTCTCTCTCTTTCTCTTGTCATAACTTTCTGCTCAGTGCTCTTTAAGTCTCGTGGCACGTTGTTTCGTTCACCGAGACCTTTTTTTCTCTTCTCGCGCACGTGAGTTCGCTGCCTCAGGTCGAAGCTGAAACGGTGTGTGTGAGCGCAGAGAGTTTGCCAAAAAAAAAAAAAGGAATGTGTGTTAGTGTGTATGTGTGAGTGTGTATGTGTGCGTGTGTCTATGTGTATGTGTGTGTGTGTGTGTGTGTGTGTGTGTGTGTGTGTGTGTGTGTGTGTGTGAGAGAGAGAGAGAGAGAGAGAGAGAGAGAGAGAGAGAGAGGAGGGGTTGGAGGGGGAACTCATAAATAAGAAAATTATTATCACATAAAATAATTGATACCATGACCTTTTCAGTCTGTCCTCGTCCTCTCGAACAAAACAAAATGGAAAATAGCCCGGGAGATGATTATTGCTATGACACTACAATTATATGCCAAATGCAGAAATTGTCTCTTTCAATAAAACAACCACAATATTATGCATATAATAGACCTGTTCAGTCAGTAACGTTTACATTAATTCCTGACCACTGACAATCCTTTTTTACATATTTCAATTTTTATTTCTATATTAAAATCAAGTCGTGTTAATGTTTCAGGTAAAATTGAGTTGATGCGTTTATACCAGATAGAGAAATCTTCGGTAATCATGAACTTTTGTTTGGTAAATTAGGATGTCCCAGAAAAAACAGAACCTACAAATTTTGTAATAAAACTGTTAATTTTAACTAGGGGGGTTTAGGGTCAGGGTTAGGGTTAAGGTTGGAGTTGGGGTTGGGATTAGGGTTTTGTTTTTTCCTGTACAGGGTGACCCAGAAAAAGACAGAACCCAAATTATTTATTTATTTTCCCATTAAACTAAACCTAAACCCTAAACCCCAACCCTAAACCTAAGGCCCAATCCTAGCCCTAACCCTAACCCTAAACCCCCTAGTTTAAATTAACAGTTTTATTACAAAATCTGTGAATTCTATTTTTTCTGGGACACCCTAATTTACTAAACAAAAGTTCATAATTACCAAATCTTCATACTGGATGGCAATCCCCTGAAATTAGTTTGCCTTACTTGGACGGTTTGTGTGATAGGAGGTAAGAGGCCGTACAGCTGCTGTTTTGAGGGGTGCTGCATCCAGATTATTTTAAAGACGTACAGCATCTTTATGGTAGTTTCTATCAAGTTTTTTCTCCAAGCCTTTCGTTAATGTCCAAGTGGTGCAGCCTTATAGTAGCATCAACACTGCTACAGCTTGGAAGAAACTTGCTTTATTTTATCAGTGTTGGTGTTTGCCATAAGAGCAATTTGAAGAATACCACCGGACAATCATATGTGTGCTAGGGCTTAACATAACCTACTGATTGATCGGAAGGTGCCTCTCCGACTGTTTGCCTATTCCAAGTAAGGGCAGAAGTGTAGTGTTGCATATCATGGACCGCTTAGTACCCGGGTCACAGACCGCTCAGCCATCATAATCCTGTCCTCAAACATTATGGGCCAACAGGCGTCACTATTTGGGAGGCCCGTCTTACCCCGCTGCAGAGCTGCCAACAGGGCGAGTAGGGAGACGTAGATTCATGCCTTTTCCAAAGGGAAAGGTTTAAAGTGTATATATTTACCCAACTCTTTTGATATCACACATGAGTACAGTTGGTTTGGAACTCAGAGTTGTCTTTGTCTTAGACTGGTTGCCTAACAAAGGCTAAACAACCCAGTCTTCCCTACTATTTACCCTTAGCTGGAAGAAGAAGATAAGGATTCATGTCTTTCCCAAAGGCATTAATGAAACACAAACAGCTTCACTCCGGATTCGAATTCGCATCGCCGATTCCATTCCCTACGACGACAACCGTTACGCTGGCCCCTAAATTGTAAAGTGCATATCAAGAGACGGGGAGCGTGGTTATCATCGTAGGAAATAGACTCGGTGAGACGAGTTAAAATTCCGAATAAGACTTTTCGCATTTCTCATAGAGCTAGTACCCTTGGGAGGGGTATGCATCCAACAATTATCTCGCCAGCTATGAATAAATAGTGGCAGACTGGTATGTTTGACCTTGACTAGGCAACCAGTCTAGGAGAATTAAAACTTCTGATGAAGCTTCTAAATCTAACAGAGGCGAAATATTAATTGAAAGTAATTATTTGTGTTTTGTTATTCCCTTTTCCTGAACTTTTCCTCACATGTCGAATTTTTTTAAATCTGTTATTCCTTATATATATATATATATATATATATATATATATATATATATATATATATATATATATATATATATATATATATATATATATATATATATTAACAACCAGTTCATTGAATTCTGTTTTCCGTACCCATTAGCTACGCCCGCATGTACCACCGACCGTGTTAATTAGAAAACCTATTAAATCACACCAAACCGGATCAAGTCTCATTTCAGTAGGTCGCACAGGCACCCGGATGACCTTCGCTGGAGATTAAGGGGTTAATCTATTTTTCCTTATTTATTTTTTTAAGTATTTTAAATAGAATTAAACAAGTTTTAATCCTATTTCAGGGTCAGTTTGCAACTGAATGAATAAAAATCTCTCGTTTGTGTTGTCACTGATCAGCAATCATTTTCAGGTCTATTAAACCTGAAGATAGAACTCTAATGTGTGCTATCAGTCCAGGTCAGAGTGGATGTGGGAGTAATGACAATGATAAGGTAATCCAAACACCCCCAAAGTTTTAGAAGTGGAACCTCAACAGCGTATGCAGCTTAGTGCTATATCCAGGATACTAGGGTAATTGAATAAGTGACTGCTAGTGAATTTACTTCTCACTGGGTGCCACAGGCTTTTGGTTTAGTACCACAACTTAGCTAAGCTTATTAAATGACACTACAAACGATAAACACTTTAAGAGCTGTTTAAAGAAACATAAAATATTAATCATATGAAAATATTGGTTACTCGAAAAGAAATAAAAACAAAAATACACGTTTATTATAAACGTGTAGTAATACATGTATTACGTTGGGGTTGTAAAATGGTCATTATTAAAGTAAAGGATATAAAGTTGCTTTTATTAAAGTTTACGATAATAAATACGTGTATCCCAAGCATATTTGTTTTTATAATTTATTTATTTATTTTATTTTTAAAATAATTTCTTTAGATATTGCCGGTATATTAACAGCAAAGTAAACAACAACATCATTATACTATTTCTCTGAATTTTTGAAATGACGCTTGATAATTAGTATCATTTGGATTATTCGGACAATTGTCCTCATCAGATAACAATATAGATGAGGACAATAGTCCGAATAATCCAAATAATACTATCATCCTTATATCAGTTTTTTTTTAATAAACTGTTTGATTATTCTATTCTATATCCTTAAATATAAGTTTAAGAGTAAAAAAAAACAATTAGATTGCGCTATCATCGTCGTCGTAGTCGTAGTCGTAGTAGTAGTAGTAGTAGTAGTAGTAGTAGTGAACCATTCAAGAATTACGGTAAACACTAAGAGAATGGACCCTTCCACACCCTCTCACTGAAACGTCTTCACTCTCCTCCTCCATGGTAAAGATGGTCCCTGAGTTTCCTTATTGAGTTTTATTGAAATCCAATTAGCCACCCCTGTTCCCGAATATTAGTTTAACATGTGTGTAAAGTTTCATTTTATTTGAATCACTGGTGTAGGTACCAACTGGTAATACACAAACAAAAGAAATTTCCATTTTTTTTTAAATATTCTACAACAATTTAATGGTATAGATGGGAAATAAACAAGTAGGCTTCGACTCCCGTATGTTTCCACGTTATAGATAGCAACTCAATTACATTGATCAGTGGGTCTCCATAACCTAACCGGTAAAAGGCTGTCCATGTCCTACCCACATCAGAATATGGCTTCAATCCTCATCATTCCTGTCGGTGAACACCGAATGTATCCCCTGCAGAGGGGTAACCCCTCATCCCAAAATGGTGTGTCCTTGGTATTATACTAAGCTGCATTTGATGGTGAAGCTCCAGTTTCGGAAATCTGGGGAGTTTGGAGTACCCCTTTATGGCAATTACTCATAGGTCCATTTTGACCTGGAGTGGTAAGTACCTATTACGGTCACTTCTATGAGTCAAATAGATCTGTTTAATTTTATTCGTATTCAACAGGACCGTGTGCAGAATTTAAGAAAAAATAAAACTCTTAAGAAACTGTACATAAATGTAAATATGAACATACAACGAACGTGATTCCCTAATCTCAAGAAATAGAATAACCCTAGACGTGTTGATATGCCGTAAAACGGCATATTTGGCGATAAAATATAACAATAATACAAAAAGCAACCCAACGAAAAATTCATAATCGAATTTCGTTCTATCGAGATTTTTTATTTTATGCAAATCGTTAGAAATGATGACACGGTTTTCTCAAATGTGAGGTTTGTTTTATTAAGCACAAGCAGGGTTACCCAACGTTGCCCGGGATTTTAGAAATTTAAAAATAAATCGCTTATCTATATTTATATATAGATAAAAAACATTATTTTCTATATATTTGTTTTATTATCTTTTATTTCGTGTTTAAAGTTTTTACTTATTATTATTATTCTTATTTATATTTTTTCTTTTTATTATATCGTATTCTTTATGAATTTGTTTTATTTATTAATCAACTTTAAATTATTTTTAACATATTGATTTATACCCTAATATTCTTATTTAGTTTTTCTTAAGGGAAATGAGGGGCGAAAAGTGTTTAATCTCCTCTCAGATAAAAAAATTATAGGGTATTGATTTTATTGAACTTTGGTATTTACTGGTCTCCAGCAAATTTTCTCGGTTGTTGTACAAACATGGATACAGACATACTCACACACATACAAAATATTCCTTTCACATATATATAGATACACACACATGAATAACGCGTAAAATACAAAAAATGTATAAAATACTGATCGTATCAGTCATAAAATATCTAACAATAAATAGTTTTAAAATATTAGTACACGTGTGTGCTGGAAAGTTCTGAATCTAACCAAGATAGAAACTATCTAGCGTCATAAAACGTTTTTCACATATTTATCCTCAAAGTTCAACACATTTTCTCAATTCTTTTAGAGCCTAAAAGGAACAAGAAAAAAAGTAAGAAAATACATTTTTTATTTTTAGTTGAATACAGAACTTATATCATTATAGAAATCCGAAATGTATTAAATGTTGAAAATATTATAGGGTTAACTTTATCATCTAGGACATTTTTGGGGTGATAAATAAGATCCTTCAACTCAGTTTTAGTTTGTTACTTAGAAGTGTTCATCCTTTCTCCGAGTAGTATCTTGTATTGGGTTACCTCGTAGCATTCATTAGTAGAGAAGAACCCCTAATCGTGACATAACAATGACAAGACATTTATACAAGCAACTGATACTTCAGCAGAACAGAGGCGGAATTATGATATTCCCGAGTTTATTATTGTGATATAAATATACGCAGCTTCTGGTTGAAGTTGAACCCGGCCCGTTGTTTCTACTGGTCGTACCGATGACGTAGATCACACGTATATGAAAAGGTACTTCCTAAAATTTATCCATTCTCCGGGAAGCTTTTAATAAAAGATACAATGCCAGTATGTAAGACAAGGCAATAAAGATATCAACAAAATCTTGTCCCGTTATGACAATGTTGCCTATGCGGATTTGTAACGTTGAGAATGGAGAATCTACATTTTCTTTCAATTTTTTCATCGTATATTTTTTTATATTCCTTTTTTAGTTGTATATTTTTTTAGTATTTTTTTTCCTGGAGAGCGGATCAAATTATAAAAGAAATTTCACATGTAATTTAATATTCTGTTAAGTTCTTTCTTCTTCTTCTGTCTATCCATTTCTTCATAATTTGCTTTATTTTTCTTCAATTTTTTACATCTTTATGTTTCTTTTCGTTTTTTTTTTTCATTCATATTACTTTTGCTGGTTTTCTTTCATTTTTTTTCTTTCATTTTTTAGCTTGATTATTATTCTTGCTTTTACTTTAACTTTCTTTCTTTTTAATTCTTTCTTTAATTCTTTTTCTTTTTCTTTTTTTTTTTTTTCAATTTTTTTTATATTTTTTTTTCTTTTAGGTAACCTTTTTTCTTTTTGTCTCTCTTTCTTTCTTTCTCTTTTTTTTTTTCTTTTTTTTCTTTCCACTTTCACTTCTTCTTTCCGTTAACACTCTTTTCTTCCTTCAACACCTTTTTCAAATAGTCATATAATTAGATGGAGAAATGCAACGTCGATATATAAAAACATTACCGAACCAAAATGGCAGACGTCCAGTTCAGAGGATGAGCCAAAGGTAATATACTTCTTAAATAAACGACACTATATATATATATATATATATATATATATATATATATATATATATATATATATATATATATGATAAAACAACCTTGAAGTGGATGAAACGAACACAAATCTTTAATCTGTAATCCGTTTATCGAGATAAAATAAATGCGCGCGAATACAATGAAGCTCTCGGGAAAATGTGTAGAAGTAAACGGCATTTCCTTTGAACACAAACAAATAGAGCACAAAATTAGTGACGTCATAATAAAATGTTAAACGAAATTGGCTGTCAGTCCATGACGTAACTCTAATATAAGCAATGTAGCGACATGAATAGATTAGTCAAAATAGAATAGGAAACTTGTATTCTCAGTCAAAACAAGGCCATGGTATAATAAAGAATTGATTAAAGAATTGAATAAGCCATGTAATCAACTTCAAACGAACAACTGAATCAACCATTTTGACTTATCTATTCGATAAAGCATGCTTGAAATATATATATATATATAATTTTTACTTGAAGGCACTTAACAACGAATGTATCGCATAAAATTCGATACTTTTTCTTATAGAAAATGAACTTGACAAGAGTAATCCCAGCAAAGGATCGCTCGGTGTGTAGAATATCGTACAGACTGTTTCGACTTTATTAAGTCTCATCAGCGAGACTTAATAAAGACTTAATAAAGTCGAAACAGTCTGTACGATATTCTACACACCGAGCGATCCTTTGCTGGGATTACACTTGTCAAGTTCATTTTCTATAAGAAAAAGTATCGAATTTTATGCGATACATTCGTTGTAAGTGCCTTCAAGTAAAAATTAATATACACTTTATCCAGCAACGTTTCTAAAATAAACAAACATCCAAAAATCTATATATATATATATATATATATATATATATATATATATATATATATGTGTGTGTGTGTGTGTGTGTGTGTGTGTGTGTGTGTGTTGAAAGGATAAATAAATAAAGGAAGGAAAATGTTGAATGGATAAAATTGATTTAATTTGAATTACCAACATGTGTTTCGGCCAGTAGTTTGTTCATGTACACATGTATTCTATTTAATATTATTTTAAATATAAAATGAAATAATAATAATAATAGAAAATTATAAAGTATTTAAGTATACAAAGAAAAACGGCCTTCATCAGGGTAAAATGTTTGATATATATATATATATATATATATATATATATATATATATATATATATTCAACAGGAAGAAAAGGCTCTACACCGTTATTCCATAATGAATTTATTTCGACCAAAATTAGGGCCTTTATAAATCTAAGTTGATTTAACAAAGCTCCCCAAATTAAGTCTCATCAGATGGATAGTCACTAATAAGTTGAATTGCATAACAGAAAGATTTTCTCAATGTAGAATCTTCTTCCCCCTCAAAAATGATTTTTACAAAATGTATACATTAAAAGTCTGTCACTATGGTGACAGGAAGTCATTGCAAATGAGAAAAAAGAACATTTTTCAGGGCCAAGCTTTTTAGTAGTAGTAAACTAGTTCCTACCCCTAGTTTGCAAGCTATGATTGAAATCCAAGCATCAAAGTGACAGACTTAACGTATTAACTCTGTCTGCCACGTGTCCTGGAGAACAGTTCCGTGTGAATTCTTTGCAACTTACAAACTTATTATGTCTCAATTGTCTGCTCGTGTGTTTTTCTATCTTATTTATTTGTATTTCTGAGGGTTTTTTGCTTTTTCCTTCCTAATTACTGGTTTGCAGATTCTATCGATCTCTATACTAAGCCCACTCAAGAGGTCTTTATGGCCATATGTGCGGACACATGGCTTTCAGGTTTAAAATGTCAAGTTAAAAATCCTATGACTCGCTCTCGCGCCCGTCCTTATCAGTCCCCGTTCCTGGCAAGTCCTCAGCACGGCATCCAGTGTCCGCACATAGCTTTTGTAGTGAGATCTTGCTGATTGGCCAACACTATTGAGACCATATGTAAGGGTCCACGGGGGAACGTCACCTATATACATATCAATCCCTGTATGATGAGACGCAAGATCAATTTCTTAAGCGGTGTTTAATAGGTTAAAATTTAGGGGTTTCCTTAAAGAACCCGGTCTGTCCTACTAAGAGAAGAAATAAAAAAAGATCCTGAGATAATTTAGCTTGGTAAATTTAACAAAAGAACTGTCGGCTTGGGCTTTAGAATACACCGACTGCACCTCTGCAGAGGATTAAGACCCTCCCCAAATTGGGCCAACTGTTGGTCGTGGGTGGCGACTCATGATGCTTAAGCAGGGAATCGAGGTGGCTCAGCAG
>CM042140.1:65712037-65749537 GCA_023376005.1 Doryteuthis pealeii | reverse complement strand
GAAACTTCTAACATACAATAGGTTAAGCGCGAGCGCCCTCTACCGTTGAGTAAGGCAGTAATGCGTAGAAAGGAGAAAATAAGAAAAGAGAATCTAGTTGTGCATAATGGCGGACTTCCTTTTCAGAAGACGGAGAAATATTTTTTTTTTAAAGGAATGGAAGCAATAAGGATTCCTTAAAAAAACAAAATACATGAAAAATCCTAGCGACGTTGAAAAATAACAGACAATTGCGCGCGTATTTTTATTTTATTTTTAGTATGAATAGTTATAATAGCCTAAAAGTGTGCGTATGTAATGGTGTGTGTGTATAAGTTAGTCAAAACAAGAGAATGTTTATATGCGTCAAATAATAGTCGTGTGTGCTGTAATAAATTTCATCATGAGGATATGTGGGTGTGCGTAGAATTAGGTTAATATTTACATACAACGAAGGAAATTATAGCGACTGTATTGAAGTTGTTTTTTTATTTTTAAATCTTATTAGTACGCACAGAAAAACGGAACATAATAGCGAGATTTTTATTAGAGCAATACGCTACACTAACTTGGGCGTGTGGTGTAATGGCTAGAGTCGTAGTAAATGGACCCGGGTTCAAATCCTAAACGAGGCTCTTTACATTTCATATAGCGCTAATACTCTTGGGAAAGGTATGCATCCACCTTCTCTCCCTCCAGCTATGGGTAAATAGCAGGACAAATTGGACTATTTAACCTTAGTTAGACAACCACTCTAGAAGGTAAACTCTGAATTCAAACCTGTTAAACTCCGACTAAAAAAATGACCTGGTGTCACATCCTGCTCGTGCGGAGGGGTTGGCAAATATGCACTACACTAACTTAGGGAAGTCTAATTTGTCACTGAATGATAATCTTGAAGAAACTGCTTCAATAAATCCTGGACAAGGTTGTTTACATTTCACAAAAAATAGGCCGGTTTAGTAGAACACCGACTTAAAAATCACAAGATTTCTGGTTCGATACCGGCCCTCGCCAACGTAGCGTACGAGTAGCACAAGGATATGTGCGGTAATGTGAGGAGCTGGTGGTAGGTATGGCGCTCCTACTCAGAATTAATAAATTAATCTCCTTGGTCTAGCGCTAGTGAAAAGGGGGCAGACTACTTCGCTGTATGGCTGATACCGACATTAGGCCATCCCACCGACTTTACTTACTTTTTTAATCTCCCCCCAGATATATTTAATAGTAGGGAAGACTGCACGCTTTAGCCTTGGTATGGTACCCAGTCTAGGGGAAGGACATGTGGGTGTGCGTATGATTAGGTTAATCTTTACATAATAGACTTTTCCTTGTCCTAGGTGGATTGCCGACCAAGGCTAAGGAGCCCCACTGCCCCATTTAGTGATATATGTGAGTAGTACCCCAATCCTACTACTATCAGTGTGGATAGCAGTTTGCCTCCTTGAGTTCATCCACCCTTTTTATATCTCTTGTTTTTTTTATTATGTTTTTTTCAAATATCTTTTTAAAATTATTATTTTACATCAGCGACACGTGTTTCAAATCTTCTGATATCTTCTTCCTGCATTGCATGTGGTTCATCAATGCTTGAAGAAAAAATCAGAAGATCTGAAACACGTATAAAATAACCCAATACAGTTAAACACAACAAATCAATGAACCAACCGCTTGTTTAAGAAATTAATGTCCAAGTTTATGCGAAAGGTATTATTTAAAAGTAGGAAACATCTCCAGTGCGGGAAGATTGGCGTAATTCAGCTTTTGTAAACATTTTCTTGTGTCATATATATGTATATTTTGTAAATGTAAGTAATACATGGAAATAAATCCGAAAATATGTAGAGAATAGAAAAAAGAACGTATTCCGAAAAAGATGCATTTATTTTTTTATGGTAAAGTTGACGTTTAAACGTTTCGGTTTATGTTAAACCTTCACCAGGACAATAAAAAGAATGGAAAAATTATTGTATAAACAATGATGGATGATTTTAAAGTGACGGCAGTTAAAAATGTATTTAGAGAAAAAGGCTCATAACCGTATTTTGGCAAGCGTTCATTTTGAAAATGAAGACGTGATTGGTACACAAATGTAACCAAATGAGACTAGATAAACTATTATAGTCAGACATAAAAGAGGGCACTAAAAATAGAAAGTACCTTAACCTTTGTAAACTCATTGTCTTGTGTCATACTTATGTACACTTCGTAAATATAAAAATGTAAGCAAATGAGAATAGATAGATTTATATAGTCCGAAACACAAAAGAGGGCACTTAGAAAATAGAAAGAAAAGTAGATAATAAATAAACAGATTTTTCTTTCTTTTTTTTCTTTTGGATGTCCGTCGCAGACGACGAGGATGTCACTCCATTTCTTCATTTGTGGACCCTATAGTAGCTCATTAGTCCAATTCTGGACTTGCAGATGCGGTAACACACTTTGCAGGGGAAATTCCCATCTACATTTGGTTGTTCAGGACGACGAACAAATATTGATTTATTGATTTATTTTTTAATAAACAAATAAAGGAATTCTCGAATGAATAGAATATAGAAAAAAAAAAAAGAACGAATAACCGAAAAATTCAAACCTTAAAGCTTACAAGTAAATAAATAAATGAATAAATAAAAGATCCAGGATTGGATTTAATTCAAATTGTCCTATTAAAAAAAGGATTGCATGGACTTTCCAAAGAACAAAATATTAACAAAAAATAAAAAAGCTAAGATAAATAAATAAATGATAAAAAAGAGTCAGATATTTTTACAATGCGATTCTTCCTTTTAAAAGCTTCAAATATGTTTCCTATTTGAGTTTTTATAGCTAATATGTTTTTTTTCTTTGCCGTCACTAAATGCAGATGAGAGAACCTTTTTTTTTTTTTAAGCTTCTGAAGTTTCTATTCAGCCTATTCTATTCATTAAATAACCTTGATCATTAAAAAGCTTCTTACAACCCCATCCCCACATTTTACTTTTTCATTGGGGATTCTCGGCAAAAATGGGATCTAAAAGAAATGGAAAATACCCCATCTTTTAAAAATATACATGTATTTCTTTTTTTTTTTTTTTTGTTTAATTAAGTCATAAAATCATCCTAGATTATTATTGTCAGTAATGTCAGCATTGTCTTTGTTACTCGCTGAATATAATTTCTATCTCGTTTGCAAGATTTCTGCTCTGAAACTATCATCATCATCATCATCATCATCATCGTTTAGCATTCCGATCATAGAAATAGTATCTGCGTTTATAACGATAGCTAAGGAGGCACGTTGTGTAATGGCTATCGCCGTTGGGAATATATTAGTAAATACTCTGAAACACGCATCATCATCTTCCTCCTCCTCCTCCTCCTCCTCACCATCATCATCATCATCATCATCATCATTCCAATCATAGAAATAATATATGCCCTTATTGCGATTGATATGGAGGCACATTATGTAATGGTTATCATCGTAGGGAAATGTATTACTAAATATGAAAGCGCGTTGCGCAACGGTCATGGTCACTAGGAAATTGATTCGACGAACCGAGTTCAGATCCTGGACGCAGCTGGTTTTTTATGCCACGCTAGTAACCTGAGTAAAGACATGTATCCATGTTTTCTCCCTCAAGCCATAGATAAAATAGTAGGGCAGACTGGGCTCTTTAGCCTTGGTAGCACAACTTGTGTCGGAGAAGGGAAAACTATAGATTCAAAACCTGAAGAATATTGATTGGGAGAGTCTGTGGCATATTGATGCACTCACCTAAGGAAGATGACTCGGTAAATATTTTCTTATTCTCATATTCTGTCATTCTTTATTTTCATGTAATTTTCCTATTCTCATATTCTGTCATTTTCATGTTATTTTCTTATTCTCATATTCTGTCATTCCTTAATTTCATGTGATTTTCTTATTTTCATATTCTATCATTCTTTATTTTCATGGTATTTCTTTATTCTCATATTCTGTCATTCCTTAATTTCATGTGATTTTCTTATTCTCATATTCTATCATTCTTTATTTTCATGGTATGTTTTATTCTCATATTTGTCATTCTTTATTTTCATGTGATTTCCTTATTCTCATATTCTGTCATTTTCATGTTATTTCCTTATTCTCAGATACTGGACGAGGCTGTTTGCATTTCACGTAATGCTAATTCCCTTGGGAAAGGTATGAAACCAATTATTCTCTCTCCATTCATGGGTAAATAATAAGGCAGACTGGTCTCTAACATTGGTTAAGTTACTGGTCTAGGAGAAGGAAAACTCTGAATTTAGACCTGTTAAAAGAAATTGACGGTGTGTTACATCCTACTTGTATGAAACATCCAGCCAGGAAAGAACTCGCTATTCAGTAATAATGGATCTGCGAGACTAGCTTGCGAACCATTATACCATGATAGGACGTCTTTATTAACACAACCCATTCGCCACGGGTAGGATATGACACAAGATCGCAAGTATGGAATATCCAGCGAGGAGAGAATTCTCTATTCAGTAGGAATGTATGCGAGACTTACGTGCTGATTATTACACTACGATGAGACGCCCTACGCTTGGGAAACATATGCATAAAAATATTGTCTATCCATCAATAGTTAAATAGAAGGGCAGACTAGGCTCATTAACCATGGTTAGGCCACCAGTCTTGGAGAAGGAATAATCTGAATTCAAACATGTTAAACTCCGCTTAAGAAATTGATCACATGTCATATCCTACTAGTGCGGAGGGGTAAGTATATATATATATCATTTTTTTTTTCAGACTGAATTATTTGATCCTAGCCGTTGACCTATGAGGCTCCTACGAATACCAAAACTTACATCCATCAGCTTTGTACTGACACTGGATGCCGTCTAGAGGACTTACCGAGAGTGATATTCGATAGGGACTCATAGCGAGAGAAAATAAATTGAATGCATGCTGTCAGCACGGTTTGATGATGATGATGATGATGATGATGATGATGATGATGATGATGATGATGTAAAACCAACAAGGTTACCAAGCAACCAAATCAAATCCAAAAAGTAATACATATTTAGAACACTGTATCCTGTATAATACAGTAGAGGCGCGTTGTGTAATGCTTATCGTTATAGGAAATGGATTCAGCGAGACGAGATCAAATCTTGGTCGTGACTGTTTTCATTTCGCATATCGCTAATACCCGTGGAAAAGGTATGAATCCATCTATTCTCCCTGCCTTTATGGGTAAATAACAGGGCAGAATGGATTATTTAAACTTGGTTAGCTGACCCACCAGGAGAAGGAAAACTCTGAATTCATGCCTGTTAATCTCCGATTAAAAATTGACCTTGTTTCACATCCTACTCGTGCGATGAGGTTGGTAAATATGAATGATACATGATTGCGGGAAAATAAGTTGTTGTGGTGGAGTGGAGAAAACAAGGGTCTGGAGTCCTTTAGCCAGTACGTTTAGTTTCTTTGTTTAATGGTATATCAACCATTGTGGGTTATTTAATGCCAAGCGTGTAGAAGAATGGTAGTAGTAATAGTACTATTTAACCCATAGCAATGAAAGTGCATATGGCATTTTGTTGAACGTCGTTATGGCAGATACCATGGCAACACCCTTCTCTTAGAACACAACTATATTGTGGAGTGGAGCGGGGAGATCTACAGAATGGGAACGGTCAGTCTTCAATACCACCATGCTCCATAGTCTCGTGAGACAAATGGCTGCCAGAAAGCTTAGTTCACACTCAAAACACAAACATACACGCACACACAAACACACACACACACACAAACACATACACACACATACACACATACACACAAACACACACTCAAACACACAAACACATACACACACACACAAACACATACAAACACAAACACACACACAAACCCACATAAACGCACACACGCACGCACAAAAACACACAAACACACACACACATACACAAACACACACACATATAAAAACACACAAAGACACCCACAAACGCACACACACAGACACACACACAAACACAATCACACACAAACACACACACACACAAACACACACACACACACATACACAAAACACACAAAGACACAAAGACACACAAACACACACACACAACACACACACACAAACACACATATACACACACAAACACACACACACACACAAATACAAACACACACACACAAACACACAAGCATATACACACACATACACACAAACACACACAAACACACAAACAAACAAACGTACAAACACACACATAGACATACAAGCAAACATATACACAAAAAAACATAAATAAATACATACAGGAACATGCACTCAGTGGAAACCTTCGGTTTGCTTACAGATATTTCCAAAAATAAGAATTCTATAATTCTTTAAACCATTGTTATCGCAGACAATTCCGAGGTTCCTAAGTATTCTAAAATGTTTGGTCTGTGACATTTAAGTTATGCATTGCAAATTCTTAAAATACTTTGTTAATGGAGGGTTTTGCTGAAGGTATGTAAGTCTGGCACAAGTCCACAATTTTGGAACACATATTAACAATTGAAATAATTAGAATAGCGGTCTGTTTTGGTGACCACTACTCACCGATGAAGTGGAGACCTCGCTTAATCTATTCTTATCTGTTAATATCTATATATCTCTGTTGATATCTATCTATCCATTCTCTCGCTCTCTCTCTCTCTCTCTCTCTCTCTCTCTCTCTCTTTATCTCTTCCTCTCACTCCCCATTTCTCTCTCTCATATATATATATATATATATATATATATATATATATATATATCAGTGTTTATAACTACCTATATACCTAGCTGGCTAGTTATTTATCTATCTATCCCTCTCTGTTCATTATGTATGTATGTATCAATATATCTATCTATCTATCCCCATCTGTGCATATATCAATCTATTTATGTGTATTAGTATATTATATATATACATGTGCGTGTGTGCTGAAAAATAGTAAAAGTGAAAAATAAGAAAATGAGGGTTATTTTTTGATATTTGGTGATATATATATATATATATATATATATATATATATATATATATATATATAGTGTTGATATTGTTATATTTATAAGTAAAGTGTGCTCAATATCAATGATAGAGTATGTATATCTAAGTTAGTGTAGCGGAGACAATACTAATATGCAAATGTGAGATACTATAATATATATACTAGCAGGACCTGTGGATGTACCAAAATATGATAATTTAATTATTACACTGTTTGATATGTTTACATCTTGATTAAACTACCTCTCTCTCTCTTTTGCTTTCTTTCCTTCTTTTTATCTTTTCATTATGTTCGATTGAAACATATTAACGTTATCACTTCCTCGTGCTCACCCCCATCTCTCTATCTTCCCCTACTCTCTTTCTTTCTTTCTTATTATATTTTTCTGTGTAGCATGCCCTTTTCTCCCCTTTCTTTCTTTATAATAACGAAATGGTCCATTATTTTTCTGAGGTGATGGAACCCATAAGAAATAAGAATTCGTAGGATAAGCAACACCAGATTATCAGGATCTGAATTTTTGAATTTCATCTTGGACGATTTGGACGGTCTCATTCTTAACCAGAGGGTGTTACAAGATGATGACGGTCGTACTTTTAAGGAACATGAGTATTAATATATAGACTGATGGGGGAGGAGCTCTCAAAGTAGTTTTGACTAATAAGAAAGAACCCCTTTGGTTTGAATTCAGAGTTTTCTTTCTCCTAGATCGTTTGCTATACGAAAGTTAAAGGGCCCAGTCTGGAGGGAAAATAGTTAGATTCATAGTATTCCCAAGAGAATTAGTGCTATGGGAAATGTAAAAAGTCGTGTGCTGGATTTGAACTCGTCTCGTCGTGTCCATTTTCTATGATGGTAACTATTACACTAAGCACCGAGTGAAAATGCATTTTTTAGCGTATATATATAAAAAAAAAAACGTCGGGGTGGCCTAAAGTCGGTATCATTTCAGTAGAGCTAGACCAAAGGAGATTGTTTTTGTTTTTTGAGTCTGAGGTGGAGGGTCACACTTACCATCAGCTCGTTACTTTATCGCATAGATCCCTGTGCTACTCATACGCTGAGTTGGTGAGGACAGGTATCGAACCAGAAACCTTGTGCTTCCTAGGCGGGCGCTCTACCGACTGGGCTAAACCGGCCCTTTGTTAAACTGACCCGCGTTTAATATTATCCAACAAAAGTCGAGATAGCCACAACTTTTAGTGAGAAGTAAGTAAGTAAAGTCGCCGGAGCAGCCTAAAGTCGGTGTTAGCCAATCAGGGAGGGAGTCTATCCCCTTTTCACTAGCGCTAGACCAAGGAGATTGTTTTTGCGTCTGAGGTGGAGCGCCACACCGACCATCAGCTCCTTACTTTACCGCACAGATCCCTGTTCTACTCATACGCTGAGTTGGCGAGGGCCGGTATCGAACTTCTAGCCGAACGCTAAGTACTCTTATTGAAATAAAGACGTCTATGCGATAAATCAAGGTAAGTCATTTCGAAGAAGGTGCGAAAGAATCGATTGTTAGTGTAAGTGATTGCAGTCACCGTCAGATTCCCCGAAATCCTGTATAGCAACTCACATATAAAGAATTATCACATGCATATGTTTTATTTTTTGTCCACGAACAAAAGAAATCCAAATGGATCACGTAATCTTATTCATAGATACATCGGCGCATGCGCAAACATGTGCAAGTTCTCCTTTTTCTTTCAAATATTCAACTGTGAAACGCTGGCCACCGGATAATCCCACCTAAGGGCCGCATCAATATTAACCATGTTAACATACCACGTACGCGTGTACAGCCCCGAGCGGACAGCGGAGTGAAATAGGGACGGGGAACTACCGCTTCTCACAACACGGCTAATGTCATCGGACAATAGCGAAAATAGAGAAAGGAGGAGAAGTAAGAAAAGGAGCGGGAAAGTCATTAAGGTGGAAGTGGGAGAAGGGAGAAGTTGGAGGAGAGTCCTTAATGGGAGAGTAAGAGTTATGTCGAAGCGAGGGCCATTGAGTTCTTGCGACAGTGTCGTTATAATAGCAGACACTAAAAAGGTGTTTCGGGAGGGGGTGTCTCGAGTTGGTTGGGGCCGGGGGGGGGGGGAGGGGGGGTAATGGCTTTTCTAATCTTATTCTGTCTAGTAGGGAAGGGAGTCATTTAGCAACGTTGGACACTGACCGATCGATTGACCGTGCCGAATGGAATGGGTTAATGACGATATATGCACAAAATGGGAATAAGATGAAAAAAAAAAAAAAAAATGAAAAAAAGAAAGAAAACAATTAAAAGAATTAAATAAAGAGAGAAATAAGCAGAGTTTGGTTTGGTTTGTTGGATTTTACGGCACGTCCACCCTTGTTGGGTTATTTTATGACGAAAACGTTTTGTTCTATTTATGCTTAATGGGTATTAAAAAAAAAATTATACTCAGTTTTTAACACATTTCTTAAAATTCATGTTTTCTATAGATGGGACCCTAACTGGTACTACCACTGCAGGTCAGAGTGGACCTGGGAGTAATGGCGATCCACACTCCCCAGAGGTACAAAATTGGAACTTCACCATTAGATGCAGTTCAACGTCATACACAGGACACTTTAGCCACTGCCTTCTAGCACATATATAATAAAAAGATTGCTAGGTTTTGACGCGACCAGCTGATTAATCGGAGGGGCCTCTCTGATCGCCCGTCTAGCCTAAGTAAGAACGAAAGTAGAGTGTTGCATGTCATGGACTGCTCAGCCACCAGGGTCCCATCCTTTAATCATTTAGTTTTTCGAGTCAACCAACCAATCATAATATTTTTCTCTCTTATCTAAATAGTGTCACCAATTAAATTAGTAGATCCTGGGACGAACAATTTGAAAGTTAACATGAACTGTAGCACAAAGCTCACACACACACACACACACACACACACACACACATATATATATATATATATATATATATATATATATATATATATATATATATATATATATATATATATACCAATCCCTCTGCACGAGTAGGATGTGATACAAGACCATTTTCTTCAGCTGATTTTAACAGGTTTAAATACATAGTTTTCCTTCTCCTACACTGGTTGCCTAACCAAAGTTAAAGAGCCCAGTCTGCCTTGCTATTTACCCATAGCTGGAGGAAGAATAGTTGTATGCATACCTTTCTTGCCAAGTCCATTTCTTATGATGATAACCATTACACCACGAGCACCTCGATGAGTAGGACCCGACACAAATTCATATACACAAATTCTAACTTAATACTTGTACTTATACTATTCTTAATACTTACTACCTATATCCATTGAACACTTTAGAATTTACTTGAATAACCATATTGAACAACGAGGCAATGTGGTTATTTAAGTAAAGTTTAATATATATATATATATATATATATATATATATATATATATATATATATGAAATGATTAATGAGTAAATGTCCAGTACATATATTGCTGCAGGTGAAAGTTTCCTGTTTCTAGAGGGAGAAGCCCCCATGGTGTAGAAGCGAATGTGCTAGACTGAAACATCACAGTACCCATCTCTTCTCCCCTCTTCATCCTAATCAATCATGTATTTTCCAATCAAATTTGCAAAAAATTGCTACCTTGTAGATTGCCACAATTTTCACTTTCATTAAATATTGACAATATTTATCTGACGTTCTTAAACAATATCAACAATGAATAAGTAAGTTTATGATATAAACTTATTTTTTTAAATTTTGTTATTGCTGTATAATAACAATAATAACAACATTTTTATGTTGTTGTATAAAGATGATATACAATGTATATTATCTTTATACAACAACATAAAATATTTTTTAAATAAGTAAATATAATAAATCAGCCTGAGAGGATATTAAAAAAAGGCATTGAATTTTAAAATACTCTGTAATATCTATAATGTTAATAATTAAATAAAAAATTAAACAATTATTAATCGGAAAAAATTAAATCATTTTTAATTGTACATATAATTAGCACGATTCTTATTTATTATTTTTAATTAGTCAAATATCTATTTATTTACAATGTATCAATAACTGGGGTATCATTATTTTTTATCCCCCCCCTTTGAATGAAGTCCCTATTTGTTCATATCAACAATATTTCATCACAAAAATTTAAATTAAAAAGAAAATGAGGATAAGTTTGGTTTGGTTTGGTTTTTGTTTTACGGCAGATCAACCTCGGTGGATCATATAATGCTGACAATGTTTTAAATTAGATTCATTTTTAATGGATACTCCTTAATTAGAGCACTTTATATGACTCTGCTCAAGGTTTCCGGAGTCAATTATTTTATGTGGGTAAATAGTTGGCAAAGGCTTGGCCTAATTTGTATCCCATGTGCAGTGCGACCCCCCAATATTAGGCTAAAATTTATAATAAACTTATTTATCATATAAATTTCTGAGACCTAAATTTTAGCCTAG
Organism: Doryteuthis pealeii; assembly: GCA_023376005.1. Classification (NCBI taxonomy): domain Eukaryota; kingdom Metazoa; phylum Mollusca; class Cephalopoda; order Myopsida; family Loliginidae; genus Doryteuthis; species Doryteuthis pealeii. The sequence continues at coordinate 65,738,111 of CM042140.1, read as the reverse complement.
GCCAACTATCTACACACACAAAGTCTGTATCTCATGTATTGTGCGACCTCCTAGTATTAGACACAGATTTAGGTCTAAGAAAGTCGCATAATACACGGGTATATACAGTAGAGCGGGAAAAAAAATGAAGGAATAAAAAAAATACACAACTTATATAAGTAAATAAATAAATAGATAAAGAGAAAAAGTTCTAGAGTTTTGTTTTTTTTTCGTTTAAGTCTGACTGATAGCAAGTCTTCCCAGGTTTCTATGACTTTTCTAAGTATTCCATCTGATTTTAAGTGCTGTGGTCTGGATAGACCCAATTCTTCTTCTGATTTCATGTTCCCCAGTCTCATATAAATTCATTTAAGCCTATGAATTCAAGTAGGGAAGGAATAACGGAGAGAGAGAGAGAGAGAGAGAGAGAGAGGAGAGAGAGAGAGAGAGAGAGAGAGAGAGAGAGAGAGAGAGATTACTTACAAAAAAAAAACGATTGCTGTGATCATTCAAATTGTCAGTCGATACTATAGAAAAATGAGGAAGAGTGTAGGAAAAAGATAGTTTGCTATTTTTGACAATGAATCCGATGTCGGCTTTAATATATATATATATATATATATATATATATATAGAGAGAGAGAGAGAGAGAGAGAGAGAGACAGACAGACAGACAGACAGACAGACAGAGACAGAGACAGAGAGACACAGAGTGCCACAGAGAGAGATGGGAGTAAAAGAAAGAAATAGAGGGAGGGAGAGCTTGAGAGAAAGAGAAAAAAACAGAGAAACTAAGAGAATGAGAGAGAGAGAGAGAGAGAGAGAGAGAGAGAGAGAGAGAGAGAGAGTAAAAGAGAGAGGGTCTGAGAGATTAAGAGACAGACAGACAGACAGACAGACAGAGAATTAAAGTATGAACTATGAAGTGTTTATCAGTTTTAATTGATTGTGTTCTTGTTCGCGAATTATTATGAAAGAATAATTACTTGAAATATAATTGCTTGCTTATTATTATTATTGAGTAGGAATATTTAAAACTATATAACTATATGCAAATTTTTTTAATATTAAGAATAGTTACTTGCAGGGATAACTTGTTTACACATGATTATTAAACAGAAATAGTTACTTGAAATCATATAATCATTTGCAAAAATATGCAAATAAGGAAATGAATAAATAAAATAACTGACTTTAGTGCTAGATTAACTAAGGGTTTACATGCCGTAAAACAAACCAAACAAACATTTGCTTACGTTGGAATTCCCACAACTCGTATAAACGATGGACAACAATAGCTTATAACTGATTGCAAAATCTATAACGACCTGAGCAAATTTCAACGACACTTATTTTTCATTCTTTCTTTACTATGTTTAATGGCATATCAACCTTCGAGGGTTATCTAATGTCAAAACAGCTCTCATATTTTCCTATCTTTCTTTCTTTCTTTCTTTCTTTCTTTCTTTCTTTCATTAACGGCATATCAACCCTTGAGGGTTAATTATTGCCAAAACCATCCTTGCAGAACTACGCCAGTTCTCATATTTTCCTTTCTTTCTTGCTTTTCTTTTTTTTTAAATGGCATATCAACTGTCGCGAGTTATTTAATATCGATTTTCTTGTTGAATAACAGTATTGATACTATTTAACCCATAGCTGGAAGGATACGAGGGTACATACCGTTCCCGAAAGTGAACGCAAGAGCGACTGTATTTCGAACTCGCTTACAACGATATAGCAGTCAAGCACATTACCTATTGCGCCACGGGGACTCATATTTTCCTAACACTTGGCAGAAATTCCTAGTTTTTTTCATCAAATTAACACTACCAATCTTTCTTCATACAAAATTAGACGTGTCACATTGTACACAAATAAACTGATTGATAAATTAACGAGTTTAAAAGGACTTAAGTATACACCCTACCTAGTGCCCTCTCCCTCCAGTGACACAGTCACTATTTATGTCTTTCCCGATGTCATATATATATATATATATATATATATATATATATATATATATATATATTTTTTTTTTTTTGATTTTTTTCTTCTGATTTTTTGGGCATTTTGCTAATTTTTTTTTTCTGATTTCTTTTTTCTGATTTTTTTTTTTTTTTTTGTCGTTGTTTTTTTTTTTTTTCTGATTTTATTTTATTTTTTGCTGTTTTTTAGAATTGAATGTGTATAGTTTTGGCTTTAGTGACCAACACTGGTTCTTATTACATGTTGGAAGGCTCAGGGACACCTACCAATGTTGGTGAATATATACATGATTAAATCCAAACAAAGAAGTGCAATATAACAACAATCCAGACTTTATTATCTGAGCATATGGAACATGACATATATGACTAGATACAAACAGAGAGAACGAAAGTATATATATATATATATATATATATATATATATATATATATATATATACATTTGGTGGCGTGACCTATTATAGGTATTAGCCGGACAGCGAGGGAGTATATTCTTTTTCGCTAGACCAGGGAGATTGTTTATGAGTTGGAGCGTCACACCTATCGTCAGCTCTCCAGTTTATTTCACGGATCAGGTTACCTAATCTGTGTTGCTCATGGGACTGGTATCTAACCGGGAATATTGTGATTCCTATGTATAAATGTTTGAACAAACAGAAAATTTGCTTCGAAATTCTTGGTTTGGTTTGGTTTCTTTGTTTAATGGCATATAAAACTTCGTGGTTTATCTAATGCAAGACAACATCCTTGTAGAAGAACAGTAACGGTGCTATTCAATCCATAGCTGAATCGAAATTCTCTGTTTTGACTAAGAACACTTTAATATCGGAACACGCTCCTTAGTAGTTACTGTGAAAAGAGATTTCTTTCATTTAAAAGCATGCCGACAAAACGACAAATGGGATGTATATTTTAAAACAGCTTTGCGTTTACGCGCACCAACATCACGTGCTTCATTGAACAGTTGACAAAATGGCGTCGCGAACGCCAGATTGACCCTATTTCTTGCAAACAACCACGAAGGTTAATAGCAATGGCCACAATTGAAAAGAAGCAGACGTCACAAAGTGCTGCTTTTACTTTGTGTATTTTCTGTGAATAGAAACTGGTGAATGCCTCCATTTATCGTTAATTGTTCTTCATTTCTCCACACTTTAGTCGCTACCGCACCTTCGTCCATTTTGTACAGGAAGTGCGGATCTCCGATGATGCAATCATTTTAGTAATGGTTCTTTCTGTTTGTTACTCGATTATGTCCCGACTTTTCTGTTATATTGACATTTACGAAACTCAGTTGAGTACGGCACAAGGACAAAAGATTGGAGAGAAATAGTAGTTTTTGTTTGGTGTGTTTGTTTTACGGCATATCAACTCTTTTCGGGTCATTTAATGCCGAAAAAAGTCGTTTAGATAAAAAATTCATGTTTTAAGTTCTTGATATCTTCAAATTTGTATAAATAATTTTCATTAACTTCATTTGGTTTGGTTAGGTTCGGGTTTTTTTTGTTTAATGGTATAATAACGCTGTGGGTTATTTAATGCCAAAAACTGTTAGAGTGTGTAAAAGAAGTTGATACACAAATTTCCTTTACATGTGTACTTTTGTAGATGTATTTTGTGGATGTATTTTATATCTGATTCATATTTTTAGATATATCTTTATTTCTCCCAGGAAGGATAAAATCATCCATGTTAGTATTCTCGAGTAGACCCCTCTTATTATTTGCGTTGAAATATTTATTTCTGATTGGTGCGGAAACTCCACATTCCACAAGGAAATGTTTGACAGTGTAGGGTGTTTGACATGTCCCACAACTTGATTGATTCTCCTGCTTGAGCATAAAAGAGTGTGTAAGTCTTGTATGGCCAATGCCCAGCCGGGCCAGTATAACTTCTTCCTCTTGGGGTTTTCTATACCCCGCTTTTCATTATCCTACTGTTGGCTTAATTGATAATTTGTTCGGTACCAGGTCTTTGAGTGGGATTTATCTGTAAGTCATACTATCTTCATATTTTCCTACAGAAAAAGGTGTCCCCCTCCAAAAAAATACCACCCTGTTGACTGGGGCGTTAGAATACACCGACTACATCTCTGCAAAGGGGTAAGACTCCCCCAATGGGCCACATAGTGCTCGTGTGTGACAACCCGTGATGCTTAAGGATGGAACTCAGGTGGCTGAGCAGTCCATGACATGCAACACTCTACTTTGGTTCTTACTTGAGACCTCTCCGATCAATCGGCTCGTCACGTCAAGCCCTAGCACGTATATATATTTACCAACCCCTCCGCACGAGCAGGATGTGACACAAGGTCAATTTCTTAAGCGGAGTTTAACGGGTTTAAATTCAGAGTTTTCCTTCTCCTAGACTGGTTACCAAGCCATGGTTAAAGAGCCCAGTCTGCCCTGCTATTTACCCATAGCTGGAGGGAGAATTGGATTCATACCTTTCCCAAGGGTATTAGCGCTATGTGACATGCAAACGGCTTCGTCCAGGAATTGAACTCGGGTTGACGAGTCCATTTCCTACGACTCTAACCATTAGACCACGCACTTATATGATTTCCCCAAGCCTATTGCCCTTATGGCAAGTCCAAACTCTTTTTATCATATGGGTGCTAGAAGGCGGTGGCTGAGGGTCTTCATATCCTGGGAATGACGTTAAACTCTATCTGATGGTGAGGTTCCAGTTTTGAAGGCTTGAGGAATGTGGATCATTCCTTCATCACCATTGCTCCCTGGTTCACTCTTACCCAGAGTGGTAGTACCTATTAGGGTCCCATATATGGGTTAAATAGAAAAATGTGTTTATAAAAAAAACCTGAGTATCCATTAAGAATTAATTTATTTCAAAAATATTGTCAGCATTAAATGACCCAATGAAGTTGATATGCCGTAAAACAAAACAAACGAGAAAAAAAGATACATAAGATTTATACTATTTATTGATGTATTTATAGTATCGCTTTTCTTTTCTTTTTAGCGCTTTCATTTTCTGAAAACCCCTCCTTCATTAAACACGTTTTCAGCTGACAGTATTTGATGGATTTAAAACCAGAATGGATAGACTTATTGATTACCTCCAAGGGTGAATATGCCAAGTTTAGATTCGATATTAAGTAAAATCTTTAAAAGTAGAAACAAAAATAACTAGAGAGACATTTTATTGATCTAGACACACACAAAAAATCTCTTGTAGATGCCTGTTAACTGTTAAGGAGAGAGCCCACATAAACATGGAATAACTGTACGGAGTTGTTACTTTGTTCATACAAGTAAACGAAATTATTAGTATTCTATTGCCGTTGGTAGATAACCTTATGTTGCTTAGTTATGTTTCCTTATTTCTATCTCTACAATATGCCGATTGAAATATTTTTGGAATATATATATATATTTACCAACCCCTCCACACGAGCAGGATGTGACACAAGGTCAATTTCTTAAGCGGAGTTTAACAGGTTTGAATTCAGAGTTTTCCTTCCCATACACTGGTTACCTAGCCATGGTTAAAGAGTCCAGTTTGCCCTGCTATTTACCCATAGCTGGAGGGAGGATTGGATTCATACCTTTCCCAAGTGTATTAGCGCCATGTGAAATTCCACCAGCTTCATCCAGGAATTGAACTCGCGTGGAGGAGTCCATTTCCCACGACTCTAACCGTTAGACCACGCGCCTCCATTTTTGGAGTATATAGGTATGTCATCTCTCTCTCTCTCTCTCTCTCTCTCTCTCTCTCTCTCTCTATCTATCTATCTATCTATCTATCTCACTCTCTTTCTCTCACTCTCTCTCTCTCACTCTCTCTCGCTTTCACACACACACACACACACACACACACACACACACACACACACTCTAAAAATCACTCCTATACTCGGGCATATATATCTTTCGTGATAACTTAGACTTTTTTTTTTGGTCTGCTTTATAGAAAATGGTTAGTGGTGAACTGTCGTTTGCGATAAATGTGAAATACTGCTTTTCAGAACTCACACAAATGTACATGAACAGACCAGTATGAATAGATAGAAAGAGACCATCATAAAGCGAGATGGATAAATGTATACTCAGAAAAACAAAAACAAAGACAGATCCACAGAGACAGAAGGAGGGGGAATAAAAATATTTATGAAGATAGATAGATATCAATCCCAGAATATATATATATATATATATATATATATATATATATAATATATTATGATAAAGGTACACGGTAATAACCTACTCGAGTTTCACCATAAGGATCGACAGGGTTAAATCCACTGGATTAATCAAGATATTGATTAATTGCAGTTGATTGCATGTGTGTACTTTTTGCGATAAACGGTTGGTTACAGGATCGCAGTAAAAGAACGCCGATTCAAGATTCGAAAATTCAAAAAATTCAAAATATAAACATTGTTATAAATTTGATCTACCAACGTATTGAGCACTTTATATTTGTTATATCCTTGTATTTGTTATATATATATATATAATATATATATATATATATATATGTGTGTGTGTGTGTGTGTGTGTGTGTGTTCTGCAATTTAGTTTATTTATAATTAGAAGTGATCAATGGAAATCTAAGTTCTGATAGCCCAGACAGTCAACGCCGTTGACTATGTCTACGCTATATATATATATATATATATATGTATATAAGATTTTTGGATGTTTGTTTATTTAGAAACGTTGCTGAATAAAGTATATATTAAATTTTTACTTGAAGGCACTTACAACGCATGTATCGCATAAAATTCCATACTTTTTCTTATAGAAAATGAACTTGACAAAGTGTTTCACTAGTGTTTCACTGTGTCTGCTGAAGTCCCGGTTTCGATTTCTGTCGGAGGGAAATCGTTAGTATATACCGCTGATGAGACTTAATAAAGTCGAAACAGTATGTACGGTATTCTACACATCGAGCCATCCTTTGCTGGGATTACACTTGTCAAGTTCATTTTCTATAAGAAAAAGTATCGAATTTTATGCGATACATGCGTTGTAAGTGCCTTCAAGTAAAAATTTAATATATATTATATATATATATATATATATATATATATATATATTGGTTAATTGGAAAATATTAATAGCCACATCTTACTCATTAGTGTTAACTTTATCAAATATAATATTTTATATATATATATATATATATATATACGAGTGTATAATCTTTGCCACACATACATCCGTGTATATATATATATATATAATATATATATATATATATATATATATATATAGAGAGAGAGAGAGAGAGAGAGAGAGAGATGTGTTTGTACGTGCATGTTTCTGTCTTTGAGTGAGTCAAAGATTATACGCTCCTATGAAAACGTTTGTACAATAAATTGTGACTGTTTGAGCATACATTCGCATGAACCCATACATTTATCCATATATCAAGATGTAATTTCAACTTTTCTCTGTTTACTTACAGTTATGCGTACTGCTCTAATCAATACATACTGTAAATCTATAAATCTATTGAGTTCTTTAAACCAACGTCCAATACATTTATGAAAAGAAAAAAAAACAACAACTGCACCTTATGAATCGAGCGAAAAAAAAAACAGTTCGATAGATAAATAGACAAATACTATTTTTAAGGTTGGAGCCAATCGGTCTTCAATGGTTGCGCTTTTCACAAACAACATCAATGCACCTGCGCATTGAACACGCATGCTCAAAGTGGAAAATCGTGTGCGCATGCGTGATTTCTTAAATCAAAGCAGAACATATTTTTGTTGTAGCCACAGATAAATTCAAAGTTTATGAAGAAAAAAGAAAAAGAAAAATGGAAAGAAAAAATGAGTTAAAAATAAGTGAAAGCGAAATATACCGGCATATTTGGTGACGAGGTAATGCTATATGTTAAATTTTAAGAAAAGTAAATAAGATGGACATTGTAATTGCTTTGAGGTCTGTATGTCATATCGAAGCAAAGCTTAATAAACAACATTATATTTTTATGTGTATTTATGAGATGATAATTTGACTATCATAAAGTTTGATATTTTTACTTCAGAGCTATTGCGAAATTGTTCAATATGTAAAAAGTACAATAATCTCGGGGGAAATTCTTTATTTATTTTTCTCTTCTTTTTTTCCCTTCTTTTTCTATCTTGTTCTTTCTTTCGTTACTGCTTTTTCCTATTTCATTGAAACAGACAATAATGCTATCGCTTCCTATCTCTCAATTTTCTTTCTTTCTTTGTTTCTTTCTTTTTTCCCGCTGACACGTAGCCCATTCTTTTTCTTCACTTCCTTTCAATTACAATTTCTTAACAATTATGATATTTCGGACTGTTTGTTTGTTTGTTGATTTTCACGGCATATCAACCCGTATGGGGTTATGTCATGCCTAACAGTTAGGAAGTTATACATATCGTGTATTTATATTTATACTTTTTAGTAATTGGTTTTAACAATGTGTTAGCATTATTGGAGATTATGTTGTATGGTATTGATTTGTTTCATGTCTATATTCTATGGTATAATTTTATTTCCCTCAAAAAAGAGAGAATAATCTCCATGTTGACATTTTGTTGTACTCATCTTTATTGTGTCAAACACAATGTTCAGGACACTCAATCGTTAAGTCTGGTGGCATTTATGTTGCTTGGAGCAGTCACGATTGAGCTCCAAAAATGCGATTGAGTTCATGGGTAATTGCTTGATGATGACTTATTTTAAGTCAATTAAAATAATAAATAAATGATGGAAGATGAAGAGAAGGAGAAGCTCTTAAAGTAGTTTTGACTAACAAGAGGAGAGTCGCTTTGGTTTTAATTCATAGTTTTCTTTTTCCTAGATTGGTTGCCATAACAAGGTTAAAGAGCCCAGTCTGGAGGGAGAATAGCTGGATTCGTACTTTTCCCAAGAGTATTAGCGTTATGTAAAATGCAAACAGTCGTGTCCTGGATTTGAACTCGTCTCGCCGTATCCATTTTCTACGAGAGTAACCATTACACTATACTAGACTATAATTGTTAAACTGACCCCGGTATAATATTATCCATATTATAATATTGACATCGCAAAGAGATGACTAATGTTTGCTTGACGGTCAACACTGATGTGTCCATGTGTAGTTGTCCACATGAAAACGTCACTTATGAGCTCGTCCATGAATATATTGAATGTACGACACACTTTACATGTGTATATCGAAAGTTCATACTTTACTCCTGTATATCGAAAGTTCATAGATAAGACAAGACTCGCTTTTTAACTAAGAAATAATTCGCACTAATTTACTGCGCTTGACAAAAATGATATAATTAGCACACGTAGACGATATTCATTTTGGCTTTTCATTGTCATCATCATGGCTTTCGTGAACTAAAGTTCAGTGGGTGGTCCGTGTTTACTGCAGGCATGCTTGTTGCTTATATGGCCTATGCGGAATACCCAGACACCGTCGCTGTGGCTGCAGTTTAAGGTCTGACCGCGGGTGTGTTCAAAGGAGGAGAGAATATAGTTTGGTTTCTATCTAACAGAAAAAATTATACCAGTAATTTAGATAAGTTAATCTAGTTTTATTGATTGTTTAATTCATTTTAACGGCATCTCAATCCTTTTAAGGTTATTTTATGTCGGTAGGTGATAGAATTACGTTTATTATACGTTCACATTTACGTTTCTCCCCAGTTTATTCACTCGACAAGGGCTTAAGAATGAAAAGATCTGTTGTTGGTTGGTTGGTTGGTTGGTTGGTTTTACGGCATGTCAACCAATGCCGGGTTATTTAATCCCGGATTTTGTCCTTTTTTCTGCTTTTTCCCCAGTTTATTCACTTGTTTGTTTGTTAGTCTCTATCTGTCTCTGACTCTGTCTGTCCTTCTGTCTGTCTGTAAGTAAGTATGTATGTAAGTATGTATGTCTGTCTCTGTCTCTGTCTCTGTCTCTCTCTAGCACACACACACACACACACACACACACACACACACACACACACGATCGATGTGTATTTTTAGTTTGTGTGTCTTTGTGTGTTTTTAATCAGAAATTATTTATAACCACCAGAATCTACCGTTGCTTGTAGTTGTAACATCGCACCTGCTAACATCCGGGCCTGTCAAGATAAAATCCGGTCTGTTACTTCCTGATCTGTCAAGAAATTTGGTGTTCATATCGCCAGAGAAGAGTGCGCCTGGAATTGACATTACAAAGTATGTGTTTATGTCGCTACACATTTTAGAGTAAGAACAAGTCTATTCTGATCTTCTTACCTCTGGCATTTCCAATTTTGCAGAATCAAGGGACAACAATCAGTGCAACCCTCTAAAATGTCATTCTCTTCCAGCTGGTTGATAAGTTTTACTAGCAGGACCTCTGGAGGGCCGGTTTAGCTCAGTTGGTAGAGCATTCGACAAGGAATCACGAGGTTTCGGATTCGATACCGGCCTTCGCCAACTCAACGTTTGAGTAACACAGGTATATGAGCGGTAAAGCGAGGAGCTGATGGTAGGTGTGGCGCTCGACCTCAGACGCCTAAACAATCTCCTTGGTCTAGCTGTAGTGAAAAGAGGATAGAACCCCTCGCTGACTTTAGGCCACCCCGACGAATTTATTTCTTATGATAATTTAATTATTACAAAATTTGATATGAAGAAAAAATTAAAAAAACACGAAGTATTCCAAAATTTTAGTTTATTCGTGATGGTGAAGTCGACGTTATAACGTTTCAGTTTATGCAACCTTCATCAGGACATACGGTGAAATGTTGTGTGGATATGGTGGATAAATTGCGAAATATGAGAAATGCTGGTTGAACCAGTGTCAGCCAGGCGCAGATTCCAGGACTTATGAAAAGACTCAAGATGTGGGGCGGGGACGTGGGACCAACGTTTGATATGTTTACTTAAGAGCTATTTCAAAATAGTTCAATATGTAAAACGTATAATAATCTTGATTTAACTCTCTCTCACTCTTTTTTCTTTCCTTCCTTCTTTTCATACTTTCATTATGTTCGATTGAAACAGATTAGCGTTATCACTTCCGTGCGCTCACCCCCTCTGTCTATCCTTCCCCTACTCCGTTTCTTTCTTTTATTTAATATCATATTTTTTCTGTGTAGCATGTCCTTTTCTTCTCTTTCTTTCTTTATAATAAAATCGGAATGATCCATTATTTAGCTGATGTGACGACATTCATCAGAAATAAGAACTCGACGGATAAGCAACACCAAATAATCAAAATTTATATTTTTGTATTTCATACTAGACGATTCGGACGGTCTCATCTTTAACCAGAGGGGGTTGCAAGATGATAACATTTGTACTTTTAAGGAACACGAGCATTAATATTAATATCAGAGCATAATAAAAATAAGGATATATGAGTGAATTAGCTGACTTTACTCTTTTACTTTACTGTTCTTCTGTAAGGATTGTTTTGGAATTAAATAACCCGCGAAGGTGGATGATTAAAACAAAGAAATAAAACTAATATACCCGTATATCAAAACTGAAAAAATATTATTTTACGTACCTTTTCGCAAGTGACAAATTACAATTTTTAAAACTGCATAAATAACAGCGATCTCATTTTTTCTATTTAGTCAGGGAGTAATATATCTTCCCACTGTGCGCATGCGTAGCAGTTATCAATAATTTTTCCCGCTTTTTTTGCTGCTCTTGGCTATATTCAATCATTATCATATTTCAGAACTGATTTCTAAAAAGTAATAAACATTGCTTTAGGGATTCTTTTTCTTTTCTTAGGGATAATTAAAAATAAGGAAATCTGTTCACAGAGACCAAAATATTTATTTAGATTTCTAAACAACCAGTTAGTTTTTCTTCTTCTTCGAGATGGATTTCTCTCAGGATCTTTGTATTCATCTATATATTAATACGCTAGTACGTGTCTACGTGTGTCACGCCCTGTCATCCTCAGATAAATAATCGACCATTCCGTTTTGAATCATATGATATGAATGCATATGTTCAAATGTTATGCCCTATCATTAACTCAGATAGATAATGGACCATATTGTTGTAATTGTTTAGAAATTGTAATTGAAAGAAGGGGAAGAAAAAAGAATGGAGGGAAAAAAGAAAGAAACAAAGAAAGAAAGAAAATTGAGAGATAGGAAGCAATAGCATTATTATCTGTTTCAATGAAATAGGAAAAAGCAGAAAAGAAATAAAGAAAAATATAGAAAAAGAAGGGAAAAAAAGAAGAGAAAAGAGAAAAAGAAAGAAAGAATTTCACCCGGGATTATTGTACTTTTTACACATTGAACAATTTCGCAATAGCTCTGAAGTAAAAATATCAAACTTTATGATAGTCAAATTATCAACGAGAATTAATAGAAAGAATAAAATAAAACCTACTAAGAAAAAACAGAGAATGAAAAAAGAAATAATAAAAAAGAATTAAAGAACACATCACGAAAAGTAAAAATAATTGGAGTGAATGAAAGAAAAAAGAAAGAACGAAAGAAATAATAAGAGAAAGGGGCAAAGAAAGATTTAGACAAAGAAAGTTCATTTGAATAGAAAGAAGTGAATAAAACATAAAACAAAATAAGAAGAAATAGACCAAAAATGAAAAAAAAATGAGAAGAAAGAAATGAAGAAATAGATGAGGAAAGATGGCTACACGAAAATAAAATTAAAAATATGTGAAGTGAAAGAAAGAAAAAAAAGGAGAAAAATGAAAAAAAGAAACGAAAAAAATGAAAAGAAGAAAAATGACTGAAAAATATGTTCAGATAAAAGAATGATAGAAATAAAAATTTAAAAAGTAATATAAACAATATTGATAGTTGTAACTGGCGGGTAGAAGATGTCTGTAAGATAATGACGAAAACATAAAATGGCGTCGAAGGATATGGCGAGGTGTGAGGTGAATAAGAACGAAGATCAAATATCAGCTAAACACGAATAGGCATTGAAGACCGTAAAGACATTGAAAGATAATATGGCATATTGATGGGAAAGAATGCAAACTCAAAGAAGAAGAAGAAGAAGAAGAAGAAGAAGAAGAAGAAGAAGAAGAAGAAGAAGAAAAAAAATATATAGGGTTTTCGGGATAAATTTGACATACTTATATTTGGCCATTTTTCTCCGTAGGTTAGAGGTATTGACGCATTCTACGCATCATTTAAAAGCTTGGACCCTTCTTCATTCATATACGTGATGACAGATAGAATGGATGACTGGAACCCACCTGAATCATGGAAGAGAATAACTTGTATCATGATGATCTGCGCCGGCCATGAAAATAAGGAGATTATGGTTGATGCCCAATGCTCCCTGAACATTGTAAAAACAGCCAGACATGAACTGGAGAATTGCAATGGAGACTACGAAGCTGTGGCTAGAAGAAAGCAACATAATAGACGATCTGATTGTGTTCGTACAGCAGAATTCATCGAAAATCTGCAGAAAAAAGTGTTGGAGGACCCTGGCATTGAAATTCGGGCTTTGACTCGTAAAATTGAATGTTTCAGCCTCTACCCTGAAACTTGCACTCGATGAAATGAAAACCTTCGCTACTACTCATACAAGCGTCGCATAGGTTAACTGCTCCCATAAAAGTTCCGTGAAAATCGTCTGACAAAGACGAAGAAACTTCTGAGCAAAGTGAAATATCCTGCTGAACCACAAACAATCTGGTTCTTTTCCGATGAGAAAAATGTTGCCAAGATCAAAAGCACAACACTGAGAATAACAGATGGCTTGCATAGAGTCCAAAGGACACTCCTCGTGTCATGCAGACTAAATTTCCACAAACTGTGATGGTTTTCGGATGTGCGTTTTCTGAAGGTGATGTGATACCTCCGCATTTTCAGACAGCGTATCAGGGTGAATTCAGATGCCTAAGTGGATTTGCTAAACAGTGTAGTCAAGCCCTGGATAACAAGGGTAGCCAAAGGTCGGCCATATGTATGGCAGCAGGATTCGGCCCCCTGCCACACCTCTAGGAAAAGTCAAAAATGGTTGTCGGCGAATTTTTACAACACCAGTCCCAATGTTTGGCCTCCAAACTCCCCAGATCTTAACCCCATGGATTATTATGTACGGGGCGCTGTTGAGAAAGACACCAATCGCCGTTCCAGTACTACAAAAGCCCAGTTAATCGACAGAATTAAGGTAGTTTTTGAGACCCTTCCCAGGGAAACTGTAACCTCAGCTTGCTCCAGGTTCCGGAGCAGGATTGAGGCTGTGATCGACGCTATTGGCAATTATTTTGGATTAAAACTGTTGAAAGTTGTGTAATTTCCGTACCTGTTGAATTTCTTTACAATCCATTAAATGTTGTAGTTACCAAGTACTTTTTCTTTTTCCTTATGAAACTGTCAAATTTCTCCCGAACACCCTATATATATATATATATATATATATATATATATATATATATATATATATTGCTATACGACCCACACGAGCAGAAAATATCGATTCACACTAGCAGGGAATATAACATGATCCACCGGTAGTCGTATCGCATTGAACGTATTAAAAAACAACAAAAAACAATCATCAACTTAGACAGGTTAGGGAATCACGTTCATTGTACGTTCATATTTACATTTTTGTGGAATTGTTTCTTAGGAATTTTTTTAATACTCGCTACTTTAGAATACGAATAATTTTTGGTAGATATATTCGGTCCATAGCTGGGACCCTAATAGGTAATACCACTCAGAGCCATAGTGGACCTGGGAGCAATCGAAATGGAGGGTTACTCTATGCTATCCAGAACAAGAGCCTCACCATTAAATGCACTTTAGTATTATAGCCAGGATACATAGGTTCCTCGGAATATGAGTGTAACATTCTCTAACTTCTCATTGTTAAAGAATATGCTATGGTAGGACTTAACTACAAAAATTAATTAGTGTAAACAGCGCGTTTCATATTCATTCTTTACTTTTTTTAGTGTTCTTTACCTTTCTTGGAATATTGTTTTTAATAAAAAAAATCGACTGACTCAGAGTATTTCTATTGCTTCCATGCCATTTAATAATGAAGTCATCGAAAACACGCACCTAAAGAAAGAAAAAATCTAATGCCAAAGGATAAAAAACGGCTTATTATATCCTCGTGTCTCTCTAATCTTAGACTCCTTAACCAAGAAAGACCGGCGTACAACAGTGGACAATGAGCATTTCAATAAAAGAGTTTTGGGTGAGGAGTAATAACGATTCGGCGCTCATCGTTCTTTTTACAAAATACAGATAATGACAGAAATCTAAAAACGATGGAAAGGGAAAATGGTGTATTCTTAAAAGGTTTCCTAATCTCGAGTTACCGCCGTGCTTTTTAGCTTGTTTCTGTTCTGGCGGGTGATTCCGAATCTCAAACAATGACTGGGGTTTCCCCTTTACTCGAGGCAACTTCTCAACAACCATCACTATTGTCAATTGCCATCATCATCATCAGCAGCATTAGCTATATCATTAGGTTTTAAATATTCGACATATCTGAAATAATAATAATAATAATAATAATAATAATAATAATAATAATATAATAATAATAACTGGGATTTCGAGGTACAGATGGATCCCCTAAACCCAGACCTAGTATTATTTGACAAGAAAGAGAGAACCTGCCATCTCGGTGATTTTGCTGTCCCGGCTGATCACCGAGTGAAAATGAAGGAAAGCGAAAAGATAGACAAATACTTGGACCTTGCCAGAGAACTGAAGAAGCTGTGGAAAATGAAGGTGAAGGTCGTACCAATTGTAGTTGGTGCCCTTGGAACGATCTCCAAAGCTCTGGAAAATAATTTGGGTGAACTGGAAATCAGAGGGGGAATCGAGACCATCTAAACCACAGTATTGTTGAGATCGGCTGTCACTAAGCCTCCAGTGAACCACGACAGGTGTGAAAACCTCGATAATAATAATAATAATAATAATGATAATAATAATAATAATAATAATAATAATAATAATAAATCTGGACCTTGCCAGAGAACTGAAAAAGTTATGGAATATGAAAGTGAAAGTTATACCAATTGTAGTTGGTGCACTTGGAACAGTCCCAAAAGGATTAGAAAAGGGTTTGGAAAGTTTGGATATCAGAGGAAGGATTGAAACCATTCAGAACACTGCACTGCTGCAATCTGCCAGAATACCCAGAAGCGTCCTGGAGACCTGAGGAGACTTGCTGTCACTCAGACTCCAGTGAAAGACCATCAGCTAACACTGATGTGAAAACTCAAAAGGAATAATAATAATGTAGGCATGGCATGGATTGATTACAGAAAAGTAGCGTCGCAAACTTGGATAACTTTGTGCGTGTATGTGGAAATGTAAATAAGAAAATACAAAGTATTCCAAAGGATGAATTTAGTTGTGGATTGAACAATCCATCGGTATACTTTGTTTTTCTTATTTACATTACTACATACCATATTGTATTCCTTATTAAGTGATTACATGCTTCATCTCTGTCACCACATAATCTACACTTGCCATTCTTCTGTGTATTATCAATATGTACTTTGATATAATTGGTTCTTATGATATTATTTAATGCATTTCAAAGAGATTCGGTTTCTCTCTTCAGGTTTCCTCTTCTTAGAAATGTCCAAGCCATCTGGTGTACAATTTCCTTAGTTTGTCAAATTATCATTATTTCACTCCTTTTGAGTTTTTCACACCAGTGTAAATTGGAAAAAACTGTGTAACATGAAGGTGAAGTCGATGCCAATTGTAATTGGTGCCCTTGGAACAGTCCTCAACGGTTTCGAAAAGAAACTGAAGAAAATTGTAAATCAGATTAAAATTCGAGACTATTAAGACAACAGCATTGCTAATATTGGCTATAATACTCAGAGGACTCCTGGAGACCTGAGAACACTTACTGTCACTCAGACTCCAGTGAAAGACTACCGGCTTTCGCTGGCGTGAAAAACTCCCAAAGAGATGAGATAATAATAATAATAATAATAATAATAATAATAATAATAATAATAATAATAATACATTTCTTTATCGCCTTTATTATTTGATACCGTATTGATTAAAGCTAAATTCGGAATCATTTTCCCCGTTGTGTTGTTGTCTAAACACGATTCCGGCTTGTTTTTATCACACACACAAAACCCGTTATAGGAATTGTCCCTGGGGAAACCCTATCTATCCAATTCACCTTCACCAATCCCCAAGACCTCACAGTATTTGTGTATGCCAGCTCCCCTCTGATTCCCATTCAAACCCGCCCGATACTCTTTTTTTTTTTATCAATCTTCCACTCCATTCGCTGCAATACAATCCTTTTCTATTCTTTTGGCGTAATGATTCTTCTCCTTTATTTTCTTCTTCTTTGGCACTTTTCATATCCTTATCGTTTTCAAAAGTTCCATTCAATTCCAATTCCTCATGTTTTTTTTTTACACATGCACGCTTCTTGGTTATCTTTCCATCAGTTTCCAACCCTTTCTCATTCTCTCCCCCCTCTCTCTTTCTCTTTCATCAAAGGTTTTTTTTTCATGAGTAGGATGTGACACAAGATCAATTTCTTAAGCGGAGTTAAACTAGTTTGAATTCAGAGTTTTAGTTCTACTAGACTGGTTGCCTAACTAAGGTTATAGAGCCAAAACTGCCCTACTATTCATCCATAGCAGGAGGGTTTAATAGTTGGATTCATACCTTTCCCAAGGGACTATGCGAACAGCCAAATCCAGGATTTGAACTTGAGTCGCTGATTCCATTACTGTTACACCACACACCTCCACAATTTAGTGTATATATATAAGTACATAGCAACATTCATGTTCAAAGGTAAATATGAAATGTTATCATTTTAATGGTATGTCGCTGAGAACTTTATTAATAAGAATATACTTTTCTAAATGGATTCTTCCTCTAAGCCTGTTTACAATTATTTTTAATATTGATAATATAGCTCCTAGTAGCATTACTTTTCTTCTACAATGATGGCTTTGCTATGAAGGATGATATGCCATTATAGAAAGAACCCAAAACCAAACCAATAATTTTACTATAGTCAGAATCCAAGGTGTATCGACTTGGCCTTTGGGTAATGGGTAATCTGAACATTAGCTACATAAATGAAAGTAACCTCCCTTTGTTTATTTCACTGTAAGGAAGTCATATGTTTGAGTCGGCCATTTTCATTTCACCGTAAATCTACACTAAAAATACGAATTTGTTCGAGTCAATACAACTGCATGTTTTAACACGAGAATATCATAAAATGGGTTCTTAATTGTGCTTGCGAATTATTTGAAATGAAATTAATTGTTATTAAGAACACATTTTATGATATTTTCGTGTTAAAACATGCAGTTGTATTGATTTACGGTGAAATGAAAATGGCCGACCAAAACATATGGCTTCCTCAAAGTGAAATAAACCAGGGGAGCTTACTCTTATTTATGTAGTTAATGTTCATATTACCGGGTAATGGACAATAAACAAAATCCGGAATGTTTATAATAACAGAACATTTTTAGAAATGAGGAAATAAATCACTGTCTGTTTAAAGTACATCAAAGTGAGAGGTTTAGTTAATTTGAATAATATTAATGATCAGACCAAACTAGTCTTTAAATCATCTTGACGCTTCTCATTGAGCTTCTCGGATTGATGGGCGCGCAAAAACAATGTCATCATTATTTCGGCGAGATCCTCAATAAGTTATTCAACGCCTTGTTTGCTCAACTGTCAAACTATTCAAAATGATTTCCCAAGCTGAATCATTGCTATGCTTGGATATGCAAGGAACACATGAAGAAAGCCGGAGAGTACAACGACCAAAACGCTGTGTTTTTAAATATCACATTAAAGACGAGGAAAACAGTCCGAAAAAGTTAAAAGGATATCAAGCCTTTTAATATAAAAGGCTTGTTATCGAAAGTTTCAAAATTATTTCCCAAGTTAAATAATAGCTATGCTCGGATAGGCAAGCAACACCTGAAGAAGGCCGGAGAGTAAAACGTCCGAAACGTCACGTTTTTAAATATCACGATAAAGATGAGGACTACAGTCCAAAAACTCGAAATGACACTTGCTAAAAGGATTGTTATCGAGTGTTTATGGGCTGCCATAATAAGTTGTTGGCATCAACCTGGCGATATCAAAGAGCAACTGGGGTTTTGTCATTCAGAACCAATCGATAGTCAATGCATTTAGACTCTCGACTGAATGAATCACCCTCAAGTAATCTGTCTAATTACTTTGCTAGAACCTACTGCACGCTTTATGTTAAGTGTGTATTTAGTAGAACAGTTTTGTCGTGGTAAAGTGATGGAACGATTTTAAAGAGAAGCTTTTAAAGCTATTTCCAGTTCTACTAACATGACGTACCCAAGAAATTGAAGAAAATCTAGAAATGAGTCTGATAGCATTAAAAAAAATGAAGTAAGGAAAACACTGTTTTTAAAAGTCTTATCTTAATTTATCATTGAACTAGGCTGCCGGAAAAGTAAGTACGAAGTAAGTATTTATTCGACTCGTTCACCATGTTTGCTAACCATTACACCACGATGAGACGCCCAAGTTAACACTCTGCCTACTTAAATCCGCTCACAGGAGCTCTCCGACTTCTGCGATCCTACCATAAACCGTTGATATTGAGTTCATTATAATTGAGCAGAAGGATATATATATATATATATATATATATATATATATATATATATATATATATATATATATATATATATACGATTAAAATCGAATGCTTTAAAAATTACCGACTTAAGTTTCTTGCAGTAGCGCGAATCTTCAGGATACCCTGAAGATTCGCGCTACTGCGAGAAACTTACGTCGGTAGGTTTTAAACCATTCGATTTTAATCGTATATTTAGCTCTATATTGAGCAATTTTTAATCGGTTTTAGGTAAAAAATCAGAAATAAATAAGATTTTATACTTATTTGCTTGGTGGATTTAATGGTAACTGGGATATATATATATATATATATATATATATATATATATATATATTAAAATAGGGTATCTGTGATAGACCTACTATATAATACTGATAAACAAATATATATTAGTTTGTGTATATATATATTTCATTACATGGATATTTTTTAACTCGGACCTTGTGGGTTTTATGCTTTCACATTCAGCAGGCAGAAAAACAAAAACAAAATTGAAAAACCCATATATATATATATATATATATATATATATATATATATATATATATATTCTGGAAATCATGGAGAATGTGATGTAAATAACTAAGGGAATTGTGACTTGAGTAGCAATATAGTTTCAGTTACAGATGGACAAACATACAATCTCTATTGTAATAATATTAGATAGGAAAACGTTTAACCATATAACTGTGTGAAAATTATTTGTATTACATAGGAATACTTGAAGCCATATAACTGTGTGCAAAAAGTAATTCTAGTTATTAGATAGGAATAGTTACTTGAAACCATATAATTGTATATCATTATTATATATGTATATATTTTTCTTTGTGAGATCCACGTATGCTTCTTAGTTGATATATCTGGTAAGTCTGGTTCTCAGTGTGTATATATTGTATGAGTATATATGTTATATATATAAATGTCTATAATATATATTATTTGGGATTTAGTATGAAGCAAGGGGAGTGAAATATCTATTAAAAAAACTCAGTTTGTAGGATGTTAAATTTCGTTTTATTTCATTCTAATATTTCGGAGTCTTGACTCTCCTTCAGATGAATGTAGATAGACTCATGTATAATGTATACACACTGAGAACCAGACTCACTATATATATATATACTAGCAAATATATGCACCCTCCGGGTGCAAGTATCTGTTTTAATGTAATAAAATATTGTATTAAATTAGAAAGGCTAATGAAACTAAATAAGAATACAGATAAAAAGATTTGAAACAGAGGGAGTATAATAAAAAATGGAACAACTGAAACTTACTCTTCCATCACTCTAAACTTTCATTGTTATTTTTTCTAATTTAAGTATTTAGTTAAAAGAGGAAGTAAAGAATAAAATGACAGTTATTTTATCTTGTTAATGGATTTCATTTAAGATTCATTGAAGAGATTTTTGCTTATATTCATTAAAATAAAACCAAACAGTTAGAAATCAATAATACTAAGCACATCTTTTTTAAATTCGATTTTTTTAATATCAATATGCAAATTAGCCTTCCCGTTCACACTGCAAACCACTATTTTGTTGTATATATAAATATGATTGCATGTTGTCAGTATGTAGACATAGTTAACAGTATTAATAATGTAAGACAATTTTATTAATAATTGAGGTTTAGATAAAAATAAAATCATGGAGAATGTGATGTCAATAACTAAGAGAATTGTGACTTGAGTAGGAATATAGTTTCGGTTACAGACAGAAAAACACACAATCTCCATTATAATAAGATATATATATATATATATATATGTGTGTGTGTGTGTGTGTTTTTTTCATGGAAGTAATTGAACGTTTGCATGAAAGTGTAACTTTTGCCAGGGTCGTATGCGAGAGCTTCTGCTGTGAGAATGATCGCCAGAAGGCAACAGAAGGAAGTCGCAAAGGCCACAGAAGATCAACTGAGATCAAATATCAAAGTCAGTTTTGATCCATGGTTTAGCAAGTCACGAGTAGTGCATGTGGTGGTGGTGGGTGGAGGTGATAATCGATAAACCGGAAGTTAGAGGGGAAAAGAAGAGAGGGGGGGGGAAACAAAGAAAGGAGAAATGAAGGGAAGAAAAAAGAAAGAAAGAACGAATAAAGGGAGTACAGAAAGACAACAAGAAGAGCAAGGTAGGTGTGAACGAAAAGGAGACAGGAAGAAAGAGAAAAGGAAATAAAAAGAAGAAAGGGAGGTATGAAGAAGAGAAGAAAGAGACGAATAAAAGGGAATTTTTATTTTAGTGAACACTTGAAACTTGTAAGCAGACTTTAGTTTTCAAATTCAGTTGTATCGTATACACCAAAATACGAGTTTTTCGAGTTACGAGCTGTCACTCGGTCGATTTTTGCTTTATGTTGTAAGCTAAAACCTGTTATATGACCTTCAGATACGCTTATTTTAATAAATTCACTAAAGATATTTAAGTTTCCAAATTTATTACGCCAAAGAAAAATATTATTTATAGAAAAATAAACATCAAAGCATATTACAGCACATAATTCATTATATTCTATATTATTATGTTTTTATACAGCGCAGCGCATTTTTCTTATTTAAAAAACATAACAAAAAATGGAGGGGGGGGCAGATTAATGGCTTTTCAGTTTATTTCAACAGGGAAAATTGATTCAATATACGATGCAATTAAATTACGAGTCGAACGGATTATACTTGTAAATTTGGTTTGTTTTATGGCATACTAATCCCTTGTCGATGCTTTCAGCGTGACTTGACCGTAATCTATAGTTGAAAGTGAAAGAACTACTATATATAAAAACAGTCACGAAAAGTACATAATATTTCACGGACAGGTCTCACTTAAAACACCGGTTCCTGTTGGATTACTGAAGTTAAACAGCGATTAGTCTATTCGCTAATTAAATGGATGAACAACACGAGGCCTGTGCGCCATATCTAAGCAATAATTAATAAATAACAACGTTAGGGTAACGAAGACATAAAGAAAACCGGACTTGCTGACAGTCATTTTCTCCCCTGTGATATTTTCAAACCAAATTATATATATATATAATTTAATATACCAAACGTGTTTGTAAATCCTCGCGGTAAGAAAAAACCCAGCAAATAGTTTGATTGGAAAAATATTTTTGGAAAAATAGTTTTTTGGAAAAAAAGAAAAGACCAAGATAATCGTACCAACCAAAAATAATCTATTGGTACAATATTTGGCAAAAACAAAGAAAAAACAATTTATATGTATATATATATATATATATATATATATATATAAGATATATATATTCATACAAAACCGCCAGGAAACTAAAGCTAATAAGTAAAAAGTGCTCAATACCTAAGTAGAGCAAATAATAAAGATAAATCTAATGAGTCAGATAAACCTACTAAAAGTTTCGCTTAATGCTCTTCAGGGCTAAGATCCGACTAAAGAGACTTGGAACAAACGCATTAATATATAGTACCTACCACCGTGATTCAAATAAATTAGCATAAACTAAAACGACCAATAGAAAAACAAAAAACAAAAACAAAGACAGGACACCATTAAATCTATTATCTTATATTTTATTTATTTATTTAATTTTTTTAAAAGTAAATTTGAATCTACTACTTCAGTTCTAATGTATACCCTAAATAACTATTACAGGTACCCCGCCGCTATCATTATCCCCCCAACGATTGGAAACCCAGCACGCTGACGGCAGTCCGCATCTCTGCCTGTAGTTATACGGTTTATCGTTACGACTTAAAGTCTCTTTAGTCGGATCTTAGCCCTGAAGAGCATTAAGCGAAACTTTTAGTAGGTTTATCTGACTCATTAGATTTATCTTTATTATATATATATATATATATATATATATATATATATATTTGCATTTCCCATAGCGCTGATACCCATGGAAAAGGTATGTATCCAAGTATTCCCGCTCCATCTATGGGTAGAATAGTATGGTAGAGTGGGCTCTTTAATCATGGTTAAGCAACCAGTCTAAGAGAAGGAAAACACCGGATTCAAATCTGTTAAACTCCACTTCAGAAATTAATCTTATGTGGAGGGGTTGGTAAATGTGTATGTTTATCCTTAGATATATAAAACCTGAAATTACACCGATGTACCCTTTAGAATTTACAAAAGTAAATAAGGAAAGAGATAAAATCGAAAATATGCATGAAAAATTGCCAAGGAATAGAGAGAAGAAGAAGAAGAAGAAGAAGAAGAAGAAGAAGAAGAAGAAGAAGAAGAAGAAGAAGAAGAAGAAGAAAGGAAACGTCAAAATGTAAATGCGTGGGTTGATGGCTTGGTTTCTTTGTTTAATGGCATATCAACTTTCGTGTGTTAACAAATGCCAAAGAAGAAGAAGAAGAAGAAGAAGAAGAAGAAGAAGAAGAAGAAGAAGAAGAAGAAGAAGAAATTAAAATAAAAAGTGAAAAACGAAAGGAAAAAAAGCAGGGAGTGAATGGAGAGAAGAAAAAGCAGGAAATGAAAAAAATGTAAGGCAAGATTAGAAATTAAACAAAGAAGAAGTGAAGGAAAGTACAAATTGAAGGAAGTGAAGAAGGAAAAGTATGAATTTTAGAAAGAAGAAGAAGAAGAAGAAGAAGAAGAAGAAGAAGAAGAAGAAGAAGAAGAAGAAAGGGGTGAAAGAAAATGAAGGAAGAGAAGAAGGAAAAAGAAGAATATTAGAAAGAGAAATTAAAGCGAAAGACGAAAAAAAGAAAATGCAGAAAGTTAAGGAAATAAGAGTGAAAAACAAGTAAGAAGGAAAGAAAGAGAAATTAAATCTAGAAGTAAAGGAAGAAGTAAAGAAGGAGAGAAGAAAAAGAAGAAAATAAGAAAGTGTAAATTGAGGGAAGAAAAAGTGAAGGAAGAAACGAAGGAAAATGAAAGAATATTAAAAAGAGAGAAAAAAAGGAAAAAGTGAAAGACGAAAGGAAGAAGAAAGAAAAGAAAGTGATGGAAGAAAATACAAGAAAGTTAGAAAAAATGAAATCAAAAAGTAAAAGAAGAAAATAAGAAAAGGAAAAAGAGAAGAAAATAAAGATTGAAGAAAGAAAAAGTGAAGGAAGAGAAAAACAAAAAACAAGAAGATTTGAAAGATGATACAAAAATACATATACAAGGTGTGTCAAAAAAGTAGCGAGACATTTTGTACTTTTGATACACCTTGTATTCTGAAAAAAAAAAGTTCCATTCATTCTTCATTTCTGTCTTGTTAAATACAACTTTAAACTTGGTACTTTTTGACACACTTTGTATTCTGAAAAAATGAATGGACCTTTTTTTTTTCAGAATACAAGGTGTGTTAAAAAGTACCAAAAAAAAACTTGATATTTTTTGACACACCTTGTATAGTGGATATTATATTGAAAGAGAAATTAACCTGTGAAAGAAAAGGCGAAGAAAAAAAACTGAAGATAATAAGAAAAAGAAACTACGTTAACCAAGAGGAAAGAAAAAAAGACGTAAAGAGAGAACGAAAAAGAAAGAAAGGAATGAATATAGAAAAAGAAAAAGAGAGAAAAAAACGAAGGAAAAAAAAGCAGAAACAGGTACCAAAAATGAAAAAAAAAAAACAACAATAAAAACCAAGTTAACTGAGAATAATAATAAAATCATATCATGAATGACGTTGAAGAATATCAATTAGGGGGGCGGTGAAAGATGGAGGACAAATTTAAATATTAGAAAAAAAAGAATAAAGACGAAAAATTGTGGTATAAAAACATAAGTAAATTAATAGATATTCAAATGTTTAAGAGTTATTTAAAAAAAAGAGAAAAGAACGAATTTTTGGGGTAGTGCCAGGAGCTTAGGGTTACTACTACCTGTTGGGGGGTAAGGTTGGTTTTAAGTTGCATAGAAGCGTTATTTCCTCAGTCGTACAACTCTGCTACTAACACCTCCGCAAAAACCGACTTCAAAAAGAAGAAAGATCCATTCACTTAAACAGAACTACAACCCTACCCCTACATCCTCTCTCTCTGTCTTTGTCTCTCTCTTTCTCTTGCTCGGCAACCACAACTCCTACCCGCTTAGCTCTATTTCCATTGTCATAAAAAAAAACTTTTATCTGTCCCGACTTTTCTTGTTTCTCCTATCTGATACATTTTTTTTTCTCCACTTTTTCCTTTGGTCTTAACTATTCTATTCTATCCATTATACATTGTCCGTCTCTGCTTCAGTATAAATAATTGTTCCTTCCACTACATAATGGACTTTTTTTCCCCGCCCGATACGAAAGGAGGCAAATGTATATAAGACGAGGAAGAATGTTTACACAGTTTAGGCTTTACCCCCAAATCAATTAAATCAACCACCCACAGGTAGAAAAATCATATGCGTATATCCACTGCTGTATAAAAGTAGAAATCGATTTTTCATACCAGAAAACTGATTTTCTTTTGGTTGGTACCTATTGTATCTTTAGTGAAATAAATATTATAGAAATCAGTTTTTCCTTTCCTTAAATTCATTATTTTCTCCCACGTGACCTGCGCTGATTCATGTTTAGAATA
>CM042140.1:65702037-65704537 GCA_023376005.1 Doryteuthis pealeii | reverse complement strand
AATACGTAAGTTGGGACACCTGTAATCAAGGTACCGGTATATATACATGTATATATATATATATATATATATATATATATATATATATATATATATATATATATATATGATACTAAGCTGCGTATCATATGATAATTTCATGCAAGTTCTTTTATATTTTGCAATTTACATTTTAAACATTTTTAATATCATATATACATGTATATATATATATATATATATAAGACTAAATATACATATATATATATATATATATATATATATAATTATCTTAAATAACCTATGTATATATATATACATCTGTAAGAATGAATATACAATAGTATATATATATATATATATATATATATATATATATATATATATATATATATATATATATATATATATATTTTTTGCCTGGAATTACACCCGGAAGTAATATCCAGTCCCCTCTAGTATCCATGATTCTTCTAAGTATTCTATCCGATTATTATTATTATTATTATTATTATTATTATTATTATTATTCACTCCGTGAGAGTTTTTCAGACCCGCCTTAGCCGGTGATTTGTTGGGGGCTGGGTGACAGCACGTCACCTCAGGTCTCCAGGACTTTCCTGGGTATTCTAGCCGATCTTAACAATGTTGTTGTTTGGATAGTCACGAATCTTCCTCTGATTTCCAAATCACCCAAACTCTTTCCGAATCCTGGAGGACCGTTCCATTACATTTGGTACGACCTTTACATTCATGTTTCACATTGTTCAGTTTTCAGGCAAGGTCTAAGTATTTGTTCATCTTTTCGCTTTTTGATACATTCACTAGGTGATCGGCCGGGACGGCAAAATCCATGAGATGACAAGTTCTCTTGTTTTTGTTAACACTAGATCTGGTCTCCTGGCCGAGATTAGGGGATCCGTCTGTATCTCTAAGTCCAAGAGAATTTTATGCGTGTCATTCTCCAGAACAGATTCAGGTTTTTTCATATATAATTTAGTAGTATAATGAAAATTTAATTTCTTGCACAATTCCCATTGGATCATCTTTTCCACCCAGTCGTGACTAGTCTTATACTCCCTTTGTGCCAGTTTGATACATGAGTTTATTATGGGATTGACCGTTTCGCCTTTTTCTCCACAGATTCTACACTTGGTATTCAGTTGTGTCTTATCTATTTTTGCTTTTATATAATTTGTTTTTATGTAATTTCCTTGTGCTGCGATTATAAGTGATTCTATTATTATTATTATTATTATTATTATATTATTATTATTATTATTATTATTATTATTATTATCATTGTTGTTGTTGTTGTTGTTAGTCAGACCCAGTTAAAGAGAACAAGTAAGTTTTTAAATACAAAAGTACACTGTCAGATAAAATCAAAATATTAACCTTATCTATTAAAAAAAAAAGCTCCTTTCTTATCTTTCATTCATTGCCATAATTGTTAAAGTATATAGAATTTATATTGGAATATAAACACACACACACACACACACACACACACACACACACACACACACACATATATATATATATATATATATATATATATATATATATATACATGCAAATGGAATGCTTCAAGCCCCCAGATAAACATCTTCCACCAGGTCAGAAACATAACCACCTCCTAAAAAGATAAGATAAATTGAAACCCGATACCATCACAGCGATCAAGAGAAAATGTATAAAAGAAACGCTAAATTTATCTGTTTACCATTTTCAATAAAGAATGCGCTCTGACGAAACTCATGGGTATATTCAGATACCTATGGGTGGAAATGGTACCATAACCGCATAATACCCGATTTTTAAGCTTTTGTCTTTACTATATATATATATATATATATATATATATATATATATATATATAATTCACAGAAAGGCATGGACCGCTATAGACAGATTATTAATCATATGAATGTCTAATCTCACTTACTGCTTGAAACGGCAATTCTTGCTGTCATAAACATTTCGTGAAAACAGCATCCAACAAAAAAAGAAGGTTTGCGGACAATTAG
This sequence comes from Doryteuthis pealeii, assembly GCA_023376005.1. Classification (NCBI taxonomy): domain Eukaryota; kingdom Metazoa; phylum Mollusca; class Cephalopoda; order Myopsida; family Loliginidae; genus Doryteuthis; species Doryteuthis pealeii. Next base: position 65,702,528 of record CM042140.1, on the reverse strand, counting down.
CCCCCTACATCACACAAACAATCGGAGTAAGACATGCTGGAAACTGCTGGAGAAGCAAGGACGAACTCATAAGTGTTCTCCAGAGGAAACCTGATCATGGATATACCAGTGCGGGTCATCCAGCAAGGACCTAAATAGATCAGTTCGGTGTGGATTCTGGATATTGCACAGAAGACCTCTTTGGGCGATGGCCGATAGGGACGCTTGTCGAAAGATTGTCATATATATATATATATATATATATATATATAGAGAGAGAGAGAGAGAGAGAGAGAGAGAGAGTGTGTGTGTGTGTGTGAGTGTGTATGTGTGAACTAAGTTACTTATAATTAAAAATAAGTAACTTTTATCTATGGAATAAATCAGCACTTTAAAAGTTACTTATTTCTAGTACACACACACGCAGGCGCGATATATATATATATATATATATATATATATATATATATATATATATATATATATATATAGAGAGAGAGAGAGAGAGAGAG
>CM042140.1:65689537-65697037 GCA_023376005.1 Doryteuthis pealeii | reverse complement strand
ACCAAGAAAGGAATATAAGTAACATTATATTTCATGTTTTGTTAGTTTGATTAATTTTAACGGCTTCTCAACCGGTCTTGGGTTATTCTATGCCGAGAGGTTAGGACATTCTGTGCATTGTGCATTTATATTTACATTTTTGTTTTTGGTTGGTTGGATTTTACGGCATTTCAACCCTTGTTGTGTCATTTTATGCTGAAGACGTTTTGTTTTATTTATTCTTGATGAATACTCAATTTTTGTAAAACTTAATTTTTTCAACATTTTTGAAACTCACTTTCTTCTATATAACCCATTGATGAGAACCTAACAGGTACCAATTCTCCGGGTCAGAGTGGACCTGGGAGTAATGCTGATGAAGGGGTACTCCACATTTCCCAGAGCTCGAGAACTGGAACTTCACTATAAGAGATTAACGTCATACCCAGGACAATATGACCTTCAGCAAACACCTTCTAGAACATGTAGGATAAAAGGGTTGGGGATTGCCATGAGAGCAATGGGATTGGGACAATTATTTAGGTGCTAGGGCTTGACGTAACCAGCCGATTGATCAAAAAGGGATTCTTCGACCGCCCGTCTAGCCTAAGAAAGGTCCAAATTGGAGTGTTGCGTGTTATGGACTTCTCAGTCACCTGGGTTCCATCCTTTACCACCATAGATCGCTACCCATGGTCAACAGGTGGCCCCATTGGCGGAGTCTTAACTCTTTGCAGAGGTGCAGTCGGTGTATTCGAAATCCCCAGCTGACAGGGCTTTTATATTTTTGTGTTGTTTTTGCTGAAGAATTTTTATTTCGTTTTAACGGTATTTCCAAATCCTCAAGGATTCATAGGGGCTTGAAAATCCAACTATCCTCCCTCCAGCTATGGGTGAATAGTAGAGCAGACTGTACTCTTTAACCTTGGGTATGACAACCAGAAGAAGATAAACTCTGAATTCAAACCAGTTGTAGACATGATGAGGGTCTGGATCTGCATTTTCACAGATTTTAACTTCACTGAGATAAATAGGAACAGACTGGGAAATAGATAGATGGGAAAATACACTGGTAGATGGGAGCAGAATGACAAGGATAGATTGTTTATTGGTTGTTTTACAACCTATCAACCCTTTTCGGGTCATTTAATGCCGAATCAAGTCATTTTGATAAACGAAGGACTCAGTTTGCTTATAGTACCCGTTGTTGCTTTAGTGGTCACCCAATTAAGTATTGAAGCGGCCCATCGTTGCTTAAATTCGATGATCTTGCAAGAACCTGTGCCTTCAGTGTGACTTGACTGCAATATATATATATATATATATATTATATATATATAGAGAGAGAGAGAGAGAGGAGAGAGAGAGAGAGAGAGAGGGGGGGAGAGAGAAACAGATATATTGAGAGAGGAGAGGGGAGAGGGGGAAAGGTAAGACGTTTATATATACATAAATACATAGAAGCAAAAGAAGATAGATATTTACAAAATTCGCCTTAGAAGAATTGATAATTAAGAAGATTATGTTGCGTCAATCTTTCAAATACAGGAGAGAAAACAAAGCAGGGATTGGATGAGAAATGTTTACATGAAACCACAGAAAGTTTACATTATTCCAAATTATCATAAATCTAGAATATTACATAGTATGAATATATTTATTGTTCCTCCAGCTATGGGCAGACTGGCTTCTTTCACTTTGATATGGCAACCGGTCTAGGAGAAGGAAAACTCAAACCTAGTAAACTCCGCTTAAAAATGCTCAAAGTAAACTACGGCACTCAGCTTTGAAAAAGATCTATAATGACAGTTAAATCAGTAAAACGATGGCAGTGCTTAACACAGGTTGGTTGGTTGGTTGGATTTTATGGCATGTCAACCCTTTGTTGGGTTATTTTATGCCGAAAACATTTTGATTAATCATTTTTGTTGGGTATCCATTTTTTTTTCAAACTTAATTTTTAAACAAATTTTCTAATACTCACTTTTTAATCAATTTAACCCATACGTGGGCCCCCAACAGGCACTACCACTCCGGGTCAGAGTGGAATTGGAAGCAATGGCGATAAGTGGTACTCCCCTCTTCCCAGAGTTCCAGAATTGGAAATTCACCACCAGATGTAATTTAACGTAAATGACGTTAAATTACATCTGGTGGTGAATTTCCAATTCTGGAACTCTGGAAGAGGGAGTACCACTTATCGCCATTGCTTCCAATTCCACTCTGACCCGGAGTGGTAGTGCCTGTTGGGGCCCATGTATGGGTTAAATTGATTACAACACTAAGATCCTTAACCACCGTCTTCTAACACATATATGTTGAAGGCGCGTGGTGTAATGGTTAGAGTGGTAGGAAATGGACTCATCGACCTGAGTTCAATTCCTGGATGAAGCTGTTTGCATTTTACATGGAACTAATACTTTTGGCAAATGTATGAATCCAATTATGGGTAAAATAGCGGGGCAGACTGGGCTCTTTAACCATGGTAACCGGTCTAGGAGAAGGAAAGCTCTGAATTCAAACTTTTTAAAATCCGCTTAAGAAATTGACCTCGTGTCGCATCCTGCTCGTGCTTTCGTAAATATATATATGATGAAAAGGGTTGGTGTTTGCCATAAGGGTAATAGGGATGGGACAGCCATATAGGATTGATCAGCCGATTGATCGGAGGGGGCCTCTCCGACCGCCAATCTAGCCTAAGTAAGGGCCAAAGTTGCATGTCATGGACTGCTCAGTCACCAGTGATCCATACTTAAACATCACGGGTCACTACCCACGGCCAACATGTGGACAAATGGGGGGGGGATTTTACCCCTCTGCAGAGGTACAGTCGGTGTATTCCGACAGGGTGAGCTTAATGCAGGAAAATGGTACTAATATACCGAAAGTGTAAAGCAAATATCATATTGAATTAACAAGAAATAAGAATTGAACGAAACTCACATGATGACGTGAAACCTATGGTCATTAACGAGTCTTATTTTTTTAAATTATCTTTTTGATACACACAGAAACCAACAACGCTTCAAAATTGACCTTGTGTCACATCCTGCTCGGGTTAGGTAAATAGATAACGCAGTTTTCCTAACTTCAACTTTACCTAATTTGGATTCATGCCATGAATATCAAACTGAGCGCAATGGAAGCAGCGTGAGAAGAATAAGAAAAGCGCGGAGTTAAAATTGGCCTTGTGCCAGGCTAAGTCCTGATAAGTAAGCAAAAAGAAAATGCCAATTCAGAGAGACACGAAAGCCACATCAAAAATAGAACAAGCAAAACAAAACCTAAGAACAAAAAAAAAAAAAAAAGGAAAAAAAACATGGAGAGAATTTTTTTTTAAAGGATAACTGAAAGGAAACAATTGGAACGTTGTGCACACGTAACTATTTTTGAGGTGGTTACCATGACAACGGAAGAACAAAAGAAAGGAGGAAGCGTCAAAAAGATAAAAACGGACAAATAAGTCGGTAGTGAGAGGGAAAAAGAGACGGTAACAGAAAGAGGAGAGGGGGGAGGAGAGAAAGAGAAAAGCTAAATGGTGGAATGAAAGAATAACAGAGAGTTAGGGAAACGGAAACGGCGAGAGAAAGAGAGAAAAAGACAGAGAGAGAGAGAGAGAGAGAGAGAGAGAGAGAGAGAGAGAGAGAGAGAGAGAGAGAGAGAGAGAGAGAGAGGGGGATTTGAATGGCAGAATGAAAGAATAATAGAATGAAAAAACAAAACAAAAACAAACACACAGGCTAATGGCGGGAAAAGTGTTGGAGAAGGACAATGATAAGGATATGATCAAAGGTTTCTAGTTCGAGAGTAGAGATATTCAATGGGAGGAATGTGTGAGTTCCAGAGTGCATTTGGAGACGGGGTGAGGAGAGGGAAAGAGAAAACAGAGGGTGGGGTATAAGTAGGGGTGTGGAAGAGAGAAAAAGCATGGGGATGCTGATTGGATGTATTATATGTCGTCACGGGACGCAGAAATAGCTTCTAAATCACAGATAACAACTGGTCAGCCTGCTCCTTTTACCAAATATGTAAGCCTTCCAATGTGAATAGAAATAGTTTTCAGGCACCAACTGGCTTTCTTTTCTTTTACTTTTTTTTGCATTTTACGACACGTCAACCCTTGTTGAGTTATTTTATTCGTTTTATTTATACTTGATGGGTATTAAAAATTCTTTTTTTAAAAAACTTTTTGTTAAATCATTTTCTTCCATTCAACTCATAGATAGAACCCTAACCGGTTCAGGGTGAATCTGGGAATAAAAGTAATGAAGGGGTACTCCACACTCCTCAGAGCCCCAGAATTGGAACTTCACTATTAGATTCAGGACACCCAACTAGCTTTTGTTCGTTACACGGTGGGTCCAAATAGAATAACAACAACCGAAAATTATTTTTAACGAGAAATTAATTTTCTTCTAAAGCACAAGATGTCAGGTTTTCATTATTTCCCGTGGAACTATCATGACGGATATCATTAGACACTAGCAGGACCTGTGGATATACCACAGTATGATAATTTAATCATTAAAACGTTTGATATGTTTACTTAATCGCTATTGCCAAATTCTTCAATATGTAAAAAGTATAATCATCATGAGATAAGAATTCGGCGTATAAGCAACACTAGATAATCAGAATTTACATTTTTTTATTTCATCTTTGATGATTTGGACGATTTCATTTTTAACCAGAGGCTGTTGCAAGATGATAACGGAACACGAGTATGAACATGTACATTATTTATTATCAAATGTCAAGTGGTGGCAGCATGTTTAAAACAGGACCATTCTTAAGAGAACTGGACTCCTAGGCATGCACGACGTACTTGTCCTGCGCAACTTGAGATGACCTGGCCACTTAAACAGACTTGTGGATGACAGACAGCCAAGGTTGATTCTGTACTCCCAACTGAGAGATCACGTGGAATCGGTACAAATACAACATCAAAAGAAACCTGGAAGACTTTAACATCCCTATAGGCACTTTGGCAAGACGCAACCAAAGACCGAATCAATTGGAGGAAATGGATTCGCGTGCTGTCATCATCGGATACAATGAACAGCAAGAAAAAATATCACCAAACTCTACTGCATTCAAACTCTATAACCAGCCAGGATCGGCCAGGATTTGAACGTGTATTATCGTGTCCATTTTCTGCGATCATACCTATTACATCCCGGTTGATTGCTTTAAGCACTTTTTTTTACAAATGGTAGGATCTGCCGTTCTTGAACATTAGCATTTCATCTGTGTTTGAACACAGTACTCTGGCATGAGTGTATTAACTTGACAATATGAACCACGAAGCTGACCCTATATGATATTTATTAAGCGTGTATGTTTTCCGGAACAAGGTAGATCTATCGGGAGAGCGATCTGCTAGAAACCACAAGGTTCCTAGTTCGATACCGGCCCTCGCCAACTCAGCGTATGAGTAGCAGAGGGATCTGTGTGGTAAATTGAGGAGCTGGAGGTATGTGTAACGCTCCACCTCGGACGCAAAAAAAAAACAATCTCCTTGGTCTAGTGCTAGTTAAAAGGGGGTAAACTCCCTCGCTAATTGGCTGATACCGACTTTAGGCCACTTTTTCCCTTTTTACTCTATATCGACACAACCTCTACCATTAGTCCGCGCTATTAGCGGACAAAGAATACGCTGATTGTATTCCCTGCAAAGGGGTAAAAACAAAATCCCACCCCCAATAAAAAGGATGTTCTGGGTATGACACTTAATTGCATTTGATGTTGAAGCTTCAGTTCTGGAGATCTGGGGGAGAGTGAAGATCTACAACATTCACCGTAGGTATGTATTTACCATACCCCTCTGTCACGGGTAGCATATGACACAGTGTCAGGTTTGACAGCGAGATGCGTTGCATTAGAGGAGTAAAACTAGTTTAACACTCAATAATTTAACATGAACATGAACAAATATATCAAGTAATTTGGTTCCTTTTCTCTTTCTCTCTCTCTCTCTCTCTCTGTCTTTCTCTCCCCCTCCCCCTCTCCATCATGGAGGACATCACGTGAACATTCATTTTCTTTCACGTGACTTTACTATTTAAAAAAATCAATTACTTATTGCCGAATTACTCATTCTGTAGGGCAGGCATATCGAACTGAGTACCCCGTTAGGGTAGCATGGATTACATATGTATGTCATGGGGGCTGCATGGATTACATATGCCTATCATGATGGCTACACATGACAACTAAGTCTTTAAATCCTTCTTCTATATTAACAGAACAAAGTGATGATTTCAATCATTAATTTTTTTATTATCATCTACTTATCTGACCGAGTTTAAATAATAAAACGTACAAGTGTCACTATTACTTTCAATTATAGCCACATGCAGATTGACTCACTCCCATTAACTGAGTTAGCCTTCTTCCGAAAAGAAAGAGGAGAGATACAACGCGTTGGTAACAGACTGTTTCTTAACAACATATTACCCAAATGAAAATAGACGGCCGTTTCACACAAGAATTCTTTTGAAAAAACTTTTAAAATCTTAGTTACTGTAAAAGCGCCGTATGAAAGCTTGTTGAGGGCCGCATGTAGCCTGCGGGTCGCGTGTTTGACATGTCTGCTGTAAAGGAACTTTTAGAGTTCTTCTGTCTGTATATCAAAAGAGATCGTACATTTCTGCCTGAAACCTTTTAATCTATTCCTTTGGACGTTCATATCTTTCACATCATATCTATTCTACGCATATATCGCTGACGTCAGCAATAAAAAACTGAAAACGAGAAAAAGAAATAATACTTTTATTCATCTTCTTAAAAATATCCCATATGCAAACTGATCAACAGTTATATTACCACCCTATTGTCTGATGTGTTTTAGCTTAGTTTTCGCAAGAGACAGACGTGTTTCTAAGATAGTTATTTCTCGCACGTTGTACTGGTTTAACTTGGGGTGAATAAAGACGTCTGAAAAAAATATTCCGAGTTTTGTTTTCGTTGCTGAGAACAACAATAGGCACAAAGATGAAGAAAGACTGAAGATACACAGGAATTCAGACTAGAAAAACAGAGAGAACCAGTCCAGATTCTCAGATAGAGAATAGATTACCTGATCCAGGTCAGAAGCATATAAGTACAATATGATAAGAAAAAGATGGTAGGTTGGATTTTACGGCAAGTTAATCCTTGTTGGGTTATTTTATGCCGAATATGTTTTATTTTATTCGTTCTTGATGGGTACGCAATTTCTTTAAATACATTTTAAACTCATTTTTTTTCTATCTAACCCATAAATGGTACTACCACTCCGGATCCGAGTGGACCTGGCAGTAATGGTGATTGAGGATTATGCCACATTCCCAAGAGCTCCAGAATTGAAACTTCACCATCAAATGATATTTAAGATATCTAATAAGAATGTCCTAGTTTGGTATAAGGTCAAATGAGGAAAATGTAGGTAGAAAGAGTTGCTTCAAACTTCCACGCTGAGACTAATTTCCTACCTTAAGAATCAGCATTAGAAATGCTGACTTTAAGCTGAATACTAATATA
>CM042140.1:65672037-65682037 GCA_023376005.1 Doryteuthis pealeii | reverse complement strand
TTTTGAAAATGATGTCTCCGACAAAAATAAAAAAAATAAAAAATAATAAAAAAATTAAAAAATAACAGTCACCCATTGTCTTTCTAATATTTACGTTTTTTACATACATCTATATATAATGGAGAGTCGGTCTCAGTTTGTCATGCACATTATGCAATCATCAAACGGTCAAAAGTGTTAATAATTAAAAAAAAAGGTGACTTGTTCAGTGTTTATATAACTTGCGTAGAAACTCTTAAAACTAATAAATTATCGGTCCACTGAGGTTTCTAGATAGCTTCCATGGTCCTTCATGATTTATATATTTCAATATATATATATATATATATATATATATATATATATATATATATATATATATATCATCTTCAATCAAATGTAATCATTTTTTATAAATCGTTAGTGACTTTAGTTTCACCTATATATACATGTACTCAATTCTTTTCCAAGAAAATTCTTTAGACTATCAAATATTAACCCATAAAAATCTAGCTTATGCATAAAAAATGAAGAATATTTGTATAATTAATTCCCAAGTGAGGTTATTCTTTTTATTTAATTTCTTATTAACAAGTGTTTCGCGTGTGAAATACAACAACAACAACAACAATAATAATAATAATAATAATAATAATAATAATAATAATAATAATAAATTACAAAAATCAACTAACTCCTGTCCAAGCCGAATCATTGATTCTTAGTTAGGAACAGGCAGAAATAGACATATCAACTCCTTATCGGTCATATAATAGCGAAATTAATTAATTTCTACAGGTTTAATTGCAATCAGAACTATACTAGCAATGTTCCATTGCATTTTCTTTAAATTGCATTTTTCTATTTGTTTATAATAATGTGTTATATGCTATCAAGTATTCTTATCTAATAATAATAATTCTACTGACAATTATATGGTTTTAAGAATTTCTATCTAATACAAATAATTGTTATATGCTATCAAGTATTCCTATCTAATACTAATAATTTTACTGACAATTATATGGTTTTAAGTATTTCTATCTAATACAAATAATTGTTATATGCTATCAAGTACTATATAATACTAATAATTTTACTGCCAATTTATATGGTTTTAAGTATTTCTATCTAATACAAATAATTGTTATATGCTATCAAGTATTTATCTAATACTAATAATTTTACTGACAATTATATGGTTTTAAGTATTTCTATCTAATACAAATAATTGTTATATACTATCAAGTATTCCTATCTAATACTAATAATTTTACTGCCAATTATATGGTTTTAAGTATTTCTATCTAATACAAATAATTGTTATATGCTATCAAGTATTATATCTAATACTAATAATTCTACTGCCAATTATATGGTTTTAAGTATTCTATCTAATACAAATTTGTTATATCAAGTATTCTTATCTAATACTAATAATTCTACTGACAATTATATGGTTTTAAGTATTTCTATCTAATACAAATAATTGTTATATGTTATCAAGTATTCTTATCTAATACTAATAATTCTACTGCCAATTATATGGTTTTAAGTATTTCTATCTAATACAAATAATTGTTATATACTATCAAGTATTCCTATCTAATACTAATAATTTTACTGCCAATTATATGGTTTTAAGTATTTCTATCTAATACAAATAATTGTTATATGCTATCAAGTATTCTTATATAATACTAATAATTCTACTGACAATTATATGGTTTTAAGTATTTCTGTCTAATACAAATAATTGTTATATGCTATCAAGTATTCTTATCTAATACTAATAATTCTACTGCCAATTATATGGTTTTAAGTATTTCTATCTAATACAAATAATTTGCTGACAGTTATATGGTTTCAGGTATTTCTATATAATTCAAATAATTTGCCCACAACTAGATGATTTCAAGTATTCCTATCTAATAATATTTTGGCTCGATTTAATGGTTTCATGTGTTCCTATCTAATACGAATAATTTGCCCACATCTATATGATTTAAAGTATCCCCATTTAATACAAATAATCTGCCCACATTCTAACGCCCCATCCGACAGGGCGGCCTTGTGTCTCACTTTATTCATATATTACACTATTTAATACTAACAATTACATAGTTTCAAGTAATTATTTCTATCTAATAATAGGCATTTGTTTGGACATAATTATATGATTTCAAGTAACTAATGATAATCCTTAGTAAGCAATTAGAGCTTTAAGTAATTCTTCTTAATACAAATAATTTGCACAGTTATATGACATCAGTATGCCTATCGAATACGGATAATTTTAAAACATCTATTTGATCCATAGATACTTCTTCCGTCGGCAATTCTTTGAATCCGCTGATTGTATACTCTGCAGCTGTGTAAGCTCCAGTCCAAAGTGTTTCCTGTGCATGACATTAAATTGCATCTGATGGTGAGGCTACAGTTGCGGAATACCTGGGAGTGTGAAGTAACTCTTTTGTTGCCATCATACCAGATTCACTATGACCTGGAGTAGTAGTATATGTTAGGATCCCATCTATGGGTCAAATACAACTGTTATGAAATTTATAGTATTAGATAGAATACTTGGTATCATATAACAGTCATTTAGATGTATTAACAATAGTTACTAACGTTCTTTTTATAAAGGATTATTAATATTATTAGTTAACTAGCTGAACCTGTGGATATAACATAGTATGATAATTTTTATCATTACAACGTTTGATATATTTACTTAAGAGCTATTGCCAAATAGTTCAATATGTAAAAAGTATAATAATCTTGATTTAACTGTCTCTCTTTCACCTTTTTCTTTCTTTCCTTCTTTTCATCTTTTCATTATGTCTGATTGAAACAGATTAGCGTTATCACTTCCGTGCGCTCAACCCGCTCTCTATCTTTCCCCTACTTTCTTTCTTTCTTTCTTATTATATTTTTCTGTGTAGCATATCGTCTTTCTTTATGATAAAAACGGAATGTTCCATTATTTAGCTGAAGTGACTTTTTAATTAAAAAAACTTTATAATACATTGGGTGTTAAAGCATTGATAATGCAACTAAGTGTGACGTGTTTACCTGTTTAAAATGACTCTGATATTGATCAATAGATTGGTTCTTAAAATATTAATATTTTAACTGTTTAAAATTATTGTTAACTTTATTAATACCAAGACCCAATACCATTGACCCAAGAGAAAGAAGGATAAAAAAGAAAGATGGCCAAAGATGTGCGTTAAAGAGTGTTAACTAAAAGTGAAAACTTCTGTATGTATATAAAAGAAAATAGGATATTTAGGTAATTATTAAGTGTTTAATTGCTAAATATTTGTGTATAACACGCATTCATGTATAACACGCACCTTTTATTAATTCAACCCAGTAAGTAATTTCCTTTTCTTTACTTTGATTATTAAAAAAATAGTCCTATGTGCATTTAGAGAGTCTTATTTTAGGCAATAGTAGAAATGAAATAAAAATAGATGTTCCCCTTTTTGATTTGGCAACATACTAGGGTCATTTAATAAATAGGGTGAATTTTCTCGAAAAGAATTTTTTTTTTTTTTTTCAGATTTTTTCCATAAGTGTACACTCTGTATTATTTAGAATTGATCTATAGTGAAAACTAATCTAATCTCACAAAAATATTTATTTTGATGCTATTCAAAATAGGGGAAAATCAAAATATATGCTGCAGTTTGAACAGAGGTTTCTCATCAAATGTTTTGTGGCCGAGAAGAGCAAACCATGAGAAATTTACAGAAGAATTTGTGATCTGTACGTTTAGTACGTTTTAGTAAAAAATAAAAATGTTTACAAATGGGCTAAACATGGATTTACCACTACGAGCCTGAATCGAAAAGACAGTCCACGGAGTGGATATACACTGACTCTCCAGTAAAGAAAAAGATCCGGGGTAGCGTTCAGTAAAGTGGGGGGCATCACCTTACAAGCTGTACGACCTATCACACAAGGGCAATTCAATAAATAAGCATGTCTTGTTCATCTTACCCATTCGGTTAAGATGAATAAGACACGCTGAACACGACTGCAGAAGCAAGGACGAGCTCATAAGTGACGTTCTCTTATGGCATGTACAGATGGATTCACAAATGTGGGTCGGACAGCAAAAACCTACATCAATCAGCTCTGTACGGATACTTGATGCTGTGCAGGGGATCTTCCAGGAGCGATGGCCGATAGGGATGGGTCTTCTGGGGCATGAAAGGATTCATCACTACTGATTTCCAATTACTTAGGCAATATTTCACTTTATTTATTGAATTGCCCTTGCATTTGAGCAGCTGTTGATAAATTTGTTGTTTATTTGTAACTGAATGAAACTTCTAAAAGATTTGTAATAATGATCGATACAACGTCACTCGGTGTATATAAATATATTCACCGCTTGTTACCTGTTCATTAATTGATTAGCCCAGGTGACACTAACCTTTGAAAAAAAATATGTCAATGAAATCTGTTTAATACATCTTGACGAGGCAATTAAGTGCATTATTTTTATTACCCAATTTTTTACTGCCTTTTCTCAGGGTTTATGATCCCGGCAGCCTTGACCACTTAATTTATGTTTGTACATAGTTTGATTGCTGGGTATAATTGATGTTGTCTTATCCATTTTAATGGTGGGTATTAATAATCAAGAATAAAAACCTATCGCACAAACCATCGGAGTAAGACGAACAAGACATGCTGGACTCTGCTGGAGAAGCAAGGATGAACTCATAAGTGACATTCTCCTATGGAAGCCAGAACACGGAAACGCCAGTGTGGGCCGTCCAGCAAAGACGTACATTGACCAGCTCTGTGCAGATACTGTATGCTGAGCAAAGGATCTCCCGAGGGCAATTTGTGATAGGGACGGTTGGTGAGAGATTGTTATGGATATCCGTGCTACTAGTACGACATGATGATGACGATGTGTGTCTATGAGGTTTATTCAACCAGCATCTTGTGTTCTGATAAGACCAAGCGATAATTCTTCCAAGCTATAGAAGTATCAGTGCTACTGTATGGCTGTACCACTTGGACTAATGAAACGTTTGGAGAAAAAGCCAAATGGGAACTGTAAAAGGATGCTGCGTGGTGTCTTTGACAAATTCTAGAAACAGAACCTCACAAGAAAGCGGATGTACAACCACTTAGCTCTTATCACACAAACCATTAGGGTAAGACGAACAGAGCATACTGGACACTACTGGAGAAACAAGGACAAACTCATAAGTGACGTTCTCCTATGGCATTTACACATGGATGTACAAATATGGGTCGGCCAGCAAAAACCTACATCGATCAGCTCTGCACAGATACTTGATGCTGTGAAGAGGACCTTCCAGGAGCTAGGACCGATAGAGTCATAAGATGCATGTTGTCTGCACGACCTGATGATGATGGTAATAATGATGCAGGTCTAAGTTATTGAAATTTCATAAACATTTGTGGCAATGATAAAAAATGGGTCAGTGTTTTCACTGAGTTTTTTTGGTTGGTTGGTCGGGTTGGTTGGTTGGTTTGATTGTACGGAATGTCAACCCTTTTTGGGTTATTTTATGCCGAAGACGTTTTGTTTTATTCCTTCTTGATAGGTATTTTCGATTTTTTAAAAACATTTTTAAACATATTTTTTAAACTCATTTTTTCTATTTAATCCACAGTTGGAACCCTAACTGTGCTACTTATGCGCATCAACCACTCCGAGCCCAAGCCTGTGAGTAAAGGAGATGAAGAGGTACTCTACACTCCCCAGAGCTTCAAAATTGGAATTTGACTATTAGATGCTGTATAAGGTCATATCCAGGACACTAAGACCCTCGGCCACCACCTTCTAGCACATATATGATAAAAATGGTTGGGGCTTGTCATAAGGGCAATAGGGGCGGGACAGTCATTTAGATGTTAGGGTTTGACATGACTAGCCGATTAATCGGAGGAGGCCTCTTCGTCTAGCCTAAATAAGTGGAGTGTTGCATGTCATGGACTGCTCTTCCACTTGGATTCCATCCTCAAGCATCACTGTTAGCCACCCACTTCCAATAGTGGCTCATTATGGTGTGGGGTCTTACTCCTCTGCAGAGGTGCAGTCGGCGTATTATAAAGCCCAAGCCGCCAGGACTGAGATTTTTGTCTTTTTTGTCCCATACTGTGAATGATGCAAAAAAAAATGAACAAGTAATAAGTTTCAGTTTTTTGAATAAGCCATTATCAACTCTTAATCTATAAGTGATATTTCCAGTGTCAACTATTGCTCTTTACTACGCTAGTAATATGAGATATTGTAGTCTTCATTTTTTTTCATTAACTAGAACAAGGTGTGTTCAAAAAGTGTTGAGACTGGAGCTGTATTTATCATGACAGAAATGTACAATGATTTTTTTTCAAAATATTTCCTTTGTTATTATTGCTGTGAATTTTTCATTGGTCAAATCTACTATTTTATGATATGATATAAAACTACACTATTATATTTCTTTTTATGTCACTCACATTATCCTTAAATCTTACCCTATCCATCTCGGTTTGTTCATATCTATTAATCAATCAATCAATGAGTCAATCAATCTATCAATCAATCTATATCTATCTAAATACCTATCTGAGTATATTCATGAATATCTACTTATCTCAATTTGTTCATATCTACACTTTTTATATTCTTTCTTTTTTTCAACTTATTCGGTCACTTCTTTCTTCTTTTTCAGTCAAAATTGTGATTAGCTAGATTAAAAAAAAATATTTTTCTTTATGTCATCTACTCTTGAGAAAGTATATATATATATATATATATATATACATATATATATATATATATATTATAACGTGTGTCATAAAAGTATCGAGATTGAAGGTATATTTACCGAGATAGAAATGAACAATGAACGGAACGTTAACTTTTTCAGAATACAAGGTGCGTCGAAAAGTACAAAAAAATCTTGATATTTTTGACACACCTTATATATATATATATATATATATATATATATATATATATATATATACGTGTACGGGCGTGTTAGCCCAAAGAATGGGAAAAAGGAGTTATTAGAAATTTCAATTGAGATTGTCCAGTTATTTTTTAACATTAAGTTTGTTTGAGTTGTATTCTTTAACGGCATATCAACCTCTGTGGGTAATTTAATGCCAAAAAGTTTATTTTGGATTTCAATCTTTAAAGTAGTGTTTCTATGGAGATATTCGGTTATGTTTTGTTATATCTTGTTGAAAACGTTGCTTTTTTTTAGAAAGTTTAAAATGTTTTCAGGGCTTGTATTCTTAAAGATGTCCCTCGGGTTTCTTGCTTGATAGTAATTAGTGCGGATATGTTTAAGGCTGTTACAATTTAGAAGGATATGTTTGGTTGTAAGTTGTAATTTGCATGTTGGGCACACAACAATGCGGAAAGCCATTATTAGTTGTGTTATTTCGTTGTAGACACTGGGACTTTTTATTATAATCTATCAGTAAAAACTAGAATAACATCAGTTATAATCAACTGATCAATTCAAAATAATGCATGGATTCGGTCTATTCGACAATACTTTTGTCTATACTATTGCGTCGTTGCATAACATAACGTTCCATGTATCAAGAGTGTTTAAAAGATAAAATTGTCTAATCGATTGCTATTCCCACTCGACTCTATAAATAAACAGGCATTGATGGTGCAAATTTGCTATTCTACCCTCGCTACATCGTAATGATGGCGGGAGTGCAAATTTAAATTGAACGAAAAATAGGAACCAAATTTTTGGAGAAAGAGAAAAGCAACAAAAAAAAAAAAAAAAGGAAAAATGTTTTTAGAAGATAGAAAGTGTCGAGCGACGTTTTAAAAATTGACCCCTCAAAGAGTTAGTTCAGATCACTCGCCTCTCATTCAGCTAGTCACCGGTGAATCACTACTAGTAATTAGGCCAAAATAACTATTTAAAAACGGAAACTTCGAATTTTCTGGCCGAGAGAAAAACTTTCGAGGGAATTCAAAAATACAAGAACCGGAAACGGATTTGCCCTTCCCGTCAATAGAGGCGGATGTAAAAGAGTGCCTCCGAGTTTGTGGGACTCAGAATATGTGAGACCCACGAGGAGATAAGGTTGGATCTAATTTGAGTCTCACGAGCAGTCGGTAATGTTCGAAATATGTGCTCTTTTAATAGAAAAATTAGTCAGCCATTCTCTCTCTTACCGGACCACCCACGCTGCGTGCGTTAATACTAAAGTTTTCGCGTTTTTCTTTCAAATTTGGTGAAGATTTTCTGAAATTCATTTTTTTTCATTGGGTTTCGTACAGTACTTTAATGTTTGGTTTCTATGATTAATGGCGTACCAATCCCCCTGGGTTATTTGATACCAAAGCCATCCTTGTATAAGAACAGTAATGGTACTATGTAACTTATATCTGAGAGAATGTGTGGGTCCATACCTTTCCCAAGAGTAATAATTCGAAAGTGAACGTAATAGAGCGACTGGACATTGAACTCGCTTATTATATCTTTGACCATTCCGAAATCTGATCTCTTATAATTTAAGACGGAAATTTTTAATTCTGTTGCCGTGTCAGTACTACTGAACATTCACACCACTTGAATCCTAAGAAAAATGCTTCATGGGAAATACGCAAGGAAGAAGTGCGATGGTTTGAACACATCCTGGACGCAGCATCCTACAAAATAGCAGTTATACCACCTCTTACGTCCCTTCTCACAAATCCTTCAAGTATCTAATTACCCAACCCCTCCACACAAGCAGGATGTGACACAAGGTCAATTTTTAAACGGGATTATTCAGAGTTTTTCTTCTTCCAGCCTTTTTAACTATTTACCCATAGCTGGAGGGAGAATAATTGGATGCATGCCTTTTCCAAATGTATTGTCGCTATGTGAAATGCAAAGAGCTTCGTCCAGGATTTGAATTCCAGCTGCCGTGTCCATTTGCTACAACGATAACCATTACACAATGATCGCCTCCTCACAAACGATCCAAGACGAACAAGACATGCTGGACATTGCTAGAGAAGTAAAGACCAACGCAGAATCTCCGTTTTCTTATGGACTCCTATACATGGACACACCAGTAATGTCTGACACTTACCAATCGCAATGACCAATAGGAACGGATGGCAAGAGAGAGTCAAAGGAATCAGTGGTGTCAAAACGTCTTGATGATGATGATGATGATGATGATGTCCTTTTCTACGCGCTTACTGTGAAGCCACCCTGAAAGCACCGGTTTCCACAAGATCACCGAAGTTGAGCAGCGATGCGTCTGTTCAATACTTGCTTGGGTGACCAATTAAGTAAAAACCGGTACAGTAAGCAACATGAATCAAAATGACCTTGATTTGGCATTAAATGACCCAAAAAGGGTTGATATGCCGTAAAAAAAAACCCAGACCAACCAAAGTAAGTCTATGCTCCGGTAATCACTGCTTGTGAACATCTCTGTCCTTTGCGTCCCTTTTGCGTATGAAGTGAGCAAAATTACAAGCTCATAAATTATTCCACGAACGCTTCAATTATAGATGCGACCTATCCACGCCAAAGGATTGCATGTTACGAGGTTTTAGTCTCGTAAATGTCGTGGGATCTGTGATACATAAGCCCTCACTTGCCGTGGTTAGTCAATACAGTTTGTCTTTTTATATATATAATAAAACAGAAAACTGAACAATTGATTGTTTAAATGTGCCGGCTTAGCTCAGAGCATCAGCCTAGGAACCACCAGGTCCCGGGTTCGATACCACACCTCGCCAACTCAGCGTATAAGTAGCACGACGACTTTACTTAATTTATATATATATATATGTATATATTAGGAAGCGCGTATTTAAAGTCATGGGAAATGGACTCGTCACCCCGAGTTAAAATCCTGGACATGGTAATTGCATTTCACTTAGCGCTAATACCCTTGGGAAAGGTATGAATTCTAATCTCCTTCCAGCTATGTATAAATAGTAGGGCAGTCTGGACTCTTTAAACTTGGTTAGGCAACCGGTCTAGGAGAAGGAAAACTT
>CM042140.1:65642037-65667037 GCA_023376005.1 Doryteuthis pealeii | reverse complement strand
ATCAGTCGAAATGCGAAGGAATCTCTCTTCTTTTCGCTAGAAGTTGATCAGGGAGATTGTTTTCTCGCAACCCCTAACATCATCTCCCAATCTGTGCTCCTCATGCACTGAGTAGTCGAGGACCGGTATTGAACCCGGAATCTCTCGATTTCCTAGACGGACGCTCTACCAACTAAGCCAAACACGAGACAGTTATTTTTCTTTAATACAAGTCAGCAGTTTAGGGTTATTCACTTTATATATATATATATATATATATTATATATATATATATATATTATATATATATGTGTGTGTGTGTGTCTGTGTGTGTGTGTGAATAAAAAGGCCTTAAATACCAGGGGTATCGTGATTATGAACATATATATATAATATATATAAATTATATATATATATATGTGCGTGTGTATGTATGTGTGTGTTTATATATATATATCTATATTTGTGTGTATGTATGTGTGTGTCTACATGTTTTGTGAATGTATGTATGTGCGTCTATGTATGTCTATTAGGGTATATAAGTATATAATAATTTCGTATTCAAAAGATGAAAAAGCCGTTTATTTTACTCGGAATATTTTTCAACATAATCTCTTTTCTTTCAAATGGACTTAATGAAAATCTTCATTAATCGTAGATTGTACATAAATTTCAAATCAAAATTCAGCTAAAAATGACTGATCTTCCCTTATACACACACACACACACACACACACACACACACACAACACACACCACACCACACACCACATATATATATATATATATATATATATATATATATATACAGGTGTTAAATATGTATCCGTGTACTTCTCTTTGTAAGGAATATACCTTTCGATGAAGTAGATGTGTAATTCTTTTTAAGTACAAGAAAATAGATAAAGAATTTTGCATTGATTTGTGTTCTAATATATGCACACCCACAATCAGGAGTATTCCTCTAAACCCATCTCACAGTCACGTGCTCAGTTCTTCCACCCACGCATTTGTGTATTCGAGCGCACGCACACGAATGCATACAGAAGCACCGCAATGCAGTACAAAAGAATCCAGAGAGAGAGAAGAGAGAGAGGAGAGAGAGAAGAGAGAGAGGAGAGAGTCAAGGAGACACACCTTTATTTGTATAAATTAACTTTATATGTAAAAAAAAGAAGAAGACGAAAATGCCGCCACCCACTCAGTGAATTTAGAACAAATCAAAACTTGCAAAATTCAGCCAATAGGAAAATCGAAACAAATCACGTGATTTTAGATGTGAAATAAAATTGCAAATTCGTTTTCGTTTCCCCCGTTATACAGTAGAAATTAGGCAGAAACAGTAATAAGATTACTTATCTAATTTCTCATTGGGATTAGACAATTAATTTTGAGTTTAAGACAAAAATGCTTTTTGTTCATTCAGCGTTGAACCATCTCCTACTTTCACTTTCACTATCCCTTCGATTTCTTTCTAATATCATTCTCTCCCTCCTTCTCTTTACTCTATCTTTTCCCCCTACCATCCTTAAATATGCAAATGAGAGTTTTAATAGCTGGAATTATATTTTATTATTCAATACAACTCGGCGGATTATGGCTATTGGTACAATCTAGATATTTCTGATTAGCACATTTTATGATTATTAAGTATCTTCGAGAAAAAAGGTGTATAAAAGATATAAAAGACGTTAGAAAATTTAATAGTGAAAATTTAAAGTCGGCCGAACAACGAGGGGGGGGTCTTATACACTTTTTACTTGGGCTAAACCAGAAAGATTGTTTTTGCAATGGAGGGGTACTCCATATTCCCCAGAGCTGGTGCCTCACCATTGGATACTGTTAAGTGACGTTCCCAAGACACACCCTTTTGGGGAGATGCAGAGCTCTTACTTCTCCACAGACATATTCGTTTTATTTAATAAATAACAGCAAAATCCACGGAGTGATCCATTGTCGCTATCAGCGGAATAGCGAGGGAGTCTATTCCCTTTTCCCCAGCGCTAGACCACAAAAATTGTTTTTACATCTGAGGTAGAGTGCCACACCTACAATCAGTTCCTCATTTTTTCACTATGATCCGAGCTGTGATACTCAGGCGCTGGGTTGCCGATGGCCGGTATCGAATACAGAATTTTGTGGTTCCTGAGCGGATGTTCTACCGACTGTCATAAACTGATTAGCATAATTTCATTTGTCCAAGGGGGATGCCACAATGTTCTTGATCCATCAAGCAAAAATGAACCTTTAAGATAATTCTAATTAGAATTTTAATTGATTTTTTAAAGGTTCAACAAAACTAGGAACCACAAGGTTTCAGGTTCAATATTAGCCGTCGCCAATTCAGTTCAGTGGCGCTACACCTCAGATACAAAAACAAAAATCTCCCTAGTCTAGCACTAGTGACAAGAGGATAGAATACCTTGCTGTCAGGCTGATACTAACAATAGGTCACTCTGACTAATACTTTTTACACAATGTACCTAAAACAAAGCATGTAAAATACATTTTTATAAAAACCAAAAAATAAACTCCAAAATTGAAATCAATAGACGTTTAATTCTTCCCATCAATTAATAATGGAGATTCGCTTCCGGTTTTTGTCTGTAACAAAAACTACGTCACTGCTTATGTCACACTGCCTAAAATCGTCATAAATAGAATACACTCAAAATTTGAGCATGCAATGTCCTCATTGGTTTTTTTTAAACAAGTTTTAATAAATAGATACCTGGTATTATCTATCTATATATAGTTTTTTTTTATTTCAATATATATCTAAAGTCATCAGAATTAAGTTTCCATTTCAATTTTTTATTTTTTACTCCT
The DNA here is from genome assembly GCA_023376005.1 of Doryteuthis pealeii. NCBI lineage: Eukaryota > Metazoa > Mollusca > Cephalopoda > Myopsida > Loliginidae > Doryteuthis > Doryteuthis pealeii. The sequence continues at coordinate 65,664,229 of CM042140.1, read as the reverse complement.
TTAATAAATTTGATGATTTTACTTTACTTATGATACAAACTCTCTGATATTAAATTTTTCAACTCCCATCCCCTCAGGCAATATTTATTTTACGTCGCCCAGAGGGCGTTGTTTTATTTTGCTAGTGAACTTAATATTGAATAATATTGACAAACCCTTTTTAAAATTAGGCCTTCAACTTGCATGATATCACCACAACGTCTACACTTGCTATTCTCCACTGATAATTCACAGCAAAATAGCAAGTGTAGGCTATGTAGTGATCGAGATGAAACAGTTAATTACATAATAAGTAAATATAGCAAACTGGCACAAAAGAACTGATATGAATGGGTGGGGAATAGGACCCACTGGGAATTGTGAGAGACTGAAATTTCACCACACTGATAAATGTTTTATGCAGAAACCAGAAAATGAAACGTATAATTAGTTCAATACTAACTCTCACCAACCCAGCACATATCTGTGCAGGAAAGGGAGGGATTAGTAGAACTAGCAAGAATATGCGCCCTCCGAGCGTAAGTATTTAAGTTGTAATTAAATATATTAAATTAGAAAGTCTAACGAAATTATATAAGAACGCATATAAAAAGATTATATTTATTCTGATTATATTTAATTGGTTTCTATTTAAATTCATAGGATTTTAAACGTACTAATAACATGAGCTGTTTTCAGGCAAATCTAACTCAGATTTCATAGAGTAATCGTTAATGAATAAAAATTATTCTATGTATTAACAATTTTGACTATAAATCAAATACTCATTGATAAACTTATAAGCAATTCCTGGGGGTATTTTGACGTAAGCAGTGACGCAGTTTCGGTTACAGACAGACAGCAAATCTTCATTATAATAAGATTGAGACAGTTAGAAACAGACCGTCGTAAGCGCCACAACTTAAAAACCGAAAAAAAATGCAGTCAAAGTTTCCTTACTTTCGGAATACGATATTTTGGCAAGTAATAAAGTAAGGATTTTTTTAAAAACTTTATTGCAAGCTTCGTCGTTTTAATTTGGTTTGTTTTGTTTTACGGCCTATCAACCTTGGTGGGTCATTTAATGCCTTCAAATTTTTGAAATGAATTCATTCTTAATGGATACTCAATTTTTTTATAAACACATTTTACTATTTAACCTATAGATGGGATCCTAACAGGTATTACCAATTCGGGTTTGTTACTAAACACCTCAATTGGTGTTAAAGGGATTCAAATCTTTCCTGATTTTTATTTGATCCAATCTTTACCAAAACTCGTGAGAAAATGCGCCCTCCTCACGTGTGTACTTAAGTTTAAATGTAATGAAATATATTAAATTAGAAGGACTAGCGAAATTAAATAAGAAGGCATATAAAAAGATTACACGTATTTTAATTATATTCTAATTGGTAAAATCCTTCATAGGACTGATTTTAATACGTTGGCGAATAAAACAATAATATTAGAGATCAATAACAACAAGTAATTACTTATTAAACACGATTTTAATAAAACCACTATGCAAATTTTTCAAACCATATGATATGTAAACATTTATTTTTTAATGATATGTAACACACATTGCAGGATTTTGAAACACATTAATAATAAGATATCAGCAATTAAAAGAAATCAATTCAGAAAGAGGTATTCTCCATTGTTTTCCTCATTTTTCCCCATCATGGTACTTTGATCTAGATATGTATCACACAATCTGTATCAGAAGACCAGACCTTGTCTTAATCGAAAAGAAGAAAACAAAATTTATCTTATGCATTTGGCGGTTACAGCAGACCACCGAGTGCAAAAAAAAAAGCCACAAGCTGTGTAATAAAAGTCTACCTTGCTAGATAGCTGGACAAAGTTGTAGAACATAAGGGTGACAGTGATATCAATCGTAGTTGGAGAACTTGGAACAGTCCCCAAGGACACAGAAAAGAGATTGCATGAAGTGGAGATTAGAGATACAATTGAAAATACACAGATTCATTATTTTTAATTAGTTAAAAAAATACCCCCCGGGCGGTGTAAAATTAAGTTTTTGTTAGATATTGCCTGAGAGGGTGGGAAAATTAAATATATAAAATAAAACGTTTGATATTTTTAAAATTAATTACTCACTTAAAAAGCATCATATCCCCCCCTCTGCTGAGATATTTTTGCGACAGTAATAACTTCCAAAACGTTTCTAAAATTTTATGATTTAATTATTCAGACTCTTATCTTTAGAGAAAAAAAATTAAATTGTACGAGTAAAATATATTTTGTTCAGATTTTATGAAATTAAATAAGGTTGGAGGTCGACCTAGTACAAAAATATTTCCTCTAATATGTTTTAGGAAAAACAAACTATTTTAAACATAAATTCATCTAAAAGTGAATAAGTATCGAAATTTTCGTTAAAATTTGAGAATTAATTGATATTTCATAGAATTTTGATATGTCTATGTTGTAATGATACTGACTCTAAATTAAATACTCATTGATAAACTTACTTAATTCCTGAAATGACTGTGACGTAAGTAGTGACATAGTTTCGGTTACAGACAAACAGAGACCGAATCTCTATTATTAATAGATATATTATTGATTTTTACCCTTGTCTTATTTCTATCGAAATTTTCTTATGGAAAATGAGGAGTAAAAAGGTTGTTTTTTTTATTTCTATCCGACAAAAATAAGGTCTGGATTTTATTGACCTTTGGTCTTTGCTGGTCTCCACCAATTTCAGTTTATAAAAACACGTGCACTCGGGTGTTGTGCAAACAAACATATTCGCATACAGACAAACAGACATACAGAATATTTCTGTCATATACGTATTTACTCCCCCTCCACACATAAACGAGCAGGATGTGACACATGGTCAATTTCTTAAAGGGGAGTTTGATAGGTTTGAATTTAGAGTTTTACTTCTCCTAGACTGGTTGCCTAACCAAGGTTAAAGAGCCCAGTCTACCCTACTATTTTTCCATAGATGCAGGTAGAGTAGGTGTATACATATCTTCCCCAAGGGTATTAGCGCTATGTGAAATGCAAACAGCCTCGTCCAGGATTTGAACTCGTGTCGACGAGTCCATTTTCTACGACTCTAACCATTACATCACGCGCCTCTTATATATTATGTCATATAGAAAGATAAATTCATAATGGAAATGATTTAACACTTTTAAATTGATTATTTTCATCTTCCGACTTTGTTTCCTGAAAATATTATGAATATCATTAATTGATAAGTCATTAATTAATTTTCTTCAATTCATCCCGCTCTTTTTTTTTTCTTGAAACCATTAATCCAAAGAAAATCAATTTAGGTCAAATTGCCGTGAGAGAAATGGAATTGTTTTGTTGTGATTTTTTTTAAAAGTTACGGAAATTGTTCGATCATTTCCTGTAGTTTTAATAACTGGTGAGCAACGCCTTACATAGAGTAGGGGATAGGGTTTGAAAAATCATAAATCAAACGTGCAGTCGATCTTACTTTACGTCTTTCCTTTTTTTATGGGTATATTCATCTCATTTTCCTCTTTCCCTGCGTGACATACACGAACGATGGTTACAAGCGTACTACTACTACTTATATTACTAATACTATTACGTTGTTAGTGAAACATTTAACGTCGTATGAAACGGATTCGGTGACCCAAGTTCAAACCATGGACAAGGTTGTCTTCACCCACCCCCATCACCACCAACAGTTATGGGTAAATAATAGGACAAGCTGGAATATCTAGCCTTGGTAAGGCAACTAGTATAGAAGGAAAACTGACCTCAAACAACTGAAATACTACTACTACTAATATTACTACTACTACTGGTGGATTTTGCAGTTCCAGCAGATCACAGGGTGAAGCTAAAGGAAAATGAAAAAATTGAAAAATTATCTGGATCTTGCCAGAGAACTGAAAAAGTTATGGAACATGAAAGTGAAAGTGATACCAATTGTAGTTGGTGCACTTAGAACAGTCCCAAAAGGATTAGAAAAGGGTTTGGAAAGTGTGGATATCAGAGGAAGGATTGAAACCATTCAGAACACTGCACTGCTGCAATCTGCCAGAAAACTCAGAAGAGTCCTGGAGACATGAGGAGACTTGCTGTCACTCAGATTCCAGTGAAAGACCATCAGCTAGTGCTGATGTGAAAACTCAAAAGGAGTATAATAATAATAATAATAATAATAATAATAATAATAATAATAATAATAATTCAAGAGACTAAAATTTCACCGTACTGAAAAATGGTATATGCAAAAAGCATAATCTGTCCAAGAAAACTAGTCACATGGAATTCCGTGGGACTTTCAGCCACAAACGAATCACCCGATCCTGGACAGAAGTATTAATCAACAAGAAGGAAAGAACTTCACTCTGGTGGATTTTGTCGTTCTAGCGGACCACAGAGTAAGAATTAAAGAAATCAAAAAGATAGACAAGAACTTAGACCTTGCCAGAGCACTGAAGAAGCTATAGAACATGAAGGTGAAGTTGATACAAATTGTTGTTACGGCCCTTGGAACGGTCAGCAAATACCTGGAAAACAGACTAGGGTAACAGGAGATCAGTGGAAGAATCGAGATCATACAGACCACAGCACTGTTGAGACTACACAAAACCCTGGAGACCTGAAGAGATTAGTTGTTTAAATAATAAACTTAGTCAAATAAAGTATTTCGTTCCGCTCAACTGAGATGTGAAATAAACTCCCTCGTATGTGTTTTCCAGCATCCTTGGACCGTGAGATATTCTCCAAGGTCAATTGATCTATAATTGGTCCTTACATGCTCGAGTCTCTTCCATATATGCATTCAGGGGAAGTACCCGCGGTGTAATGATATAATAATTAGCGGGGCGTTAGTTCAAAACTAACACCCGTATTCCTGTAATGAATTAGGTTATCCAAACGATTAGGGAAAATTATTAGTTAATTAAAAATCCTTAGCCAATCAGAATATGAAGAAATACAAATATAAAGACAAGTTCTGGTAGGGAAAAGAGAGAGAAACCACCCGAGAATTAACACGCACGGAGACGGTAGCGACAAGCCAATTCGTCTACCCCCTTTCTTTCTTTCTTTCTTTTTTCCTTTTCTAGTGGCGTAAACAGTGACAGTAGTTAAGCATTGTTTTGTTGCTTTGATCTTTCTTTCTATCTTTCTCTATTTGGCCGACTACTACTACCAGTTAGCAATCTACGGCGAATATAAACTTTAAACGGAAAAATGGTTGGTGTTCGACTTTTTATTTTGACACAAGTTACGACGAAAAGAAAACGAGTAGAAAAACCAAAACGGCTTATTAATGGGGTAACATCACACATGACTGGGTAGCAACGATGATCCACCGGGAATTGCGCAAGAGATGCTGACAAATGGTATATGTACTAACCAGAAAATAAGAAGATTATCTGGAACTTTAAGATTCAAACATCCAATTCAAGTCACAAGACCAAAGAAAAGCACTTTCCATGGGTGGATTTTGTCGTTCTAGCAAATCATAGTGAAAATAATGAAAAAATACCTGGACCTTGGCAGAGAACTGAAAAGGGTGTCGGACATAAAAGTGACGGTGATACCAAATGTAGGTGGTGCACTTGGAACGGACCCCGAAGACATTGAATACATGCTTGGGAACTGGAGATCAGAGTAAGAATCGAGATCACCCTGACCATAACAATTTAAAGATCAGCTAGGAGGCTCGAGGAGACTTGCTGTCACTCAGACTTAAGTGAAACACAAACCAGTTAAAATTGGCGTGTAAAACTTGGAGCATATAAAAATAAACTTAAACGGTGTGACAATTGAATGAAGCAAGCTGGTTCTAAACAAAAGTGGTAATAAAAACAAATGATAGAGTTGTGGCTTATACCAGAATCTAGAAGGCTTTTTGTATGCAGCTAGATAATTGCTTGTGGCTGAACAGAGGACCAGATGAAATGGCCGATTTCGTAAAGAAATGATAACGTTAGGGTAATGGATTGGTCAATGTGAAATAAGTTAAGAGAGATAAGAAAAAATTAAAAGGATGGATAATAATGAAGAATAGATTCAACTATTTCACCGTGGACCAAAAATAGATTTGATCCCTGTGACTAGTGTTGTGAGGTCCAACTTCAGCACACTTTGCTTTTTTTGTTGCCTCATCCTGTCTGATGACAAGAACAGGGCTGAAGTAGACACCACACCCCAACCCAAACAGTGTGTGGGGGTGAATGTGTGTGTGTGTGTGTGTGTGTGTGTGTGTGTATGTGTGTGTGTAGGGGGGTTCTGTGACACAGGCACACCATACAGAATTCAGGCAAGTCCTGAAAATGATAATAAAAATATATGACAGGCTTAGGAAAAAAGAAAAAAAGAGCTCTACTATGATACATAAAACTTAACAGCTCTAAAGTTGGCATTGCCAAAGTTGTGACTGAATGGATGACGATAGAGAGAAAAAAAACTATCAAACTTTAAAACTCTCAAAAGATGTTGCCTATAATTCTGTAGGTATTAAATTATTTTGTCCGTTTAAAAAAAGGAGTTATTAAAAGAAAGAGTTAATACATGAGTTTCTGTAAGTGAAAAGAGTAATTTTGTGAGTAAGTTAAATAAAGTATATATTTAGATCTGGCTTATTTGTTTGATGGCATATAAGCCTTCGTGGGTAATTTAATGCCAAATCCATCTTTCTAGAACAGTAATGGTAGTATTTAACCCATAGAATGAGGGATAATTGGGGTTGATACTTTTCACAAAGATATGTCCAAAAGTGAACATAATAGCTGGCCAGAGTTCGAACTCGTTTACTACGATGTCGAAGTCCAGCATGTTGGCCAATACGCCACCGAAACTTACCCAAGTGTGTTTTACTTAGTGATTGAGTTGTTTAAACTTATATGGGGTAGAACAAGTAGAAACGTTAAAAAGATACAGCATAACTGTTAAGTTAAACGTGATTGCCTGGTGGTGACATTCTGATTAAGAGGGGAGGGGTGCCTTATTGTTTCAAGTCAAACTTGGAAGAGTGTGAGGAGAGAGAGACAGAGAAAGACAAACAGACAGACAGATTGACAGAGACAGAGAAAAAGAGAGGGAGAGACTAATACCTCCCTGGTTCACTGTAGACCTGGGAGTAATGACGATGAAGGGGTACTCCACTCTCCGCAGAGCTCCAAAATTGGAACTCATCCATTAGATGCAGATTAACGTCATAGGCAGGACCCTAAAACCTTCAGCCAGCGCCTTCTAGCACATATATGATAAAAAGGCTTTGGGGTTGCCATAAGAGCAATAGAATTTGTACAATTATATAGGTAGTAGGGCTTAGCGTAGCCAGTCAATTGATCAGTGGGGCTTCTTCGAACTTGTCATTTGGTGGATTTTGTCGTTTCATCGTACCATAGAGTGAAAATAAAGGAAAGCGAAAAAATAAACAACACTTGGATCTTGATAGAGAACTAAAAAAGATGTGAAGATAAAGGTGATACCAATTTGTTGTTGGTGTCCTTGAGGCGATTCCCAAGAGTCCGGAAAAGAGATTGGGGGAATTGGGAATCAAAGGAAGAATCGAAACCATCCAAACAACAGCATTGTTAAGATCGCTTAGTATACTCAGAAGATTTCTGAAGACCTGAGGAGACTTGCTGTCGTTGAGTCCCCAGTAGTGGTACTAATGCTGGAGAGAAAACTCACATGAAGGGAAATAATAATAATAATGATAATAATAATAATAATAATAATAATAATAATAATAATAGACAAATATTTAGACCTTGCTAGAGAACTGACAAAACTGTGGAACATGAAAGTAAAGTACCAATTGTAATTGGGGCATTTTTTGACGGTCCCCAATAGTCCGGAAAGGAGACTAGAGGAATTGTAAATCGAGGGAAGAACCGAGACCATCCAGACAACAGCATTGTTAAGATTTAGAATACTCAGAAGAGTCCTGGAGACCTGAGGAGACTTGCATTCACTCAGCCCTCATTGAAGCACCGGCTACGGCAGGCGTGAAAAACTACTACTACTACTACTACTACTACTACTACTACTAATAATAATAATAATGATAATAATAAGGCGAGAAATGTGATTCTGAATAAGTTGGGGTGTGTTGTTAATCATTTGAAAAACCATTAACATATCAATGAAGTTTACTTTTATAGGCAACGATCTGTACTAAATGCTAACGTTATTAACTACTGAACTTAGTCGGGTTGAGATTAAAACGTTGTAGATTCTGTTACTAAAATTCCACTGAAATATTAAGTAAAGTGCTGAGTGTAAAGATAACTTTCACTTGACCTCCATCAGCGTTCTCCAAAAATGTCAAGAAATAATGAGAGGGTAGGAGGAGGAGAAGGAGGAGGAGGGGAGAAGTAGCAGGAGGAAATGGAGGAAAAGCTGAAGGAGAAGCAAGAGGAAGTGAAAGGGTCTTAGATGAAGAAGACGAACAACAACAAGAGTCAGAAGTAGATAAAGAAGAAAACGTGGAAGAGGAGGAGGAAGAGGAAAAGAAGGAGGTTGATCAGAGGAGGGAGTTATGTGATGAAAAAGTAGTAGAAGAAAAAAATAGAAGATTTAGAAAATGGAAAGGAAGAAGAAAAAAAAGCCTATAGGGGTAGAAAGGATGATGAGGATTTGGAAGAAGAAGAAGAAAGAAGAAGAAGAAGAAGAAGAAGAAGAAGAAGAAGAAGAAGAAGAAGAGGGGTGAACTAGAAGATGACGATGTAGAAGATTTAGAAGAAGAAATAGAAAAAAGAAGAAAAAAGAAAGAGGAGAGGGAGGTGAAGGAGATTTAGAAGAAAAAGAAGAAAATGAAAGAGATAGAGGTGAAGAAGTATGGGACATTACTGATGATGATGATGATGATGAAGATGATTAATTGGAAGAAGAAAGAAGAAGAAGAAGAAGAAGAAGAAGAAGAAGAAGAAGACTCTAATAGAGATATTGGTATATCTGTCATAAGATGTACAACGATAGGCACCCGGGGGCGTTGGTGCAAACAAGCACGAGCAAAAAAAAAAAAGAAGAAGAAGAAGAAGAAGAAGAAGGAGGAGGAGGGGGAGGGGGGAAGAGGAGGAGGTGATCACGATGATAAAAAGTTGAGATAATGTATTTCATGACAGTGTTGAGCACAACAACAACCTTTACGACGAGGTGTACTTATTTGTTCCCCGGTACTGTCCATCGGGATAATTCCTTTGTAAAGATAGGGTGATCATATCTTAATCTCGTCATTGTTCATATTCTAAAAAAAAGGCAGATCCAAATAACGTTGTAGATACACTTAGAAACATTAGGTTGGTTGGTAGGTTGGATTTTACGCCATGTCAACTCTTGTTGGGTTATTTTATACTGAAGACATTATTTTATTCAATCTTGATGAGTATTGAAATTTTTCTTAAAACTCAATTTCTTTTAAATACATTTTTTTCTATTTAACCCACAGATGGGAACCTAATAGATACTAACACTCCGTGTCAGGGTGGACCTGGGAGTAATAGTGATGAAGAAACATTTGTTGCATTGATATCAGATGCGAGAATTATAGTATAACGTAGAACAGAATGAAATTAATTAAATATTAATATATTAAAATTTGTCAAAAGCAAGTAACGTATTTGCGCGTGACCAAAGAGGAAGTGATACATATTCGGGCTGGCGATACGCTTTCGAGTCAAGGTAAAAGCCAGTATGCTGAATGTCGATTTTTAAGGAAGGCACACCTTTTCACATTTGCAGCATGATCTCCTGATACTGATTTCCCCCTATATATTACTTGTAAACTAATAAGTTAAACCTGGGAGATTAAAACAATTGTAAGGTCTAAAAGAGGTAACGAATAAGCAAAATTGAAATTTATATATATATATATATATATATATATATATATATATATATATATAAGAGAGAGAGAGAGAGAGAGAAGAGAGAGAGGGGGGGAGAGGGGAACAGATGGATATAGATAGATAAATATAAAGATTGTGAGATAAATATGAACACAGTGAGACAAACAGACGGACATACAGCTAGATTCATAGTTACATAGATAGAAGAGGACTGTACGATATAACAACAGTACTATGCAATCATGGTGTTTAAAGTATATATTTATATTTCTCTTTTAAGCTCTCAGTCTGTCTGTCTGTTTGTCGACACTACCCCCACACATACACTATTTTATTGACTTTGATCTTTTAAGCGGTGAATTATATATATATATATATATATATATATATATATATATATATAATTATGTTGACAGGACTGGCGTGCACCTGAGAAATTTATATATATATATATATAATATATATATATATATATATATAGATAGATAGATAGATAGATAGATAGATACATAGATAGATAATAGATAGATAGATAGATAGATATAAATTTCTCAGGTGTACACCAGTCCTGTCAGCTGGAGCAGTAGAATACTCTGACTGCACCTCTGCAAAGGGGTAAGACCCTCTCCCAATGGGACCACCTGTTGGCCATGGGTGTCAACCCGTGACAGAATTCTAGTCCATGACATGCAACACTCCACGGGCTCTTACTTAAGCTAGACGGCTATTTATGTAAAGACCTTGCACCTATATGGCTGTCCCAATCCTATTTGCTCCTACAACAAACCCGCGACCCCTTTATCATATATGTGCTAAAAGGCAGTGGCTGAAGAATTTAGTGTCCTTAGTGTGACGTTAAACTGCATCTAGTGGCGAAGTTCAAATTCTACAGCTCTGAGAAGTATGGAGTACCACTTAATAACAATTACGCCAAGGACCACTCTGACCCGGAGTGTGAGTACCGGAGTGTGACCCGGAGTGTGAGTACCGGAGTGTGACCCGGAGTGTGAGTACCTGTTAGGGTCCAATATTAAATTGATTAAAAAATAAGTTTAAAAAAATCTAAATACCTAAAAATGAAGAAGACAAATATATTTGGCAAAAAATAACCCAAGGGTTGACATGACGTAAAATCCAACCAACCAACCAACCAACCAATCAACCATCAGATGGGAACACATCTCTAAAAAATATAAACACAATCTAACACTGTCTTCTTGCCTCGGGTTAATACTGGATATCAGATTCCGGGGGATAAGAGGGTGCTATAAAAGTCATTAAAGAGCATAGTATTGGAAATCATAGGATGCAGCAGGGTGGATGTTCTCTTGATTCTGGGCGGAAGAGGCACATTTGTTGAATTTTTAAAATCTAATTGTTTCCATAAACAACTACCCAGGTTTCAGGTTATTTCACCATCATCATGTTGCTAATAATTCTTCTGGTGTTTATGCGAAGACATTTCTTGCTGTTATCTTATATATATATAAATATATATATTTAGTGTGACTCAATGGAAGAGAAAAAAAAAGAAAAACGATTGAGGAGAACATCCAGACAACAGCATTGTTAAGATTGACTAGAATACTCAGATAAGTCCTGGAGTCTCGAGGAGACTTGGAGTCATTCAGATTCCAGTGAAATACAACCAGTAAGGTATCGTGGAAACAACTGCAAAGGAGTGACATCGAGGAAGAATCGAGACTATCCCAATAACAGCATTATTAAAATCGGCTAAAATACTTAGAATAGTCCTGGAAATCCGAGGGGATTTGTTGTCGCTCAGGCTCAAGTGAAAGATCATCAGAGAAGAAGAAGAAGAAGAAGAAAATGAAGAAGAAGAAGAAGAAAATGAAGAAGAAGAAGAAGAAGAAGAAGAAGAAGAAGAAGAAGAAGAAGAAGAAGAAGAAGAAGAAGAAGAAGAAGAAGAAGAAGAAGAAGAAGAAGAAGAAGAGAAAATGAAGAAGAAGAAGAAGAAGAAGAAGAAGAAGAAGAAGAAGAAAGAAGAAAAAGAAGAAGAAGAAGAAGAAGAAGAAGAAGAAGAAAAGAAGAAGAAGAAGAAGAAGAAGAAGAAGAAGAAGAAGAAGAAGAAAAGAAAAGAAGAAGAAGAAGAAGAAGAAAAATTACTACTGAACACAGAGTCATATCAATAAGAAGATGATGTATACTATTAATAAAAATGAAAAGGTACCAATATAGGAAATAAGAAAACAAGTTTTTATAACATGGGAACAAAAAGTAAAAGAGTGAATAATGAAATAAATATCATTAAAGAAGAAGAAGAAGAAGACGAAGAAGAAGATGATGAAGAAGAAGAAGAAGAAAGAAAGAAAGAAAGAAAGAAAGAACGAAAATAAAGTAAAGATTCAGGAATAAGGGGTAAAAGAACGATTGATAATTAAAGAAGAAGAAGAAGAAGAAGAAGAAGAAGAAGAAGAAGAAGAAGAAGAAGTGGATGAAAGTAAAGGAAAAATGAAGAGATGGAGGAAAATAAAAATATGTATTCTATCTAGAAGATAAGACCTATAATGCGTATAAAGTTACTAGAGATTCTGCTCTTTGGGTAAAGCCCACTCTTGGCAGTGGGTAACGTGTCTCCAGTTAGTTCTTCAGAAAAGAAAATCTTCCCCCTACTTCCCTCTTTCACAGACACACACTAACGCTCTCTCTCTCTCTCTCTCTCTCTCTCTCTCTCTCTCTCTCTCTCTCTCTCTCTATCACTTCTTTCTCTCACATACATACATACATACACATACTCAATTCACACAAAGGAATACAATAAACGAATAATATTTTGGGGAGAGTATCCAGCTTAAATTTTAAATAAATTTATTCATGTCACTAAACGGATTCATATAGACACACCAACAATATACTCACGTAGACACACACACGCACACACATACACACACAAACACAAACAAAAATTTACACCGATACACATACACACACAGTGTCATATATGCAAAGTTGCTGATAGGTACGCGTCCTGCATCCCTGACGCAGAAAAATTTAAAAGGACGCAGTAAAATCGCCTCCATGCGTCCCAGGGATTTTCTTTCGTCTTTCCTGGCCATTTCAAGCTAACTGTAAATACATTTCAATAGTTCCCTTAGAAACGAATAAAACTGGATAGGTTACAAGGCAGTAGTTCAGACGGCTTTAGTTGGGACCCATAGATTTTCCCGAGGACTCATTCAAAGCAAATATGTGAGTAAAAAAGCAATCTACATTACTGTATATATACACACTCTTAATTTTAGTTTTATACGCAGAAGAATAAAGAACTGAGACGAAAACAAAGGATAAGGAAATGCTGTGGTTTGGTTTATTTGTTTAAAGGCATATCAAACGTCTTGGGTTTTCTAATGCCAAAGCCATCATGGTAGAAGAACAGTAATCGTACAATTTAATCTATAGGTGTGTGGGAGAGGTTTAATTACGCTTTATATATATATATATATATATATATATATATATATATATATATATATATATATATATATATATATATATATATATAGCTTACATTTCCTTTCCTTATCAAGGGAAAGGGGTAGTAGTTTCCGAGTGTCGCTTAAACGTTTCCGTTGTTGTTTTAGCCAAGAGTGCTCAATATTTCACAAGGAATATATATATATATATATATATATATATATATATATATATATATATATATATATAATGTAATTTAACACAAGGCTGAATAGGATGTATAGGAATTGTAAAGATTGTGTTGCGCCTGGCTTAAGAAACGAGCATAATCTAGGCTTTCTACTTGCACACATCTAATGAACTATGGCGTCTTTGTCACGAGACCCGACGATACCCAGCCACACTTGGTTATATATTTATATATAATGGCCTCTACAGTAGAACGACACTCAACAATATAACGCAACTGGATTTTACAAGTACCTTAAACTTAATTTGCACCGAGTACTTCCCACGTTGACTGTCTGCCACAATAAGCTAAGAAATATCTGATTCGTTAATATAAATGAAAAGGCATACATTTTTGCTCATGCCTGTACAAATCTTTACTTGATTGAGGGTCCATTAAAAAGATAATTTATTACATGTAAAACCTCATAAGTCAGTGAATGAACGAAGAATCTTAGGATTTATTAATTAAATGAATGAAAAAAAAAGTCGGGGCAGCTTAAAAAGTAATCATGAAACTGAATCTGTATTGACTGCGGACGAGGACATTTTCAGGAGAACCAATTATGCTAAAGCCAAGATATAATAAAAAAAAGAAGAAGAAAGGACACGGCAATATTGTAATATCGTCTATGCGTATATAGAGATGGGACTTTGATTTGTGTAATAAGGAAATCGTTCAAACTGGCCAAGATGGAATGAACTACGTGAATGACGGAGTGAGAAAAGAGATGCATTAGGTACAATATAGCCGAATGGAATATGGAATGTGACCGTCTAAACTAATAGTATATAGTAGTTGTTGTTGGGGTGGCCTAAAGTCGGTATCAGCCAATCAGCGAGGGAGTCTATCCCCTTTTCACTAGCGCTAGACCAAGGAGATTATTTTAGCATCTGAAGTGGAGCACCACACCTACCATCAGCTCCTCACTTTACCGCACAGATCCCAGTGCTACTTATACGCTAAGTTGGTGAGGGTCGGTATCGAACCAGGAACCTTGTGATTCCTAGCCGAACGCTCTACCGACTGAGCTAAACCGGCCCTTTATGTGTGTGTGTGTGTGTGTGTGTGTGTAGGGTCTCGATATATATATATATATATATAAATACCGACCCCTCCACAGGATGTGACACAAGGTCGATTTTTTTAAGTTTCACAAGTTTGGATTCAGAGTTTTCCTTCTCCTAGAATGGTTGCATAAACTGATTCTGCCGTACTATTTACCTACAGACTGTGGGAGAATAGTTGGATACACACCTTTCCCAACAGTATCAGTTCTATGTCGAGTTATTCGGTAGAGTTTAACAGGTTTTAATTCAGAATTTTCCTTCTTTAGGCCGGTTGCCTAACCAAGATTAAATAGCCCAGTCTGCTCTACTATTTATCCATAGCTAAAAGGAGAATAGTTGGATGCATACCTTTTCCAAGGGTATCAGCGCTATTTGAAATGCAAACAGCCTTGTACAGAATTTGAACCTTTGTAGCCGAGTCCATTTCTTATGGCGATAACCACGCGTTTAGAATAGAATTTATCTTAGATGAAAAAGAACAAAAATTCCTTTGTGACCTGTCAATTCAAACGGTCCCTCGACCAATTGCCAGGATCAAGAGAAAAATGTGTCTGATAATAGTAGTCTATTTCCTACTGACTTACAGAGTGAAATTTAAAAGAAAACTGAAGAATGATGAACTCGTTAGAGAATTGAATAAATTGTGGAATGTGGATGATACCATTGTGTACTTTTGTTGTATTGGTGGGGGTTTAGAATACGCCAATTACTTTCTCACCGAAGGAGTAGTCCTTCGCTTCAAAGTGTGTCCGATATGTGATTCTAAACTGCATCCAGAGGTGAGGCTCCAGTTCTAGAATTAGTAGAGTCCCACTTCATTACTCCCAGGTCCACTCTGATCCAGGGTGGTCGTACCTGTTAAGGTCTCATCTATTATTAGTATAGTATCGGAAAGTTAGGAACCATATAACTGTGAGCACACAAATAATTACTATATAGGAATAGTTACTTGAACGCCCCCTTTGTGTAAGTTAGAACATGTTAGGGGTATTGCTCAAATAAAAGTCCAGGTATGATGTGCTATTTTTGCTGGATTATGGTTACATATACTCGTATTCGGGTGGACACGCCCGCGCATGCGCACACCCCCAAACACACACTAACACACACATGCAAACACATTCACACAAGCATACACACAGACTCACAGAAGCACATAGATACAGGTATACATAGACACAGACATACACAAACACACACACATAGATATGCACATAGTCGTATATATATATATATATATATATATATATATATATATATATATATATATCAACGCCTCCGCACATGCAGAATGCGACGGAAGGTCAATTTTGAAACGGAGTTCAACTGGTTTGACTTCAGAGTTTTCTTTCTCCTACACCAGTTGCCATACCAAAGTTAAAGAGCCTAATCTTCCCTACTACTTTACCCATAGCTGGCGGTAGAATAGTTAGATTCATACCTTTATCATTTAATAAATGTGTATAAATGATAACTATTAGATAGGAATATTTGATACCGTGTATAACCTTGCATAAATTATTAGGATTAGATAGGAACATTTAAAACTATATAATTGTGCAACCAAATGATTATTTCAGACAATACGAAAATTGCAATTAGAAAATAGGATTTTAATGGAATTTTCAAAATATAGTTATGATTATAATTAAATATTTACAAATGAATTGATTTTTAGAATTAAATAACCCATAATCAGTTGATATACCGTTAAATAAATCAAACCAAGCCGATGTATTTGAAAAGAATAGACCAGAGAACTTGTCATCTTCTTGGATTTTGCCGTCCCGGTTGATTACAGAGTGAAAACGAAAGAAAATTAAAAGATAGACAAATATCTTGATCTGACCAGAGAACTGGAAAATCTGTTTAACATGAAGTTAAAGGTCGCACCAATTGTAGTTGGTGCCCTTGGAACAGTCTCCAAGGGTTTAGAAAGGAGTAGGGGTGAATTGGAAGAATAGAGACCATCAAAGTAATAGCCTTATTAAGATCAGTTAAAATACTCAGAAGAGTCTTGGAGACTTGAGGAAATTTGCTGTCACTCAGCCCCCTGTGAAATCAAGGCCAGAAGACCATAGCTAGCTTTTATTAACAAGAAAATAAGTTGTCGCCAAGTGGATGTTGCCATTCCAGCAGACTGCAGAGTGAAATTAGAGGAAAGCGAAAAGATGGACAAATATTTGGTCCTTGTTGAAAAAAAAAAGTGTGTAACATGAAGTTAACGGTGGTAACAGTAGTAGGTGGAGTCCTTGAAAGAGTCCCGAGGACCTGGAAAAATACTGGGCGAAATGGAAGCTAGAAGGAGAATCGTAATCATCCAGATCACATAACTACTAAGACCCGCTAGAATACGTAGAAGAGTCCTACAGATTGAAAGGGGCTTGCTGTCACTTAGACTCCAATAAAAAATCAACTAGTTAGAGTTAGTATTTTTAAAAAAAACTCGTAAGGAGTAAACTGATAAAAAAAGAAAGAAAGAAAAAGCGATAAAACCCATTCGTTGTTTGTGCATTGCATCGGCGGGAAAGCTATGCGCACCTGTTGATTGTCACTTGCATATTGTAATGTAGCAGACTGCACAACGACTTTAATCGACCTGGTTAGTTTTCAGTCGTATATACTCACACGCGTTTTAAAAGAAATAGAGAGAATGAAGTAAATTAACATACATAGCATTATGACTCTCTCTCTCTCTCTCTATCTCTCTCTCTCTCTCACTCGCTCTCTCTCTCTCTCTCTCTCTCTCTCTCTCTCTCACACACACACACACAAGAACACACTCATATACATATAGAAAGAAGCATACAGAGAAAAAAGAATTGAGAGAGAGAGAGAGAGAGAGAGAGAGAGAGAGAGAGAGAGAGAGAGAGAGAGAGAGAGAGAGAGAAGAGTATATAGAATTAATGGATTTTGACATTCTCATATTTCTTCTGTGTCTCCCTATAGTTCACACATTTGTGGGTATCTATATAGAATGAAAAGAAAACTGAACAAAATTCAACCTGATATGATACGTTGAAGTATATATAGATTTAGATAATAATATCCCAATAAAAATAACTATTATTCACAGACACACACACACACACACACACACACACACACACACACATACATATATATATATATATATATATATATAAAATAAATTGAATATATATATAATAAATTGAATATATATAATAAATTGAATGATATATCTATATATATTAATAAATTGTATATATATATATATATATATATATATATATATATATATATATATATGTATTTACATTGCATCGGCCTTTACATGAGTAATGATTTTGTAAAATTCAAGCATAATGGGAAGGACTTGGATTCAAATATGAATTCCATAAATTATGAATTAGCCGATGAACGAGATCGACATCTTCAAACACCCTACCCTCTATTAGCGCATATATATACATACATATATTATATATATATGTGTGTGTGTGTGTGTGTGTGTGTGTGTGTGTGTGTGTGTGTGTGTGTGTGTGTCTCATTCGGTGCAGGTAACATCTTTTATATATTACTGTGCGTCATAGGAAACTGCTCGTGCCTCGTTGTGTGCAAACTAGGAAGTTTTTTTTTAATGGCACACCTGTACCCCGAAAATATATAATCTCCCGAACCATTAGAAGCGTGATTAGGTTCAGCTATCAGCCACAACAGTAGCAAGCACTGCATCATTTACAGTCACAGTAGCAGTCACCCACCTTCCTTGTCGTTTTTCCCCCCACCCTTACCTCTCGGCGCTCAATCTTCACCTTCCCTCTTCCTTTACCCCTAACAATACATATACCTAAGCGATCACCAATTGCTACTTTCACTTTCCTTTTTTCCTTCTTTCTTTCTTTCTTTCTTTCTTTCGTTCCTTCTTTCTTTCTTTCTTTTTTTAAATTACAATCGTCAACTTTTTTCTTTTTTCTTTTTTTTACCTACGAGGGACTCAAACATACTTACTAGTATTCACTCTTAAACACACGCACACATGCATACGTACACGCACATAGTGATATTCAAAAGCTACTGACATACATATAACTTAAAAATACGTATCCACAGAAAGTACGTTTATATGTTTATTGTAGTTATTCACTAGGCTTAGCTTAGATATGACACAAGGTCAGAAGTATCAGGCACCCAGTGTGAATCGAACTGGCTAACAATGGTTTCCTAATCTTGCTCGTTAACCATTATACCACATGAGGAGCGCTTTTCACGTTTATGATACGTTAAATATATACGTATAAGTATATAAACATACCTATCTACATATTCATTGTAGTTTTACATCTTCTGTATTGTCCCCTAATATATATATTGTGTCACACACGCACTCACATACACACATACACATATACACACTCTCTCTGCTTCTGTGTCTCTCTCTGTCTCTCTGTCTCTCTCTGTCTCTCTCTGTTTCTCTCCCCCTCTCTTTTCTCTCTCTCTGTATATATATATGTATGTATGTATGTATAAGTTTTTCATATCTCTTTTCTCTCTCTCTCTCTCTCTCTCTCTCTCTCTCTCTATATATATATATATATATATATATATATATATATATATATATATATAAGTTTTTCATATCTCTCTATCCATCTATCTATCTACCTATCTATCTATCTATGGAAACTGATGGTGAATATGGGCGCATGGGCATTTACCTGAATATTATGATTTTCCATAATTTTCCATGCGATTTCTCGGCAATTGCCCGTTCCGGTATCACATAAATACCCTGCACCACCCAGAACCCCCTGATCGCTCATCTATAAACCCTTCCTAGCTACTCGTGCGACACAAACAGCGACACCTTCCTTTACTAGCAAGAAATACAATTTCGTACGCGCACATGCCCACGCACGCACGCACGCACAGACGCATGCACGAAGGCGCGCACATGTGTATTTCATATGAAATTTACGCGATACATATCTTTTCAGCTGTGGGGTGGGGCAAATATTTTTGCGTAAATAAATAAGTAGTAATTACCTGAACTTGAGAAAAAGTTAAAAAAAAACAAAAATTGTTAGTTTGCGATTTTATTTGCAACAATATTCAGTTTAACAAAATGACAGACATGGATATTTTTTCTCATAAAATTGATTGACTGCAAAAAAACAAAAAATTAAAGATGAAAGTATCAAATAAAAATGTATTTACTTTAACCGTTCAAGTAAAGATCCCAGGTAATAATGGGTATTTAGATATATATATATATATATATATATATATATATATATATATATATATATATATATATAATGACTTTCACACACGGAAATAAGTTTGGTCATACACACATTAACGCACATATATATATCAGCTCGATTTGACGATGATGACGATGATGATGATGATACACACACACACACACACACACACACATATATATATATATATATATATATATATTCGATAATAGCCCTTATTACCTATATATATATATATATATATATATATATATATATATATATATATATATATATATATACGTATTTTGATTGTTTTACGCCAGGCTTAGAAAAGCAGCATTAAACGTCCTTTTTACCCCATTGCGTCCGACACCCGAAAATTAGCATGCAACTATCTCTGCCACTAAGCGGTCGTCATTAGATATGTACACACATAGCGAGTTAGTACTTTAACTAGTTAAATAACAAAGCGACAAGCATAAAAGGTTTTGAAACATTTTAAGCGCATGAACACAACACCGTACATATTACTAATTTCGTAAATTGACTAAACTAGCATAAGATTACATAGACGTATACTTATATACAGTTCAAAATCTCCCCCCCCCACACACATATATATATATATATATATATATATATATATATATATATATATATATATATATATATGTTCATTGTAAATCAAATATAGACGTACATAATTTATCATAAAATTTCATTAAAGTTCTTGAGTAGTATTTCTATGATTTAGATTATTTTGAACTCGATAGTTTCAATTGGTTTTTCAACGACCATCCCTCCCCACTTGAGTTGTGCATAACCCTGCACACAATTATATAGGCATTTTTGTAAAAACTGCGTCTTGTTTTCTTAACTATTTTAATCAGTATTCAAATAACCTCTCTAGTACGTCCTTCATTAATGGTATATACGTTTATATTATTGGCAAAATAACGCTCAATGTCCCTTCATATATATATATATATATATATATATATATATATATATATATATATATATATGTGTGTGTGTGTGTGTGTGTGTGTGTGTGTGTGTGTGTGTATACATATATAACCTTGATCAAATAATAGGCTTTCTTCCTCTTTCAGTCAAATATATATATATATTGTCAAAAAGTATACAGTTCTAAATAGTTTTTTAAAATCAAATATGAATATATAATCAAGGATATCAATAAATGAACTTCATATATATATATATATATATATATATATATATATATATATATATATATATATATATATATATGTGTGTGTGTGTGTGAGTGTGTGTGCATGTATGTGTGTATATGTGTGTGTGAAAGTAATGAAAGGGTAAAATTAACGCATTTAATTTATGCACAGGTAATTTACAGAAATTAATAAGTGTCATTATATAAGGACATAGACAAGAGCATATAGAACATACATAAGCAAACATATATATTCGTTGATAGATATATGCCTTCATATATACCTGTATATAACATATATTTTGAAGTATGCATTTATCAGTAAAACTATATGGAGAACACCTCATACACTGCACAAACGAAACTATAGACATTCAAATACAAATATATTGATATAAGCCCATATATATATATATATATATATATATATATATATATATATATATGAAGGATTTATATTTTTTAAGGGTGTGCGTGTGTGAATGTCATGTAATAGTTGTATGAGGAGACAAGTGTCTCAATGCAAGGACGCTTTTTTTCTTTTTTTTTTTTGCTTCTTTTCCCATTTCTTTTAAGTTTTCAAACCCAAAAAGCGACAGACTTACCCCTTTAATGCATTTATAGGTTTCATAGGAATGTCCGTGTTGATGGAAGGTATGGCCGCCTTAAGTCGCGGTAGGGATTCAATAAACCTGGCCGTCATTGTTGCGAATCACCGATTTCGATGTGAAACACCTTGTTCGAGCTCTTAATCCCTGACAGAGAGTTTGATATAAGACAAGCAATGCAAAACGCCGAGTAGAATGCGAAGATAAAATTTTTAAATTGCACATACACACGCGGCAAGCGAAAATCTCCCGTGTGTATGTGCCTTTGTCGTGTGTGCGTTGGTGAAGCTGTATGAGTGCTTGTATGTGTGCGTGTGTGCGTGCGTGTTTGTGTGTGTGTTCGAGGAAAGGAGAAAAAGAGAAAGAAAAGATCGAATATCTTTTAGGTGTGTATCTGTGTGTATATTGTTTTTTTTTTTGCTGTTGTTGTTGTTGTTGCTGTTTGTATGTGTGTATGTGTATATGTGTGTGTATGTGTGTGTATGTAGGTAAGTGTCAACTGGGTTTTTCTATATACATTTATAGATATTTACGAAAGCGTGTATCTGTTCGCACGCGTCTATCTGAGAAGTGAAAGATAACTGAATCTCAATAAGGTTTTTCTTTACAGTTATCTATATACGCGAACGAGTT
>CM042140.1:65632037-65634537 GCA_023376005.1 Doryteuthis pealeii | reverse complement strand
GTGTGTATGTGTGTGTGTGTGTGTGCAAATAGGTATTGAGAATACGGTATATTTGTTCAAATTTGTTGATGTTTAGCAAGTGCTTTCATTCTGGTTCTTTTTTCTGCTTTTTTAAAAAATTTTTAGATCGAGTATAAAATTGTTAAATGCACATATGGCCAATCTACGAGGGAGGATCAATATGTACGTCGCCTAAAATATAATTACATAAAGGCAGATCTGAAATTTCTTTGTATAGTGTTCGATGTACATATAATATGTTCTACCAAATTAAAGGCATTGACAAGTAAATTGCTTCTGTTTTAAAAAAAAACAACAAATTCCCATTGTCATTTTCATCATTAGGCTATAGACTTATTGATGTACTTGTATATTTAATGTAATGATATGTAAAAAAAATAATAATAACTGAAATAAAACGTTATAGATTAATATTCCATAAAAACGTTTCTTTTAATAACGTTTTTATGTAATATTAATCTATAAATAACGTTTTCTTTCGCGGTGCTTGTGTAGAAAAAAATGAAATAAAAATAGTAATATATTCTTTGACGCGTAAAATATGCTGGGATAACGAGACCTTTGACCTTTTAACAGTATTGTTTAGACAAAGAAATCGCTAAAATGCACAACACGTATGTATATGAGCAATATGTGTTTGCAAGATATGAATGCCTTTTGTATATATTGCCTAATATATATATATATATATATATATATATATATATATATATATACAACTATATCTCTCTATATCTGTCTGTATGTATGTTTGTCTGTCTGTCTCTCTCTCTCTCTCTCTCTATATATATATATATATATATATATATATATATGTGTGTGTGTGTGTGTGTGTGTGTGTGTGTGTGTGTGTGTGTGTGTGTATGTGTGTAACCAGGTTAGTTGGTGTTGGAAATTATTCTAAGCAGGGCCTTTTTTAACATCGAAATATTAAAATTGGTATAGTCCATATATATATATATATATATATATATATATATATATATATATATATATATATATATAGTTACGCTTGGTGTTAGCCTCTGATTACAATCTTTAGTCGAGATTCATACCCAGGTAAAAATGCCAATTTTCAATACTGATTTTCAAAGTATGTATACTCTCCCCACTTAGAGAATTGGCGCAACACAATCCTCTTGTTCGTATTCTCCAGTCCTACCAACGAAAGATTTGACCCGTTAATAAGCTGAGCTTAGATAATAACTATCGTCACAAATAAAAGAAACAACGTGTTTGCCAGATGAGCCGCATTATCATCCACCCAGAGTGCGTGTATTTTGTTTTGTTTTGCAGTCGTTCTTGAAAGCATTCTTTTGTGTTCCGTGGAACCAGTTAGTTGAAGCAAAGTTCAAATGGATAAACACTGATATATTAACGTAACTGTGTGACAGTCCGCGTGTGTGCATATCTGCAGAGCACACGACCGATAGTTTTCCCCATCACGGTGGGGTCTTTTTTTTTTCTAAACCCCCAACCCTAGCATGCGGAGAATGGCAGGCACCCTTGGTGAAAGAGCTAAAGAACGGTAGCAAAACAAACAATTCTACACACACACACACACACACACACACACACACACACACACACACACACACAAGCACATACACGGGCATGCGCGCATAGGCCATATGAAAAATAATGATAATAAAAAAAGAAGGAAATAAAGGAATAGAAAAGAAAATACGCGTTTTTAGCTACATACTGGTGTATGCCCATACACACACACACACACACACACACACATATATATATATATATATATATGTAGGTTGAAAGTAGAAGAGCATATTTGAATAGACCTAATATGTAATTCTTGATCATTATGAAATCAGATTGGAAGTGCCAAAAGTAGGTGAAATGAATTTATTTCTGATAAATTTAGGTTTTCACACACACACACACACACACACACACACACACACACACACATATATATATATATATATATATATATATATATATATATATATGTATGTATGTATGTATGTATATATGTGGGTGTGACGCTATTACTAAGTAATACGGACTCTGAAACGTCCATTCTTTTGGGTGTTAAACATTTTCTACGTTTAATGATACTCATATGAATATAGCAATCGCGACGCGTTGATCTTTATATATATATATATATATATATATATATATATATATATATATATATATATATGGGAGGCTCTTTGTACCCAATCCGTTCGCAACGAGTAGGATGTGACACAAGGTCGCAATAATGGGACATTTGTTGTGTTTTTGTCAAATTCAGTTGTCAAGATTAAGCTAATCCTACATATATATATATATATATATATATATATATATATATATATATATATATATCGAACTCGCTATTCAGTAGTAATAGATCACACACACACACACACACACACACACACACACACACTCTCTCTCTCTCTCTCTCTCTCTCTCTCTCTCTCTCTTATATATATATATATATATATGTGTTGTGTATGTGTGTGTG
>CM042140.1:65614537-65629537 GCA_023376005.1 Doryteuthis pealeii | reverse complement strand
GTTCTAATACTTTAAATCTATTGCAATAATATTGTCTAAGGGAAAAGAGTTTTGTGCGTTCCTTACACTGTATCTACGCAAACACACCATAAACACTGACAACTACATCGTATAATCAATAACCGACCCCGACACAACAAGAAGAAACACAACCATATGCCCAGCACACAAATAAAAACACGTGGAAAACAGGAAACAGATAGACGGATGAATATATATATATATATATATATAGATATATATAAATCTTTTTTTTTTTAAAAGAAAAACAACAAAAATCAAAAACAAAACAAAACAAAAAACAAACCAAAACTTTTTTTTTTCTTTCCCAGAGAACTTTTATGTTTTATATAAGATTTTTTTTAAATTCTTTTTTTTTTCTTCACATTTTCATTTTTTTTCATCTTTCTGTATTTTCCGTATTAAGCCTGGTTATTGTTGTTATTACTGTGGTGATGATAGCTGGACGGACTATATTACCATTAAAGCTGCGTATGGTGTATATTTTCAGGATTCTTTTTATCTTTTTTTTTTGTACTCCTTTAAATTTTACAGACGTGATCAAAATAGCGGTATTAAATAGAACCTAAAAGTGAATGAAAAAAAGAAAAAAGAAAGAAACGTTAAGGTCTATGATATTAATTCCGAGTCTTCGTAAAAAACCAGGAGTTTGAATTATTATTTTTCAAAGAACAACAAAAAAAAAACAACTGTAGTTATTAGCAATACGGTTAATGACATTGCTAGATGTAGTATACTCCTTATATGTCTTTCACAATAAGAATAATTGTGATGATAATTTCAGAGGTAGTGTGAGAAGCTGGTGGTAGGTGACGGCCGTCCAGAAACGAAAAGAAGAAAGAATAAAGTTACTGATGCGAAGACCTGTCTTCATTTATTTGTGGTGATCTACAGTGGCAGCCGATGTTATCACTGTTTAATAAACAACTCAGTGTCGTCTGCTACCACAGTTCTTCTTCCGTGGGTTGAGATTTTGGCTTTAGATTTCCAGGACAGAGATGCACGTAGAGTTCGCTTTTGATTCTGGAGTGAATGTGATCTTTTTTTGGGCACAAGCCAGGGTTTGCTTCGAACAAGAAATATATATATACGGACGACAACATACATACGCGTGCACAGATGTGCATCTGAATAATGCTTATTCACAGGCGAAGAATTTCATAGTTGCAAATAAATAAAAAAAAATCGGATTATAAAGATTTAATATGAAAACTTATTATTTAAAGAAGTGTTCCCGTGGCATAGTGGTTGTTTGGTTAGATTTTATGGCATGTCATCTCTTGCTGGGTCATTTTATCCTGAAGACGTTTTGTTTTATTCATTGAGGATAGGTCGGTCTCGACCGGAGGTCCGGTGGCTTCGGCCCTAGACCGCAAAAATTAACATCGTTGATCCCAGGGGGCCTTCCCCCAGGCAACACCTGCCCCCTCGATTTAACGTGAAAGGGCTGGGTTTATGTTCCGGTGCCTGAGACGAATGCCGACGGGATCAACGCATTTTTTGTACCCGCCTCCCATGAGCTTCGGTTCGGGGTGGTCCCGGTCCCACATTAATAGGGCCTTGTGCCTAACCTGTACAACGTGGGGTACATACAATTCATGATGGGTACTCGAGTTTTTAAAACTCATATTTTAAACACATTCTTTTAGAATTCATTTTGTTGTATTTAACCTGTAGACGTGACCTAAACAGGTACTACCACTCCGCGAGAGAGTGGGCCTGGCAGTAATGGTGATGAAGGGTTATTCCATATTCCCCGAGCTCCAGAATTTGAACTTTAACTTCAGATAGAGTTTAATGCCATAGCCAGGGCAATAAAATACATCCACTGCCTTCTAGCATATATATGATAAATGTGTTAGGGGCTTGTCATAAGGGCAATAGGGTATGGACAACCATATAGGTGTTAGTGCTTGGCGTGATCAGCGGATTGATCAGAGGAGGACTCTCTGACCGCCCATCTTGCCTAAGTAAGAGTGAAAGTGGAGTTGCATATCCTGGAAAGCTCAGCCACCAGAGTTCCATCCTTAAGCATCACAGGTCGCCTCACACGGCCAACAGGTTACCTCTCGGAGGGACTCACCTCTCTGTAGAGGTGCAGTCGATGTATTATAAAGTCCCAACCGACAGTGGCAAACGTGTAAGATATCAACATTGTAGTAAGTGAGTTCGAACTCCAGTCGCGCTATTACGTTCATTTTCGGACTAATACCCTTGGGAAAAGTAGATATTCGCAACGGGTAGGATGTGACACAAAGTCGCAAGTAGGGAATATCCAGCGAGAATCGAACTCGCTATTCTGTAGGATTGGATCTGCGAGACTAACTTGCTAACCATTACACTTAGCTTTATGAAAGGTCTGAACCTCTTAATCCTACATAGCTTTAGGTTAAGTTGTACCACTACTTCTACAAGGATGGGCTGGCATTAAATAACACACGAAGATTGATATGCTATTAAACAAATAAAATACAGCATACCTTGTTCATTTGAATTGGGCGTCCATCATGATGTTATGTTTAGTAAGCTAGTCCCTCAAATTCCAGCTCCTCCTCACCGTGTCTGGGTGGTGACACCGTGGTAGTGTCAGAGCTATGTCGTCCAGAATTTATGTTGGGTTATTTTGTATATAAAGTGTGCTACAATACACCACTTAAATTTACAGACTAAGCGAGGTCACGTGATTTAAACCTCAGCCAATCAACAGCCCGAATGCGTGGTTTGTTGACTTCTTAATCGCTGATACTGAGAGACGTCCATTTGCAATCATTGACAAAGGACTTGCAATACTGAGGAGCACTAAGGAACAACCAAAGGATTCTTTACCAAGGATTTCCGCTGGACAAGCGCACTTGCTTGAAGCCTAAAGGATGGCCCATAAAATCGTAACAAGTTAAGATCCTGTAGGGCCTTCCAAGGCAGATTGGTCTATAACCCAGTTGTATTAGGACCACAGCCCAGCTAAAGGGTCTCTGGTGAAAATCTAAAGGGCGTCTCCATTATCGTCTGGAATCAAAGGCTTTTGGCATATTTGTCACTGCGACTGTGGAAAATTTGCGGCAAACAAGAGCATCTCCTTCTGGGATATGCACGCGTGGTTTGGGGACCGCTTGTGAATGTTCTATTCCCTTATTCTTTTCATGAATTCACAAACTCATTCGGGATACGACCGACCCTGGGTGGATGCCGTCACAGTAAGAATAAGCTAGTTCCACAGATCCATCACTATTGACTAGCGTGTTCGATTTAAATGAACAAGGTATGATGTGGTTTATTTGATTAATAGCATATCACCTTCGTATTTTATTTAATGCTAAACCCATCCTTGTAGAAGAACAGTAATTGTACTGTTTAATTCATGCCTGTGGAGGGTAGGGAGATTCATAGCTTTCTTAAGGCTGAGTCTTCCAATCGTGATGTAATGATTAGAAAACTAATCTTGCAGGGACATTACTACTGAATAGCAAGTTCAATCCTCGCTGGATGCCCATACTTGTAATCTTGTGTCATATATTACCCATGGTGAACGGGTAAGGTAAATACCTACTTTGTTCATTTGAGGAAAAAGTCCCCATGGCCTTGTGGCTAACGTGCTAGACAGTGACATCGTGGTAAGAAGACTGTATTTCACATTGCGCAAATATCCTCGGTAAAGGTATGAATTTAATTAGTAAAATTTTAAAGGAAGAGTTCTGTGGTGTAGTGCCTAACGTGCTCCACTGCAACATCGTAGTAAGCAAGTTCGAACTCCAGTCTCGCTATTACATTCAATTTCGGTCTAATACCCTTTGGAAAGGTAGGCATTTACCCAACCCGTTCGCCTTGGATAGAATGTGATACAAAGTCGCAAGTAGGGGGTATCCAGCGAGGATCGCTGTTCAGCACGGGTAAGATGTAACACAAGGTTGCAAGAGTTGTGCATCCAGCGAGGATTGAACTTGCTATTCAGTAGTAATGTCCTTGCAAGATTAGTGCCACACCTACCATCGAATCCTTACTTTACCGTACAGATCCCTGTGCTACTCATACACTTAGTTGGCGAGGGCCAGTATCGAACTAGGAACCTTGTAGTTTCTAGCTGAACGCTCTACCGACTGAGATTCTGAATTCAAACCAGTTAAACTCCGCTTAAAAACTGAGCTTGTGTCGCATCCTGCTCATGGTGAAGGGGTTGGTAAATACATATAAACGTACAATGAACGCGATTTCCTAACCTCTGTGCAAAATAAATCTAGATGATTTGGCATGCCGTTAAAATCAATATATCAATTAATCAATCGAAATATTTATACATAATTGCTTATTATCGTTAACAGGGGAGAAATTGGTGTAAAGAGGATCGTGTTGCGCCAGACTTCTAAGTTGATGGTAATTGCTTGCCGTGAAAATCTGTATTCGAATATCTGGCTTTAAGAATTCTTCGTTAGGTTTTTGGTTATGTGGAGTTATAAATGCCTGTGTGTAAGTCAGGCCATTATATACTGTGTACCATTCTGTGATAACAGGTTGACTACGACTGTTCTCCCATCTCCTTCTGTGTTCTTTAGCCTTGGTTTATGCAACCAATCTAGGAGAATGGTTTGGCTTCTATGATTTAGTGGCATATCAATCTTCGTGGGTTATTTATTGCCAAAGCCATCCTTGTAGAAAAGTATTGATGGATTAGTCTCTCTCCCCCTCCCTGTGTATCTGTATCTGTCCTTCTCTTTCTCTCCCCTCTCTCTCGCTTTCTCTCTATCTCTCTCTCGCTCTCCCTCTCTTTCTCCC
The DNA here is from genome assembly GCA_023376005.1 of Doryteuthis pealeii. Taxonomy (NCBI): domain Eukaryota; kingdom Metazoa; phylum Mollusca; class Cephalopoda; order Myopsida; family Loliginidae; genus Doryteuthis; species Doryteuthis pealeii. The sequence goes on along the minus strand of CM042140.1, from coordinate 65,624,749 downwards.
TCTCTCTCTCTCTCTTTCTCTCTCTCTCTCTCTCTCTCTCTCTCTCACACACACACACACGCACACACACTCTCTCTCTCTCCAGAACAAGCATATAACATCTATTATTAATGGAGATTCGCTTCCGGTTTTTGTCTGTAACAAAAACTACGTCACTGCTTACGTCACATTACCCAAAATCTGATAACATAGAATAAATACACTCAAAATTTGAACATGCAACATTAGACAGTCCTCATTGTTTTTTTTTAAAACAAGTTTTTATAAATACATGACTGGTATTATGTATCTATATATAGTTTGTTTTATTTTAATACATATTTAAAGTTTACATTTGAAATTTTTTATTTTTTAATCCTTTAATGAATTTGATGATTTTACTTACTTAGGGTACAAACTCGCGAACGTTGAATTTTTAACTCCTATCCCTCAAGCAATATGTTTCAAAAATCTACTTTTACATCGCCCGGAAGGTGTTTTTTATTTTGCTAGTTTATATTACTTTAGAAAAATCAAAACTTAGAAACTTTTCATTGCTAATAATATCGAACCACAAACATCTTTGCTTTTATTTCTTTGTTTAATAGCATATCAACCCTCGTGGGTTATTTAACGCCAAGGTTGACTTTGGAAAAGAACAGTAGTGACATTATTAAACCCATAACCGGAGTATTAAGGGGTCCGTGCCTTTGCCAAAGGTATTATTCCGAAGGTGAACGTAATAGTTCGTGTAGTTCGAACTCGCTTATTACAATGTCTCAATCCAGCACGTTAGCCACTACATCACAGGGATACTAGAAGGAAAACATTGAATTCAACTCAGTTTTATAAACTGACCTTGTGTCAAATCTTACCTCGGGGTTGGGATCTTGGGTAAATACATTATTGAGAATATTTCATTAGCTGTTGATTGTTTATATTTAATTATGTCCATGTGTAAGTAAGTCAGTCCATACTATGTTTTTTAGGTACTAATGCACAATAGCACGCAAGAGATGATATAATTAGAATCGGATTTTACGTAAATATAGCATTAGATTTTGGAGACTCCCGAGGTAGAGGGTTAGGGTTAGATTTAGGGATGGGGTTACGGTAAGTTTTTTAAAATCCTTTTTTGGTGTCTCAAACGTTTCAGGCTTTTCCGTGAAATGGTTGGTTGGTTGGTTGGTTGGTTGGTTGGATTTAATGGCATGACAACCCATGTTGGGTTATTTTATGCCGAAGAAGGTTTTGTTTTATTCATTCATGGTGGTTACTCAATTTAACCCATAGATGGGACCTTACCGCCACTCCGGGTCTGAGTGGACCAAGGAGTAATGGCGATGAAGAGATACTCCACATTCACCAGAGCTCTAGAATTGTAACCTCACCACTAGATGTAGTTTAACGTCATACACAGGCCACTCCGTGAAATGTGATGAAATGTAATACTTTTGATATGTCATCATCATCATGTCGCGCTATTAGCACGGATATCCATGACAATCTCTCGCCAACCTTTCCTATCATTCATTTTCCCAGGGAGGTCCTCTGCGCAGCAACCTGCATCTTTGCTTAGTTGGTCAATGTAGGTCCTTGCTGGGCGGCCCACACTAGCATGTCCGTGTGTTGGCTTCCACAGAAGAACGTCTCTAATATTATCTCTTGCGAGCTATTGTGCATTAGTACCATTTAGCGGAGAAAGAAACCTCTGAATTCAAATCAGATTTACTACGCTTAAAATTGACCTTGTGTCACATCCTACTCGGGGAGGGGTTGGGTAAATATGGACACATTGTAGTGAAGATCATCTTGGACTATCCAGCTAACCCAGTGGTGATGCACCCACACACGAAAACTTCTGCCAGTGCATGCGTAGTTGGGACAGAACACACAAAGCCGGATATAAATAAACAAAATATGATCGACTTTCTTAACCTTCGTGTTTACAGTCGAAATGTTAGTCTCTATAGACCATCGACGCAACTTATATAATTCATATATATTTGCTTTTTTTATATTAAAAAACAGCAACAACAAAAATTATTTGGGCATTTCTGACGTATGGATCTAACGAACACGGAGAAATAATCGATAATGAATTAATAATTAGGTTCACACGATCAATTAATTACGAAGTCAAATATTCCCGTATCTGGCAGCGCTCGCGGTTAAATGTCTAAGCAGACTGTTTCCTAAAGCGCATGTTGTTGTTGTTCAGAGTTCTTTAGTTGGCTGGGCGAGCTGTTGGCCGATAGACGTCAAATATGTTTGTAGTATAGCGAGTCAAAAGTTTTGCAATAAAGTTGTACCTTGATTTACGAGCGTCCTGTCTACCTACAAATATAGCACCCACATTATCTACAACCCCCCCACACACTCACACACACACACATACACACACATATATATATATATATATATACTAGCAAAAGTACCCGGTCTATGACCGTACTATATATAAAGATTGGAAGTAGTAGGAAGCGCGTGGTGTAATGGTTAAAGTCATAGGAAATGAACTCGTCGCCCCGAGTTCAAATCCTGAACGTGGTAATTGCATTTCACTTAGCGCTAATACCCTTGGGAAAGGTATGAATTCTACTCTCCCTCCAGCTATGGGTAAATAGTAGGGCAGATTGGGCTCTTTAACCTTGGTTAGGTAACCAGTCTAGGAGAAGGAAAACTCTGAATTCAAACCTGTTGAATTCCACTTAAGAAATTGACCTTGTGTCACATCCTGCTCGTGTGGAGGGGTTGGTAAATATATATATATATATATAAAGATTGGACCATAAATAGACGAGAGATTCTGAGCTGAATGGCTTAGACTGCGATTTTTTTCACTAAAATTAAACTAAACTTCTAGTATAGCTATAATAGAAAACAGGCAACGAACAATATTTTATTATCAGCAGCAGCTGGTATACAGACAGTTCCGCTAATCGATTAATTTTGGTTTAATTAATTATATCCCTTAATCAGTAAAAAATAAATTAATAACCAAATTTGGAGTGTTTATTAGTTAGATATTAAGGTGTATGCAAAATTTCAAATCTGAATGACCTCCAGTTTCTGAATTTTACGTAGACATGTACATATCAAACTTCCTTATATATATATATATATATATATATACAGATATCTTGACTTACGAGTGTCCTAACCTATGAGTTTTCCGAGTTACGAGCTGTCGATTTTTTGCTTTGTGTTGATATACGAGCGAGCTTCAGATACGCTTATGTTACTGAGTTCACTAAAAGTATTAAAGTTTACAAATTTATTTCACCAAGGAAAAATATCATCTATAAAAAATAAACATTAATACATATTAAAGTACATAAAATTCACGTATAGTGTTAATAGGTTCACTAAAAACATTTATGTTTCCAAATTTATTATACCAAAGGCAAGTATTACCTATAAAGGAATAAACATTAAACATATTACAGCACATAATTCTTTACATTCTATTTTATTATGTTTTTTATACAATATAGTTTTATTTTTCTTATTTAAAAACATACACACTGTGGTTGGTAGTATAGGGAGGCTTGGTGCGCTAACACATTGTGCCTTGCTTCACTCTGTATGTGATTTGAAAGCTGCACTGATAAACGTACTATGGACTTTCATTCGGGAACTTCTGCTTCGTGAGTTCCTGCAGACTACGCAGATGATCCAGCACTTCTAGCAAATACACCTACACAAGCTGAATCACTGCTGCATACCCGAGAGAAGTCAGCAAGAGGCATTGGCCCTTATGTGAACTTAGATAAAACAGAGTTCATGTGATTTAAACAAGATGGGGACATCTCAACACTGGTTGGTAAGCCTCTCATATTAACAGACCAGCCCACATACCTAGGTCATCTACAGAAAGCGATGTCGGTTATTTCCTATAAGTCTAATATGATCAAAGGGGAACCACTCTTGACTGATAAGTTATTCATTTATTTTCCCATTAAACTAACCCTAAACCCTAACCCTAACCCTAACCCTAACCCTAACCCTAACCCTAGCCCCATCTTTTTACCTAGTAGATCAATAAATAAATAAATAATTTATCAGTCAAGAGTGGTTCCCCTTTGATCATGTTAGACTTATAGGAAATAACCGCGATGTCGATATATGCATAGGAATGTCATGGACTGCTATAGATAATCGATCATATGAAAATCTGAACTCCTGATAAGATAAAGAGAGAATTCTACAGAGCTGTAGCCGTGTCAGTACTAATGTACGGCTGCACAATATGGACTTTAATGAAACACTTTGAGAAAAAAGGTAGATGGCACCTGTACACAATTGCTGCGTGCTGTCTGGCACAAATCCTATAAGCAGCACTCCATAAAAAAAGCAACTGTATGGCCACTTTCCTCCCATCACACAAACCATCCGAGTAAGACGAACAACACATGTTGGACACTGCTAGAGAAGCAACAATAACTCGTGAGTAACGTTCTCTCACAGGCACCAGCACATAGACACACCAGTGAGGATCAGGCAGCAAAAAATCTACATCAACCAGCTCCGTACGGACACTGGTTGCTGTGCAGAGGATCTTCTAGGATTAATTGCCGATAAACAACCGACGATCATTGCTTTATTATGCTGGCAGTGAAAGTCAATTAAAGTCGCTCCTAGAGAGTTTTACCGGATTTTGAGAGCATATATATATATATATATATATATATATATATATATATATATATATATATATATATCAGATCGTGCTAGTAGACTGGTCGATGTAAGTAAGTAAGTAAAGTCGTCGGGGTGGCCTATAGTCGGTATCAGCCAGATAGAAAGGGAGTCTATCCCCTTTTCACTAGCGCTAGACGAAGGAGATTGTTCTTGCATCTGAGGTGGAGCACCACACCTACTATCAGCTCATTACTTTACCGCACAGATCTCTGTGCTACCCATACGCTGAGTTGGCGAGGACCGGTATCGAACCAGGAAACTTGTGGTTCCTTGGCTAACACTCTACCGACTGAGCTATACCGGCCCAGATGTATATAAATTTAATGATTATTATTTGTTTTAGGTGACAGAAGGCCACATGTGTGAAGTGGATTTTACTAATGATCTGTGAGATCATATTTCTAAGCCTAACCAATTTAAATGACCCTTCCTTTTCTAATCATTGGCAGTTTTTTTACCTGAGAAGTAAGAAAAAAAAGAAAAACGTTAAACATAGATATCTAAGTTGTTTCCACACAGGCTTTTAGAATCGAAAATCATTTAAACGAGAATAGATCAAGTTAGTTATTAGATTATTTTTAACTATTTTTTTACTATTTTTTACTTATTATTATTTGGTTTACTTTATTCTTTATTCCTTATTTCCTGTCTTTTACATTTGCTCATTTTGTATGTACACTCTTACAACTATTTCCCTAGAAATCATTTCCACATCTAAGCCATACCCCATCCAAATAAACTATCCCTGCCCATCTCAAACTAAGACACCAACCCCCCCCCCCAAATTGATAGATTTAAAAGCGATGTTACTTTGGGAAATTCTCAGTAAGAGTCATGTTCTTGTGATTACCTGAAGATGCCGTAGTAATATGGTTTAAATAAATTATTGTAATGAAACAAGTTTAAAGTTTTTTCCTTCATTTATTGAATATATATATATATATATATATATATAGAGAGAGAGAGAGAGAGAGAGAGAGAGAGGGGGGAGAGAGAGAGAGAGAGAGATGAAGAAATACCAATTTGACGCGTCTGTTCACTACGGCACCATGGTCTACTGTGAATCTCTAACTCGTTCTCACAACCAGGTGGTTACACGACCAAACCAGGAAATCGGAGAATTGCTAACAATGTACCAGGCGCTTTTGACACCATGTCCACGCTACGTCAACTTCTATCTATCTATCTATCTATCTCTATCTATCTCTCACTCTCTCTCTCTCTCTCTCTCTCTCTCTCTATATATTATATATATATATATATATATATATATATATATAATTTCTACTGCCACTGTTCATTTAAACGGAACTTGTGAGCCCCTCCTACAACTAATTCCTACTGCTACTGCTTGTCTTAAAAGCGAGACAACAGAAACATTCCACCAGTTCCACACCTGATGATGGCACAAAGACGTGCAGAAAGCGCCCGTGAAAAAAACCTTTGGTGGATTGCTATACCAATTCCACACGGATATTAAAAAGATGGCCAGACAGTTATAAAGGATCGAACAAAAACTCGTCCGACAAGAATTGTCAGTAAAGTTTAACAATATATATATATATATATATATATATTCCACATATAGTAATGCACATGCAGTCTTTTTTCAACGTATCACATCTTTTCAGTGCGGCTAGACCTTGTAAGCTGCTTCTACCCAGGATCGAAACTCGACCGATTTTTCACGAATCAGATCCTTTAACCAGCGGACTATCTGCACATCCACTAGCAGAATGGAAATATTACTGATAAATACATTTGTATTTATGGGTTAAATACATTTTTTAAATGAGTTAAAAAGCATTGAATACCCAACAAGAATGAATAAAGGTCTTTGGCATAAAATAACCCAACAAGAGTTGACATACCGTAAAATCCAACCAACCACACACACACACACACACACACACACACACACACACACACACACATATATATATATATATATATATCACCGAAGTTAAGCAGCGATTACACTGTTCAATGCTTAATTGCGTAACCAATTATGCAACAGCAGGTACTGTAAGCAACCTGAGTTTTTTGTTTATCAGAATAACTTGATTCGGCGTTAATTGACCCGAAAAGGGTTGATATTCCGTAAAACAAAACGACAAATCAACACACATACACATTTTTTATATCCCCGTTCCTATTTGGTTCCACATTAATAACCTTATTATTTCATAGGAATTGTCTCTTCGATTTCTTATTGAATGGGACTTAATGATACATGAATTCTATGTGGACAATAAGTTATAAGTAACGCTACTGTAGTATATCTGTACTACAATATAGAAGCATATCCGTTTATTTGTGTGTCTATGTGAGGATCGCGGCCAAGCAAAAATCCTGGCGATTAATTGCAGTGATCTTTACTTGACCTTCGGCTGCAATAAAGACCAGGTGATGTTGACCTACAAGGTCATTTGAGGTCAGTGGCAAACATCAGATGGTAAAATGGGGTTATTTCTGGAGAAAGGTGTGTTTTGGTTTGTTTTACGGCATATCAACCTCGGTGGGTCATTTAATGTCGACAAAGTTTTGAAATAAATTAATTCTTAATGGATACTCAATTTTTTTTATAAATACATTCTACCATTACCTCGTAGATGGCACCCTAACAGGTACTACCACTCCGGGTCAGAGTGGACCAAGGAGCAATGGTGATGAAGGGGTGCTCCACGTTCTCCAGACCTCCAAAACTGGAACCTGAACATCTGATAGTTTAACGTTATTCTCAAGGCATGAAAACCCTCAGCCACCACGGGTCACCACTCACGGCCAAACAAGGGGCTCAATTTGGAGGTGGGGTCTTACCCCCTTGCAGAGGTGCAGTCAGTGTATTCTAAAGTCCCCACCGACAGGGCTTCTGAACAAAGGAAGTGAGATAGAATGTTTGATAGGAAGATATTTTAGACTTCATCAATGGTGAGAGTGATGAGGTCGGATGCACGTTTTTTGCACGATTCAGCAATATGTTAGGTGTCCAAAAGAGTGTATTTAGCCAACCTCTCCGCTACGGGCCGGGTATGACACAAGATCAATTTTTAAGAGGAGTAAATCAGGTTTAAACAACATTTTACATTTTGGTGTGGATACAAATAGGTCACCTGTTCCAAGGTTCCTGATTTGATATCGGCCCTCGCCAACTCAGCGTATGAGTAGCACAGGGATCTGTGCGGTGAAGTAGTGAGGAACTGATGGTAGGTGTGGAGCTCCAACTCGGACACTAAAATAATCTCCCTGGTCTAGCACTGGTGAAAAGGGGATATTAGGCCGCCCAGCCAACTTTACTTTATATATATATATATATATATATATATATATATATATATATATATATATATATATACTAGCAAATATATGCACCCTCCGGGTGCAAGTATTTAAGTTTTAATGTAATGAAATATCGAATTAAATTAGAAACGCTAATGAAACTAAATAAGAATGCAGATAAAAAGATTTGAAACAGAGGGGGGTATAATCGAAAAATAGAACAACTGAAATTTACTCTTACATCACTCATTTCTTTCATTGTTTTCTAATTTAAGTATTTAGTTAAATAAGAAGTAAAGAATAAAATGACACTTATCTTTTCTTGTTAATGGATTTCATTTAAGATTCATTGAAGAGATTTTTGCTTATATTCATTAAAATAAAACCAAACAGTTAGAAACCAATAATACTAAGCATATATTTATTAAAATCATATTTTTATATCAATATGCAAATTAACCTTTCCGTTCACACTGAAAACCGCTATTTTGTTGTATATATAAATACAATTGCATGTTATTAGTATGTCGATATGGTTAACAGTATAAATAATGTAAAACAATTTTATTAATAATTGAGGTTAAAATAAGGATAAATTCATGGTGAATGTGACGTCAATTACTAAGGGAATTGTGACTTGAGTAGTGATTTAGTTTCGGTTACAGACAGAAAAACACACAATCTCCATTATAATAAGATATATATATATATATATATATATATAATTTCAATTATAAATTAAAGTAACACTAAAAAGAAGATCGACACTGATTTTCCCATTTTTGATCATCAGGTGAACCAATATCGATTTGAGTCATTATCCTGTTTCTATTGTTATTCTATTTTACAGTTGAAAATATAGTAATATTGCTCTGCATTATTGTGTGTAGAACACTATGAAAATCAAAGTCAACGGTGCTTAATAATTGACAGTTTCTCAACTATGTAATTTTCAAAGCAACTTGGTTTGAAAATCGTATAGGTGAGAAACTGACAGTTATCAAGCGCCATTGACTTTACGACTTCGCTTGTCCAACTTAAATATACATGCTCTATCAATGATATTGAGCACTTTTTACTTATAGCAAATATATAGCAATATATATAATCAACATAACATACTATATATATATATATATATATATATATATATAAATATTCAAGTGAAGGTAGCGTGGACATGGAATCAACGGCGCTTGGTTACTGACAGTTTCTCGCCTATGCGACTATCAAACTACGCTACCTTAACATATCGTATAAAGTATAAATTAAATAAATAGTATCAAGTATAAATGTTCTATAACTTATACTGAGCACTGTTTACTGATAAATATAGCACCCATATTATCTATGATTGATATATATATATATATATATATATATATATATATATATATATATATATATATATATATATATATATATATATATATATATATATATATATATATAAAGGAAGAACTCAATACAGTAATCCCATAATAAATTTATTTCGACAAAAATTGGGGCCCATATAAATCTAAGTTGATTTAAAACCGGCTCCCCAAATTTTCGCCTCATCAGATGGGTCTCAATTCACCGAAAATTCGGGGATAAATCAACCGAAATAAATTTATTATGGGATTACTGTATTGAGTTCTTCCTTTATTGATAAATATTGCTCTGTATATAATCTAAAAGGTTATTTTACATTGAGCTCTCTTTAGTGATTTAATGATTCACTGTATTTATACATACTGGATCATCAATATTAGTACAGTGGATCTTGAAATCACATATAGAATCATCCCTTACTACCAAGTTTTGGATAAATCTCTTATATATATATATATATACTTATAAATACTAATGTAGTTATCCAATTGTTTATAATCCTAATTTCTTCACAGAATTATAATAAATGTTTCACTTCTTTTGGTATTGTTTACAAATAGTTTTACTTTGAAAAAAAAACCCAAAAAACAATTTGGACGATGTTTCGTGCCCAGGATTAGGAAGTGAAGGTGAACTTGGCGCCGATGAGATTAAAAAAAAATTGGAGGTGAAAATGAAGTCGAATGGATTAAGAGATTAACGGCTAAAAGGTTTAAAGGATTAGTATATCTGCAGCAATTACCTAAGTGTTATACGGGAATGTATGAACGACACTAGTGTGTCGAAATGCTGGAAGGTTATGTTTGAACTATTACCTGGTAATGAACACAGAAAAACCAATCACCGCCCAATCGGTGGGGGGTTTAGAATGCACCG
>CM042140.1:65604537-65612037 GCA_023376005.1 Doryteuthis pealeii | reverse complement strand
GAGTCCAGGTTCCGTATAAGAAAAAAAAAAAACACCGCCAACCAAGAAAAAAAAATTTCCACCAATAAAAAAGACACTTGAAAGAAAGAATGCAATATGACCACCCTGAATGAGGGAGGTGAAATGTATGAATATAAAATGAGTTTGGCCATGTGACTGTCTAAATAAAATATATCAGTGGTCTGAAGAAGCTCGTGAGCATACTCGCGAGTGGAAATGGTCCATAACCACGATACCCATGGTACTTAAGGCTTTTATTCCCAATATATATATATATATATATATATATGTGTGTGTGTGTGTGTGTGTGTGTGTGTAAGGTGTGTCAATAAAGTATCGAGATTTTGTACTTTTTGACACACCTTATATTCTGAAAAAAAAAAGGTTCCATTCATTCTTCATTTCTATCTGGTAAATACAGATTTTTAAACTTGGTAGATTTTTGACACACCTTGTATTCTGAAATAAAATAAATCGAACGTTATTTCTATCAGAATACAAGGTGTGTCAAAAAGTACAAAAGATCTCGATAATTTTTGACCCACCTTGTACATATATATATATATATATATATAACCAGGTTAGGTGATGTTAGGAATTGCATTATAGATCTTCGTATTGATCCATTTAAAACCATTTTCAGTGTTAGAATCCACGAAGCCATTCAGTAGAAAGAAGAATAAGGACCTTAAAATCCTAATATCTTATTATAATAGAGATTGTGTGTTTTTCTGTCTGTAACCGAAACTATATTACTACTCAAGTCACAATTCCCTTAATTTATTTACGTCAAATTCTCCATGATTTCATTCTTTAAACCTTCAGTTATTAATAAAAATTGTTTTACATTATTAATACTGTTGACCATATCTACGTATTAATAACATGCAATTGTATTTATATATAAAACAAAATAGCGGTTTACAGTTTGAACGAGAAGGCTAATTTGCATATTGATATTTAAAATTTTATTTTAATAAATATGTGCTTGGTATTATTGATTTCTAATTGTTTGGTTTTATCTTAAGAAATATAAACAAAAATCTCGTGGATAAATCTTAAAAGAAATTTATTTACAAGAAGAAATAACTGTAATATTATCCTTTACTTCCTATTTTAACTAAATAGTTAAATTAGAAAAATTTACCAATAAAAGAGGGAAGTAATGGAAAATGATGGAATAGTTAGTTTCAAAGTTGTTCTATTTTTCGATTATACCCCCTCTGTTTCATATCTTTTTATCTGCATTCCTATTTAGTTTCATTAGCCTTTCTAATTTAATACGACATTTTTATTACATTAAAACTTAAATACTTGCACCCGGAGGGTGCATATATTTGCTAGTTATAATAATAAAGAATACTGGTTGATCCAAGTTGTAAATCAACTGTCCCTCTTGTAAAAGATGTGTCCAGTGAGTGATCTCAAAACAGTGCAACAATCTTAAATGTTTTTTGGCCAATTTCTACCGGAAGTTGCTCCTCCTTCTTGGCAAATTAAAGCGACGATCTTCTTACATCTTATACCTAAGATAAGCTTACACCTACTATAAATTTTCAAATTCATCTCATCTATTATTATGTTATTTACTGCTGAAAAAAAACCAAACAAAAGAGGTGAATGTCCTCAAATTAGGGTAATTCCATAATCTTTGACACGGATAGTAAAAAAGTAAAGTCGTCGGAGCGGCCTAAAGTCGGTATCAGCCAGTCGGCGAGGGAGTCTATCCGCTTTTCAATAGCGATAGACCAAGGAGATTGTTTTTAGTGTCTGAGATGGGGCGCCACACCTACCATCAGCTCCTTACTTTACCGCACAGATCCCTGTGCTACTCATACGCTGAGTTGGCGAGGGCGGGTATCGAACTAGGAACCTTGTGGTTTCTAGCCGAACGCTCTACCGACTGAGCTAACCCGGCCCCTCTCTCTCTCCTCTCTCTCCTTCTCTCTCTCTATATATATATATATATATATATATAATATATATATATATATTATATATATATATATATATATAACCCCTCTACACAATTAGGATATCAAATACGGTCAATTTCTTTACATGAGTTTAACAAGTTTGAATTTGGTGTTTTCTTTCGAAACTGATTGGTATACTAAGTTTAAAGAACCCATTCTGCCCTACTATTTATCCATAGCTGGAGAGAGAATGATTGGAAGCATATATTTTCCAAATCTATCAGCGCTATGGGAATATATATATATATTTCGGCAGAGAGAGAGAGAGAGAGAGAGAGAGAGAGAGAGAGAGAGAGAGAGAGAGAGGAGAGGGAGCGAGAGAGAACGGGTGACAGTGAGAGACTTTTGAATCGTCTTAGCTCAGCAAACATATTTTGACACAGCCATGTTTAAACTGACCTTCCTCGAAAAACTGACTCAACAGAAAATTCATTAAAAAAGTACAAGACGCCCAACAAAAAATACGTCGAATGAGGCACATAACCATATACATTAAAGTACGAAATCCTGTCCAAATGTCCTTTGTTTGTCGGAAAGAGCCACAAACTCAAATACGTACCCAGTGACACATCGCGAGTTCCAGAAAATTCTTTATTGAAAACTGCTGTTCGCTTCCAAAAAGATCACCTGCTTTCGTATTTTGCATAATTATCTTTGATGTGAGCACAGCGCAGGGCAGGTGGCGAGGGTGTGGGGGGTGTCGACAGAAGAGGAAGAACGAATTGATTGACAGAAAACATCTGCTGACTTTGGGTAGGAAGTAAGGAAGGAAGCTTCAATTTTTCTTTGATGGGTGGTGGTCGAAGATGATGTTAGATTCGAAAAACAAAAACAAAACAAAAAAAAAATTGAATGGGTAAGAGAAAATACGGATGGAAAAGCGATTGATGGTAAGAGAGGATGAAGTTGCTGTTGAAATAGTCACTTTGGTAAGCAAGAAAGACATACATGAACGACTATCGTCGGGTATATAATCGAGAAGAGAGAGAGAGAGAGAGAGAGAGAGAGAGAGAGAGAGAGAGAGAGAGAGAGAGAGAGACAGACAGACAGACAGACAGAGACAGAGTAGATACTTACTTGTTCTTCATTCTTCTTTACTACTTCTGCTAAGTTCTTGTCTGGCTGTTTCCTTTTTGTCTAGTCTCTTCTAAGGGATTATTCTGGGCTAACTCTTTAGTCATGCAATTAATCAACTACAAGACATTTATTTTCTTGATCAAAATTTATTTCTGCACATGTTTATTCGCCGCGCGGGAGATTCAACCTCGCTGTGGCACGTCTACCCTGCGTCAATCTCTGGTTGAAACTAAAATCTAAATCTAGTCACGTGTTTCTCGTGACGTGTTCTCTAGGCGCCAGAGAGCTATAGCCGTTACTGTTGAAAGCCAATGGCCCCTTATTCTACAGGCTTTGTCAATAATTCATGCTACCACATAAACTATGTAACATATCATAATAGGTCATTTTAGGCAATGGTATATGAAAAGTAATTTACTAATATTTACAGAGGTAAACTACAGTCCTGTCGGCTGGGGCTTTAAAATACACCTTTGTAGAGGAGTAAGATCCCTTCCCTCAAATGGGGCCACTTCTTGGCCGTGGGTGGCGACCCGTGATGCTTAAAAACAGAATCCTGGATGAACAGTCTATGACATGCAGCACCTACCATGACTCTTTCTGAGGCTAGAAAAGCGGTCGGAGTAGCCCCCGCTCCGATCAATCGGCTGGTCATGTTAAGCCCTAGCAACTATATGATTGTCCCGACCGTATTGCCCTTATGGCAACCCCTAACCGATTTTTATCTAATGGGTGCTAGAAGGCGGTGGATGAGGGTCTTCATGTCCTGGATATGACGATAAATTGATGGTGAGGTTACAGTTCTGGAGGTCTGGGAAATGTGGAACACCTCTTTATCAGCATTGCCCCCAGGTTCACTATGACCCGGAGTGATAGTACCTATTAGGGTCCCATCTATGGGTTGAATAGAAAATGTGTCTACAAAAAAAGTGAGTTTAAAAAATTTTCTTCCAAACTATCGCTACGAATCTTTCAAAAATATACCGGCATTAAATGACCCACCGTGGATGATATGCGGTAAAACAAAACAAAACAAACAAACAAACAGGTAAACGAACGATGGTCCAAGAAAATTCTTATGTGTAATGGTCAGAAAGCTCGGCAAGCAGACAGTTAAAAAAAGAAGGGATGGAAATTATAAAAGAAGAAAAATAAAATAAAATCAAAGAGAGAGAGAGAGATAGAGAGAGAGAGAGAGAGAGAGAGAGAGAGAGAGAGAGAGAGAGAGAGAGAGAGAGAGAGAGCGTGATGGACGCCAACATCATGAATAAAAAAGCAAACCAAAGAAAGATTTATACGAGGGTAACCCCAAAAGTAAGGTCGCCAAAGCCCCCAATGTGCAGGGAAACAGTTCGTGACTATTGACAACGATGTCATGTTTGTTGTACATGGGTCTGCGCCTGCCCAGCACGCGCCTCGCTGCCATGTTGAGTCTTGTCGTGTCGTGGCAGTCGTTTCTGATGCAGCTCTGTCAGAAACGACAGTTGCTATTAAGTTCGAATCTCAATGGATGCTCTCTTCATCTTGCCTTGTACCAAACTAGATCAAGCTTCGTAAATGAGAAACAAGAAAGGTGGTCAAAAGGGAGAATAATAGTGTTATATCTTTGCGCATTTCTCACTTTTGCTTAATGGGGTACGAGGAGACAAAAGTTTACGTAAACGAGGAACGATTCAAACGGACGAGAAGAGACAGTTCCAACTTAAACAAAGAAGCTATCTCATACTTTGTTGGATTATTTGTGGCATATAAGACATGCTACAATACACCACTTAAATTTATAGACTAAGCGAGGTCACGTGATTTAAACCTCAGCCAATCAACAGCCCGACTGCGGGACTGGTTGACTACTTAATCACTTATACTGAGAGACGTCCATTTGAAATCATTGAAGAAGGACTTGCAATACTGAGGAGCACTAAGGAACAACCAAAGGATTCTTTACCAAGGATTTCCGCTGAACAAGCGCACTTGCTTGAAGCCTTAAGAATGGCCCATAAAATCGTAACATACTTTGAGTTCATTATTCACCGACAACAAATTCTACGACTCGGAGACTGAAAGGAAATACCCGGAAGTAAATCGATGGTAGCAGTTTCTTGGATTAGAGCGCTCTCTATTCCATGTCACCGTGCTAATTCTATTTTTAATTAAACGTACATTTCGTAAGTCAAAGTCATGTTCTCATGACATCCATAATTTCAGCAGAATGGAACTGCTTAGTGGCTTATATAATTCTGGCCGTATTGAAGTGGAATACTTAACAAAAATTACAATGAAATACTGAACAAAAATTATAATTAATACTGCACAAATATTACAATCAAATACTGCACAAATATTACAAATAAATACTGCACAACTATTTCAATTAGATACTGAACAAAAATACTATAAGATACCGAAACATTTACAATTAAATACTAGACAAAAATTAAAATGAAATATTTAACAAAATTTATGATGAAATAACGAAAAAAGTATAATGAAATAGCACAGAAAAATGATGTTGGAATACGGAACAAATACTACAATTAAATACTAAACAAGTATTAAACCTGAATACTGAAAAAACTCTACTATGGAATACTGAACAAAAATTACAATGACATACTGAACAAATATTAAAATTAAATACTGAACGAATATTAAAATTAAATACTGAGGAAAAATTACAATAAAATACTGAATGTTACAATTTAAATACTGAATAAAATTACAATTAAATGTTAACAAAATTACTATGAAATACCGAAAAATTACAATGAAATACTGGAGAAAAATTACAATGAAATACTGAACAAATATTAAAAATAAATATTGAACAAATATTAAAATCAAATACTGAAGAAAAATTACAATAAAATACTGAAGAAAAATTACAATGAAATACTGAACAAAATTAAAAATAAATATTAAACAAATATTAAAATCAAATACTGAACAAAACTTAATATGAAATACTGAACAAACATTACAATGAAATACTGAAGTAGAATTACAGTTTTTCTTGGATTGTTTCGTAAAGCTCCCTTTTTAGATTTATTATATAATAATATATAATAAGATCTTTTATCCCCGCATAAAAAAACCTAAAATAAAATAAAATCAAACAGTTTTCAACACATACTCGACACGGTAAACAAATCTTTTGTTTCACGCAAATTTAGGTCTGATATTTTGTAACATTATTTTTTTATAGAGAAGTCTGTTTTATAACTACTCACCTATTTGTTTTCTATCCTAGGGGTCAAAGGTATTTGCATAATAAGCTTCAAAGGGATTAGATTTAAAACTACAGCGTTATCCATTTGCAACACCCTCTGATTAAAAACGAGACCGTACAAATAGTCTAAGATGAAATGCAAAATATAAATTCTGAGTATCTGGTGTTGCTTATCCGCTGAATTCTTATTTCTTATGAGTGTCGTCGGCTCAGCTAAATAATAGACCATTATGTTTTTAGTATAAAGAATTATCGTCTACTAGCAAAAAAAAAAAAAAAGAAGAAAGATCTTCAAGCAATATAAAAATAAATTTTTGGAAGAAAGGTAGGAAAAATAAAATAAAACGTTTAATATTTTTTAAATATTAATTGATTACTTTAAAAAACACTCCACGCCACTTAGATATTTGTTTTGTTTTACGACAGAAAGGACCTAAAAACGTTTCTAAAATGATTTAATTATTCCGACTCTTATCTTTGTAGAAAAATGTAAAAATCGTACAAGTAAAATACATTTTGTTCAGATTTCATAAAATGAAATGGGACGGGGTCGACATAGTAAAAAAAAATTCCCCCTAATATTTTTTAGGAAAAAAAAATATTTTGAACATAAATTCATCTAAAGGTGAATAAGTATCAAAATTTTCGTGAAAATTTAACTCTTTTTTTCATAGAATTTAAAAAAAAATACTGTGACGTAAGCAATGACGTAGTTTCAGTTACAGACAAAAAGAGACCGAAACTCCATTATTGGTAGATTTTAAAATGGTTCCAATTTAAATATGATTCCCACCGATGGCAAAATCGAACGAGCACCATTGAAGAACGATGAAGGTCACCTGCGACGTTTATCTCATACAACAAATTGTAATTGCCATGTTTTTACATCGACTTTCTTTTAACAATCATGAATGGTCATATGAATACCGCCTACGACGCCATTGTAATACGAATGGCAAAACTTCTGGTTGAATCAAGCCACTTGGCAGGTAGCCGAACCGAAAGACTAGTTTCTGTTTTGAAGCCAGGACACCAGACCAAGCAGCCAAATTCATTTTGCTATATACCCAAGCATCACAAGGAAGACGTCTGGCTCAAGTTGCATGCCATATCTGAAGCACGAATGATGCAAACATTACTGCAGATTGGCCATTTATATTGATCTAAATATAAGGAACTTGACAGAGGTAATAGGATACCGCCCATTGAAGTATATGGGAG
>CM042140.1:65584537-65594537 GCA_023376005.1 Doryteuthis pealeii | reverse complement strand
GTCAGAGTGGACCTGGGAGAAAAGGTGATGAAGAAGTGCTCTATATTCCTCAGACCTCCATAACTGGAACCTCACCATCAGATACAGTTTAACGTCATTCCCAGGACAAGAAGACCCTCAGTAACCACCTTCTAGTGCACATATGATAAAAAGGGTTGGGGCTTGCCATAAAGGTAATAGGGTTGAGACAATCATATAGGTGCTAGGGCCTAACGTGACCAGCTGATTGATCGGAGGGACCTCACCAACCGCCCGTCTAGCCTCAATAAGGGCCAAAGTAGATACTTAACAACGTCAATCCTCGTGGGGAACTCTCACTAATGACGTTCTGCCAAATCTACGCTGAACGTCGTGAATAACTACTGATGAAATAATTGTTTCGTCTGGCTGTAAGGTTATGGTAAACGAATTTATCAAATAAACTTTGAATACTGCGTCGTGAGTTCAAACCCTCATTGGGGACATCTCACACATGAACTCATACCAAAATTAAGGTATGCTTAGTAAATAACAATTAATGAAATTACAAACTAGTTTCCATACTGTCGTCTATGGCAGAAAAATACACCGACTGCACCTCTGCACAGGCGTCAAAAATCCCCGAATGGGGCCACCTGTTGGCCGTGGGTGGTGATCCTTGTTACTTAAGGCCGGAACCTTGGTGGCTGGGTAGTTCATGAAATGCAACACTCATGGCTGGGAAGAGGTAAAAGTCAGAGGATGCAATGTCAGGAGAGTAGGGGGATAGGGATGTAGTTCATAGCCGAACGCCTGTGCTTCTGATCTGGCGACACGCGAATTGTGGACCGGAACGTTGTCCTGCAGGAGGAGGATGCCTTTGCTGATCTTGCCCCGCCTCTTGATTTTGATAGCTTCTCTTAATTTCCTCAAAAGTGAAGCATAATAGGCTCCTGTAATTGTGGTATCCTTTGCCAGGAAATCTGTCATCACTACTCCGTCCTGGTCCCAGAAGACTGTGAGTATGAACTTGCCAGTGGAGGGCTGCGCCCTTGCCTTTTTTGGAAGAGGTGAGTCATGGTGCTTCTATTGCATTGATTTCTGGATCATAGTGATGGACCCAGGTTTCATCCTGTGTAATCAGTCTTTTGAAAAATTTTGACTCATCTTCTTGGCACATCTCCAAATTCATCCTCGAACACTCGGCGCGTTCTTGCTTCTGGAAAGGTGTGAGCAACCTGGGAATCCATCTGGCAGACACCTTTTGCATATGCAAATGGCCATGAATGATAGTTTCCACATACCCAGTACTAATCTTGTCCTCATGGGCTATTTGGCGAATAGTTATGCGTCGATCTTCCAAAATGGCAGCCTCAACTTGATGGGCAGATGCCTCATCAATGGCAGAAGGGGGGCGACTAGATCTGGGAGCTGTTTCCACAGAGTTCCGACCATCAAACATCTGGAAGTGGGTCAGGGGCATTACTTATTGAACGTCCAAATGTGGACCGTCCGGTAAGGGCCTACATTGACCATCTTTGTATAGATACTGGGAAATAAGTGATAGAGAAGGTAGGCGAGAGATTGTCATGTATATCCGTGCTAATTGCTCGACATGATGTATCTATTTGATTATCCAATGCTTTTGAATTCAGTAATTTGGAACTTGAATAAAATATTAAAAATTGGTTAAGTCTTTGTGTTCATCTATAGCAACAAGAAGATAGACACGAAGACAAACCAAGAAGAAACACCCAAGAAATCCCAAGAAGTTCTAGAAAGCATACCAGGCGACTAAAAGAAAGCCCAGATTAGCAGATTACAGCACAGAAGAGATAACACAGATATCCAGCCATCTAAGAAGATATGTATTGTAAGAAAAGAAATAAGAAAGCTATCCAATATAGACAGCGTATGCTAAACCCTGTCGACAGGGCGATATTAACACGGTTACTACGTAATGGTACACATATGTACCACTATGTATATTGCTGATATACGTAGTGGTATATATATATATATATATATATATATATATATATATATATATATGTAACATTGCAAATATTCAACTTCCTTTTTTTAAAACAATATTTAGAATATATACTTTCCTAATAACATAGCAGTATCTACATATACAACTTAAAGAAGGTAGAAATTATGAAAAAGTATGTTATAATTAGAACTTTTATCCCAAAAGTGAAATAATAAAACAAAAATAGGAATCCATTCACTGACAAATATATATATATATATATATATATATATATATATATATAGGGAATCTGATAATTTGCTTTTGAAGCATTGTTTTGTAAAGTATATTATTATTTATATTTTTTCAAAGCAATTACAATGCGTATATCGTATAAAACTCGATAATTATTGTTTCAATAATTATCGAATTTTATACGATATACGCATTGTAATTGCCTTCAAAAAATATAAATAATAATATACTTTATCCCGACAACCAGTATATCTATCTATATATATATATTATATATATATATATATATATATATATATATATATATAGTTTGCCGAGTTGTCTGGTCGTGGTAATATGATCAAAATTATCAAATATATATATATATATACTGGTTGTTCGGGATAAATTTGACATACTTATATTTGGTTATTTTTCTCTGTATATTAGAGGTATTGAGGCACACTACGCATCATTTAAAAGCTTGGACCCTTCTTCATTCATATACGTGATGACACATAGAATGGATGACTGGAACCCTCCTAAATCATGGAAGAGAATAACTTGTATCATGATGATCTGCACCGGCCACCAAAATAAGGAGATTATGGTTGCTGCCCAAAGCTCCCTGAACACTGAAAAACAACCAGGCATGAACTGGAGAATTCAAATGGAGACTACGAGGCTGTGGCTAGAAGAAAGCAACATAACAGATGATCTGATTGCGTTCTACGGCAGAATTCCTCGAAGATCTGCAGAAAAACGTGTTGGAGGAACCTGACATTGAAATTCAGGCTTTGTCACGTGAATTGAATGTTTCAGCCTCTACCATGAAGCTTGCACTCGTCTGACAAAGGTGAAGAAACTTCTGAGCAAAGTAAAACATCCTGCTGAACCCCAAACAATCTGATTCTTTTCCGATGAGAACATTTTTTTTCCAAGATCAAGAGCACAACACGCAGATAGATGGATTGCATACAGTCCAAAGGATACTCGTCATGTCATGCAGACTACATTTCCTCAAACTGTGATGGTTTTTGGATGTGTGTCCTCTGAGGTTGATGTGATGCCTCCGCATTTTTTAGAGAGGGTATCAGGTTGAATTCAGGTGCCTACGTGGAGTTGCTAAACAATGTGATCAAGACCTGGATAACAAGGGTAGCCAATGGTAGGCCATATGTATGGCAGCAGGATTTTGCCCCCTGTCACAGCTCTGGAAAAGTCAAAAATGTTTGTCGGCGAATTTTTACAACTACACCAGTCCCAATGATTTGCCTCCAGACCGCCTAGATATTAACCCCATGGATTATTATGTATGTGGCGCTATTGAGAAAGACACCACTTGCCATGCCAGTACTACAAAAGCCCAGTTAATCGACAGAATTAAGGTAGTTTTGAGACCTTTCCCAGGGAAATTGTAACATCAACTTGCTCCAGGTTCCGGAGCAGGATTGTGGCTGTGATCGACACTAATGGCGGTTATTTTGAGTGAAGCTTGTTGACAATAGTGTAATTTCCGTGCCTGTTGAATTTCTTTACAATCCATTAAATGTTGTAGTTACTAAACTCTTTTTCTTTTTCTTTATGAAACTGTCAAATTTATCCCTAACACCTATATATATATATATATATATATATATATGTGAAAATAAAATGGAAATTAATCCGACAGTATGAATAAGATATAATGAAAAAACAAACGATGTTTACAACTGAAATAGTCTCATCAGAAGAGAAAGTGTGCAAACCGTTTCGGGGCCAATTCTCTTGACGGATTAAAAAGCAACACCCGGCCCATCCTCAACTAATATGAGGACCCTATTGCATTATAATGTATCAACCGCACGTGGGTCGGTCATCAACAAAAATAAGACGGGAAAAAAGACCGTTAGTAAAAATAGAACGCTGCTAGTCAAACGTTGGAATTAATTAAAAAAACGGTCTTTTTTCCCGTCTTATTTTTGCAAGATCCCATGGTGTTTGTTGAAGATCTTTACTCAATCCTTGAGATGATTGCCCCTTGGCATGAAACCTGGGTCGCTGTTTATAATGAACATTGATCTGTGAAAACACTGTAAAATAAATAAATATTAGCTCTCACAATTTGTGATTGAGCACTGTATTTTCTTTGTTTCATCACAAAAAAAATTGTTTTTACATATATATATATATATATATATATATATATATATATATATATATAAACACATTTTTTGTGATGAAACAAAGAAAAAACAGTGCTCAATCCCAAATTGTGAGAGCTAATATTTATTTAATTTGTTGAGTTTTTTAAAAAATAAATGCTTATTATAGACAGCTACCCAGGTTGTCTTGCTAAGTCGCAATCATCAGGTTGTCAAATTAGATCTTATGGTGTTTATTTGAAGATCCTTTCTTAATGTTATATTCTGGACCGTAAATCTAATTTGACAGCCTAATGATTGCGACTTAGCAAGACAACCTGGGTAGCTGTCTATAATAAGCATTTATTTTAAAAAAGAACTCAACAAATTATATATATATATATATATATATATATATATATATATATATTTACATTGAATATTACTAGTTCTTGCTTTTTATGCAAAAAATATGAAGATTTGATTTATATTCAAAGATATTAAAAAATTAAAGTATTGAAATTCTACTTAAAAACATACAGCATTTTTAAATCTCAAAAGTAAACAAATCACCACACCAGGTTTTTCTTCGTTCTCCTCTCTACCCAGTTGATACTGGGTAGCCGCTTCTAGTACATATATAAAGGGCACTTGGTGTGTATGTATGTCTGGATGAAACTAAATATACGTACACATTAAACATCACCAATTCTTGCTTTTTATGAAAATATTATGAAGATTTGATTTATATTTGAAGATATTTAAAAACTAGAATATTCACAGAAATAGCATTGAAATTCTAATTAAGAATGTCCAGCATTTGTAAATCTCAAAATTAATCAAATCAACACACCAGGGTTGGTTGCCCCTCCTGTATCCTGTCGATGCTGGGTAGCCGCTTCTAGTCACAAATAAAAAGTAAAGTAAATAAAGTCGTCGGGGTAGCCTAGAGTGGGTATCAGCCATACAGCGAGGGAGTCTATACCCTTTTCACGAGCGCTAGACAAAGGAGATTGTTTTTTTACCGTCTGAGGCGGTGCGCCACATCTACCATCAGCTCCTCACTTTACCGCATAGATCTCTGTGCTACTCATATGCTGAGTTGGCGAGGGCCAGTATCGAACAAGGAACCTTGAGGTTCGCCTGCCGAGCACTCTACCTACTGAGCTAAACTGGCCCTATGTATGACTTGAGCTAAACAATTTTGGCAATCCACACAATATAGAAGAAACTGTGTTAGAAACAGATGGCCTAGTTAGCTAAAAAGTATTCTACGTGAGGTGACCAAATTGAGGGAATAATTATCCAAGTATTTATTTATATATTCTCTCTAGTGCATCGATTATCCACTACCAACTCCAACCAACACTCACCAGATTGATCAAATAAAATGACGTGCTATAGGTTAAAAATTAAAATCGATTTTACAATCTAAACAAAATTGAATTTGCATAACTAATATGGCGGACAAAACTAATTAGTTTTTTAAAATTAGTATTTGCAACTTTCAGAAAAAAACAACTTCTTTTTGAGAATTTTTTTTTTTTAATTTTAATTTAAATTTTTTTAATGATGTTTAGTTGGAAATTGCTTTTTAGGTAAATAAAAATTTTAAATTCTTAAGAATGATTTTTTTTTTTTAGAATTTAACTCTCTGCCTGCAAAACCTCCCCACAGCTGTGCCAGATTTTCTTGGTGATTATTACCTGTAAGTTCATTATCGCTTCAAATCAGGACTCATTCTATTCAAATAAAGTCCTATTATTATTGTAACCTGAGTCTTTTTCAGGCTAAACAAGTGGTATGTGAGAGAACCGGTGCCAGCGTCTTATGGTAGGATCGTAGTGGTGGGAGAGCGGATTAAAGTAGACAAAGAGATAACAGTTAAGCATCGAGCAAAGGCATACTAACTAACTTGTTTTCTCCCCGAGGCAATAAATATGTATTATAAGTTATTAATCGAGTAAATAGTAGGGCAGACTGAGCCATTTATCTTTGGTTAGACAAAACAAGATGAAGGAAAACTCTAAATTCAAACCTGTTAAACTCCGCTTAAAAATTGACTTTGTGTCGCATTCTGTTCGTGAGGAGGGGTTGGGTAAGAACAATACATAGAAGAGAAAAAATAAGTGGGAATACAATTTAACTACTTGACTACAAAATTTCCCCAAGAATGTGCCAAATTTTCTTGGTATTTTTTAAAATTGTATGATGGGATATTTCAAAGTTCACGATCTATTCACCTCAGAACTAATTCTATTCAAATAAAGTCTTCTTCTTCTTCTTCTTCTTCTTCTTCTTCTTCTTATTATTATTATTATTATTATTATTATTATTATTATTATTATAATATTTACCCATAGTTCCAGGATTTAAAACTCACCACTAGATGCAGTTTAACATCATACTCTGGACACAAACACCCTCAGCCTTATATTAGAAAGAACTGGGGTTTTTAGAGCTTTATCTTCTTGACTTTAATCAATAATTAAATAAATTAAATGAATTAGAATCAATATTAGTGAAATAGATCACTAATTAGAACTGAGCCTATTCTAGAAGTGACCACTCCAAGCAGAGTTTAACAGGTTTGAATTCAGAGTTTCCTATCTCCTAGACTGGTTGTCTAACCAAGGTTAAAGAGCCCAGTCTACCCGACTATTTTACCCATAAAAGTAGATGGATTCATACCTTTCCCAATGGTATAGCGTTGAATGAACTGTACCATTGTCCAGAATTTGAACTCGGAGCGACGAGTCCATTTTCTACTACTATAACCATTACACCAGGCGCATCCACCTGTACACCACGCGCATCCAACTGTAAGGAGACAATAAATAATTGTCTCCCTTGGAGATTAGTCGTGTCCATTGAGCGCCTCGTTAAGCGTCAGATAACAATCCCAAAAGCCCATGCTTAATGTCTTTTGCTTTTGTTCTTTCAACAGTACATCCAACAATAAACGTTTCTGTGATTTCTAAATATTCAGAAGAACTTACATTTGGAGTTACCGTCCTATGAATGTAATATGAAAGTGATTTTTTAACCTCTAGGCATAAAAGAACTCCCGGCAGGTTGAAATGAAATAAATCAGGTGCAAGACTATATTGTAAACTAGCAGAGCTACCCGGCGTTGTCTGGAAGTTTAAAACTTAAAAATAAATCTATATTTCAATACTTTTTCAATATATTTGTTTTATTATATTTTATTCTTCATATTTTGTTGTTTTAAAGTCTTTCTATTTTTATCATTCTTCTTGTTTGTATTTTTTTCTTTATTTGTCTTTTGAAAGGCCGAGTTAGCCCTGTCGGTAGAGCGTTCGGCTAGAAACCACAAGGTTCTTAGTTCGATACCGGCCCTCGCCAACTCAGCGTATGAGTAGCACAGGGATATGTGCGGTAAAGTAAGGAGCTGATGGTAGGTGTGGCGCTCCACCTCAGACGCAAAGAAATCTCCTTGGTCTAGCGCTAGTGAACAGGGGATAGACTCCCTCGCTGATAGGCTGATACCGACTTTAGGCCATCCCGACGACTTTAACTTATTTGAATTTTATTTGCGTTTTATTATGTTTTATCTGTTAATAATCTGTTTTATTTAGAAGAAAAATATGTCATTGATCTATGCCCTTTTTATGACCCAGTTTAGCTTAAGCTATAGAGCATCCACTTACGTAACCAGAAGGTTCCGGGTTCGATACCGGCTCCTTCGCAAAAGAAAACCGTTTGATGATGTTGATGTTTATAAGTTGAAATAAATTTACAACTTTCAATATGAACGGTATTTAAATTTTTTCTTTGTCAAATCTCTCTATATTCCTCCCCACTCTCCCCCTCTCTACCCTCTCTCTCTCTCTCTCTCTAATATATAATATATATAATATATATATATATATATATAAGGTGTGTCAAAAAGTATCGAGATTTTTTGTACTTTTTGACACAGCTTTTATTCTGAAAAAATAACGTTTCATTCATTAATTTTTTTTTCAAAATACAAGGTGTGTCCAAAAAAGTACCAAGTTTAAAGCTGTATGTACCAAGATAGAAATGAAGAATGAATAGAACGTTATTCTATTGTCAAAAAGTACAAAATATCTCGATACTTTTTTGACACACCTTATATATATATATATATAATATATATTATATATATATATATATATATATATATATATAGAGAGAGAGGAGAGAGAGAGAGAGAGAGAGAGAGAGAGGGGGAGAGTGGGGGAGGGATATAGAGAGATTTAATCACTTGACAAATTCAAAATCAACGACTACCGCCAGAAAGTATCTGTGCATTATAAAATCCACAATACTCAGGCAAGGATTCACATAAACGTCAAGCCACAAACATTATCAAGCCTCCTGCTTTATCACCAGAGACTCGAGTATATTCAAACAAAGACAACAATACTACAAACCATGGCAATAGCAGTAACAGCAGAAGCAGCAGCAGCATAGTCGTCGTAGTAGTAGTGCAAGTAGTTGTGGCTGTAAGCTGCTCGAAAGATAAAGGGAGGAAATTAATGAAATAGACGTGAGAGTGATGAAAGTAGTAGATAAACAATAGTGCTAATCTTTCAGCCTGTGGCGTCTTCTTGTTGGTCTGACTCGAATCGCTCCTATTGCTTTCTTGGCATTGTTGACGTCCGCTTCGCTTCGGCAACAGGTGAATGCGCGTGAATGTCTGACGAGACACAGCCAGCGATTATGAGGATTCCTTTCTCGCGATTTCTCTCGCCTTTTCTCGTTTTCTTTTTCTTCCTTTGCAAATTTGCTGTTATTTCTCGCCTCTTCTGTTATTCACTTTTTTTTTCCCTTCGTGATTCCAAATGGTTTCGAACTGCTCTTTTATGCTTTGACTTTTCTTATAACGAAATTTAGGGTGTGAGGGATTGCAATGAGCAACCAAACCCTTATCACAGGTGGGTCTCGAAGTCTGGCCTGTCAGCCAATGAGGGTCAATACTATATATATATATATATATGTGAAGAGAGGAAGTAAATCCGACGGTATGTAATATATCAAGAAAAATGAAAAAACACAGGTTTAAATGGGTTAAGTGGTGAGTTTATTGGCCGACGCTGCAGTGTTTCGATCTATTAAATAGATCATCTTCAGGGCATAAGATAAGAAATTATATATCACAGAATGATGAAAAAGTGAGTGGTAATCCTTCTTATTCAGTCTGTTTAAAATTTTTTTTTTTTTTTTGAAGTTTGAAAAAAGGAGACGATTTTGAAATATGACATCAAATATTTTATTTTAAGGTGTGAGTATGTAGCGCTGTTAGTGTGTGTATTGAAGGAAACATTGTGCATTTTTTAGGTATGTGGTAGTGTGTGTGTGTGTATAAGTTTTTTTTCTGTAGCGATAAACGACAGCGGAAGTGAAAACTCAAAAAAAAAAAAAAATGTTAAACAGACTGAATAAGAAGGATTACCACTCACTTTTTTCATCATTCTGTGATATATAATTTCTTATCTTATGCCCTGAAGATGATCTATTTGATAGATCGAAACACTGCAGCGTCGGCCAATAAACTCACCACTTAACCCATTTAAACCTGTGTTTTTTCATTTTTCTTGATATATTACATACATATATATATATATATATATATATATATATGAGAAGTAAACAAACAAACAATGTGTTTGATGTGGCTTTTAGCCGCCAATTTTGTTTGGGAGGGGGAGACAATGTGCTT
>CM042140.1:65574537-65579537 GCA_023376005.1 Doryteuthis pealeii | reverse complement strand
TCTATGTAGCATGCCATTTTTTGTTTCTTTCTTTACAATAAATACGGAAAAGGTCCATTATTTACCTGAGGTGATAACACTCATAAAAAATAAGAATTCGAGTGATAAGCAATACCAGAAAATCAGGATTTAAGTTTTTGAATTTCATATTGGACGCCTTGTACGGTTTCAGTATGAATACGGTCTGTACGACCATTAATGAACATGTGTTTTAATATCTTATTATAATGGAGATTGTCTGTTTTTCTGTCTGTAACCGAAATTATATTACTACTCAAGTTACAATTCCCTTAGTTATTGAAATCGCATTCTCAATGATTTTATTTTTTATCTAAACCTCAATTATTAATAAAATTGTTTTACATCATTTACTGTTAACAATATCTACATACAATAACATGCAATTATATTTATATATCAACAAAATAGCGGTTTACAGTGTGAACGGAAAGGCTAATTTGCATATTGATATTGAAAATTGATTTTAATAAATATGTGCTTAGCATTATTGATTTCTGTTTGGTTTTATTTAATAAATATAAGCAAAATCTCTCACAAAATCTTAAAATGAAATCCATTGACAAGAAGAAATAACTGTAATTTTATTCTTTCTTACTCTTTTAACTAAATAGTTAAATTAGAAAAAATAACAATGAAAGACGAGAGTAATGGAACAGTAGTTTCAGTTGTTCTATTTTCGATTATACCCTCTGTTTCAAATATTTTTATCTGCATTTCCATTTAGTTTCATTAGCCTTTCTAATTTAATACAATATTTTATTATATTAAAACTTGAATACTTGCAACCAGAGGGTGCATATATTTGCTAGTATAGATAATATTTAATGATGCAATTATTAGGTTAGTATATGAAATAAAAATTGTACTCTGGTTTTCGATTGAATGAAATCTGCTGGGGACCAAATGGGCAAGAAAAAAAATTAAAAACATATGCAAATTCATTAAAAAAGAAACGAGCGATTTTCAGGTGCAAAATTCCTGCTCCCAATGTTGTCTTTTTTATTTAAATGAAGTCTATTTTATCTATATAAATCCTGAAAGGAAGAATTAAATTTAGACTTGAATTACTTTTACTGGAGTGAGCTTTTGTATCCTAATCGGTAATTTTATCTTCCGCCATGATCGCAAATGCTAATATATACTGGTGTTACATAATTCATAGGCAGCTTATGAATTATGTACGTAAGAATATTTGAATAACGTTCGTTAGAGTCTGAAGTACGGGGGTTCATTGGAAAGTTGCCATGGCCAATGTTGGCAATTGGTGACATTCAGGCTTAACCTTCCGGTAGAGCGCGATTAGCGCGTGTGACGTTTTAGTCAGATGCGACCAGATTTTTGTCGAGAGCAAATATGTTGTCGGCTCCCGAGATGTCACTTCTCGATCTTCTGCGGAATCCTGGGCTGGGGTTGTTATTAATAAAAGTACCGAAAAACAACAAACTCTTGTTGATTAAGTTATTTAAACAAGAAATGACCAGCCGAAGAAATAAAGAATCAACTCCAAGCAGAAAGCTCTGAAGAGAAAACAGCCCAATAAGAGAATATGGCGGCTGACGAGTTAGAAGCAGTAGAGGGAACGAGAAACAAGTAAGAGCCCTCTTCATAAATTATATCTCTCTGTCTCTGTCTCTGTCTCTGTCTCTCTCCATTTATATAACCGAGATGTGGTATACAACATTATTGAAGTGAGTTAGCGTACTGTTGGTTTGAGCAACAAGCTAAACACAACTGAACCAGTATCAAGACAACTGGTACTTATGGGAATCCAGAATAGTCCACTCATGCATTTGGGTGATTCCATTCCTTGAGTCCTGATTGGCTGCTTGGTTTCTATGATGTTCTGAGGTTTCATAAATAACCTGCCATTTTGCAGTAGTCTTTACAGCAAAACAGTTTCGTATTAAGTTACGACTGCTTGCTGCCTTGTCTTACCAATTCTACGGTAATTGGAACTAGTATGATTATTCTACAACATATATACACATGTAGATATAAGAAGAAGGTTCATTTTCCAATACAAAATACGGAACACAGTTAACTACGACTAGTAGTCGTTGCTCTAAATCTGCGCACCCAGCACAGAGAGCTTGCCGCTAAATAGTCCTCAGACTAGTCCATCTTGTGGGGGTAGTTTGTGTACTCCACAACAGAAAGGAACGAATGCACATATCGGTATTATCTGTTTCATAATTTTCTTACTAATATGACACACCAGTAGAAAAGAAAGTTCTCAGTCAGAATATGTATTTTTCCTTGTTACTGGTATTGTTATTTGAAAAGAAATGTCTACCTGTGAACACTTCATTGGTAGCAAGAGATGTCATAAAAGTAGCCATAATGGTCACCAGTCGACGATCTCTTAAATCATAGGAGAAAATGAACAATCGCTTATTGATCACTCCGAAAAATTATATATTCTATACATATTTTTATGTTTATATACCAAGGGAAGCATATCCCTTATTTCAGATCCATGACGATTACTTAAAGTCGTAAGAGTTGCGATAAAAAATAAAATAAAAACAATAAAAACAAATTACTATACAACTAATATTAAAAGAATTACTTTGTTCAAAACATTTAGCAAATGAACAAAAAATTTGAAACTTTTTGCGATTTGTTTCATTGGATATAAAATGCCCGTGGTGTAATGGTTATCGTCGTGGGAAATGAACACCAAGAGACGAGTTCAAATCATGAACGAGACTGGCTACATTTCAGATAGTGCTAATACCCTTTAGAAATGTATGAATCGAACTATTCTCTATCCAGTTATGGGTAAATTGTAAGGCTCTTTAATTTTGGTTAGGCAACCGGTATGAGAGAAGCAAAACTTTGAATTCGAACCTGTTAAACTCTCTGTAAATAATGACACTGTGTCGCACCGTGCTTGTGTGGTAGGCTTGGATAAATACATATACAATATTTCCATGGGTATTTAAACAAGCACAGGTATATTTTTATATGTAGTACCTCAATAATGAGAATAGAATCGTCTGTTTTCCCAATAAATAATGGCTGACTAAACACGGAAGAGAGAAACAATACGAATTCTTAAATTCAACCTAGTAACTGCTTATTATTCTGTGTCATTGCTTAGTAAGCCTTTTCCCCTATACTTAATACGCGCTGTGTTTCATCCTATTATTTCTCTGTTAGCTGTGATACGAGAGTTACAATATAGTCGAAGTTAGGTATCTATTTATCTATCTATCTATTTATCCACTAGCTATATGTCTATCTAGTTAACCTCCTATTAATAAATAGCAGTTAATTTGTTTGTTTGCTAGCTTGTTTGCTTGCTAGATAGATAGACAGATAGATAGATAGATATGAACTGACTGAGATAGATAGACAGACTTAGATAGATAGATAGATAGATAGATAGATATGAACAAACTGAGATAGATAGACAGACTTAGATAGATAGATAGATAGATAGATATGAACAGGGGTAGATAAATAGATTGATAGGAATAGACAAATATGGATAGAGAGAGAGAAATAGAGAGAGAAATTGAGGGAGAGATAAATATATTATATATATTATATATATATATATATATATATATATATATATATATAATATATAAAGAGAGAGATAAAGAGTTAAAGAAAGGACATGAAAGAGAAAGTGAGAAGAAAACAGGGAAAAGAAAGAGGCGGGGAACTAAAGCATTATCATGACGGACACACTTGATTCGATTGTGTTAAGCTGCAATGAATAATGAGGAAAATAAAAGCGGCGACGATAAAAGAAGAAATCAATAGACGAATAGTAATCGATCTGATGCCTTTTTTGATTTTGAAAGGATTGTTATTGATTACTGAATTGGCGACCCATATCACGAGATATTATTACATCGGTATGTAAACAGATAGGGACACTTGTTGCTGATTTCAACTGTTTCGGATTATATTGAACGTCGGCTTATACGTTTGTGGTTCCACGTGTATACACACATATATTTACATTCATATACGAAGTGGCATATGAAATTTCTATGAGTTCTACAATAGAAAAAATACTTACGCTACAGCTTTGTTCCTCATTTCCAATGCCTCTTTCGCAGTAATATTTCACAGAAAACTGTGTAAACAAAATGAGAGTATACTGCTTCAAAAAGGTAGTGTAAAGCCTTTGTGTAAAAGGAGATAGATAGATAGATTGATAGATCGATATATATATATATATATATATATATATATATATATATATATATATATATTGGTTAGGAGGTTGATTTAGAAGGCTATCACAATGCTGGTGTAAAGAAAAAAAAATAATACGGTAACAATGATATTGTGTGTTAAACTGTATTTAATTCTTGAATTTTCGAGATAATATCTCTTTTCCAAAAGATCACTGGAACTGAAGCAGTCTAGTTATGGCATTTCCTTTTGATATATATATATATATATATATATATATATATATATATATATATATATATATATATATATATATAAACTTCATTACATATTACAACCGCGTATGATTAATTCTATCTCACTTGGTGAGTTAGTGGGGTGCCAATATAGGCAATATTATTATGAGAGTGCTCAATATCTGTGATGGAGCTATTATATAATAATGATAAATAAATATATAGCAGTTTATATATATTTAGTTAATCACAGGGATACTTATCTGCGACTATTTGATTTCATGCACATCTTTACATGGCAATCTTCAGACAGGAAAATAAAGAATTTAAGAAATCGAAAAAAGTCGAAAAGATATGAGCGAAAGAATTTTAATTTGTTGTATTGAAATTGCGTATCCGTATGCACAGCCTTTCGGTTTTATTCATATGTGAATATTTTAATGTGTAGGTGCAGATACGACTCTCGCGTGCATATGAGTGTGTTATAATGGTAAGGGTCGTATGAAATGGACTCGTCAACCCGAGTTCAATTCCTGAACGAAGCTGTTTGCATTTCAAATGGCGGTAATACTCTTGGGAAAGGTATGA
>CM042140.1:65564537-65567037 GCA_023376005.1 Doryteuthis pealeii | reverse complement strand
TTAGAAAGAAGCCAGAAAAGCAATTGAGTGTTTAAAAAAAGAAAACTTCATTTATTCATAACCAAAATTGAGAAATAAATTGCAAATACCCATAATCTGAACCCAGGTGCTTATACTATATCTGTATAGTATGCACAACTGCACACATAAAAGAACATTTGAGTATCAGTTAAACAGCAACTTTCGGTCTTTACTGTCAAGTTTATTTTTCTTAATATAATTCAGAGGTTGTGTTTGGAGAGATGGGTCTCCGGCATCTCTCCATATTGTAAGTACCCAGCATATGATCAGTTTTAGGTATTTAGCCAATCCCTCGCCACGATTAGGATGTGATACAAGGTCACAAGTACGGAGCATCCAGCGAGGATCAAACTTGTAATTCAGTACTAATGGATCTACAAGACTAGATTGCTTGGGATGATTACATATAATTGGTTGTATGTAAATATCTAACGCTCTTGAGAGCATATGTCTGGGATGGTGCTGCCATTTAGAAGCAATTGCTTTTATAGGATGGAATTGCCAGTCTCAGTCCACCCTACTTTTCAGGTTTTTTTTATTGGTTTGTTTTGTTTTATGTCATATCAATCTCAGTGGGTCATTTAATTGCCGATAAAGGTTTGAAATAAATTCATTCTTAATGGATACACACTTTTTTTTTATTAATACATTTTTCTATTTAACCCATAGATGGGACCCTAACAAGTACTACCACTCCGGGTCAAAGTGGACCAGGGAGCAATGGTGATGAAGGGGTGCTCCACATTCCCTAAACCTCCAAAACTGGAACGTCGCCATCAGTTTAACGTCATTCCCAGGACATGTAGACCCTCAGCCACCGCCTTCTAGCACCCATATGAGAAAAAGGGTTGGGGCTTGCCATAAGGGCAATAGGGTTGGGACAATCATATAGGTGCTAGCGCTTGACGTGACCAGCCGATTGATCGGAAGGGGCCTCTCCGACCGACCGTCTAGCCTAAGTAAGGGTCTAAGTTGTGTGTTGCAGGTCATGGACTGCTCATCCACCAAGACTCCGTCCTTAAGCATCAGGGGTCACCACCCACGGCCAACAGGTGGCCCCATTTGGGGGAGTCTTACCCCTCTGCAGAGGTGCATTCTAACGCCCCAGCCGATAGGGCGGCTGCATTTCAGAGTGGTTTTTGTCATTTCTAACTGAAGCTAAAATTCCAGTATTCTCTCATAGCTAATGAATAAAGGGATTCATGCCCTTTTCTAGTGAAATGCAACAGCCGTGCCCAAAAGTTGAACTTTTTGGCAAATCAGAGGTTACCAACGGGGTCGTACGCCCACAAGGGGGCAGTCTGAATTTTAAGGTCACGTCAAGCCGTAGCAATAAAAAATATTTTTATTGAACTTTTCTTTCTTTATCATTTTCTGTCTTTTTAAAAATGTCATTCTTACTTTTCATATATGGCTTGTTCTTGTGAAGCTTGTTTCAACCAAGGTATTAGCGTTTTAAGCTTCTTTAGTTCAAACCGAGTTCACTTTTTAAATCATAAGAATTATATATTACGACATCGACTACATCAGTATTTTAGAGCTGATTAGGTGGGGCATTGCATAAAAGGAAAGGAACGCCTGGGTTAAATAGTACCGCTACTGTTCTTCTACGACGATAACTTTGGCATTAAATAACCCACAAAATTTGATCAGTCTTAAACAAAGAAACAAAAAAAAAGTTGAACTTGGGTCGGCGAGTACATTTACTGTCATGGACTGCTCAGCCTAAAAGATTCCTTCCTTAAGCAGCATAGGTCGGCACACACAGCCAACATTGGGGGGATTTTACTCCTCTGTAGAGGCGCAGTCACCCTATTCTTCTGTTCCTGACGACAGGGCGGTGTCCCATAGGACAATAAGTATTAGTTAAGAGTTTTTAGTTATAATCTACTTGGAAATTCACGCTTTGGGCCCAGTTCATATGATGACGTCATATCTACTGTTGACATTTTTGACCTGTTGGAACCAAGCCTTGCAACACAGATGGAAGAAGTGGGTGGAGAGTAAGGGTAACTATCTCTTAGATAAATTTGATTTGTAATCATCTATATAATAATACGCGTGTTCCTACAAAATACGATCATTATGCATTTTGCAATACCTTCTGGTTAACAATGAGACCGTCCAAATGAGTATCGTGACCTTAGCTAAATAATGGACCACTCAGTTTTTATTATAAAGAGAGAAAGGGAATAAAAAAGACATGCAATACAGAAAAATATAATAAGAAAGAAAGAAAGAGAGCAGATGAGAAATAGAGAGAGGGGTGGGCAAGCGGAAGTAATAACACTACCCTGTTTCAATCAAACATAATGAAAAGATGAAAGAAGGAAAGAAAGAAAAAGTGTGTGTGTGTGTGTGTGTGTGTGTGAGAGATAGCGAGAGAGAGAGAGAGAGAGAGAGAGAGAGAGAGAGAGAGAGAGAGGGGTAAATAAGGATTATTATACTTTTTAGATATTGAACCATCGTTCAATAGCTC
>CM042140.1:65547037-65562037 GCA_023376005.1 Doryteuthis pealeii | reverse complement strand
TGATCTTCTGAAAAAGAGATTTTATCTCGAAAATTCAAGAATAAAATACAGGTTAACACGCAACACCATTGTTACCTTATTCTTTACACCTGCATTGTGATGCCCTTAAAATCCAATTTACACCTGCATTGTGATACCTCCAAACCAATATATATATATATATATATATATATATATATATAGAGAGAGAGAGAGAGAGAGAGAGAGAGAGGGAGAGAGAGAGAAGGAGAGGGAAAGGGAGAGAGAGAGATGTTATCATGTTTCCTTGGTTGGTTTCAAGCAAAATTGAGAACTCAAATGTACATATAAATATCTGCGTATATATTCTTACATATATAGATTATTATGAATAAATGAATATATGAGTACCTTACTTCAGATATAAATTTAGATTTATTTCGGCATTTTTGCCTCGGTCAGTCTGATATTTAGAAAGTTATCTGAACTAAATTACTCATATATTCACATAAAGTACTCAAATACACACACACACACACACACACACACACACATATATATATATATATATATATTATACTAAAGCTGGGATAATTACCTTTATTGCCTGAAGGCTTTTTCCTGGTTACTTTAATGATACAAAATTCATATTAAAATATACCTTGATTTTAGGATTACGTTATGTTTGAAAAAAAAATCTAATTTTAATTGGATTAATTAGTATTATCTGCGTTATTCGGACTATTGTCCCCATCTTCATTGTTATTTTTACAACGTTTCGGCCGATATACCCTCCGGCCTTCTTCAGGTATTTCATTCCGCTAACCATAGCTGGGGTAGGAGTTGTGTTAATTACCCCCGTGGACTAAATAAAGGGTTAGGTTCAAAGTTCAGTGATGGCTCCCGATTACGACAAGAAAGTTCCCGAGTTCAAAAAGAAGGTTCCCGAGTCCGAGAAGGTTCCCGAGTCCGACAAGAAATATCTGAAGAAGGCCGGAGGGCATATCGGCCGAAACGTACAAATAACAATGAAGATGAGGACAATAGTCCGAATAACTCAGATCATCAAGCCTCATCTCAAACATTCAGAGAAATAAAATTCGATGATCCATTTCAATTGTCCCACCCTCTTTAATTGTTACCATTCCAAACTCATAAGTAGCAAATATAATGTTGTACCGGCCGTTCCTACAGTGGAGAACATGCACCGGTTCTCACTATAAATAGTGAGACACCGAGTGGAAAGGAGGACTGTTCCCGTTAACGACAAGCTAGTCGTACATGTACCATTAATTGTAAATACACTTGTCTTATTTTACCCCATCTCGACTTGACTTCTTTTTACTGTTGGGACTAACATCACAACATATAATGATATGAAAAATTATAAAGATAATCAGCACACAACTCAAAATTCCACAGCACCGATCTTCAGGTGAGCCTTAGGGATCATTTAATCTAGCAAGTGAGATAAACCATTTCTAGTGATCAGCGCATTGTTGGATAATGTCACATGAGTGCCTCCTCGATTCCACCATGTCTTGTTTACCTCACCCGAATGGTAATAATAGAAGGTAGGTGTTTTCTTGATGGATGATGCTTCCAGAATTTGTTCAAGGTATCCCGCAATCCCCCCACTAACTATTGATGGTGATCTACGATTTATCAAAGAATAGATCTTCCCTTGATCGACTCGAAAATATATTTTTCTGTTTTTACAGACCGGTCCATAGGGAAGTAGTAATGAACAAAATGAGTGGCATTTTCTGAGACCCGGTATCTCTTTTTCTTTCTTGATATAAACAACCTATTTTGTCTTTGTCATTTCATCTCTATCAACTTTCTTCGAGACGCCCGTAACGCTATACCTCCTCATTCAGCTGACCTGGCCACCGCTGGTTATATTATAGCTCTCATTTCAGAATGGACGGACTACTACATTCTCTCCATTTTGAAGATGGAAAATAAATAGCAGAAAAGCATATTTAGTGGGTATAAAACGAGAAGACAAATGTGCAGTTCCTATCTAGCTTATTCCCCAAGCGCTTCTGAAGGGTCCACGTGGTGCTGCTATAAAGTAGCACTGATACGACTACGGCGTCGAAGAATTCTCGCTTATGCAATGCAGTGTATAAACAAAATATAATTGAGAAATGGACAAAAGGTTGCATCCTTCCATCCCCTTATATAGGCAACCTCGGTATCACCAAGAACTACAGAGGTATAACCTTTACTGCTACTAAGGTTTATGACCTTCAACTCAATTGCATCCAACCCAAAATACAGAAAATCCTTAGGAAAAATCAAAACGGGTTTCGTAGAAATCATGTGATATATGCACCGCAAATTAGCACATACCAAATATTGCAAAACTTTTTACTCACCCCGTGGATACATACTTGACATTTATCGACTAACGTGTCGTTCAGCCAACTAAAGAACCTCATAATAACATGAAGAATAAAGCAAATAAAATTAGAACACAAACAAGACGAAGGAAAACGAAAAAGAAAAAGAAGGAAATTTAATGAAACGGAAGAAATAAGATTCTAGGAAAATAAAACTGAAAAGAAAGAAAGAAAGAAAAAATGAAAGAATGAATGAATCAATGAACGAAAAAAAGAAACAAACAAAATCAAAGTAAGAAACAAAAAAGAAGACGTAAAGGTAAAGAAAAGAAAAGAAAGAAAGAAAGAAAGAACGAACGAATGAATGAACGAATACTGTAAATTAAAGGAAAACTAAATAAAGAAGATAGAAAAATACATGAATGAAAAGATAGAAAGAAAGAAATAAGTGTAAAATAAACTTGTAAATAAGTAAAGATAAAGATAAACAATGAGAATAAGAAGAGAAAATAAGAAAAAGATAGACTATTGAAAGAAGAAAGGAAGAAAAAGAAAAAAGCACCCAAAAGGAAAGAGAAAAACAGAAAGAAAATAAACAAGAGATAGAGAGGGTGATAGATGAAATAAGCGAAATAGAACACGAAGGTGACAAAGAAAAGAAAGAAAACGGAGAAAGAAAAAGAAAGATACAAATAAAAATAAAAATAAACCAATAAAAGAAGAAATATTTATTAAAAAAGACGAAATAAAAGATAGATAATGCAAAAAAAATTAATCAAAAACTGAAAATAAATAAGTATATAAGTATAAAAAGAAAGAAAGAAAGAAAGAAAGAAAGAAAGAAAGAAAGAAAGAAAATGTAAAAGTGAGATAGAAAATATTCGTAAAGTATAGAAGATTAAGAAGATGCGAAATAAAAATGAAGGATAAAGCTATAAAGATGACAAATTGGTAAACAAACAAAAATACAGAAAAAGAAAGAAAGAAAAAGAAAAAAGAAAAAGGGAAAGAGAAACTAAAAAGACATACAAGAAAGGAAAAGAAGTGGAAAAGAAGGAAAAAGAGAAATAAAAAGTGAAAGAACAAGAAAAGTAAGAAAAGAAGAAAAAGAAAGAAAAAAGAAAGAAATAGGAAAAAATAGAAAGATGGAGAAGGAAAAAGACAGAAAAGAAGAAAGAAAGGAAATAAAAAGAAATAAAAAGAAGAAAAGAAAAGAAAAAGGAGAAAGAAAAGGAAAGAGAATAAAAAGGAGAAAGAAAAGGAAAAAAAGAAAATTGAGAACGAAAAGAAGGAACGTAAAGAAAAAGGAAAAAGAAAAGGAAAGAGAAAGAAGAGAAAAAATGAGAAATTAAAAGAAAAACAGAAAAGAAAGAAGGAGAAAATAAAAGAATGAAATAAAAGAAAGATTTGGAGGAAAAAGGAGACAAAAAAGAAAAGAAAAGAAAAAAAGAGAAAGAAAACGAAGGAAATAGAAGGAAAAACAAGAAGAAAAGGGAAAAAAGAAAAAGAAAGGAAAAAAGAAAAGAAAGCAAAGACAAATTAGTTAGAAAAATAAAAGGTGGAAAGGAAAACAGAAACAGAAAGAGGAAAAAGAAAAGAAAAAGAAACGAAAGGATAAGAAATGTAAGGAAAAGGAGAAAGAAAAAAAGAGATACAAGAAGGAAAAAGAAAAAAGAGAATGAAAAAGAAAAATGCAGAAGAAAGAGAAGAGAAAGAAGAAAGAAAAAAGACCGAAACAAAAATGAAAAAGAAAAAGAATAAAAAGGGTTATAAAAATATAACAGGAAAAAAGATGATCAAAGCGAAAACAACAGAAGAAACAAAAAAGAA
The DNA here is from genome assembly GCA_023376005.1 of Doryteuthis pealeii. Taxonomy (NCBI): domain Eukaryota; kingdom Metazoa; phylum Mollusca; class Cephalopoda; order Myopsida; family Loliginidae; genus Doryteuthis; species Doryteuthis pealeii. Next base: position 65,557,901 of record CM042140.1, on the reverse strand, counting down.
GAAACAGAAAAGAAAGAAAATAGAAGAGAAAGAAAGAAACAGAGGAAAGAAAAAGTATTCACAAAGAAAGAAAACAAAATCAAAGGAAAAAAGAAAGAGAAAATAAAAAGAAGGAAACAGACAAAAGAAGAAAGTAGACAGAAAGAAAGGAAAATAACAAAGGAAAAAAGAAAGAGAAAAATAAAAAGAAGGAAACAGACAACAGAAGAAAGTAGACAGAAAGAAAGGACAAAATAACAAAGGAAAAAAGAAAGAGAAAAATAGAAAGAAGGAAACAGACAAAAGAAGAAGGTAGACAGAAAAAATAACAAAAGAAAAAAGAAAGAGAAAAATAAAAAGAAGGAAACAGACAAAAGAAGAAGGTAGACAGAAAGAAAGAAAAAATAACAAAAGAAAAAAGAAAGAAAAATAGAAAGAAGAAAACAGACAAAAGAAGAAAGTAGACAGAAAGAAAGAAAAAAATAACAAAGGAAAAAAGAAAGAAAAAAAAGAAAAAGAAAGAAACAGACAAAAGAAGAAAGTAGACAGAAAGAAAGAAAAAATAATAAAAGAAAAAAGAAAGAGAAAAATAAAAAGAAGGAAACAGACAAAAAATGAAATTAGACAGAAAGAAATAGTAAAGGGGAAAAAGAAAGAAAAAAGAAAAAACAAGAAACAGACAAAAGAATAAAGTAGACAGAAAGAAAGAAAAACTAACAAAGAAAAAAGAAAGAGAAAAATAAAAAGAAGTAAATAGACAAAAAGAAAGAAAGAAAGACAAATAATTAAGGAAAAAGGTAAGTGAAATATAAAAACAAGAAAACTGACAAAAGAAGAAAGCAGACAGAAAGAAAGAAAAATATCAAAGGAAAAAAGAAAAAGAATGAAAAAGACAAAAAAAGAAAGTAGACAGACAGAAAGAAAAAATAACAAAGGGAAAAAAAAGACAAAAATAAAAAGAATGAAACAGACAAAAGAAGAAAGTAGACAGAAAGAAAGAAAGAAAAATAACAAAGGAAAAAAGAAAGTGAAAATAAAGAAAGAGAAAAATAAAAAGGAGTGAATAAAAAAAAGGAATGACAAAGGGTTGGCAAATGAAAATATAAAAACCTGAAATACGAAACAAGAGGGAGAAAAAAAAGAGATATCTTCATGCCTAGATTGATTGGTGACAATGAGAATCGATACGAAGGAGGCATTGATCTCTTGCGGCTTTTATCTTATTGCTGCAGGTTGGTGGTCGGGCAAGATGGAGTCCAGACATGCCCCTATTGTGAATAAGAAAAATCAAAGCACCAACACTTGAGCAGTGCAACAACAAAGCGGCACTGGCGGCGGCGGCGGTGCAGTGTGTGGACTGAGAGCAAAATGGATGTTACAAGGGCTTCTCGTATCTGTGTGTCACACATTATATGGTTGGCTGGCTTTCAAAGCAGGTAAATAAATTCACAAGGTTGCAATTATGGTAACTCATGGATTATACGATGACGGTTAATAGAAAGTATTTACTAGCATCCCACCATGCCAATGGAACACAAGGACTTCTCGTATCTGTGTGTCACAAACTATATGGTTGGCTGGCTTTCAAAGCAGGTAAATAAATTCACAAGGTTGCAATTATGGTAACTCATAGATTATACGATGACGGTTAATAGAAAGTATTTACTAGCATCCCAACATGCCAATGGAACACAAGGACTTCTCGTATCTGTGTGTCACACATTATATGGTTGGCTGGCTTTCAAAGCAGGTAAATAAATTCACAAGGTTGCAATTATGGTAACTCATGGATTATACGATGACGGTTAATAGAAAGTATTTACTAGCATCCCAACATGCCAATGGAACACAAGGACTTCTCGTATCTGTGTGTCACACATTATATGGTTGGCTGGCTTTCAAAGCAGGTAAATAAATTCACAAGGTTGCAATTATGGTAACTCATGGATTATACGATGACGGTTAATATGAAGTATTTACTAGCATCCCAACATGCCAATGGAACACAAGGACTTCTCGTATCTGTGTGTCACACATTATATGGTTGGCTGGCTTTCAAAGCAGGTAAATAAATTCACAAGGTTGCAATTATGGTAACTCATAGATTATACGATGACGGTTAATAGAAAGTATTTACTAGCATCCCAACATGCCAATGGAACACAAGGACTTCTCGTATCTGTGTGTCACACATTATATGGTTGGCTGGCTTTCAAAGCAGGTAATAAATTCACAAGGTTGCAATTATGGTAACTCATGGATTATACGATGACGGTTAATAGAAAGTAATTTACTAGCATCCCACCATGCCAATGGAACACAAGGACTTCTCGTATCTGTGTGTCACACATTATATGGTTGGCTGGCTTTCAAAGCAGGTAAATAAATTCACAAGGTTGCAATTATGGTAACTCATGGATTATACGATGACGGTTAATAGAAAGTATTTACTAGCATCCCAACATGCCAATGGAACACAAGGACTTCTCGTATCTGTGTGTCACACATTATATGGTTAGCTGGCTTTCAAAGCAGGTAAATAAATTCACAAGGTTGCAATTATGGTAACTCATAGATTATACGATGACGGTTAATAGAAAGTATTTACTAGCATCCCACCATGCCAATGGAACACAATGACTTCTCGTATCTGTGTGTCACACATTATATGGTTGGCTGGCTTTCAAAGCGGGTAAAAAAATTCACAAGGTTGCAATTATGGTAACTCATGGATTATACGATGACGGTTAATAGAAAGTATTTACTGGCATCCCAACATGCCAGTTGAACACAAGGATCCCTATAGTGGAGAACCACGAACAAACCGATGCCCATGTGGTGACTAGTGTTTAAAAATTGTGTGTATCTCTTTAGCATTTCTCTTTTGAGGCTCCCCAGGCACTGGGCTTTAAAGCGAGCCTTGCCCTTTTAAATCAATGTGACAGAAATCTGTTTTTAAAGATTTCTTTTTAAGAAATCTGTTTTTAAAGATTTCTTTTTAAAGAAACTAGGTAAGAATGTACGGTTATTAACGTACCTGACGGTTAATAGAATAATGATGCTGGTGTAAGGAAAGAAAAATGTTGTTTGTTTTATTTTACTGCATGTTAACCTTTTCGACTTATTTAATGCCGAATCCAACGATCCATACATATATAAAGGGCTGTCAGTGTATATGTATGTATTCCCGGATGACACTACGAAAATAAAACAATTAACGACAAAGTATATATATATATAATATAATATATATATATATATATATATATTATCAAATATCATACCCTAGGTATTTTTGCCTTCCCACTCTACCAACGCGGCATTGGGTAGCCGCTTCCAGTTTGATAAATAAAGGACCCAGGCTGATTATAGTATCTGCTGTTTGCTTAAGTGGTCACTCTATGAAATATTTGAACTGGCTCATCGCTGTTTAACTTCGGTGCTCTAACCCAAGCTAATGCATTCTGTGTGACATGGCCGAAATGAAAGAGAAAAGGTCCCACCGATACGTAGGAACTTTTGTAGTAGACATGGTTTTGAAAAAGAAAGGACACACACAGACATACAAGCGTTCGCACAGGTTTGCACACATACACACACACAGAGGAGCGCGCGCACGCGCACACACACACACACACACACACAGATAGACACACACATACACACACACACACACACACACATATATATATATATATATATATATATATATATATATATATAATATATATATCCTTTATTTCCTTTTAGCAGTCCGTCGTAGATGACGATGCCGTCACTCCATGTCGTTGATCAGTTATGGACCCTCTGGTGGCTAATTAGTCAAATTCTGAACCTGTAGAAGCTGTTACACACATTACAAGGGAAATGTCCATTTGCATTCTGTGGTGCATAACGACGAATACATCGCCGCTCTGCAACCTGTTGAACTCAATGTTGAGTCACTCATTTCCTGTGCGGCACGTGTCTCACCAACCCTGTCTGTTGGAGGCCAGGTCTTCCAGACTTGAAGGTGTAATGGCGCATTTCTTCAGAGTCATCTTCATATCTTTTAATCGATTTCGGGGGGCTCCTGCCCTTCGAGTGTCTTCTGCGAGTTCACTATAAAGTACTTTACAAAGTCCTTTTGCATGCTCATATAATATATATATATATATATATATATATATATATATATATATATGTGTGTGTGTGTGAGGTTGTTTGTTTCGTTGTTTGGTTTGTAATGGCAAGACCATAATCTCCAGATCTCCATAACTGTAATTTCACCACCAGATACAGTTTAGCGCCCTACCCAGGACACCTTTTTCGTGGGGGTGTTACAGGGTGTACAGTCAACACATTCTAAGTCTGCCTGTGAGCTGACTTTTAATTTAACGTTTTCCTTTAATGTAGTTTCTCTTCGTTACATTTAGTATCGTTCTTTCTTTGCTAACGTCATTCCTCTGGTAAGTTTTGAAGGAAAGATCTTTTGTTATCGTTGTTCAAAATAAGTATCTAAAAGGTTTTGCTTAGTCTAACACAAGGCTTTACTCTTAAGAGGCTGGCCATTCTGAAACCGGGTGGATTTATCTAGGCTTAGAATTCAACGTGACGAACCCTGGCTGGCTGGTTGTTTGGTTGGTGGTTGGATATTATGGCATGTTAACCTTTGTTGGGTTATTTTATACCGAATACGTTTTTTGTTCATTTTTTGTTGGGTTTCATTTTTTGTCTTCAAATCTCATTTTTACCCCTCTGTAGAAGTGCAGTCAGTGTATTCTACAATCCCAGTCGACGGGGCGAGGAGAACTCTGTTTTTAGTGCGATCTGTTTGAGAGCAAATACAAATCCTGTATCAAAGATTGAAAGGATATATGAGGGAATAAAAAAGAGTCGAATAAAAGAAAAGAACAGCAAACGCGAGAGAGATAGTATAGGGAGAAATGCAAAGAACGAATGAGAGAGAGGGGGCGGGAGAGAGAGAGAGAGAGAGAGAGAGAGAGAGAGAGAGAGAGAGAGAAGAGAGAGAGAGAGAGATGTGCCCGGGTGGGACTGTAAGGCAAGCGAGACTAACTTTTCGCTCGGACATTTCATCTCCTGATCAGGCTTCAGATTTGACCAGATCAGGCGCAATATTGACCAACTATTGAGATCACATGTGATTTGGTATTATCATCGAGATTCAGCTGGAAAGAAATCATGACGGTGAAATTCACAAACACAAAGAAAAACCATGCAACTAATAAAATAGAAAAAAAGAAGGAAAATAAATGAGAATAAAATAATAAAAAAGGACAGAAAATGTATCATGGCAATTTCAGATAACCCACACAATAAATATCGGCAATAAGAGAAAGGAAAGAGAGGGAGAAAGATAAAAACATAGAAAAAAAAGAAAGACGGAGAAAGACAGATAAAAACATAGAAGAAGAGAAAGAGGAAGAAAGACAGATAAAAACATAGAAAAGGAAAAGGAGAGAAAGGAAAGAGGGGAGAAAAATGAAAATATAGAAAAAGTTAAAGAGGGAGAAAGACAGATAAAAACATAGAAGACGAGAAAAAGGGAGAAAGACAAATAAAAACATAGAAGAAGAGAAAAACGGAGAAAGACAGATAAAAACATAGAACGAGAGAAAGAGGGAGAAAGAGAGATAAAAACAGAAAGAGAGCAAGAGAGTGAAAGACAGATAAAAACATAGAAGAAGAGAAAGAGGGAGAAAGACAGATAAAAACATAGAAAGAGAGAAAGAGGGAGAAAGAGAGATAAAAACAGAAAGAGAGAAAGAAGAAAAAAGAAGGCAAACAAGAACGAGGTAGAAATGGAGACGAGTTGAAACAGAAAGTAAAAGAAATAGATAAAAAGATATGATAGGTTAGTTAGTTGAATTTACGGCACGTCAATCCTTATTGGGTTATTTTATGCCAAAGACGTTTTGTTTTATTCACTCTTGTTGAATATTCAATTTCTAAACACATTTCAGAACTCATTGCTTGATTTATCTAACCCATAGATAGGACCATAACAGTTACTGTCAGAGTGGACATGGGAGTAATGGTGATAAAGGGGTAATGCAGACTCTCCAGATCTCTAGAATTAGAATGTCAAAATTAGACAAAAAGAGGGAAAGCGATAGATACAGATATAGTCAAAGAGAGATAGAAAGAAAGAAAGAAAGAAAGAGAGATAGAGAGATAGATAGATAGAAAGAGATAGATAGATATAGTCAATAAAAGGGAGACTGTAAATCATTATTATTAGAAACAAATACTTAATACTAGGCAGTTGGAGGCGCATTGTGTAATGGTTATCGTCATAGGAAATGGTCTCGATGATACGAGTTCAAATCCTGAAGGAGACTGTTTCCATTTATCTTGGAAAAGGCATGCATCCAGATATTCTATCTTCAGTTATAGTTAAATAGTAGGGCAGACTGGGCTATTTAACCTTGGTATAACAACCAGGCTAGGAAAAGGAAAACGTCAAATTCAAACCTGTGAAACTTCGCTTAAGAAATTGATATTGTATCACATCCTACACGTGCGGAGGAGGTTAGTATACATATATATATATATATTCTCATTTTGTGAAATTGATTTTTCAATGAGAAGGGGGTTTAATTTTCCAGAGTTTTTTAGCTATCCCTGAAAAAAAAAACAACAAGAAAAAACGCATGCTACCTCATTCTGTCGTGTGGGGTTGTAGAATACACTGATTGTACCTATGCAGACATCCCCAATGAAGCCACCTGTTGTCCATGGGTGGATGGATGGATGGTTCAATTTTATGGCATAAAATTTATGGCTATCCCGACGACTTACTTTACCTTTTTTTTATCAAATACAAATAATGTGTATTGTTTCACGTATTCTTATCTAATACTCATAAAACAGAAATGATATCAAAAAAGCAGCCCAACAACAAACCCAACCAACACCAATCTACACAACCTTAAGAAAGCCAAGATAGAACTAACCAAAACATACAAAAAGAACAAATAGAATACATCCAAATACAAATAAATAACATCAGACAATCAGTGGAAGACAGACAGTTGCGATTAACATGGCAAACAACTAAAAACACCCAGCCAAAAAGATAGACTTCAGAAATGGAAAGAAACTTCTGGGGAACCCTCCTAAATTCATAGAAAATAACACCCAAAAGATCGTAGATTGACAACTAGACATCAAACAGGGGGATTTTACAACAGAAGAACTCAACCAAGTCTTAAAGAAACTTAAAGGTAGAAAAGAGGCAGGTCTCGACGAAATACCCCACCCCTAAGGTATGGAAGAAGGGAAAGTTCAATGACATACTGTTTAGGCTATGCATGCAGTATATTGACAAAATAGAATAGATAAATTGACGAAAGGCTGCATCCTCCCATTCCCCAAAAAGGGAGACCTCGGAATCGCTAAAAACTACAGAAACATAACTCTTACTGCTATTGCAGCCAATATATATAATACCCTTCTTCTTAATCACATCCGACCCGAAATAGAGAAAACTCTTAGACAAAACCAAAACGGATTCCGCAGAAATCGATCCACAACCTCTCAGATCCTGACTATACGACGGATCATAGAAGGGGTCCGAGCAAAGAATCTAGAAGCTACGCTGCTATTCGTAGATTTCTCCGTCATTTGATTCCATACACAGAGGGAAAATGGAACAAATACTATTAGCATACGGTCTCCCCAAAGAAACGGTTGCCGCTATAATGATGACACCAAAGCAATGGTACGCTCCCCTGATGGCGACACAGATTTCTTTGACATTGCAGCTGGAGTCCTACAAGGAGATAAATTAGCACCATATATATTTATAATATACCCAGACTATGTACTAGGAACATCACTAGATACCATAAAAGAAAAAGGTTTCACGCTAAAAAAGGCAAGAAGCAGGCGTTTTCCCGCGCAGACTGTCACAGATGTAGACTACGCTGATGACCTTGCACTTCTTGCCGATACACCGGCACAGACCGAGTCACTACAGCATGGAGAAGGCAGCAAAGAATATCGGCCTCCACGTGAACTCTGATAAAAGTTAATGAGTTTCAAAACGAAAAGAGACATCTTCACACTCGACGTTAAGCCTCTTAAGCAAGTAGAATAATTCACATACCGAGGTAGTAATATCTCATCCACAGAAAGCGATGTTAATACACGAATAGGAAAGGCATGGGCGGCCACAAACGAATTATCAGTCATATGGAAATCCGATCTCACTGACAAGTTAAAGCGACAATTCTTCCAGGCTGTGATTATATTAACACTGCTGTATGGCTGCACCACCTGGGCCCTAACGAAGCGCCATGAGAATAAGCTATATGGGACCTGCACAAGAATGCTGCGTGCGGTCTTGAACAAGTCGTGGAAACAGCACCCCACAAGGAAGCAGCTATATGGCCACCTGCACCCCCCATCTCACAAACCATCCGAGTGAGACGGACAAGGCATGCTGAACACTGCTAGAGAAGCAAGGACGAGCTCATAAGCGACGTCCTCCTGTGGAAACCAACACATGGATATGCTAGTGTGGGCCGGCCACCAAGGACCTACATTGACCAACTATGCAAGGATATTGGATGCTGCACAGAGGACCTCTCGGGCACAATGAATTATAGGGAGGGTTGGCGAGATATTGTCATGGATATCCGTGCTAATTGCGCGACATGATGATGATGACGATATGGTTTCCAATAGTTTGTTTTTTTCTATTTGATAAGTCATTTGTTTGCAAACACTTATATGGTCTCAAGAAACTAATAATTGGATGCATGCCTTTCCCAATGTTATTACGTGAAATGTATCCAGTCAGGTTGCCATGTCTATTTTCTACGACAATAACCAGTTCACTACGAGCGCTTAGAGTAATATCATATCAAGTTATAGTTATTTGTTTACAGGAGGTTATATGGCTTCAGTAACTCTTTTTAATACAAATAATTTCAAACATTAAAAACCAGCAGAGAAACACACACGTTACTACCTCCACACTATCCGAGATTAATACGGACAGCCGTGAACATCCCTTTATGGGCAACGAGGTTTTCTGAAGATGGGATGTTAATCCCAAAATATTAAGGAAACATTAAAAAAATAAAAATACTGGTAAATAAACAACATCCTCGTTACCTTTTCTTCATTCGAATTGTGATATTCCTTCGAAATAAATCTACAAACCAAATACACACAATACTTCAAGCAATCTATTAAACTTTTAAGTAATTATCTGTTATATGGCATCAAGTTTTCCTGTAGAATGCGGCTATTAAAAAAAATTATCTATTTGATACACAGATGGATCCTTAACAGCCACTCCAGTTCAGAGTGGGATTGGAAGTAATGGCAGTGATTATGTACCCCACACTCCCCAGCTCTTCATAAGTGGATTACAGTTGAGTAACACTTAAAGCACCGGTTCCTACTAGATCGCTGAAGTTAAGCAGCGATGAGACTGTTCAGTTCTTAATTGGGTAACCACTTAAGCAACAGCGGTACTATAATCAACCTGAGTCTTATCAAAATGGCTTGATTCTGTATTTAATGACCCGAAAAGGGTTGATATGCCGTTAAATAAAACAAGCAGCCAGAAGTTGAGCCTCAACATCATGTGCAGTTGAGTGTCACAACCGGGACGTCCCTTGTTATTGGGTTCTAATCCTTTTGAGTGTCTATGATTTAAAAAAAAAATTTTTTTGCTTTTTTTAACGTGCACAAAAATAGGTCGATTCTGACGTGTTTTCAGTCGATTTTGATGTGTTTTCAAATTTTTACAAATGTTTTTCAAATTAAACCAAATTAAAAAAAAAAATTTCCCCAATGTTTCCAAATTGCCAACTATCAAAAATTAGAAAAGACCATGGAAGCTATCTAGAAACATCAGTTGGAACGTTAGTTGATTAGTTTTAAGAGTGTCTACGCAAGTTTTTTGCTTTTCTTTAACGTGCATAAAAACAGGTCGATTTTGAAGTATTTTGGATACAATAAGCGTATTCTATACCCCGCCAACATGGTGAGAGAATACATAAAGATGAGTTGGTTGAATGCGAATAAACAAAGAGGTGCGATAATTGCCATAAACGATTTACAGTCTGAGAGCTAAAGAAACGAAAAAGGGTAATGACTCAGAGGGAAAAAACGGAGAGTGAAAAGAGAGAGAGAGGAGAGAGAGAGAGAGAGAGAGAGTGAGAGAGAGAGAGAGAGAGAGAGAGAGAGAGAGTGTGTGTGTGTGTGTGTGTAAGAGAGGGAGAGAGTGTATGTGTTCGTGTGTGTGTGTAAGAGAGAGAGAGAGCGAGAGAGGGGGTGTGTGTGTGTTTGAGTGTCTGTGTAAGAGAGAGAGAGGCGGAGAGGGGAGAGAGAGAGTGAGTGAGAGAGAGAGAGAGAGAGAGAGAGAGAGAGAGAGAGAGGATTAGTAAGATGAATGGGGAAATGACGTCGACAGCGACGTCCTTTGAAAATCACCAGCAATTTCTCTGTATTACAATGACTGAATATATCCGGTCAAAATAAGAGATGAAATCAGCGACAATTGTAGATCTGACAGAATATTTATTCCGAGCGGAAATTAAAACTGAAGACAGAATTCACATTTAATGAGCCTAAAGGCCTCCACTCTGTCTTTTGTTGTCATCCAACGTTCGTGTGCCAAGATGACGTTCGCAGCCGTCTTAACGTTTCTAGTCTCCCCGCGTTGTTCTACAACGAGAAGAATCCTTCGACGATGAAAAGGATTTATTTATTGGACACATTATTGTGCTGATTTGGCTCCTATTGACTTTCTTGTCCTTCCTTGTTTTTTATTTGGTGACCAAGAATTTATTTGCGTATATACTTGCTTGTGCGAATTAGTTCGAGATGGCTGTGCCTGTATATGTATGAATAACCAGTATGGTCT
>CM042140.1:65537037-65539537 GCA_023376005.1 Doryteuthis pealeii | reverse complement strand
ATGACTTGATTTGTCAGTAAATGATCCGAAAAGTGTGTATATGCCGTAAAGAAAAACAACCAAGCAACATCTTCTATGTATTTCCTGTCATGACTGTACTCTCTTCTATTAAGTTTGCTCACGTAATAGAATATCCTTGTTATCACTTCGTCATGAATTATTCTTATATTTATTTCATACGAGGAAATGATATATTCAACTAACTATCGTTCTTCAACTCTAGGAATAGTTTATATGATAGGCTCACAGAGAAATCACACAGAAAGCAGCGATTGCTACTAGATCACAAAAGTTAAGTAGTCAATGAGATTATTCAATACTTAATTGGGTGTCCTCTTAAGCAACAGCAGGTACAGTAAGTAATTCAAATCTTTTTTGTTTATCAGAAATGACTTGGTTTGGCATTAGATGAATCCAGAAAGGACTGATATGCCATAAAACAAAACAACCAAGCAACATCTTCTATGTCTTTCCTGTCATGTCTGTATCTCTTCTATTAATTTGCTCAGACAATAAAAAAGGGAAACATAAAATAATGAAACAGGATATATAATTATGAATTAAAGAATATATCTATAATATAATCTTAGTCCTTCTGCTCAATTATAATGAACTAACCATCAGTTTTTTCTATATTTTCGTGGAAGAGCCGCTGTAATCAACTTAAAGTAGGCAAATAGTTAAAAATACAATTAAAAAAAAATGAAAGGCAAAAGATAACCCTAAGATTGTTATTGTAATTTTTTAAATGCCATCCTTGCCAGTTGAAAAGGGCTTAAAATAAAGTCCTGTGTTATGGAATCCTTTGGTAATCGTATAAGTCCTATCCTGCATATCGGTAAAGGTCCAGTGATTTAATCCTATGACCGTCGTCAATGAATGTTGCAGTAATTATGACCAGAGTACTTGCCAGTGATTGTCAAGAGATAGGTCATATGATTTCTTGCATAGTCTATAAGTAGAGCGGGCAAATTAACACACACCTTATATTCCACAAAAATCTCAACAGTTATCCAGGTTGTCTCCCAAAATAAACACATAATTCGACAACATACAATCACCAGCGATGAGCTGTTCAAATCTAATTGGGGTGACCACTTAAGCAACAGTGGGCACCGAAAAGCAATATAAGTCCTGTTTGTTTATCAAAAATTACTTGATTTGACATTGACCCGAAAGGGATTGATATGAGGTAGTAACAAAACAACCACTAATCGACCAACAAAAAATAAAAGTAAGTATTTACCTCAACCCGTTCGGTGACTTTGAACTTTGGTACATCTCTGGGTGGATTGGTAGGCAAAGAGATTGAGGATGATGGTCTCATGTCTTCGCTAAATGGTAAGCTTCTGAAATTAGTTAACCAATTTACATACCCCCGGTAGCCATATATCATGCTGAACACCAACTGGTGAAGTAGAACGAACTCATAAGTGACGTTTTCCTATAGACACACATGGACACAGCGGTGTTAGCCGACCAATCCTAACTGACACTCATAAGCTCTTGTGCGGACATTGGATACCGTCTAAAGGAGTTTCCAAGAGCGATGGGCGAATAGGGACGGATGTAGAGAGAGAGAGAGAGAGAGAGGAGAGAGAGAGAGAAGAGAGAGAGAGAGAGAGAGAGAGAGAGAGATTTGCTGTCACACTACGACTTGATGATGATGATGATGATGATGATATTTTGTCTTTGTTGGAAAAATCCTTTACTACAAATTGCTAGAAAACCACACGAGATCAAATCAGCCGGACGTGGCTGTGTGCATTTAACATAGCGCTAATACGCTTGTCATTGTTTATCACATCCACCTATCCCCTCTAGTTATGGTAAAATAGTAAAGGGAGAGTGTGAACTTTAACCTTGGTATGGCAACCTGGCTAAAGAGAAGAAACTCTGATTTCAAATTCCTGTTAAACTTCCGCTTTTAAACGATGGCCCTCTGTCTACACATCCATTGTCGTGGTGACTAATCGATATACTATATACCCGGTACTAGTAGACCCAGTACAACAGTTTCCTGTAGTCGGATTCATCGGCGAACTAAACCGGTACCCCGAGGATTTTTGTCTGGTGAGGAGGATGGCTAGGATACCCTGCAGAGAATGAAAAACAAGAACTGTAAAAGATGTGGAGGGAAAGCTCTTTTCCATGATCCGGTCATCTTTGAGCACTTGATTTTAAGTTCCAACTCCTCCTCATTGAGGCAGGGCTGTGTTAAACTATGTCGAGTCGGGAACCTTTCCTGATAAGGCCCTCTCAGGTGGATAGGTCTGGATAGGTCATCCAGAGGTTTTTAGGGCTTACAACCTGGTCAAAGGGGCTCTGGCGATAATCCAAAGTGCTTCTCCATAATCATCAGGAATCAACACGGCGTTTGGCGTACTTGTTTCTGCGTTTGTGGAAATCTGCGCACATGTCAGGGGCATCTCTTCCCTGGCAGCAGATATGCATAGCGAAGGTTGGCGGGCTCACTGCTTGTTAATTACCGTAGTTCAGC